>AP025364.1:13315000-14515000 GCA_030295005.1 Cephonodes hylas
CGGTGAGGACATTAGCTTAATTATACCTAGGCAGATAACGTGAATGGGAGAAGAAAACTGACATTAGCAAGGAAATTCTTTTAACGAACGCCAAACTTGATGATGGAGAATATTTCTCACGTCATAAATAGTCACATGATCAAGAAAAGTAACACTCCTTATTAAAAGCACATGACTAAATCGTAGCGTTATAATTTTAGAGCAGACATAATTTTTCGTCTTTTCAGAATTGTCATAGGTTCTACCAACGATGTTATGAATACCTCGACATTACTTAATGATGACAACTAAAATGTAAAAGTATCAAAATATAAATTATCATACAAATATTTTTTTCGAAATCAGTTGAGAAAGCGACCGTAGCACATGGCGCACATAGAGTCTGCGTATCCCAATAGGAGACAGGCGCAAGTTACTACATAAATATTTTCTTCAGTACGGAGGTCGAAACCACAATTTAGTCATCACTGGAGGTCACAGAAAGCATAAACTACAGCAATAAATCAACAGCTAAGTTGAATGTAACTCAATAAACAACGGGCGACCATTGCGTGGTCGAAACGCATCGAAGTCGAATGTTATTCAAAGAACAACAGGCCCCTGGATTGATGTTAAAGTGATTAGAACGAGCATCGGCCAGAAACGGGATGTCCACCGATAGAAATTCGATTCGACATGCTGCTACCACGGAACCTACAATGTCGCACTCGAAAGTATTCCACTTTTATCATTATGTGTTTCTATTTGCCTCGTTGTTACTTGAAGAAATTAAGCTATCCTGTTTAACATAAGTAAGGCATTTAGTAGGACCTTACTAGATTCATAATTCAATAAATCTCGTAATGCCAAATGTTCATTAGAAGATTTTGAAGGAGCAAAAGTTTTATTTAACAGTATTGACGAATACCAACACAAAATAAACACTTTACTAGCTTGAGATAAGGATTTGAACTCCAAGAACGAGATTGCATAATTTATATATTTTAAAATAGTAAAGATAATTTGATATAAATTCAGACCATTATAGTTACGTACATTGATGCTTTTTTGTTAAAACATTTTTATCGTTGAACAGGAAATAAATCAATAAAAAGTTTCCAAGCTGTCGAGCGAGATGTATTCGACATAACATCAACTGGTACCGCTGTGTTCGAGCACGGCGTCGATTGATTTATCGTACGTCGGCAGGACAGAGATCGGCGGTGGACTAATTGAAAAGTCAACATCAAGATCCGCCCGATTACATGCACCAATCATTTGTTATATTTACTTGGGGCCAGTTGTGCTGCGCGATTAATGCGGCCACTTGCACTTGTCGCTTTTAATTAGAGTCTATCTGGACGTGTGTTTGATAAAGGGACGTAGTGGTGCTGTAATGGTCACTCGTTAATTAACATTAGATCAAGAAAGAGAAACTTTGAAGATCTAATCAGTGGGAGATGCGTCGGTGCTAAGGTTGTCAGGAGGTTAATCAAAATGAGGAAAGAGTCGAAGAAAGTAATATGTTATATAACTTTTAATCTTAGTTAATGGAAATATTTTTGAAATTGACTATAGAACTTTCATATATAAAACTATTTTTACAAATATTTATAACTCTGTACAAATCGCTATAAGAAATTCGATAATGATCTAACAGATTGTAAACACAAAACACTAAACAGATATTATAGTGCAAAATAAATTAAGCATAATGCCGTGAACGGAAAGGAAAACCAATTCCATAATACAACGTATTTACTTCATCGTCAAAATTACGAGGATTAAAAATTTATGTCGTCTCAAATACTATGAAAGAAAAGTCCAGACCGTTGTGAACAAAAACGGGAACAAGAGAAACTCAATCTTTTGTTCGCATTTTGTGTTCGTTTAAATCAAATTCCTCGCTCGGGAACAAGATATGATTCCAGGAACAATCTTGGGTCTGATTTCGAAATAAATTTCCATATCCTATCTAGGTTTATACGAATTGCTTTTGCTGTTTAAGGTTCAAATCGTTTTTCGAGCTATATAAACGTTTATGGCAATGGTGTAATTTAAATATCATAACTATTCTATATTCCCTTAAAAAAGGGCAAAGGCAGTTTAGGTTTCCATTAAAAGGGTAGATAGAAAATATCATATTGCTGGACGTCACTTACGAGCAAATCGATCTGTATGTCTTTGGGAATATCATTCAGAAATCGGCGATTTTGATGATGAAATCGTTTTAAACTTTAATAAACAGATATTTGCTATTTAAAAAAGTAGATTTTGCAATAATATATTTAGATTGATTAAGGATGATATTGATACTTTCTAATTTCACGTTTTTTAGAAGCTTCATAAGATTGATTGATTCTCGTGTCGTTATGTTTTACTGGTGTTGCTTTTCAAAAAAAATCCTTATCCTTTTAGAAACAAAAGAGATTGAAGTTGATATTGAACAAAATGTTTTCATGGCGTAAAATAAATGAAATACAAGCTTTAAATTACTAACCGAAACGACCGCTGGTATGCTCACAAACCGAAGTAGTAAACACAGTGAAATTATTACAAATGAAATTGCAAACATCAAATCGACGATTTAGCACGTCACTACAACCACAAAGAGTATCGAAAAAGCATTTTACGGTAACAATTACCGGTTTTATACGCCAATAACCGAAACGCAACGTTTCTGGACAATATGCGAGCGACCGGCGCCATTTTGTGCAAACGCTCCGACGAGGTTCGCGCGCAAAATGGCGGAAACTTCCGGTTGGAAGAAACAACATTGACGCAATCGATATAATAAAATGTTTCTAATAATACTGGTGGGTTGTGTTTGCTGGATTTTATTTTGGAAACGAATGGATTTCGCCACAATGTTTACTTTTAGGGTATGTCGAGGTCAGAGTGGTTCTTTTGATAAAATATCATGTGTACAAGTAGGTATAAGTCGTTTCATACATTACCAGCCATGTACGAACGTTTTGTTCGTTTGAAATTTGCAGTATTTTCAATTATGTAACATTGTGTATCTAAAGTATTTCTTAAAGGAGCTAAATTTAAATTGCTACAATAAAGAGATATTTATCAGATACAACTTTAATTTATTCCTTATTTTCCAGCGAAATCTTACAAGAAAAACACAGCAGTAACCTAAATATCGCTAACGGTCGATTGTGTCTGGCAAGCGGAAACAAAACGCACAAAACATGTTGGAAACATGTAAATGCGTGTCGCGGGCAGGAAACGGTCAGTGCAATGTAAGTTGGCGAGGAGCAGCGCCAGACGCTCGGCCAGGGGGTCAAACTCCGTGGTGAGATGATAGACAAAGCGTAACCGCTGTAGTACATTCTCATTGGTATCGTGTCAAATGAATGGCAACGCAACATAATGCCACGGAGTTATAAGTCTTAATAAGTTTGTATTTTTATGGATCGAAAATGTGATTCTTTTAGTTCAGTATAACATGTTGGGTAGGCGTTACTTTCATTTAGTTGTAAAGAGTAAGTAGATCGCAGTTATTAAAAAAAAACAACCCTCAAGATAATTTAATTTAATCATCAGTAATACATTTTCAAACAATTCGACTGATACTCAGATAGTTTTTTTTTTAATTTTTTTTTCTGTCTCGCTCATCCCAAACGGGAGGCAAAGGCCCCTGAATCAAACTTCCAATCCCATCCCCGTGCAGCGTAGTTCGCGCATTGTCCTCCGCTGGTTCCGTACATCGCCACATAAAGAACCCGTTTATGGCTCAAGCCTGCGCCGGCCGCTACATCCGAAACGTATGCGTGACACACACAACAATTTCACTCGGCTTAAACCTTCCAACCGACTTTTGGTGTCTTTAAATTACTTTTTGGCATGAATAAAAAGGTGACATTAAAAATAAGTTTTTTGAAGGTACAACTTACTACAACTTAGGTACAACTTAGGTTTACAAGGTTCTATACTTCAAATTTGTAATACTTTGTTATTTGGTGAAAAATAAAGTCTTTTTCTTTCTTTCTTTCTAACTAGGTCTGAATAATGAGTTTGTAACTTGGTTTTAGTTCATGAGATGCTCATACATACATATATCACGTTTGTATTGTCCGAAGAAGTAAGCAGAGGTGCATTTCTGCTCCCACATTTCGCCAATTATGTTTTTGTTCCAACTATGTTTGTTTTCCAAGCACAATTTCAGACTCCGAGCTGCTATTGAGAATTTTCTAATAAAAAAACTCATTATCACTCTGTCTGACCCGGGAATAGAACCCAGGTTCTCTAAATCGCACGGCACCTAGTTGTACCGCGATATCACTAGCCGTTAAATCTTAGTTGTTAAATTAAGACAATGATTTATTAATTACCAACACTAATTCACATAAATTATTCGCCGTTCTTAAAAAGAAAATTCATGGACTAATAATAATCGCGCTAATTAAAACGATTACCGCGAAAAATGAAGTAAATTATTTGGACAAACTAAAAAAAATATTTCTTTTTGCTAGAGTAAAAAAATATCGCGAAGAAATATTTCGTGAGTTGTGAGAATTTCATAAGTGAGATAAGTTTAGAAACTCGGATTAGGACAATGCGATCTTGAGTTTAATCCTTTAAAAGTATAGAAAAGTGTCTCTATTCGGTCTAATACGTGTTTACTTCTATGAAAATACGATTTTATTAAACACTAATTCATTTTCCCAATCTCGAAGATATTTTAAAAAGAAAGATTTATGCTTTAAAATCACAGGCGAATGAGATGTTAAAATATGATATCGAAACATTTAAGTATCGATAAAATGGGAATAAAAATGAGCCGATGTCGTCCATTAAAAGCTTATTTTTAAAAAGAACGCTAAGAAGACATCCACATTTCATATCAAAATGCAAACCAACTCAATATTTTACGCTTAAACACACTTCCATTTAATCTTACGTTCCAAATTTAAATGTCAACCAATCGGATTGTGATTCATTAATAAAAAATAAATCCGTATTAAAAGAAATTATAAACACCAACCATAGACAAATTAAAAAGTGATTTGGTAAATATCGCCGTGGGAACGTTTTCGACTCTGGCAACTAATAAATTCAACTCCCTGCGATAAAAAGTCTTAAACTTGCATTTATTATCTGTGCCATCGGTTACGAGCGTCGAAATGTCGCAATATAAGGAAAGTCGCGGTCAGTCGCAGACAGAGGTCGTTAGTTTGATATATTAAGGTGATAAAACACCTATCCGGTAAACTATGGGTTGGTTGCTCATTGGACAGAATGGAATTCGTTTGATAACGTAATTAGATGCGGTTTGTTATGTGAAAATGTGCCCATAATGGGTTGTGGTAAAGTGGGACACGGTTTATGACTCAACAAGATTGGTCATTAAACTAAGAAATAAAATAAATTTCTTTATGTCATTGATTAGAATAAAACATTCACAATAGTCGTTTTTAATAAGGTATTATGTATTTGGCCTCTCTACCTTGCCAGTATGTTTTTTAAGATCCCAATTTATTTTATTGGCTCTCATTTCATACCTACCTGAAATCGTTTCATTTCAATTTGCAATGAAAAAAGCCAATTCACTACGCCTCTGACTACAAACTACTGGAATGGCGTACGTATAACAAGTTTGGAGAACATGCCGAAATTCCTTCAGATCGCCCATCCAGTTTAGCACATTCTGTGTTTGCTTTAGAGCAGCCTTTGTGGTTAGAGATAGGTAAAGGCTTTGTACCTTTGATAGTATTTGAGTATACCTATTTGAGTGTACTAAAGTTTTGAGCATTGTTCGGTGGATTCGCACTAAATGTATATTGTTGAAGAACATTCTAGGAAGGTTTATTTGGCAATTTCGTTTGTACTATTCCTATAGTTCCTAGCCATGGGTAACTTTCACTCTGTAGGTGTAATGCTATGAAAGTAAGCGAGTTTCATTTAGTCAATTAATAACTTACGATGCCTTTGCCACGCCAGTATAAGAGTCAATTTTGAGCATCAACAAGTTACTTCCATTTTTATTAATCCCACCTTGAACGAATATTATCTATGATACATGCCTTAGAAATTAAAAAAAAAAATTACATGATCGAATTCAAGTCAACATTTGAAAAAAAAAATAGGCATAGAGCAGTTTTTTAATGCGCAAACCTCTTTTACAAAAATAGATAAAATAAATGCATATGGTATTTCAGTGAACAGAACACAGCGTTAGTTTAAATATGCGAGGCCGACGGACACTTGAGAGCCAATTTATCAACGAACAGTATTGAGCGATGACCCGTTTATGTCAGATTTAATTCCAAAGAGTTTTAAAGCTTAAACACGAATTAGGGTCTCGTTTGCATCGACCTCGTTGCACGATGATAAATTAACAATTAAATGGAGTGGATGTTTATTTTGGATTACATGAGTTGAAGTTTTTATTACATTCTTAGGACGGCTTTTTAGGTTGTTATAAGTTGTATAAAGAATTGTTTTCATTTCTATACGGCAAATCAGTCTTAATGAGAAAATTCTCGAACAATATCGTTTGGTTGTGGTAGATATTTTGTATTGTTTTAAATTAACATTTTCTCCATTTAAAGTTCGAATGGTAATAGTGATGGTAATGACTGCTTTGAATTTTCAAATTTAGAACGGATAATTTGAATTTATTCTATTCCTATTGATATTTGAATAATACGAACCAGTTACGTCTTGGTTTATGATTGATGTGTGTCTCAAGACAATTTGTTTTTCTAGACCATTCCTGCGATTCGCTGATTGTCCACAATCAATTGATTTGCAATAGTTACTGTTCAATGACACATTTATAAATACGTCTTGTTTGTTATTGTCTAAGATTGTATTAAAATAGGTTTCTAAATCAAACTTAGGAAGCCAACACTGAGTAGGATATTTAGTTCTTAAATCTTTTTCATCATAGTAGTTTAGGGCCTAAACTTTAAGAAATCATATATAATTGAAAAAGCTGTGTCAATCCCATTAATGTAGGGTAAAGGCAAGAAGTAGCCTTAAAATTGGAAACATATTAATACCTAAAGGTAAACCTGTTAGCGACAAAAATCAAGCACCAAGCGAACATTGCCGACTGAAAATTATTTCTAAATTACACGAAATTGACTCGCGCCGGCCCTCGCAATTAAGTCGGGGAAAAATAAATAGTTAAGTGCGATAGCATCTGTATGGGTGAAATATAAAAACGTTGGGCAGAGCGTGTCGCGTGTTCGGAAACTAGGCCGCCCTTCTTGTTGCGACACGCAGATGGCACGCAAGTTTTGAGGGCTTTTTGTATGGGCATACATACGCAGATAGGGCCTGATATGTGTGTATCAAGCATGTATCCTATAAGGGCGAGGGCTGAAATTGATTCTGCTCTTTTTGAGTCATAGTGATGGAGGGCGATCTAGCTGCTTTTTGGTGCAATGATGGCTTCTTATAGTTTGCTAGAAACCACGGCAAACATTTTTCGGCTGGGTTTTTGGTTACCGCCGAGATTCTCGACCGACCTAAACCTCGAGGCCATCATTGCTTATATCACTAAATTCGAATTGGGCATCTTGATCTATATCAAATAACAGCGTGACAAATGAAGCAGTCGTTCTACCTATAACTTATTTCTAAGTTATTTTTTATTATCAATTTCAATCAATTTGCTGCTCAAAATTTTATAGTTTCTGCAGTAGTATACCCACATGTGGCATATCACAGCAGGGACATAAGGAGGGAAACGACGGGGTAGAGGAGCGAGAGGGGTTACATCGTGTCCCTCAATACACAACAGAGCCCCGTGGATTACGTGCTCAAATCCTGCGAGATAGGGCATACTCCAGGAGGTGCGTGGGAGATAAGATATGAACTGGCTACATTGTACGCATTTCCGATGTATAGATGGCGCTACAGGTCAATGAAAGTGATTTGAAAATTGTTCAGGTTGTGCGGAGATCGAACCCTCGGCCTCACGTTTCGCAAGCTATTGGTAACCAACTGCGCCACGGGGCTGTCCAAATTCAGAATACAATATCGATTTTAAAATATACAGGATGTATTCAGACAATAGTAAGCAGTGATGGCCTCGAGGTTTAGGCGCGCGGTCGAGAATCTCGGCGGTCGCGGGTTCGAACCCCAGGCACACACCTCTGACTTTTCGAAGTTATGTGTGTATTCAAAATTGAATTATCACTTGCTTTAACGGTGAAGGAAAACATCGTGATGAAACCTGCATGCCTAAAAGTTCTTAGGAATTTCTTAGGTGTGTAGTCCGCCAACCCGCACTAGGCCAGCGTGGTGGACTATGGCCTAAACCCTCTCAATGGTAGAGGAGACCCGTGCTCAGCAGTGGGCATCGTATATGGGTTGATGAAGAAGAAGAAGAAGATTCAGACAATGTTCGAAAATAAGGACAGGTAATCTCGACAAAATGTAAAACTTGAAGTTTAACCACATATATCTACTTAATATCTACAGTTGTTAGGATAACGTGTGAAATTGTCCCATAATATGAATATCAAACATAAAAATGTTATAAATGAATAGTAGAATTGATATAGTTGGGTTGGCACCGCCGGCCGCGATGGAGCGTGCAGGGAAGGCGGGCAAACACGCTGAATAAGCAAAGCGCACTAAGCAACGTTTTATTCAAGGTTCGACGCACACTGGCGCACGGCACTGCTGTAAGGCCCGCCACATACTCGCGGTCGGGACGCCTGTACTAGTATTGTAAACGCTAGGAAGTCTATTGGTATAATAATAGTAACTCTTGAGCAAGTCAAAGGGCGCTTCATTTTGTGTGATTAGGCAAAATTATCCCGCAACGAAATGTATTAGAAATAATATAAAGTATTTGTGCACTTTCCTCCGTAACATAGTAAAACTGTCACACCTTATTAAAATATATTATGAATTGTTTTTGTATAGACTTAGGCTATGGGAAAGGGAATTAGATATTTCTTTTAAAACAAATTGGTCCGAAAAATCATGTTCTATTCTACTGTTTTACATCATTGGACTGTTGAATGAAGTTCCGAGTGTCATAAGTACACATAAGCCTTAAGGGAGATTTCATCTAAATTATATAGAATACCATATCGTATGGAGAAGAAAGTAGTCAGAAGATAGTCATTTAGTAACAGAAGGTAGCTAGTCTCTTAGTAGCGTAAAACTAAAGGCATACTTAATATGTACGAAAAAAGGTTCTGTTGTATGTGTAAAAATAGTCGCGTATTTATCACAGTAATTTAAAATACAAAAAAAACTTTATTAACTGAAGCTTTTGTATCCGCTTGCGGCGACGTAACTTAAACTTCTATAACATAACAGGATATTCAAATTGCAACAACAGTTCGCAACAACAATGAAAACAAACTTCACTATTTGTAATGTTGATAGTTGTGTCACCTCATTCGTTCAGTAGTGATACGTATTTTTCTATTTACAATACTAATAACCCTTTTTACAATATACTAGATTCGACACTTGTGTGTTTTTTCGGATAATTTTGTGAACTGTTGATAAATGCTGAACACAAAACGATTAACCTACTTATCATTGGCAAAAGTATATATCAACTATAATTGAGGGCATTCGTGGTGCATTTTGCAAAACCGTAGCTTGCGAAACGAGAGCCCGCGATTTCAAGCCCCGCACCGAGACAAATTTTTGTTATCCCCAAGTGTTTTTCCGATCGGGTTTTTGTGAAACCGAAAATTTTCTCCTACTTTCTTATACACGCGACACAAGGGATTGTACCTTCGTGTGGGATTTCATATTATAAAACTGTAAAATACTTTATCTCTTTTCTTTACAAACGTTTATATTGCGAAAACATATTAAAACGTTAATAAGTTGGCTCTTAAACGCCCTTAAACAGTTAAAACGCGCGTGCAAAACGCTCGGCCGTCCCGCCGCCGTCCCCGCGCCCTATTCACAATCCAACGCGTCCTCTTTTGTTTAATCCGCGTTGCTACAAGCGAAGTGCAGTCGTCAACGCTCTCACTGCCCATCTCGGCGCTTATTTGCCAACTCCTGAAAGAAACTCCCGCTGCAAACGGGACAAAAGGATTGTAAAAGTTTAAAACGTTTTGTAAACATCGTCATAGTTTGTTGCTTTGTCGCTGAGCCAATAAACTATTTCTTTGGTATGTCGGGAATGTTTTCACTCCGCTCCGTGATTGGATAAAGTCGAAATGTCGCTATGATTTGCTTTTATGTCAATGGATTTGCGTTGCTGACATACTTTTACGCGTGTACTTGTTATACAACCAAAGAATTCATAGTAATTCTGAATTGGGTTTGAACAGCAGAATTTCAGAGAAATCAATGTACCACAACATGCCCTAAAAATCAGTAATTCAGACGAATACTGAGTTTGAAAACCCCGACACATCAAATACCGCTATCTCATTACCGAAACGATTGTGCGCGATTTAAAATATGAAACAAGGCTGGTTTCGGGCGCGTCCCCAATCCCTCGGCGGCATTAAAACATAACGTTGTATTTGTATTGTGTCATAAACCGGGGCCGTCTCGCACCACGTTACACGCGTCACCGACATACCAAATTACGCAACAATGTACCAAAATATTTGTACCCCGCCAGTTATGCACGGGATAAATCCTTATTCTATTAAGGCGGAATTGTTACCGCCGCGCCGAAACCTCCATGACTCATAATAAGCTCCGTTCGAGTGAATGACGTGACTCGTATCTAACGGCCCCGCCTGCAATTAGTACGTCAAACGATCGCGTGCCTTACGAGATCCGATATAATAATACACAGGCACGACACCCAGAACAGCCCCTCGCGCCCCTCGCCGCGGCGCCACGGGGAATTTTAATAAAGCTTATGAAGCGGCTAACAGGCCTCAGGTAAACAAATATTCAAGTATTGGAGCGGTAAATTACACTTGAAACACTGGCCGTCTTGCCGCTAATGAAACGACCTGTTTACCACCCAGCGGGCCTTAATTCGCGGATAATGCACAATTCTGGACGTAATTAAGTCCAGCGGTGGCCCGGGGCGAAACGATCGACTGAAAAGTTTTAATAAAGATTTACTTTAAAATACGCCGGCGCTGGCAACACGGAAGTCGGAAAATGAAAAAAGCAAATTTTAAAGTGTCCAAACATTGCCAGCCATATAGAATAAAATGATTGTTATTTTAAAATTCAAATTGTAACATGGCGCGTGGTCCGGGGCGGGGGCGGGCGGTGTGCGGGAAGGGCGGGCGGCGGCGGGCACGGGAGCAGCGCCGCGCTATTATTCATAGTCGAAACACGTTATTTAATTTGCGATATGCGCCAACACTACGTAGCAAAACAAACGGATAACTGTGTTTGGACGCGCAGCGTTACTTATAACTGGATTTGCCTTTGTGGAATTCAGCATACACGCGCCCTAATGGGACAAGAGTTTAAATTCAAAATAAATTACGACATTTCGACGTGAGTGTACGTGAAACTGCATATTTTCGACGTTGTTTATAAAAGCCGTGATAAACACGAACAAATTTATCTCCACGACGCGACATCATAAATTAAAGCTTATGCACTTTGGACGAGGAAATTAAGAAAACGCGAGCTCCTCTCACGAAAACGTTGCATTAATCTCCGAGGAAGAAAAAATATTTAGCACGTGGCCACCTGCGGCGGTCGTAAATCTCTAACGTTAATATGAAAACTTGCGGCGATGTGTAATTTCCACAAATGACCTGTGTAAAGCGATCTGCGAGAGGTGCAATAACTCGATTTGCGAATAAATGGCTCGGAAGTTGATCTACTGTTCGCCGCCGCCACCGCTGTTCGCTACGTGGGGAGAGCGATCCCGGCGGCGTTTCCATTGCCGCGTTTGTAACGCTCTAAACTTTCCACTGTGGAATTAAAGCTGCAATATAAGAGGTTTAAAGGGTATCGCCGATGCAGTTTCACTGTTTGCGCGCTTGGTACAAGGAGGTTTTTTGTTTCATGCGACCCACAGACTCGCACGAACGTTCCGCTGCCGAATGAAAAATGGCGGCTTAACTGTCAAAATGGTTATTGATGTGGGAGCTCAGAATTTACTTTTACCGATGTCGGATTACAGGCGGGCCTCGGACGATTCCACCGAATAAAGCATTTTGTAAAAGGGTAAAGATTTAACATTTTTTTTGTTGCTCCATTTGCGAAGCTTTCAGTTGCAGATGCGATACACGCGATTATTTTATTAATGCAAACATTTCGAATGTATTTCAGAGCTGACGCAGTAGTTTAAATAGTCAGCGGTATAACAGGTAGGTGGGGGTTCGATCTTGATATGAAGATCTCTTCTCTTTTTCTCATCGATATGAAGATAAGCTATTGACTAACGTGGTCTCGCAAATGAGAACTAAAAAATAATAATACAGAGGTGGAGTTTTAAAAATGACCAACTAATTTTGTTGCTAAATAATACATTTTTCCCAATTGTTCATATTCATGTTTATTCATAGAAGATAGAAAAATAACAAAGCATGCCAACCCTGATCTTAAGGTTCAAGAGATTCTTGAGAAAATATTATCTCTTCCTTACTTTATAGGTGGGATGTTACAGAGGATTTGCTTATCATCTTTGGATATAATCTTCGGCTTCCTTGTTTGTGTTTCACACCTCAATGTATTCCATTCTTGAGAAATCAAATTTTCTATCATCGCATTACTTTCTTTTAAGAAATCCCTGGCTAATATTTGGATAAAATCTTATATCGCAGGTACGTGTTTCAACACTAATTTTAAAATACATAAGCTAAAAACAATATTGGTATTAGTAGTTTCGGATGATTATTTTCGTTCTTTTTTATTTTTATGCTATATTCTACTGCCCAACGTATAAAGTTCGGTACACGTAAGGTAATTCTTACGAGCGCCGCGAAAATTTTTACAAAGCAATACCTAACTTTGTTCCTACATTTCAAGGGCCCTAGACAGATTGACTGCAATTTGTTTCCTTATTCAGACCGTGCAAGGATTTATCACAAAATTATTTCCACCATTACGCGAAATAAATTTTCAGGATTTAGCCCTGATACCGCTTCAATATTAGCTAACCAGCAGCTTAACCGAAAATTCAGGTGAAACACTTAATTTATGAAAACCCAATCAGTGGGATAGTATCATTCCAACGTCAATTAGTTCCGATAGGTTCGTTTGGCCGCGGAAATTGTCGACCAATTCCGAAAATGTCCGAGGATTGCCGAACGTTTCCGAATTCTGCCGAAGTGTAGAGGCTGTAGGCGTAGAGAAGTGGCACTAAGTTAGCGTCGGAGCCCGGCGGCCAATGCCACTCGACAAACGATGAGAGCTTTGAAATGATTGCGGCATTGCTTTGTGGATCTCAAGTGTGCAGATTAAGTAGTATGTTAACGATATTGGGAGTATTTAAATTGATTATTTTAATAGTAGATCTCCGTTTACCCCAACTCCCAAGTAGATATGATATGCTTGGTATCTCTGAACAGAAAATCAATGTAACAGGCCATGGGCAGGATTGATTTTAGTACCCAATGGGAAAACGACCATTAATTGTTCATATTACGATCAAGCCTGTATAATTGTTTTAATTAAGAACAAAAAAAAAACTTCTCGTCACTGTCCTTAAAATCACCTGCTAATATAGTCTATTCCAGAATGAAAAAAAGCCAAGGTTATCCAAGTGACATCAATTAACACCGACAATTATATTCTTTATAGTCTTACAAGTTCTAATCACTTGTAATTAATAGTTAAGCCATCTTGAAGGACTCGATGTTCTTTCTCAACTGACGCATTGAGACAAGAACAATCTTCAAGTATGCTCACTTGAAGCACGTACTTAGCAAAACTTAGAAAATAGGCATTAAGGGTGTAATTAAGCAGGCGCAAAAACTTAAGTCTTTGTATTAAATATTTCGACGACTTACAGTCTTATTGCCTTTGATGGAAAGTTTTGGACGTCCATCACGAGTGGATGAATGCGAGATGCTTTGTTACGATTTATTTAAGGCTAATCGATTCTTTCGCTTGTTTCTATGACTTCTTTTATAAATGCTACTGAGTAATAATTATGATGATTAAAAGTACGAAAACAACATTGTGTGTAGGTACTTAGTTCACAAAATTCAAAGAAAAATTTGGAATGGAAAAAATATTCCTGTTAATACTGGCAAAAAATGTTTAACTAATAACTGAAAGAGGAAACAAATGTGCTATTAAAAAAAGTACCGCATGCCCAAGACGTAACTGTACGCAGATTATTGACAAGTCTGTTACCAGCTAGTAATAGTTCCAAGAAGGTAATTGTCAGGTACAACTTATATTTACTGGCCAGTTCGTCAACCATTGCTCGGATGATGTGACGTTCTGCATATTTTAAGTTCTGCTAAACGGCAATGGACTGTAATTTTCATGTTACCTCTCTTCGTAGCTTCCTGGATAATTTTAATACCGTTAGATGTTATTACACCAAAAGCATGGTACGGGTTCTCCAGTTATTCATTTGTTTATTAACTAATGGTATATGTAAGTTATTACTATTTTACGATTCATGGTAATTCTTACGATTACCAGTCAACACAAATACATAGCTTTCAAAACCTGATTGCACATACACAGGTCGTACACGAAACTTCGTTCTTTTTAGCGAGTTTCACCTATTTCTCTATTAAATAAAAATCGTAGTTCATTCTCGGAATCCTATGATTTTTTATCCTCATAAAGCGACGCTCAACCCTTCTGTATCCCCGAGCTTAGCATTAAGTATTCGGGACGTAACCGGCTATCGTTTACAATGATGGGCACGTATTAATTCACAAGTTTTCGTACTGATGAGTGCACCCCGCCGGGGCTCGGGGTGAGAGGGGCACGGCCCGAGGTGGGGAGGGGAAGGCGCTCGAGAGCCACGTCCGTGACTCGCATTCTGAACACTAAACCTTGAAGCCAGGCAGTTCTTTCAAGAAATTAGTTGTCAAATTATGTACCTATTATGGGGTATTCGGGTGTTCGGACAGTTAATCAAGTGGCCGAATGAGGTGCGCCGGTGCGTACGTGCTGTTGCCAACTTATGAGATGTTTTTGTTTCCAAGTTGGTGTTGGTGAAACTAGACGCCGGAATAATCTCGGGAGTTTCAGAAGCTGCTGTGTTTAGTGTAGTGATAAAAGTTATAATTGCATGTATCTTGAGACAAACGTTGTTCTAACTCTTTGTTTAGGGAATTCATGTTAGTTTGGTGTAGCTAGTTTTCGTCTAACTTCTTATTTACTGCGTACATACTATATAGGTACGTCTAAGAACGTATTTTTGTTTAGTTATCTCTCTCCCTGCGTTTTAATTTAGAATTCCTCTCTGGATGGGGACGATTATTTTTGGTTTATACAAAAAAAAAATATTTGTTTTAGCCCAAATATTTTAGCCCAAATTTCGCTGCTATGATTTCGTTTATTAATGCTCGTATATTTAGAGATTATTTATTCTGAATACCTGCGTAGTTATTATAATTATAATACCTTTAAAATGCTCCGTAGCAATAAAAAACCACAGTTACCTTTCGAACTCTATTCCACAATAAAATCTAGCTATTTTAACAAATTATCAGCTCTCAAAGTATAAGGAGCTTGGCCAGCGTTACACAGGTGCAGAAGTTACTTCGCCTGTACAAATTAAAAAAAGGAAAACTGAAAAGTCTGTGTACATAATTGTACACGCTTTCAGTATCTTACGGAGCAAATTAAACTAAATAGTGGGGGCAAAAAATATGACGGCAGCGCTACCGGGGCGGCGCAAACTAAGTTTGCCCGGCTAATTGTGAGTAATGACTTGTTCCGAGCACTGAGCACTGGACAACTTCGTACCTACCCTCGCTATGTTTCTACTCCGTTTGTTTTTAAAAGGTTTTTTGTGTATCACCTGCGAAATTGCAGTTTCAAATTGGAAGGAAACAAGAACTAAGAAGATTACCCGCGAATGTCTTGTAATAGTGAGAACGTATTAGGGACACGAGGGAGAAATGTATGGCTGAAAAACTATTCGAGTGAAAGTGTTGTTTAAGAGTATATTGAGAACTTTCGTTGCTCGGTACAGGGTTAATGTAACGTTGTTTTGTATTGTATATTATTAAGAAACTTTCGTATTTAATTATTAGCACATTTTTGTTCTATCTCTTTTTCCAATGAACTTAATTAAAGATTTCTCCGAAAAAAATATTCTAGTTTTTTTCTACTAGCTCGATTCAAAATAGGTTTAACAGTTGTTTGAAATGTCATCTGGTTAGACGACCCTATCGAAGAATATATTTGAAAGTATCGTTCCATTTTTGAAATGACTCGAATCTTTTCGCCAAAAAAAACAGTAACCGTTTGCAAAGTTCGTTACAGGAGCGCACATCGAACACAGAGGTGCAATTAGAACAAAAGTGGTTGAAGTGTCGAAGGTGACCGCTTCAAAGCGCAATCGAGTCCGTACAATGCAACAAACTTTTCTGTGAAATGACAACGTGCCACTAATGAATGGTAGCTAACTTTTTATGTCCAGTAATTTGTTTCTTTGCTAATTTATTTTTTCTCTGTTTCTCCTTTACAATTTATGGAGCACTCTTGATGAGACAGACGTAATTACTCGAACGCTGTAAATTATTTGTCTAGTCATGTGAAAAAATTAAGTACGTTTTTCGGGCAAAAATTTTGTGCAGTTACATAGGCGATGAAAAAAGAAGAATTATTTTGAATATTATAGTTGAACTGAACCTGGTTCTACAGTACAAGATTAGAATAGATTAGAATGGTTTTAATTAAAATTGATTAAACGTGAATAATGCAAACGTATCGACAAGATGAAGCAACAGATGGGAAAATAATTTAGGGGCAGTAGCAGGAAAATTATTATTAGGACAGACACAATATCGAAAGTCTTTGTCTCAAGAGAAGAAGCTGTTTAACCGTGATGGTACTTTATTATAACTTGGTATGGCTTTGTATGATGGTAATTTTCTTAGGAATAAAAACATTTTATAAATCTGTATCGGACATAATTTTTAAGCTTTAATATAATTTTTTTTCAACAGGAAGTTTCATATTTCACGAATATATTTTTCACCCGTTACCCAAACATCATTTATTAAAAAAATAAAACATTGTTCAATATCGTTCCGTTTTTAAAATTGACTGGTTCGAAAATTAAAAAATAAAACGTTACAATTTAAATTTCGAACTCAAAGATGTTTAACGGGTGAATTTGGAAACTCGTAATAGCGTTCGATTTTTAAAATGATCCCGGTGTAATTAATTACCGTTGAAAACGAACGCCGTATTAATTATTATAATTGAACGTTATCCATTTCAGTGGATTACGCTGGATCTAATCATTACCGGCGCGACGTCACAGCGAGCGGTTTAATATTGTGCCTTAAGATATTGCGTGTGTATTATGGATTTTGAATTTAGATATTATTTGTTGGTCCGTGTTAGGGTATAATAATTTTAGAATAATGTCGAACATGTCTTATAATTACAGTACGGAGAAATATAAAGCTGTTAATTGGTTTTTAGATTACAAGATTTTGACTAAGCATACGTAAGATATTGATAGAAAAGTAATCAAGAAAGACGGTACAAAATTATAATCTGTAGAATATCCATAGATTTAAAGAAATGCAGGACGATGGGAATCATTAATGATGTTGAAATCTGAAAGGACCTATCCGTCATGATTTCCTACAATCGTTTAGGCCCTTATTGCTGAGAGCCAGTTTTACGTACTTATGTATGTAGGAGGTCGGAATTTATTTTAACAGCCGGGCATGAAATTAGATACGGAAAATGGGACTATCTGGGTCACGGTTTAATTTCGGTTGTTTCTTAATGAACTGACGGTAACTCAAGTAACTAAATATGTGCTTTGTCGATCTCCCTATTTATTTGTTTTCGTAATTTAAACTTAATACGGCTTAATTAGGGTTGTGTTTTGATTAATTGAATGATAATAAGACCAGTAGCTACTCTTTACTTAAGGGCTCGTACTGTTAGGGAATGGTAGAAATGCAAAAAGTGTAGTTTTCTGAACAAACCTCGAATATGCTATTAATTTCTTTTACATAGATTTTAAATGTAATTTATTTTAGAAATGTTTTTTGAGTCTCTGATTAGGAAAAGTACTACTGTTTGTTACATTTTAAAATAATACACTGACAACCAAATTTGAGCCCACTTTTCAGGGGTATAAAGGTCCTTCAAAAATATGGAAATATAACATCATATGGTGTATTCGGCTTCATAGTAAAACAAATTAAAAAGCATAAAAAGTGCTTTTAACGTTCCCTCGGTATATTTTGCAGTCGTTTTATTTGCTGTCGAAAGTTTTAATGTTACTTACCGCTGCCGCTCTATAACTGGAAGCACGGCCCGTGTGTGAATTTGTTTCCTGCGAACAACACGGAAATGGTTTAATATTGATATTTATTGCATCCTTAGTGGTGTATTTTTAGTGAAGGATGAGGCGGCTGGTTCGATCTCTGGATCAGGAGAAAGAAATGTTATCAATATTTTAGTTGGATATCTTTGATATCCGCCATATGGTGTAAATTTAATATAAGCTAAAGCCAACCCGCATAAGGCCAGCGTAGTGGACCAATTCCTAAACCATTTTAGTTGTGTGTTACAGAGGGGCTGATTTTAAAGCTGAAGGATATCCACCCTGTGACATCTGACGAACTCTGCCGAATTTCGAAATATTTTTTTTGACAATTTAAACGCGTTTGAGGGGCTATTTTTGACATATTCCTAAAAAAAACTTTTCGTTCTCTACTAATCATTTTAAAACGATACGAAATCTTAAAATCATACAAAGAAGTAACATTACATTTAAATAAGACGTCCGTCGCATACATTTGAGAGGATAAAGACAATATTTTCCAACGTCGAGTACAGAGTAACACTACACAGATACTTTGTCGTGCGTTTGACGTACGGGGGCGCGGGTTCACTGCTTACGCGCGCCCCTTGTAGCTCACTTCACGCGTGATTTACCACTGGTTCTTGGGGTTGGGCGAATGTTGCTTTTACTTCCATGTTTCCTTCTTTGATCGGTATTAAATCGTTATTTTTTTTAAGAAAGTTTTGGTAGAGGCGTAGTTGGATAGACCAGTTTACGAAAGAGTGGGTTCAAATAAAAGTAAATGATTGTGTGATCTACAAATATTCGTTTTCGACTGTTTCCAATAAGGAAAATAATAATTAAAGTTAATTGTTAATGAAATTAGGAAATATGCACATCAGACAATTGGCATGCATTTTCAAATGCATATGTGAATATAGGTACATAAATTTACTGTACTAACTTCAGAATAACATAGTAGAGAATGCTTTATAATGACATGATTTTCTTAAGTAGACTGATAAACGAATGTTAGAAATAAAAAATGAAAATGTCACAGAATTACATTTCAAGGACCATGGCTAAATTCGTAGACATACATGGAGAATCCAAAGCCTGTTATACGGTCCTATTGCGTCACTACGACCGATATAGCCAATCAACATAACATTGTAGTTTTCGTACGGTACATGTACAGCAATATGCAGTAAATAAGGATATCGGTCGCGTGATTATCCCGTCGCCTGCGTGTAGCGAGCCCGCGTAAACACCATGTCGCCTCTGTTTCACACTACTCTGTGACATACCTTGACTAGTAAATTTTAACTTTGTAAAAAAGGCTGTTTTAGAATAGATAAGAAACGGGATTAAATTAGGAAAGCTTATACCAAAGGCGTTATGTATTCTTAAAGCCCAATACATAACATATTTTTTTTGTTTATGTGGAAAAATCTACGTTTGTATATGAAGCCATTTATTTTTGCTATTTTTCCACCCCAAAGCATCTATCACGGTTAAAGGACAATGAAAAATTTACTCTTAAATCCTTCGATTAAGCTAAACATCACCAGATCGTAGTAATTCGCAAATTTATATACAAAAAGGGAGGGATATCCCTAGAAAGCCAAATTACGCTACTACCTACATACTTTAATATTTTTTCTAACTACTTTAATTTTATTTTATTCCACAAGTGCCACAAAACAATTAATGCAGAGTGTTCAAATGTTATTGGAGTGGAGACCGCAGTGGTCCGGGCGTTGCGCATTTTACACGAATCCCCCCGGATTAAACAGTTTGGTCTGAGTGGAAGGCGTTTGACGTCGACCCCTACCCCCTACAAAGGAGGGCCGAGATGGTTTCTAATTACGACACAGACCGTTATGCAAATCGGGTCTCTTTGTCTGTAATAAACATGCGAGGTACTTGCGGCTAGAGGCAAATTGGCGACTGTTAGCCCGCGGCCGATCGCCGCTCCGGTGCACTGACGCCTCTACTTTCTCGATGATCGGGAGGCGCTTTTTAGCTGTTTTTTGTCTAGAAATTCGTGTGCGGTTTCGCGTAGGCGAGTTTTGGGAGTGATATGTGTGGTAGTTATGACTATGACACTTATAGTTAAAACTGGAGTTGAGAGATATTTAAAAATAACTGTCTCATATTCTCAAGGATTATAAATACTATTTAGTAGTGATGGTCGACTCGAGTAAGTAACTCGAGCTAACTCGAGTTGGGCGTAACTCGAACCCACTCGAGTTGAATTCTCTCTGACTCGAGTTTGTAAATCTAATGGAACCGTCAACCGACATAGAGCGTAGTTTGCCGATCATTTGTGTGAGACTATGTTCGTTAATTCATTCATAACAAGTGTCACATATTATGGTTTTAAGACTAAATTATAAGTATATAATTTAACTAAGAAAAGAATTTGTGATACTAATTATCTAATTTTCTTGAAAATATTGTGTTTGTAAATCAATTATCAGCCTGTAAATATAACTATGTACATTGTACATATATACTCAGCCTATTGCCGTCCACTGCTGAACGTAGGCCTCCCCAAGTAAGCGCCAACCATCATACATTGTACATACCTGCATCATAATGTTAGTCTGATTTTATTTTAAAAGACTGCTATATATTTTCATAGTTTTATTGATAATAAATATAAATATGTTTATAAATGAAATTCAAGCCAAAAATACATAAATAAATGATTTCAAACAATAATTTTCTTTCTTACTTTAATTAGTATAACTCTGTCAATTCATTATAAATAAATAATATCAAAACTGAAAGAATTGAAACAAATAAAAATGTCATTTGTTCCAATTTTTTAAACTATTAATGCGAAGCTGAGGAAAAAAACTGGTAAAAATTATAGAAAGAACATTCATTTGTCAGTTAACTCGAGTTCAACCCGAGTTATGTGGATTTTAACTCGAGTTAAATCGAGTTCTGTTTTTTCCGAGTTGGCACATCATTACTATTTAGGTATTATAGAGAAGTACGAGATTTGTAAAAGTTTTAGATTTAAAAATTCCATTTTGACTCAACTAGGCTTACGTAGGCTTTTGTATGACGTCCTAAACAAAGAGATATGTAGCCTATACTAATATCAGCAATCATATATGTATCAAATACACAATCCAGGTATAAAACTGTCACAAACGACACTCGATGCCGTTTGGTAATTTTTCACAGGCTCTGTGTATGGCGTTTAAACGCATCCCCGTCGAAAGTCCCCACTATATTGTTGGCTATTGTTTCACTGTTATAAATCGACGTGTGAACGTCAAAACTCGACTCAACTATGCGACGTTTAGTTGGGAAAATATTCATTTTTCGCACGCGCACATCCATATTTCCGTTTGTAAAGTGTTGAGTTTTGCTCGTGTGCTGTACAAAGGTCGGTTCGTCGCTGGTTCGGTGGATTTCGGCTTGTTCGCGTTTTAGCCCGCGTTTGCCGGCAAGTCGTTACCGGTGTCGAGCAAAAAGTCTGCCCGGCCTTTGTAATGCGCGCTGTGTCGCGCTTTCAAATTTGAATGGTGCATTAGCGTCAATTGGGCTTTGAGTAAGATTAGACGTGCTCGGACAGCCATGGTGTTTACTGAGTGCTGCAGTCTTTTTGGATGGATTAAAGTGGACTGAATTTCGCTACTCGTAGTTTTATGGGGCAAGACATTGAGTAATAGATTTTCTTTTTAAATTTGACTTTTATAGTTGACTTAGACCAAGTTTCAATATATTTTTGATACATACAAAAAACGCTGATTCTAGCAAGTAGGTGTGTATCAACACATCTATTAATATAACCAAGGGTGTCATAGCAAAACATACTCAGTTAAAACACCCCAAACTCGGCATAACAAGCCCGAAGACACAACTTTTCCCAAGTCCCAATTGGACCAGTCGAATCCCCAAAACTTGACGCCCGAGCGAAATCTAATTAGTAATAAGGTTGGATACGTATCACTGCAGTTAATTTGACTAAATCGCTATCGGTTCACTTACATTCGAAGTGGAACTTGTTAGTGAGCGGTGTTTAAATACAGGACCGCTACCCTTTACTTGGTAATCAAAGGATCGGACAGGATTGCCAAGATTGTCGGCTAATTGATAGTGTCCGGGAGAGCAGTTGATGTGGTAATTCAGTTCTATAGGAATAATCCAAGGAAACTAAACAAACAGTTTTTAGTGATTGTAATGTCGTAGTAGATTGGTGTAATAAGTAATCATTGTAAACGCGACAAGAGAAGAAGATTGGGGTTTTAGCATAGTTTACTTAGAAATGATCTTCGGAAGTTTTAAAGTAAGTGTACTAATAATGAGGCTCGGCCCCTATTACGTGGGACTGACACATACCTGTGACATTTTGGTGCGATGCACCTCTGCTTACCCCTTAGGCTCTAAAGCTTAGGGGAATACAGACTTTTACAAGTTAAGTATGTAACTTGTAAGGTCAATCGTATGTTTCGATTGCGTTTTTAGCTTGTTTCATAGCTGCATATTACCGTGTTAATAATGTACGAATCTGGTTCATTAATGTAGCACATTTTAATATCGTAAATAACGATGCATTGAGTACTGCGTGTAATGTAATGACAATTAGCTGCGCTATTGTTGGCCGACGTGATGGCAAACAAATTGAAAAGCTCTTGTATGGTGTAATACGGGAGCGATTGACACATTTGTGCAGGGCTGCCAGCAAATAAATGACAGCTATACGGTTTAGTATTTGCAATTATACAAAATTAGATCGCATTATACATAACCATTGCACCATATGCAGCTCTTGTTTTTTTTTTTTAGGATAACAGTTAATCAAATGGTCGGAAAATAGGCCCTCCAAAATAGTTCGTTTTATTTTTTTTGGGTGATAAATGCACAATTATTGATAAAATGTGAACATATGCCTTTGTATCGTATTATAAAACGTAGTCATGGATACAATACCCCATCCGATTATACAAGATTTGTATCCAATTATACAATCTGGCAGCCCTGCATTTGTGTGGTATTTTTCTAGTACAGGGTTTTTATAGGAATGATGACCAAGTTTTTTTATATTTTTAGGTGATAATATATGTATATTTATGATAACGGCTCGCCCCCTATTACGTGGTACTGATACATACCTGGCGAAATGTGGGTGCAGAAATGCATCTCTGCCTACCCCTTCGGGGAATATAGGCGTGAGGTATGTATGTATGCATTTATGATAACTTATATGGATTAATAGCAAAAGAAATGATAGTGAGGAATCTTACTACACCTAAAGAACTCTTAGGAATTTCTTAGTTGTGGATACAAACCCGCTAGGGCCGTGTGGTGGACTAAGGCCTAAACCGTCTCAATGGTAGAGGAGGCCCGTGCCCAGCAGTGGGACGTACATACGCTGACGATGATAGTGGGATCGCGTATCATTATTAATGTACAAAACAAGCTACATCGTCAAAACTTCTTTATTCAACATACGTTTAAACAAGTACTACAAATTCATTTAAATCCTGTATCTGCACATCGCCTGTACCTTAACCCCGGCAGTTCGTTACATTATGTACGAAATATTGACTTTAAAATATGTGTCAGCGTATTTCGTTGGGGGCTGTTTGTGCAGCAGGGGGCGCGGGGGAGGGGGCGCAGGCGGGTCGCGTCCAACCATTTTAAACTGCGTGTTTGCAAACACAAATCTTTCTGTGCGCATACTGCATCGGCAAATGGAATTATTGCTTCCATCAGTTCTGTGTTTATTGATTCGCTTTTTGGATTTTTGGAGCTGTTTTCCTGTTAAGTGGGGTATGTAATGGTGACTCTTGGGTGTACCTATTTTAAGTGACGCCACTGAAGCCAACTCGGTAATGGAGTCATTGGTGTGGATCTCAACAATCACTATCTCAATATGAGCGTCCAAATATAGTGAAAGTGTAGAGCGAAGGGGTCATGTACAGAAATGGTTATGGATGTAAGACAGTCCCTACCCAGTCGACTCATCCAACCATTTGAAAGAGAATTAACATGTAGACCACTCCGCAGAAACAGTACGAGCACGGTGCAGAACAGAACACTTCGTTTTAACACTGTTTTAGTTTACCTTTGAGCCGGTGTTCTGTATAAAAACCGTGTGTTTTCGGCGAGTCGCCTACACGCATTTGCACTGTTGCATATTCCAAACGAGAAGGAACGGGCGAAAATTCCAACTGCGAAAACAACGTTATGTAGTCTCTGGTACTCGGGAGGTTTTTTGTCCAAACTCGAACGTTTCAACTGGGAGTTTGGGGTAACTGACAGTTTCAGGCTGTAGGCAGTATGAGTGGGAGCGTTGATTCTAACTGAGAAGGAGTTTTAGTGCCATATAAATACATGAGTACCTTAATCTTGAGTTAATTACTTACTTAGATATATCTTGAATTAAATTTGGGGTGTGATTTTTTTTCAATAACTATTTTTGATTTCGGCTAATGTTTAGAAATATTTATTATATTTAATAATGAATCAAATTGCTATAAGGTATAACATTTTTCAGACATGCGTCTTACTTAGACATTTGTAACATCTTTTGTTTACATTGCAACATTGTACGATGTTTGTAATAAAATTCCTTTGTCTTCCATCACATGCCAAGACATTCCATTTCCAAATATTTCGCGTTTCGTTCCACGCAGAAATGCACCTCGCATCTTACCCCAAGTTGGGGTAAGTACAAAGCGCGGCAGCAGGCACTGATTGCAGTGTCGAGAGGTGAGAGCCGACAAATACTCAAGCCTCGAAACCTGTTACAACCCCAGCAGAACAAAACACCCAGTTGTGTCTCCCCCAGCGTTAATAATACAGCGAGGGTTGAAAAAATGTCTTAACGACGAAACGAAATGAAATGTTTAGGATTCTGTTTTGACAAGGGACAAGGGATTTGTGCCCGTCATTACGAGGTCTTACGCAAGTAGGCATAGATGGCCGCGGTTTTAATTGGTACCGACTTTGCCTTTAGGCTAAAGAGTCTGATTTCCTCGCTGACTAAACGATATGAAAAGGATGTCCTCAACAAAAAATAATTTGAATCCAGCGATTTTTTCTGTTTTCGGTCTGGTAGACACTATCAGCAAATAGAAAATTTATTTGTAATTTAATTTTATCAAAATGTAACACGAAAAGATGTTGATAATATAAGGATTTTATTTTTAGGAATTTCTCAGCACTAAGTCTAGGCTTATT
This sequence comes from Cephonodes hylas, assembly GCA_030295005.1. Lineage (NCBI taxonomy): Eukaryota > Metazoa > Arthropoda > Insecta > Lepidoptera > Sphingidae > Cephonodes > Cephonodes hylas. The sequence continues at coordinate 13,340,520 of AP025364.1, forward strand.
ACTTACTAGACACATTTCTAGAAATGTGTCCTAAAAAGGAAATGGGTTCGCCCCATATTACCTAGACACACACCTGGCAAAATCTCTATACTTACAACATCGACAAATGCAAGCATGAGGTTATGTATAATTTATATATCATTTAAATGAATTATAAATATTCTTCTGATTCAGTAAAACAGTATTCCAGCTATCAGCAACAAATCTACAGGTCGCATTACAGCCATATTTCCAGGTATACATAATTCATAAACATTCAAATTATTTGGCCAATGACGCATGTATATTCATGGCGGGCAGGCGAAATTGCGGCCAGGTATTAACATACACCGATGTCAACCGGTACACGAAAAATTACCAAGCCAGTTGGCGGAATAAAGGACACGTTAAACTTTATAATCCTTGAGAAAGAGAAAAATCATTAAGAGAAGATTTATTTTAATTGGGTTGGAGTAGCATATAGATAACAAATAATTCTAAATAAGTAAAGTAACAGCAAGGAAATACAAAAATGTATGAGTATAAAAGGGGTAGTTCAGTAAAAGGTAATGATGATGTTTGTTAGAGAATAAGAACAAGAAGTAGAGAATCAAAGAAATAGTAAGTAATGAAATAACTGGCCTTTACACAACCAGAAACTTAAAAGACAAGGAAACAGGAAGAAACACATAAGGTTATTTACGTTTTCGCATTCATACCCATCACTAAGTCTGCGAGAAGTGTTATTTAATCTTGTATATCTATGCGGGCGAACAATGGCGTCCGAAACAAACGGCGGCTTGATAAATGTTCGAGAGCGCTCAATGAGTTTGTTCATTCTGTTCTTTTGTGCGATTGATTGCAGATAATTCGCGCGATTCTTCCAAGAGAAAATTGTGTTTTGCTATTGATGATTTAGGTTCGTAGTTGGCTATTTACTTGGGTCATGTTATTCATTATCTGTCAGCTGCTGTCCATCTTATGTAATAAGCTCAACTTAGGTTGAATCTTCAGTTTCAGCCACTTTTTCTACACGTTGCAACGTTTGATCATCATCATCACCACTATCATTTTAATCATATCTTAATCATTATCATCATCAGCAGCCCTTATGCTTCTGACTACTAGGCTAAGGACCTCTTTTAAGAGGTAACAAGCCTCTGCACCCATCTTAGTCTTCTAACTCAAATGTCTCCAATTCCTTAGCATAAAGTCCTTCTAAGCCCAAAGTTAAACATATGAATAAATCGTATTGACGTAGACAGATTGCTTATGCATTAATCACAAGTCTAATCTGTACTAAGTAATTCATGCATTTCACCTGTAAAGCGCACAGGACTTAATCCTAAACGCTGTAGCATGATTGAAGATCGCTGCGTTGCATTTCACTGACTGATAAACTGAAGGTGCAGATATGTCTTATAACATGCCTTTAGTTTTTGAGCATTAAAATATTAAGATATTTCGGACACACCTTTACATTATATACAGTTACATACATAAATTTGCGCTCATGAGAGGTGATTTTCTACCCCCACATTTCGTCCGGTATGTACTCGTAAGTCTCATGTAATGGTGGGTGAGCTTGTTGACTTTTTTCGGACACGTTTATAGACTCCATGCTATCGAGAATTTCCTAATGAATAACCTAATTACATATGGCTCCACCTGTAATTGGAGCTCAGAAACTCCAGTCACACTTGTGTTGCGAGTCCACGTAGCAGTCACACTTAAATACTTCACCTAGTTCAATTAAAAAATAACTTTTGTCCGTTTATAAATACCCGTACAATACCAAAAATCATCCGAGGTAGTAGTTTTAAAGCTTATATAATACAAATTATTTCGCATTCGTAAAATCATCGAGACATTTGTAAAAGTAATTGGATCCAATCTAAGTCCAGGAGAGCCCATCTGGGATGTTTATACGCAGGGCTAGACTAGAGCTGATGTACGGGATGCTATTAAGGTGTTACACACGTGAAGATACTAACACTAGGCTAAAAACGCTTCATTCCAGTCCGCTGGTGTGCTAATATATTTGCACACTGCTTAATGAGCTGTTTGAGAATTGTGTATTTAGTTGTGTTTGTGTGTAATGTGCGGTTATGCTTAATGGAAATTGAGTTTGGATCGATGCGAGTGCCGCTCAGTACTAAGTTGCTCATAAACGTGTTTAGTTAGTTATGTTACATAGCAACTAAACAGAGTAAAATAATGCTTTATGTTTCTCGTAATGGCTAGTCATAAGATTGTTTCAACATTCTTCATTCGTCTTATTCAATGCAAGCCTATTAGTGTCATCTTCTATATTTCTAGATTCCCAATTTGGTTTCTTCATAGCCTCGAAGAGCTAGATTTTTGAAAAAAAAAAATTATAATGCGGCAGTTCAAATTGAATACAAAGGACTTGACTATTCTTTTTTATATGTATAAAGAGTTATATAGACTACAATTCTGAACTCCCACAAACCAAATTCACTACGCAGACGATCCATCTGCAGCACGCGTATTTTACCGGTATCGCCGAGTGCGGTGTAAACTTGCAGATTTATGAAGCTGCGTGGAGAGAATTTATTCTATGTACTTGTCCGAGGCATAATAACATTCTAGGGTAATATACTAGAAATAATCTAAATATTAATGGGCAGCAGATGGTACTCATAATAATAAACTGCTTTCATTGAAATACGTTGTTTTCTAAAAAGTTGTTATTAATCCTTTAATTAACTCTTTTAGTGGGGCATAGCTATTTATTAAAAAAATGCTCGATTTTTACAAAAATCAAGATTACCGAAGTGTAAATCAAGATTAAAAAGGTGAAGACTTTTGAAATTGGCGGAAAAAAGAGAGGGGTGCGAGCATTGTGGTATTTCGTCAGAATTACCAGCAACAGTATCTGCATCTTTGGAGATTTTTGTCTTTAAAGCGAAAGATTTACTAAATCCATCGGTTCTGTTATGTTCCTTTGAACAAGGTTCTTAATTACACAGCATGCACACAAGAAACAAGGGCTTCACAAATGGAAAATAATTATAAATGTTTTAATAAACCGGGGTACAAAAGCAAGTGCTGTACATACCATCAATCTCCACTCCGCGTATTTCAGCGGTAACTGTGTGCGACTGGGTAAAGTTGCAGATTTATGTCGTTGGCTGGACGAATACATTGACTGAGACTACATGCCGATTGCGCGGTAATGTGTGCCGATAAATGTTCGTTTACCATGGTTTATTGCCTCCGGTTTCCACGGTTAAATGGCCTTTAATTTTTCCCGGGAATTTCATTTGAATTAGAGATGTGGGTAGATGCCAGTGGTTTGGGATATAGCTGTGCAGTAGAAAATGGCGTAAACTCCTGAAGTGGCTTTTGCAAGCGTAGAATTTTGAGAACTGGCATAAAAGGATCATAAGTGCATTGTCGGCTTAATGTGAATGGGTGAGACTGATAATTGTGTGCTATAGTATCATGTGACAATATTGTTAACTTGTAACGAAGGCATCTTGGTAGTATCTATATGTCGATTCTCCTCCTTTAGTAACGCATTTTAGTACTTATTGTGTCCTGAAAACCTTGTATCATTATTTTTTAGCCTCCTGATTTTCCTAGATGGGTTTTAGATTTTACCCATTTATGTACTATCCAAGTAAACCCAGCTCCTACGGCTAGTATTCCAAGATCCGAGTAAGAAGCCTTAATGGTATTCCGAGGCACACATGGTTATTTCATTAACCCGCGCCTGCGGCATGCGTCCACGCTATTAATCAATGTCACAGTAATTACACAGTTGGCTCCGAGGCACGCCTTCTGAGCCCTTCGCAGTTCAGCTGGTGGAAGGGTTGAGTCAAGTCTGGGAGTGTTGGGAACGAGGTTGATGCATAATTTAGTTTCGCAACGTAATTTTTGGTTCCTAAAGTGTTTGTGTTATGGTTTTGTCGAATTACGAGCAGTGACTTGGTTAAAGGACATCATAAAATTGACTGACAAGTTTGTTTGGTTACTATTATTTACAAAAAATTGTTTCATAAGATAGATTACGTCTACTTCGGGATTCATCCTAAGAATACACAAGGTTGGACCATTTGTGAGTTATAGCACGATTTGCAGTAAAGGAATATTAAGAAAAAATTGCGTCACCATAATTGACAATTGACCACCAATTTTTCGGGCCTATCAATAGTATTTACTGAACATAAGTTAAAATCGTCGAATCTTTTACCCCATATTAATCATCATTTAAAATACCAACATGATTTCCAACATGATAATTCGCGGTAGTCGGCGTTATGAAATATTATGACGTAATTTATAGGCAAATTGATCGCAAATGAGAGTTAATAAAGCGCGAAACGAGGTAAAATATGACACTGATTGTTTTTAAATAAAGCAAAATGGATTACTATAAAAACTCGATGGTAAGTCGTAAAGCGCACGCGCCGCGCTCGAATACGTTGCGTCTACCGTTAAACCGAGTCGTGAATGGGAATGAGATAGTAAAAATGCTCTAACGTTTCAATACTACCACGGGCTGCGCTTGCTTGAGAAACTTATTTTATCATACCAATTAAACTGTTAGTGTTGAAATCCAGATGGCTGGATGCAAAAGCTGTATTGTCGGTATATGTTCCCGTTCGTAATTTAAATTATTATAACGCGGGTAGTGCAGTATAAAGTTTTGTGTTGATATTTCAAGAAAGACATGAGATCTACAATATTCATTACAAATATTTAACCTTACTCTTTAATAAATATTTTTTTAGTGATGCTGTGACATCGAAAAGAATTTATGTATTTTATTTATTATTACAGCGTTGTTACCAATTTAATTAGTGTTTTTAATTGCTTTTGTCAAAATAAACCATTTCTTCAATTTTAAACATGACTGAGACGCCACTGTCACAATGAGTATACAACATTCAAATTTCGTATTCACCAAAAACTCACGAGCAACTCGCAAAAATTTCACCAATTCTATAACTGCTAGCCTTTAGTAAGGGTCGGGGCAAAGTTTACGGCGACCCTGAGATGACGATCCGCGATCGTCACGCGATACTGTCAAGGGACTGAAGGGTTGAGTTTAATGAGGGCTCCGGCTGCGGAGAGATTTTCTGAAGACGCCACTTAGGGGTCGCTGTGAATCCCTACTGCGAGTAACTTTGGCGTGGTCAGACAGAGGGCGGCACGTAAAACTTACACCCACTTCACTTTTAAAACATATTACCTTTTATATCTGCGGTCTAGTTTTATTAAAGACTGTTTGGTAGAGTTGGTATATCGCATAGATATTTTTGTGTCTTTTAGGTAGGAGTAAAAAGTAACAGATTTTTTTTGTTTAATCGTCATAATAAATAGGACAGGGTTTGGTATCTTAAAGTTAAATACGAAAATAAATCCTTATCTCCTTGAGCATAGTTAGTGTTGGATTGGGTTTAAGACAAACAAACAACTTATAACCTATGACAAAGTGATTAAGACCTAATTTAATACAAACAAATAGTGTTTTTTCTCTCTCCTCCGCTCCCCCCTTTCCAGTAAAGCCTACCTACGATCTCAACAATCTTAATAACAAACCAGTATTCACTTGCACTAACCATACCATACACCGCAGCTCTCCCCAAGCAGACTAGCAAAAATGACCCCTCTAAACCCCACCCGAATTAGTCTCAATAACAAACGTTCAAAGACAGCAATCCATCCGTCAATAAGCCATAAAATCCGCTGCAACAATCCCAAATGGGCGGGAGTTTTATCTGGATTTACCCCGGCTGGCCGCGTATCAGCCCGATCGGTTAATGAAACTTAAGAGAATACTTTTTCAGTAATCCAATGCCTCAGGCGACGCCCGCTGGATTTATCCCCAACTGATACCAGATATCTACAACATACGTAATTTAAGTTCGCCAATACGGATCTTGGTATCAAAGGAAATTATAAGAGGATCTTTGGGTTGGAGCTGAATCGCGCTGGAGTGTAATATGTTTTGTCTTCGGGTGTGGTAATAAAAATGCCTGTTGGAATCCTCGGGATGCTAAGAAAGCTGGGTTTTTAGCTCTATTTTCCGCTTTTTATGGGAAATGAAGGTTTTTATGTAATACGGATTGTAAAAATGCTGAGAATAGTGGAAGAGATTTTGTTGTAAGTTACATTTTATAGTGTTAAAAAATGTATTTTATTTTTCTTTTTGGGATTTTTCAGTGTCAATGTCATCACCGTATTTACCTGTCTTAGTATTTTATCACACCTTTATCATATCTTTACACCTCGGATAATTTTTACCTAAAATATAGTCTAGATCAGGGGTTCCCAAACTTATTTACACTATGACGCCCTATGGAATTGTTATTTTTCTTGCGACGCACCCCCCCCCCCCCCGTCATCAAAACTACCTACTTTACTGGAAATAAAAACAGCAGTAGTTAGCGTAATATGAGGTTATCAGAAAAATACGGACAGCGAATGTTTGCCGATCGCCTCGCGACGCCCCCAGGATGTATGACGCACAGTTTGGGAAGCCCTGGTCTAGATGTGTAATTATATTATTTACTTTTAAGATTATTTATGAGAAATTACCCAACATGTTGCAGGAAAGATCACTCATTTGGCAATACGGCAAAAAAAAAATTGGCCATCGATTTGATTCTTGTTCTACACATATTTTTATTCGTTTCCAAATAAAAATCTGTTTATTTTTAACTGTATTTCAGACGGATACTTAATAGCGAGCCGTCATAATGCTAACATTATCGACGGGGCCTCTCTGTGTCGGTAGCTAACGAATCGTGAGAGATAGCACTGCGCGACATTTCTAGAACATTCATCAAGTTACAATGGAATGTTTTAAAACGGCTCGGGTACGTCAACAGCTCTTTTGTATAGGCTATATGGTTCTACTTAATGGTTAGCAAAATATGAATTATTAGTAAAAAAGAGTGGATTTATGTCGTACATCTGTGTGTTTGTAGGACCGCGAAGTCTCTTGTTGTTTCTAATATGACACAAGACTTGTATCTTAGTCTGCGGTCAGAGAACTGTATGCGTTGAGTGTATTTATTATAATAATTACGATAAGTTCAGATTTAAAGACATCATACACCAAACAACACTAAAAAACGTAGATTTTATTAATATAACTTTCTCCAATGCTAAAATACCTCTCAACCCAACGAGTTACTTATAGTACTTACTTATAAATTATGTCTTATTTGTCAATTTTCTTTTTACCGACTTACACTGCACTAGTTGCGACATCAATTAGCCAGTATAAAAAGGGAAATAAATGTCAACTTTCCACCTCCACGATACTTGGAAGACGACAATAAAACGATAATATTGCGGTTGAAATTGCAAGGTGTCCCTTTTCAATTCAAGTGTCAACTTAGTACTGTGGCAAGGCAATGGGGGCTATTAGGGCTGACGTTTCAACCCGGACTACATATTAAGCTATTTGCCTGTCACACGTAAATACTGACATACATACACGTCGCATATTAACAATATAGACTGGATTTATTTATACGTCGTTGTGAAGTTAAGTTCGTTGTCCTAGGATTTGACTCTTTTTATGAATAAAGTTCGTATAATGATGTATTCGCCTAGTTAGATCTGTGAAGTTAATGTGAAGCTAAGACTGGGAGGTACTGTGGTCGGTTCTCACTAGACTAATATGGATTTTTTTGCTATTAGGATTTTTTTGATGTTACCAAAAATCCTAAAAAATGTAAGGAGCATAGAAATGTACTTGAATATAAACACAGTTGCCTCTTACGGGCATCCTATTACTTTAATTATCGTTGTCCTTAGCTTGAAGGACACATATTTAAGACATTCATCATAATTATTTACATGACACTGGACCGGCTAATGCCTTCAGCTATTACTCGACTAAATATGGCCACGTTGATATATAAAAGGAATAGGTGCAAGTTAATCTACGTTCCAGCTAAACGCGAGGTTGATACAGTAAATCATGTAAGTTAAGCGTCAACGCCGGCCTGTGTTACACAACTTGCGTGCATATGATTGACGGACAAGTTAGAAACGTTAGCGTTACAACCAAAAACATTCGTACATAATACGCCTGTGCTCTCCGAAGGGGAAGGCATAGGTGCCACATTTCGCCAAGTTTTAGTCCCATCTACAGCAAGGGGAAAGCCTATTGCCGTTTTTCGCGCAAATTTCCAAATTCCGTGCTGCTACTGAAACTTTTCTAATGGCAATACCTAACAACATTACTAAACCTGAGATCTATATTCACGACACAGACTTGAGCTGCGAAATCACGCGACAGTAAAAAATTACGTCAGTTTTATCAAACACAAAAATATCGATACTAATGTAACAAAATACAGCAAGATTCGGGCCCGCCATCACCTATCGTATGCCGGTCATAATCTCAAGGCGACGTGGCACGAGGTGTGGGGGGTCAATAATAGTGGGTCAAATATTTGCGCCGCCCGCCGACCGCGCCCGAGATGTTTGCCCTTCGCTACCTACTAATACATTGTTGGCTTTACGCGCTTCCGGACGGTTATGTTTTTATTTTTTCACGTAAACAGAACATATCTTCAGCTTTTTGTGTGGATACTTCTTTTCAGAATTTGCAATAAAGTGCGCGGAATATGGTCGGTCTGTTGGTGACAGTTGGAACTTTTAAAGCGTGGCGACGCAGCGAAAGACTACTCTGAATGGGGCGTCGTTGGATCAAATGTTTGTGTGATGAGCAAATGTTTGACTCGGGGTTGGGCGTACGTCAGTGTAGTTGTTTCTGATATCTACGTCATAGAACTAAGGGTGGCGGCAGTTAGGAGTACGTGTATCACTTATGCGTATTTATTTATGCATTTAGTGTATTGCTAGTGTCAAAAATAAAAAGCAATACTTTAACTTTGTAGCTAAAGTTAGTGGACTTGAAGATGGGTATTTGTGTCATATGTCTTAATGTTCAATGTCTTGTAATGTGGCCAAAAAAACAGCATCAACACATCTACTTTTCAACACTGCACGCAAATATCAAAACTTTCACCATCCCTATACTCAGACTGACGTCACAAATCCATCGGAGACGTGTCGTCATCCTACGCTGTATTATTGCAAACCGCAGCATGCATATGCATGGCCCGCGGTCCGCCGGGGGGGAGGGGAGGTGTTGCGGGACGAGGGAGGGGTAGGTCGGTCCTTCCCGGGAATCAAATTAATTGTGAAGCAAGCTGCACCTGTTGGCGTGACTAATGCTTAGGGAGACCGCGCGGTAATGTTGTGTGCCTATTAGCATCGTGATTAGACGCTATGTAGGTTATGGGAGCAAACGCATATTATGCACGATTGGTTAACAGTGCGTTTGTGCAAATATGGACGGGATTCAATTGAATAAATTGCAGGGAGCTGTGGTTGAATAATCATGGGGAGATGCTTGTTGTTGTCTGTACTGAAAGGGAATTAATAGTAGGAAATAGTGTAGACTTTCAGCTAAAACTACCTTAAATCTAAGAATAGCCTAATGTACAACTATAGAATTGTGTTAAAAAAAATCGCTTCAACTAAGAATAGGAGAATTATAAGATCACTGTAACACATTCGATATTGATGTAGTTATGTGCATGTTAAAGATATATTAATCAGCGGAACAGTTATCTGTTTTAGTTACTTTTATACCCTTAATAAAGCACATTCCCAAAACAACACATTTTGCTGTTTATTAAAACATCATCCTACACAATTTATTAACATCACCCGCAACTCGCAAGTGAACTAATCAAGGAAGGAAGCAAAACATAAAACAAAAAGCTACAGATGTAGTCGAGTGGTCGGCCATAACAGCAAACTTGACCTACATAGGCGCAATAATCCGAAACACTACACGTCATATAAACCGGAGGAATGCCTGCAAACTTTCGTCGTGGGATATCCGGCCGCGGCCATCTTGGAAAAATATCCGGACGCCTGGAGCGGACGAAAAAGTTTGAGTTCCGTATATTTTTGCGTTTATTATAACAGTGGTAAGACGAGGGTTGGAATACAAGAATAAAATATATGTGTATGTACGTAATCAATAAATAACCATTAAATCTCAAAAAGTGTATCAAGTGCTTTAAGTTAAATTCCTGTCGCATCCCTAAAGCTTCTCTATTCATTCATCATCTTACATACTTCAGTTATGGTCAAATTTTCTTATACTTATAGGGAATTTAAACTAGATGCATTTTGTTTTACGCAAAAGCAAATTAGTAATATTTTACATTTAGTTGTGATATGTCAGGCTAATAGAGATCTCAACTCACTTTAAAATACTCTTAAAATATCTTAAGGAGGCAATCATAGGAAATGTTTTACGTCCAGTCCAAGATTGCTTTCAACCAAATTAATCTCTAAGCGTGGACTCTGAAAAGTCTGCAAAATGGACCCCAATAACTTAACGAGAGGACCCCAGAGTGGGGTCCAACCAAACGTAACAGGAAACGACGGTTACAATGTTTCCGCTCCACGATTTACTACACTAAATTATGGAACCATGAGACCCCGTGGCCCTATTTTGTTCTTATTATTTATTATTTTCGTTTGACTGTTGACTTCATGGTATATTTCGCTGAGTATTGTAAGGCCAAGACTGCAACATTGTACAACGTAACTAGCTTGTACACCATCTATTACCGCATCCAATGCTTATTATAGTTTTATATAATTTGTGTATACTCAAAATTTTCATCAAAGCGCTGACTTGATTACTTTAGGGGGTAGGTGTTATATTATGGATTAATTTCCTGCAACATGGCTGAGGACCCCGATGGTAGTTAAGATGACTACATTTTTAATTGTTCATAACACAACAGTCACCATTCGGTAGTAACAATAAAAAACATTGTACATAAAAATGTACAGTCGCTTATTGCTCAACATCTGGAACACGACAACAACTTATCTGCCGGCTGAAATATTCCCTGGCATTACATTTACGAGCTTCAGCGCTGAATCAAAGCGCGAAACAATCGGCACAAAGAATGAGCCAGCGATTAAGCCCCAGGTGGAAGGGGCTTAAGATATAATAAGCTGAAAACTGAAATCAGCAGCGTTTAAAGCGAACTTTGAACAATAGTCAGTTTCGAGTGCTTGTCAGGCCGGGTAATCTCGCTTTTACACTCGGAAATCCTTTTTTGAACCGGATAAATCCGCTCCTAATGGGTTTATATCGGCATTACTCGACTCAGCCGATGTGGGTCATAATTTAATTACTTTGGCAGCCTAAATACGTCCCAATGCACTTGGGTAATTGATTACATCAGTCTACACAGCACTGAGTGCCTTTAAAGGGGGATTTAAGGGGGATCTGGGGTACTGAGGCGTTTTGGCCAGCAGCGAGATGAATAATATTAATTATGTCGCCGTTGCAGATATTAAGTGCTTTGTTCTTTGCAAATTATGAAGTTTTAAGTTACTTTTAATAATTTCAGGGTAAAATATAAGGTGCTTACTACCTAATTTCTTATCTAATTAATTACTTATCAGTTATTTCAGTAATTGACACCGATAAAAAAAAAGACATTAATAAATGATTGGAAATAATTTGAGAAGAATCGGGGCTTCACATTTTGTGTTAGAGTCTAGCAGCTAGACGGTTATAAAGTTGAAAAAATTTACCATATTGCTTTTTTGAAAATAAAATAGAACTACCGATTATTTTTTCTAACGTTCTGATTGTTCAGTAGAAAACATCGCGTACCAGGCCTCCTCAATTTAATTAAATATTTTTTTAACTTTTTCATCGGCCGAAGATTTTTACTTTAAAAATAAGTTAACGATTGATCAGATTAGATTTAACTTGATGAAATCCCTTTTAATAAAAATCTGGCGTGACTGAATTTTAAATTTGAGACATTGTAGAAGAAAAAATATTTAAACAATATAAATACTACGAAAACCTAGGCGTATAATTTGAGTATATTATAGAGATAATCTTATTTACACAGAAAAATACCCTCATTAAAGATATTAAATAACCCTTATTATACCCACTTTTACTATAAAACAAAGGCAATTTACACTGTACCAATAATAATAATAATAATAAGCCCCTCAGAAACCTAACTTCACGTCCGGCACGACCATCTGTTGCCACGTGAGGGGCGGACATTGGCAGCTATTAGCTATACACTCACCAATGACCAACGAAGCAATAGTATTTAATTAAAAACACCCATGCGATGCGTCTAAGAAGTAGAGTAATACCCCAGGCGGGTACCGAAGCTAACTGCGACGGAGAATCCCGCCCCGGGCCTCAAAACCCGGGCTGCCCTACGTACTCTGGGGAGGGCACCGTATCGCACCGAATTACCCAGTCTCAAGCTGCTGTAGTTCGACATGACCGATCAGAATCATGTTCCTCACCCGTATCATCATTATTTTCGTCCATCCCTTCATCACCACCATCTTACATAGATAAAAACATAGATTCACCTTCATCTGATACATCATCACCATCTTCATTGCATTCCGCTCTTACATATTCACATACCTCACAAAATATTCAGTTGTTGCCCGGGGATGCTGTGCAGGAGGCAGTAGCCGACAAACCTGTACCCACCACTGGCAGAACACGCGCGCGAATAAAATGGACAGACGAAATTAATAAGTTCATCTGGCGCAACTACCTAATAATTACAGAAATGGAAACCAAAGTACGAGGATATTTAGACCCACTTTACGCCCGATTTATTGAAAAATTTCCAAATATAGATGTTTCTAAACAACGTATAGGGGATCAAAGGCGAGCCATTTTACGATGTAAATTACTGTCAGATAATACACTACAGACCATTAAAGATGAAGTTAAAAATATACTGCAAAATCAGAACCACCCAAACACCAACTTAGAAATCATTACACACCAACGATCATCACAAAGTACCCGATTGAGATGGACCGACGATATAAATGAAACAATTTTAAGAGAATATTATAGAATCACCAATTTAGAAACAAATAAAACTGCATACCGTAAGCCCTTACACGCTTCTGTAATAGAGAAATTTGCACAAATCTCCCATGTCTCAGAACAGCGAATCTCTGATCAATTACGCGTAATTCTTCGCAATAAACTTATTCGGGATAGCAAAATAGAAGAAATAAAGGAAGAAGTTAGAGTTAGTTTGGCTTCATTAAATATTCGAATAAACGAAGTAAATACTCAATTACAAATAAACGTAACCTCAGACGAACAAAATCATATAGTTGCAGAACCTTTAATTGAAAATGTACGATCACATAATAATGCAATAGCCCCGGAAGACACGCTCGACTTCAAAATAAGACAGACTTATGAGGAAATATTTCAAAAATATAAATTTAGTAATCCTACGCAAAGACCGTTTATTCCTAGACAAAAATCATCAAAAAGATTTGCTCACATAATATCATATTTAAATACACAAGTTATTCCTTGCTATATTTCCAGTGATAATGATTTTGACGAAACACACACAATTCTATATTGTGCTGCTTATACAGCAGCTTTATGTAACGGATCAAAAATTAAAGATCCAACCCCTACTCCTGCGGCACCAAATACTCAAACAGATAGGAGACCAAACTGGCTAAAAAGACTGGATAGTAAAATAGAATACATACGTAAAGAAATAGGTAGGTTCACTCAATATATGCGAGGAAATAGAAGTTTAAAACTAATAGCACATGTAGAAAAAATAAAACACAAATATAAAATTCATTCAAGCTACGAAGACCCTAACACTACAGATAACCAATTTCTTGATAGTTTAAAACAAAAACTTAACGCCACGACCAACCGACGCAATAGATATCTTAATTGCACACGAAGAAAAACACAAAATGCCCAGTTTAGTAATAATGAAAAACTTTTCTATAGAGAATTAGTAGTTAACACATCAAATGCACATAATGTAGAAAATAACTCGCCGAATAACATTCCCACATTAGAGCAGATGTATGATTTTTGGTCTAAAATTTGGGCACAACCAGTTCAACACAACTATAGTGCTGAATGGATTGAAGCTGATAAAAAACACCTAGAAAAAGTCCCTGAAATGATATTTGATAGCATATCCTTAGATGTATTTACACATGTTCTCAAAAAGGCCCATAACTGGAAATCCCCTGGTACTGATAATATACATGCATTTTATTATAAAAAGTTCTCCTCGTTGCACGCCGCGCTCCATAGACACATCAATAATTTTCTAGAACATCCTGACACGGTCCCGAGTTTTGTTAGCCAAGGGGTAACTTACATGATTCCTAAAGATACAGAAAAAAACAACCCAGCTAAATATAGACCAATCACTTGCCTCCAAACCATTTATAAAATAATTACCTCATGTATTTCTCACACTATAAACGAACATATAACCGATAATAATATTATAGCAGTTGAACAAAAAGGATGTAAAAAATTCAGCCAGGGATGCAAAGAGCAACTCATAATAGATTCCATTGCCATGAAACACAACATTAACCAAAAATCCGATTTATGTACAATGTATGTAGACTACCAAAAAGCTTATGACTCCGTACCACATAGCTGGCTTACTTATATTTTGCACCACTATAAGATCCACCCGACGATAATAGAATTTTTAAAAACCGTCATGCAGAAATGGGAAACGAAATTAAAAGTAGGCAAATTAATAGAAACGGCGCCTATTCAAATAAATCGGGGAATATTCCAAGGTGATGCTCTCAGTCCCTTATGGTTCTGTCTAGCGTTAAACCCTCTCTCAAATATCCTTAACCTTTCCAATAGTGGCCTACCCATAGCTGCAAATGGGGGCGCAGCTCTTAAATTATCTCACCTAATGTATATGGATGACATAAAACTGTATAGCAATAGTATCTCCTCTCTACATCAGCTCGCAGACCTCACACAAAAATTCTCTAGTGATATTAATATGACTTTCGGTATTAATAAATGTAAAACTTTTACAATGCGTGATGGTAAAACTATCGAAAATAACCCCTATAGATTAGCCACAGGCCAAATAGTAGACTCTTTAGATAACAATAATTCTTATAAATACTTAGGATTTGAACAGTCTTACCACATAAACCAGAAAGTCACTAAAATAAATCTTACTAAACAGTTTAAACATAGGCTCAATATTTTAATGAAATCCCAGCTTAACTCCCGGAACTTAGTTAAATCAATTAACACATTTGCTATTCCCCTACTTACTTATTCCTTTGGTATCATTAATTGGTCAAAAACAGACCTAATAAAACTCCAACGTTTAATTAATACCACAATGAGTAGTCATCGTAAACACCATCCAAGATCTTGTATCCAGAGAATGACGTTGCCAAGGGAAGAAGGAGGTCGTGGTCTCATTGACATTAGAAATCTACACAACAAACAAATTGCCGCGTTAAGGAAATATTTTTTCAATATTTCTAATCAGTCAACTCTCCATAAAACAATAAGCCTCGCAGATAAAAATTACACACCTCTAAACTTACAATCAACAGAAACACAAAATAATGAAGGTATAGTTCGAGATGAGGATAAAGTTTCTGAATGGTCCCGTAAATCCTTGCACGGAAGACACCGTCTCGACCTGCAACAACCCCATGTCGACATGAAAGCGTCGAACGCATGGTTGCAGCGGGGCGAACTCTTCCCGGAAACGGAAGGATTTATGATAGCCATTCAGGATCAAATTATCGATACAGCCAACTACCAGAAATTTATAATCCATAGACCAAATTACTCCGACCTCTGCCGCCGTTGTCATTCTGCCTCCGAAACCATCCAACATATTACAGGCGCCTGTAGATCCATAGCCCAGACTGATTATAAACACCGACATGATCAGGTCGCCGCGATTATACACCAAGCCCTAGCCATTCAAACAAATCTTATAACAGAAAAAGTTCAGTATTACAAATACAAGCCGGAATCAGTACTAGAAAATTCTAAGTTTAAATTATATTGGGACAGAACTATTATAACAGATAAAACAATTTACAATAACAGACCAGATATCACCCTGCACAATAAAGATAATAACTCCGTATACCTAATAGATATTGCTATATGTAATACCCATAACCTTATGACGACACACACGGAAAAAATAGCGAAATACACAGATTTATCAATAGAGATTAAGTCACAATGGAAAGTCAATAACACTCGCACAATACCTATAATATTATCCAGTACAGGAGTTACACCAAAATCACTACATGCTAGTTTGTCCGCTTTAAAAATAAATCCGTTTATCTACCTGCTACTGCAAAAAGCTGTGATCCTTAATACTTGCCGTCTAACCCGAAAGTTTTTAAATAGTTAAATACAGATCTAACTTTATTTATTTACTATCTGCACTTGGCTAAGGCCCGTGCTCTTAACCCTCAAAGGAGGAGATACGAAATCGTTAAATAAAAATAATAATAATAATACTTTATTCAGTGACCAATTATTGTACATAAAACATTCAGACGCAGGGATCTTCTTTTAAGCATTACTGCATGCTTGTGTCAGAAGATCCCGCTCTTCCGTTACATTAAAAAAAAAAAGAATAATAGACTATAGTAATCTATTTAACTAAAGTGTATGTGTGTGTGTGTGTGTGTGAGTGCGTGTGTGTGTATGTGTATGTGTGTGTGTGCAAGTGCCAGCCTATATGCAAATATATCTAAAATAATTACAATACAAACATAATAATTACTAACAATAACATAGGTAATAGAATAATTACTAACAAGTTTTAGTATATCAAACACATAACATCTAATTTACTCACTAAATGCAACCACAAGGAACAATTTTAAAGTTATATTTCATATTTTTTATTATGTAGGTAAACAAACATGAACCAAACGAGTAAAAGAAAGGTGATTCATTTTGGTGTGTGGTACAAGTGATAATCGAAAGATGACAAAATAGAACAAAATTGCAAACAAATTTTAAATCGTAAAGCGCATTAAACGTTAAGTAGTGATTCGGTATCAACATAGTCGAAATTTTTAATCCAGTTAATAATTGATGTCTTACATTCATAGGTTGTCTTAGGATATAAACATAAAATTTTATTTAATTTGTTGTACAGGAAAGCAGATCGAGTTACATATTGCTTACTAGCAAATTTAGATTTAGTTGATTGGACCAAAACAACGTTATCCTTTCTTCTTCTATTAACAATATTGGGATTAAATTTTTGGCTTTTATGTAACTTCAGCACGCTTTGAGTTATGTATAACTTTCTCACACTCAATAATCCACTCATAGAATATATTTGGACGGTAGGGAACCAGTATGGTTTATTGTACATAACTTTTAAGAGCGCACGCTGCGTTCTCTCAATTTGCAAACATTTTGTCTTACCCGCACCTCCCCAGATAGCAATGCAATAAGTTAATACAGGTAATACCAAAGTGACATAGATCCGTTTGAGTAAATCATAAGATGCAATTAATTTCAAGATTTTAAATATATATATTAGCTTTCTTACTTTACTGCTCAAAAATTCTATTTGGGGAGACCAGGAAAGACGTTGATCTATAACAATTCCCAAGTATTTCAGTGAAGAAACCTTACTGAGAATAGGACAAGTACAGGTCTTTGTTTCATTATGACAACTGTGCAGTTTTATTTGAAAGTCGTTCTTCGGTTGTGTACTATTGTAAATTGTGTAACACATGTAGTGAGTTTTAGCTGTATTAAGTGTGAGTAAATTTGTATTTAGCCACTTGGCAATTGTAGCAAGACCACATTCAGTATCAGAACGTACTAGGCTCCAAGATGTATTAGAGAAAACTACAGCAGTGTCATCTGCATAACAAATTGTTTTAGAAACTCCGGGAAGATTAATACTGCAGAGGTCGTTTATGTAAATGAGGAACAATGTGGGGCCCAAAACACTACCCTGTGGTACGCCATAGATCACATCTCGCTCATCACTAGTATATTGACCAAGTTTAACAGATTGTTTCCTATCAGTAAGATAATCCGTAAATAATTTTAATGTTTTGTCCCGTATACCAATATTTTCGAGTTTAGTTAACAGAATGGGAATATGTACGGTGTCGAAGGCTTTTTTTAAATCTAGGTATACTGATAGGCACTTACGTCCCCGATCCAATTCACCAATAATAAAAGAGCTCAATGCCAATGCAGCATCTTCAGTAGATCTACCATTTCTGAAGCCATACTGAGAGTCTGACAGGTTTTTGAACTTGTCAAGGTAACTCATGAGTCTAGTATTTATAATTTTCTCCATAATTTTAGAAATTGCCGGAAGGACTGAAATTGGTCTATAATTATTTACATCACTTTGTTCCCCAGATTTATGTACAGGTGTTATAATAGATTTTTTAAGTCCATGAGGAAATATTCCTTGGTCGAAACAGATGTTTATTAAATGAGTTATAACTGGAACAACTTCGTTTTTTGCCATTTTTAGAAAATTTGTTGGGATATTATCCCATCCCGGTGCACTGTCTGATTTGAGGGACATAGTATACCAATATGAAAATACAGCCTAATTATTAAGGTTATTTAACCTCATATTCGACAATAACCCTATACAAATTACATACATCTGACTGCACCAATAGTATCCATTATAGTCCAGCGCAGAAGACAAATGGTGCTAAAGCAGAGTCCAAGACGGGTCTAAAAACAGGGTTGGCACTCGGCAGTCCGCCTGTTGCCAGCTCCATTTGCATTTCAGTGATTGATTATTCAATTTACAGCTGTGGGGTGCAAATCAACCCCAACGGGAGCCAGCCCACCGGTCTGGCTATTCCGGAATTGATTTGTAACTATGCTAATGGATATTATGTGGATTAATCCCGATAATTTTGCTTCTTGGTAGGTGTTTGACAACCCTGAAAGTGTTTAGTGTTTGGTTTGTAAGGGTTGTTTGGATTTTTTTTCTCATTCACGTTCGTATTATTATTATGAAAAAACATCTACTTTAATAAACTTACTTAAAAAAATAAAAAGTCATTGGTTCCTTGGCATAAATTGTTCTACTACGATATAAATCCAAGAATAAATCCGATGAAAGCGTAAGACTTGCGACCTATTAAGTGACACCTTAATAAAAGTTTACGGATAAAGTATTTTTTAAAGTACAGCATGAGACAGAGAAACACAAACATCCCGTCTTCAACACAGTACGGTCATAAGATTCCCGAAAATAGTACCAGCACAACCTTATGCATTAGTCGTAACAGACCTCAAACACCTCCTTAAAATGAATAGCATAAACTACAACTAACTTTGCCAATTAGATTCTTCACACCTGATCTCATCGGGGACATTCGCGCAATCTTTAAGAGATGTAAAAGCACTTTAGAAGGGGTGAAAGGGGAGACGTGGGGTGGGGGGTGCCCCGCTATCAATTATGCTGATGGCCCGAAGCGATACGGAAGGTTTTGTTCCGACCATCGTCGCCGAGATTACCTTAATGTTGTGAGAATTGCCGCGGACTCTAGAAGATTCGATAAGGAGTCTCCCGATTGTTTGGTAATGGCGCTCCTTCGGCCCGCTGTGGTGGATTCAATCAATTTTTAGTTTGGTGTTGCTTTACTGAAATTTCGTTGAGAATGTTTTTAGGAATGTTTCGACGGTATGCTATTTAGTCCCGATTTTAATCATGGTTTGACAGAAGTAAAAGTTGTTATAGAGATAAATAGGGAAACATATTTTTTTCTACTAAACTACATTCTACAGCTTATTACATAGTATGACCGCATTGACACAAGTAAATAATACAACTCAATTAATTATGGTTTCAATATTTAGGCACAAGGATTCAAACCTCAGGCACACAACTCAGAACTTTCGAAGTTATACATAAGTAAATTCACAATGAATCTATGTGCTTTAACGGTGAAGGAAATGAAGTAAAGAAATCTGCACACCTAAAAGTTCTTAGGAATTTCTTAGTGTGGTAGGCGTGGTGGACTAAAGACTAAACCGTTTAAGTTTGTAAGGGTAGTTCGTATCCAGTACGGCATTCATAATATACATAGAAGTATCCATATTTCATATCGTATGTTCATCCTAAAAAAAAAACACGTTTATTAATTAAAACTATATTTGAAGGGGCCAAAGGTCAAATAAATGTAATACTTAATCTTCAGCCAAAGTTTCCCCGAATATCTCCCAAACTGGACTTCTTGCCGTATTGTATTTCGATCCTAATTGAAATGAGGACCTGGCGGACCCTTCACAGGGCTTTGTGATACATCGGGTATTCAAACACGCTTTACGGAAATACCGCTTGAAAAGGTCTGGGAGTGATTCCTTCAAGGAATTAGTTTATTTTTGTTTTAGGTAATAAAACCTTTTTTCTAAGAGTCTGTCTAAGCAGACTAGTTGGTAATACAGTAGAACTAATCGGTATACAAAGAAAAAGATCAATGTCGAAAACTAATTTGAAATTAGAATTCAAAGACAAACAAAAACATTTTTCATTGTAATTTATCAATGCTAAGAAAAGTGAACATCATTTTTACGTACTATGTCATTAATTAATATTTAAAATTGATTATTATTTTTTTAAAAACCTCTTTTAAAACCAAGGAATGTTTCTAAAATAATATAGCTTTTATAGGATAAGATCTGGACTATTGTCTTGTTTCGACCGAAATTCAAAATGGTACCCTAAGTATATTACTCTTTTGACCAAAAACCCGAAAACTTACTTCTCATGGCAATCGACATTAGCCGTTGTCGTGGAAGAATGTATTCAATCAAACTGAGGAGACCGGGTTCATGAAATATTTATACAGTGGCCTGCCGTGCTCCTACATCCCGAAACGAAGGCTCACTTTCACTGAGATTTATAAATTGTTGTGCACAGTGTAGTGAAACGCGGACTGTAATTTGGGGCTGTGGGTTCGATGACTGATTTAAGAAATTTGTTGCTGTTTAACTCTAAATGGTAAAAATGAATGACCTTGGGTTCACTTCCAGATGAGCATACCATAGGTAAACTAAAATGAAAATGTAAATAATGAAATGTATTGCTCAATCTGAAAGAATCCTAAGGAAATAGTAACGCAACAAGACATTTAAACGTATATTGTTTTATGGGATAGAAAAGTTTAACTTAACTCTCAAAACCATCAAAGCTCCCCAGGTTGTTTCACAATATCCCGAGCTCAATAAATGAATATCTAAAACAAAGTAACTATAAAATGTAAAATGGCAATCAGTGAGGCTTCAAAGTGTCAGCGAGTCCCTCGGTGCTAGTCCATCAATATTTTAATTCCCTCCAGACGACATAGATTTAATTATTGCCAGCTCTACGCGCTAATTGTTATTAATGCACTCAAATTTAAATCAACTCCTTATTCAATTATGGCAGAGGACGCCTTCCTATTCCTTCATTATGGGGACAATTTTCTTTGAATAGAAGAGTTTTAAAGTTGGCGACACTGAGGGTCTTATACAGTTCAAGAACGAATATTTTTACAATCAATAAATTCTGTGATATACAAGCGAAAATTATATACAGGGTGTAGTTAGACCGTGATCGAAAACTGAGGCAGGTAGTAGCGAGGGTGATCACAAACCCAGTGGCGATATTAAAAATCCCGACATAAAATAAATATTTTGACGTTTTCTATACAACGATCGGTGTTAAAAGTATGTGGTTTGTATGGAAAACCTCAAAAATTTTATTTTTTGTCGGGACTTTCTTTAATGCCAGGGGGTTTGTAATCGCTATCGCTATTACCTGCCTCAGTTTTCGATCACGGTCTAAATACACGCCGTATTCATAGAAATAGACATGCCGTAATCATACATCTGTAGCATTATTTCAAATTCCGTAAGCCGCAAAAATATTAAGCCTTTGATTTTTGAAATTCGAACAAAACGATACCATTCCATACCGCAGACTATAAAAGTACCATAACAAACAACGAAAAAAAAACCCCAAGTCCAAACTTCGACCGTACATCAAATGTTTACGTCAAAAGTGCGAAGCGAAAAACACGCTTGCGTTCCATTTTCGAAAATAATGAACTGGCCGGCGGGTCTGTTCGCGGGTCGTTAGCGTGGCGCGAAACTTGGCCCTGTCGCGTTCGAAATTCAAAATGATCAATGAGCTAACTGCGCTTATTGAGTTTTGTACAGTTGTTGTTTTGTAATGAATTACGCTTTTACTTATCGCGCCGATGAGCGCACGCTTTTGTTTTGTTTGTATTGGAGGGGTCGGTTTAAAGGCTTCCAATGAAGCAACCGCCTTTGTTTCAAAAAAATAAAAGAGTAATTGCATTTCGTACGTTCCCGATTGTACATTAGAGTTCTCATTAATTGAGCACTTATGAACGTTTTTATTGCTGGTTGTATTTTACGGAGAAATACCTAAATGATCAGAGGCATTTCACTTTTAGAAAAACTCTTTCTTTGTACCAAAATCCATTAAAACCGAACCATCACCTTGAAGAAGTAAAAACTAAGTAATTAAAAGTTCAAACTGAATAAAAAACGAAGACCTTCTGTAAATATTCAATACAAAAACATTATTGAATTAAAACCTGGCAGGTTTCAAAGGCGCCCTTATCTCCTCGCTACAGATGTCAAACTAAAAGTTAATCTTAAACCGGGCAACACTAAGTCTACATAAGGAACGTATATTTACACAGTCCGTTGATGCGAGTGTTGCCATGACAAATATTGATGCAGTGGTATTGGGGAGTCGCTTAAAGTTGTTTATTCTACGGTTTCCCACAATTAAAAAGAGGCGCGCTGTAAATAAGGCCGCATTGAGAGTACCATGTTTGTCTTGGACTATTGTTTTGGAGTGTTTGCTTTGAGCGTAAGCTTGTCTATTTTACATACAAATGATGAGGTAAAGTGGTTTGGGCTTGAGGTGGTCTATCCACGTCTCCAGTTTCCGTTCACTTAGTTTAGTTACATAAACAAAGTGACGTCATTTGATTCTTCTAACTGAGACAACCCCGTTGGAAAAGAATAGCATTTGGCAACTGTTTGTACGTAGACGTAATTGGTAAAATACTCTTTTCAACGTTAACCACTCCACTTTTATTAGTACTGGCCGAAACCAGAATGTGTTTTATATTTTATTTTCTACACGAAGCCAAAATCGATTTGAATTTGAAAATAGAACAAGAGCCTATTGCGTTCGGATTGTCAGTTCAATTAACAAAATACTCAATTAGCGAGGTATAAACCTGCGTGTGACAGTCGATAGTCTATAGAATATAGATGTTCTACATTTCATTATGCAACCAATTTCCCGATTAACTAATTTGAAAATACTAGAAACTACGATGTTTATTCGATGCGCTTGGTAAACACAAGAATGAAATTACAATATTATTGGTTAAAATACATATTTGCAACATATGGAGAAAGTAGCAACTAATTTTATATAGAAACAAAATTTAATTACGGTTCACGCCTGCTGTTAGTAGTTGCTGGAATACAACTTGTTTGTTCACGGAAAATTGTAGCAAGGTAAAGCAAAGCAATCTATAACTCAAATAGACTCTTAGTTAAAATCGAAACACCATTCGGAGTAAACACTGAAGTCTATTTACCATTCAGA
The DNA here is from genome assembly GCA_030295005.1 of Cephonodes hylas. Lineage (NCBI taxonomy): Eukaryota > Metazoa > Arthropoda > Insecta > Lepidoptera > Sphingidae > Cephonodes > Cephonodes hylas. The sequence continues at coordinate 13,364,054 of AP025364.1, forward strand.
CCGTAAATAAAAAGTCGGAGCGAAGCAATATCGGGCTCTGTCAAAGCTCAAGAGCGGAACTTGAAAAAAAGGAAATCAATCGAGCCAGCCCGATAGTGGCCATTAAAATATCGTTGAATTTCAAAAGGTGGAGACGTTCGGAATGCCGATAGTTGGGGGCGCCCGATGCCAAGACGTATCGCTCGGGCGCGCCGACCGCCCCCGAAATGGACTTTTGATGTAAGATTCGAACGCACCTCCGCTGTACTGGCGACTCGGCGACGTTCCATAGTTCCACTCGGCCATCTCGATTTTAAAGACGTTTGAACATCGAATCCAAATGAGATATCGCCAACCGGCCATATTGGAATTCTAAATTTGAATTTTATTTCGATTTAAACATATCGAAGACATTCTCTAGGATTCAGTTTTGCGGAGAATGATACAGTTCCAGGGCGAATTTAAAATATGTAGTTTAGATCCAAGTACGTCGAGAAGAGAACAGATTTTAAGTATCGAACATTTTCTTTTTTAATTTATGATATGTTACCAAGGCAATTTGATTTTAATTTCTATATCTTCCAGCCAGCTAAGAGTACGATACACAGCCAATGACACCTGATTGTAAGAGAAATAAATACGATTACCAGTTCACATACCTATATCTACTTGATTTCAAAACAAGTCTAGTGTTACAGTAAGACCTAGACTCAAGTTACGTCACAAATCTACCATTAGAACGCGAATCCCCGCATATACATGCACGAACTCCAAAAGTGATATATCAAGAGAACATTCGAGAAAAATGTCTGGAACAATCCACATCGCCATTATCGCGCCGACTCCGCGGGTCCGACACAGAAACTTATAAAACTTTCTTCACACACAGCCAACTTCACGGATTTATATCTAAGTGAATTTAGTGTGTCCTTTATCTTAAAAGTTTCCACGGCTTCCCGTTTGCGTCGTCGGCGACTTTCGATTTCATTCTTTAGCTTACTGTGTGTAGTTTTTAGTTTGCCTCAACTGCCGCTCGTTACTGTTTATTATCTCTTTTCTTTACATTTTTTTTCTTTTTTTTTATGCTGAAGATGGACCGCACTAGCGCCTGATGTAAGTGAAATATGGTCAATCATGATAAATTGCCATTAGTTGACTAATTTAACGCAAGGGCACATGTTTTTCAAGTGCGAATAATAAAACCTTGAGTCAATTACAGTCATAATAACATTGCTTTAAATCGTTTTTCTGAGCCGTAAGAATGACTGTGGCAATTACCTGACAACGAAAATTATTAAGTTTTGTCGAGTCGTAAAAGATCATCAATTTTTAATACACTAAACATAAACCGCTTATTATTAGCCATGTTACACCCGAATAAAATACTCTAGAATACAAACAAATCAACTAAAAGAGTAACCATTTTTTCTATTTTCCGTCGCAGGCGTCCCAAAGTGATGATCATCGGGACGTCCGCCCTACGTGACAGACCATAAATAACTGACGTTAATTCAAAGCGATGTCGGGGAAACGTAAAAATGTGCCCGTCTCGAGTCATTCGTCCTGAGCGCTGTTATTGTGTCATTTCGGGATTATCTTTTGGTATTTTTATTATAAATACTTTTGTTTGTTCTGTCTTTGTTTGGCTGGTTTCCGCCATTTTGAAAAAGTATTTTTTTAAATAGAGAACATGGGCTAGCGAATCATAGTACCGCGAGGATTTCGACGTCGACAACGTTGGCCTAGGGCGTGCAACCCGTCCAAACCTGGTGGCCATCTTGTTTTGTCGAGTAATACAGACAATAAAGGTTAAAGCTTATTGGTGCATTTATATTTATGGTCTTATCTAGCACAAAATATACAGAAAATAGAGGTTTTCACAAAATTTTATTTCGATTTAGTTGTCTTGTTAAGTATCGCTGTAAAGAGAGTGCATGTTGCCATCCATCAAAAGTATACATCATAAAAAGCCCCGTGCATTTCGCGTGCTATAAAATTTCATTAAGTGCGCATCGAGAATTCGTGTTACTCAATTTTATTCCTGTAGTTTTTATTTCTCTTCACGGTTTGAACTAAATTTATTTTCGTCGTGCGTTCTAGTCAGGATTTGTATGTTTTTTGAAAAGTCAATTTCCGTAATAACTGAGATTTGAAACAACCTTAAAAAAATATTTTGCGATCTCAATCCATTTCACATAACACCCTCAATCCTCATTGTTACGAGATCTAAAACGTGAAGAAACATACATATTAACAATAACGATAATAATTTGCAATAAATTTGTATAACAATGAGCGCATATCGCGTCATCTCCCCTACCGGACGGGAGGGTATCTCGGGGTAGCCGAGGGTAGTCGAGGGGAGCTCGGGGTAGTAGAGGGTCGGCGCAAAACCGTTTGTGGTAATAATCGCGTAATAAATAGTGACCGCCCCATCTCACCCTGTCAGAGGGCGACTGTTGCATGAGTACCTTGTAGGTCTTTTACTAACACGTAGTCATAGCCTCAGATATCTGAGTGGGTATTCAACTGGTAAAAGCGTATGTAGACAATATAGAGTACCCGGACTCGATTACTGAGTCGAGCTGTGCAACACAGTTCGCGAATTCTGGGGATAGAACTGCACCTCTGCCTACTCAATGTACGCTTGCATTTTTTATTCCCTAAATTAAGGCCTGTCTTAGAAAAGAACATTTTGTTTTATATATTATAATTTGTTTATAAAATTTCGACACCAGTTTGCGAAACGAGAGCTTGTTCGACCTCCGTATCGGGACAAATGTTTCTGTGATCCTCAAATATTTGTTTCGTGTCTCGGTGTTTGTGAGACCGAAAAGTCTCTCGTATTTTTTGACAGCCACAACAAAGGACTTGTATCCTAGTCTGAAGTTAGGACTATGTATGTAACTGATGAATGCATTTTTGACTCATCATTTAAATATGCACGGCTCGGGCAAGAGTACATATGATGAGAGTAAATATGATATAATAAATCAATTGAGAGGAAATAAATGTATGTAAATGCACGGATCCCTAAATTACTGTTTCCGGAAATTATTACATTGATAATAATAATAACGTTTCCATTTCCGCGAAAATGAATCAGTTATCTAGTGAGGAGATTCTGTGAATGTACAAGCGATGCCAAATTACTTGGGCTTATTAACACATATAAACGCATAGTCAGTTTATTATAATTTATTTATTAACATAATTTATAACATCCTTACAGTTCATTAATGCGATGCTATAACTAACTAAAACGATATTACAATACGGAGAGTTGAACACGGTCGTAGGTTCAAGTGTAGACTATTTTATTTTAAGATTGTTGGTACAAATACATATGAAGATATCGGAGCTATAAACTCGATAAAAATGTTTTATTGATAAATGTATGCTGACGACTTTTTCTGCTTATTACATTTTTTTAAAAATTAAAATTATTTTTACACGTAGGTAGATAGATTTTAATCACAATTTTAAATTTCGAACGCCACAAACAGAATGGCCGCCCATTAAGCTCTTTAACGATCAAGAGTTTGAATTTTAGAACAAAAAGTTTGATATTTCAATTCTTAGAATAAACTAGAAAAATTATGTAAACAGTGTTGAAAAACAAAAACGAAACATTTACTTTTCATATAATTTATAGCTTGTCTGACCTAGACTGACTGCTGAGGTCAAGTTTACATTTGCTTTGGGGATGGTGAAAGTCGCCATCTATCATCGTAGTAGTTATGCTTATGGAAAAAATTAGATTAAAAACCAAACTGTTAAGCGATCGATACGGTTTACTTATTCATGCCGAAAGGCAACAACCCTTAAGGAAGGAAAAAATAGCGAAGAAAAAGGTAAATCATAAAAAAATACCTTATGAAGAACTTAAAGTTATGTATATTTCTTAACGTAAGTAAAAGTAATTATGGTAAAAAATCCAAAATATGTTGCTTTGAATACTACAACCTAAATAGCGGAATCCCACAGCAAATTAACCCCTCCCACAAACATTATTTTTTATTTTCACAAATTAGACAAATGAATAACGCAAATCGATGCCAAACATTCGGGGCCGTAGTTAAATGTATGTGCAAACCATCAGGGTTGATAAGGGGCCGTCCATATATTACGTCATTCTAAATTAGGGGAAGGGAGGGGGTCTGCGGATGACGGTAAATGATATATAAGGTTATATATTTTGCAAGTACCTAACGGTATTCATTACTGAACCCTGTTTTTCTCAAATCCATAATGTTTTAACTTTGTCAAACTGGCAATGACGTCAGTTTTGCGAGGGGGGATCATTAATTTAAGAAATGACGACAGGATGATTGTAGGGAGGGGGTCCAAAATCTGAAAAAATCGATTATGTAATATATGGACGGCCCCTAAGGCATCGGGCAATTAAGTTAAACGAGCGATGACCGGGACGACCATCAGAAACGCATTTAGCCCGGGTAATGTTGTAAAACTAAGTCTTTTCCCGGCTATCGGCTTGTATTGAATTAGACGAGTTCCGCAGTGGACGGCGCTGTAATTTTATTAGTCTGCACGCTTCTGTTCGACGCGGCCCGACGGTTTTTAAAGACCCGAAATGGACTCAAGCAGATATGCACGGATTTACCAACGCAGACTATAAGTAGTAAAACTAGACTATTTTGTATGTGCAATCACTAGGAATTGGAATTACATTAAAGTTATAGAACTGGGATGGAAATGTTTATCAAATTTTTATACTATCTAAAAAAACATACAAAATTGAAAAACTAAATTCTTTTTAACATCTAAACAACCTATACATATACCTTTTAAAACATCGGATCTTTTTAAAATGATCCCGCAAATTATTCAGATTACACTAACGTTACCAAACATTTGCACGTGAATATTACATCCCTACTTTAATAATAATACAAAAGTTATCATTCCATCTGTCATATCTGTTAACATGAATTCAAAGGACACGATAAAAAGTTTTAATGCAACTAGCAATTATAGCGCATGCGCAGTAGTGTGAGGCGGCGGCGCGTGTAAAGTTTGTCATAATACGGCTAGCACAATGCGCCCGCTGCTTTGTAGAGATCCCCAGCTGGTAGCTCCCTGCAGATCTGCGTTCGATACAATAGTTCCCGACCCAATATCACACTATTCTGCAGATTGGAAAATATCGGACTGCGATAAACGATTTGTTAATAAATATCGGGCGTCGTGAGAAAGTATGCACCCCTGTTTTGGTATTACGATGTTGTTTTGTTTAATTACAAGTAACAGGATACATTTAACAGGAGGTAACGCTACGTAAAGAGCAGCTACTAATAATGTTATAAATAAAAGTTTATAAAAAGTCCGACCTCTAATCGAACGCAGGGCGGCTAGATCGAACGAGTTAAATACGCCGCGTAACGAACGCGCCAGTCGAAAACATTCGTTTAATAAATCACGTCTCGTTGCGTAAATCAAATCCTTGAAACGTTAATTCACGCTTGTACCGTGAATAAAACGTAAAATTTATATTAAAAGATTTACGAGAAGAAAAAATCGTAAAAAAACATAATTCCGTCAAGCCGTAACCGAGGCTTAGAGAAACAAATCTGCACAACTTTTGATCCAAAAGATTTCATCTTAAAACAATCCGGAGATTACGAGAGAACTTGTAATCAGCGTCGGGGGAAAGAAATCATTGAATATTTTAACTTTAAAGGGCGGAGTAAAGTTTAAGCCTTTGTTTAGGCGGGGATTACCGGTCGCTTATCAACTGCAACCAGCGGGGAGGTTTTTTATTCCCGTCTAGTTTCAATTAAGCGTCGGTTAATTCCGGCGCTAAGTGCGGGTTTGAGTCGCGTCTTAATTTATTTCCCGCCCGCAATTTATGTCCAGGATTAATGTAATGGAAGTCCCGCCAGGTCGCCTGCTAATTGCCACTTCTGATTGTCTAAACAACGCCTCCGGGACACTATATAAAGCTTGTCTCGCGAGTTTCGTGTGATGGATCTTGGAGTCAACATAAAGTCTATCTTTAGATGTTTTGCTCTTTCTAGAAACCGTACGTAAATGAATTTGTCTTTAGTGGCTTCTTCTTATTAGTTTTTCTAAATGTTTTGGAGTTTAGTGTGACTTATATTCTTCCTTTATAGCAAGTATTGACGAACATTCCTTACAATGTAGTTTTAAAAATATTTAAAAACTATATCGAGTATTTTAAATAATGATCTGTAGCGTCGGTTTGACTAAACAGTCTCCTAATTGAGGAGTTTCGTTCTAAAGAAGATGACGTATATAAAATGCAATATGAGTTTATTAAAATCTTTCTGTTCATAAACAAAAAATATTCAAATTTCAGGCACACACCATGAACTTAATCTTCCCGTTAGAGAAAACATTTCACCACCCCTATTGTCACCATAGTCCATTACATTGCGTTTACGCGTTTTGAAAATTCCTTCTATCGCTTTCTCACCTATGATATTTTACATATAGCCATCTCAACTCACATGCTTCGGTTCGACATTAGGACACGGTAACGTGTTAGGCCCCCGTTGAAGTTTACGTCCGCGCGCCCAAGATGGTTATACGTTTTTCTGTTTATTTTATACCCGTACCCGAAACAATACCCTTAGCCGTATTTTATCTCTTTATTTTTTCGCCAAAATGTTTTTTTCACGCGCGCGGACTTACGCGATGTTTAGGATTACAAAAAGATAATTTAGTGTCAACTTTTGCCGTTTAGGGAGGTTGCGGCGGTCCTTAGGATATCGGGTGCTGTATTTAATCTTTTTTATACGTCCCTAGAGAGATGTTTCGTTTATACGTCCGCCATTTATAGCTCATAAATGTTTTTAGTATCTAGCCAGAATATCAAAAACAAATAAAAAATGAATATTTTAAATTGACAACACTTTGCCTAGACTATTGTAAATAGTATTGACATTTACTTTTTGGTTTAAATACATATCGCAATATTTTTGTAAGTCGAAAACTGATGCTACATTTTACTCAAATGAATTTCTATTGTTCGCGTCAGTACTGCTAATAATAGTCAAACAATTTCATACTTCGATAGCTTCCCCTTTCCCAGCCACAATGAAAAAAAACCTTAAATCAATAACTCAATCTTTAGGGTAAACAACACAAGTCCAGATCCTAAGGGCTCGTGCTATTACACGCTGTATTTCAATGCAATCAACATTAAGCTGCGGGGTTTATAGCAGAGGGGACTAAAAACTTACAACTTGCATAAAGATTGAGAATGAAATGCATTGGAATGTAATTTGAGAAAGATTGTATATCATTGAAGTCAAACGGGAAAGTAATAGACTATCAGATAGAAATACAGTGAAACCTGGTTAAGTGAGACATCAAGGGACCTGCAATGTAGTTTCACTTATAGAGGTATTTCACTTACCCAGTGTCTCAGATATACAGGTATAAATAAATATCTGTCTCATTTACAGAGGGTTCCATTAATAGAGGTGAGAAAACAGGTTATTTCAATTATGTTTATTCTGAATTATTCTACGAATAGTCGATTTTGGCACATTAAATTCGGCACAAACTTCTTCGCGTGTCTTCCCACTTTCATAAACGAATATAAACTTCAGTTTTTCACGTAATGATAACGATTGTAGCTTTCGTTTTGGCATTTTTCAAATAAACATCTGTATGATAGTAAAGCGAAACTAAAACTGAAGGTAATTGAAGCTCAAAATTTGTACTTACGTACTTGGAATTACGTGTGGAATTTGTGGGTAGAATAAGAATGAGTAAACAAACAATGTTATTTCAGTTACAGAGGTTTATGCATATAAAATTTACTCGCTGTCTCAGTTATAGAGGTAACTATGATGATAAATCGAAAGAATAAATCCCAGATATAGAGGCTTACCTCGTCCCACTAACAGAGGTAATTCAGTGCCAAAGTGTTGGGACCTCAGCATGAGTTCCAGTTATGGAGGTTTCTCACTTATCCAGGTCCCACTTAACCAAGTTTCACTGTAGTTTTTACAAATTGGCTAACCAGGTGTCTTGATTATTATTAACGAGAGTATTTATCCGGGCGAATATATATAGCATAAAAGAGATGAACAACAAAATCAACGTAGCGTGGGATGTCCACCCACAAGATGGTCGGACGACCTGGTAAAGGTCGCAGGTTGTCGCTGGGTGCAGGCTGGATGCCTCCGACAGGTCGCTGTGGACTTCCATGACATGACCTCATTGGAAGAGGTCTATGTTCTGCAGTGGACTTCTTTGGCAGATGGATGGATGATCTTGAAAAGTGACCAAACTAAACAGTACAGTAATGAGGTTTCAAGTCTAGGGTATCGTAAGGTCAAAATAGAGGGTAGAATTCCTAAAGGAAATCTAGTTAGGAAAGTGGAATGAATAACTTGTGAATGCTAATTAAAACAAGTAAAGGTCAATCGTGGGTAATAATTTATCTTGAGGTCCATTGCTCTCACGACGTCGCGTGAGATTCCACGATCTGCCCAATTTGGGTTATGAGGCTAATCAGAACTGCGCTGCGGTTTGCAATCAATAAGTGTGAAAGGTTTTGTGGTATTTGACTACTTATCGTAGAAGACCGGTTTTATTTGCGGTCTATTTGATGCTGTTCGTGACTCGTTATAGTCTCATGTGTAGTTGGCTAGATACCAGCTTGTAAAAAATGTGGTCAGGCGTTCATCCACAATTTTTTGTGTGAACAAGTATTTGTCTCAGGTTTTATATGTCATTACTTATTTAAGATAACGTGTCTATAAGATTATTTGCTTTGAAAGCATCTTAATATAAAAACCAATTCGGTCTCCAAATTACAAGTATTAAGATTTCAAAGATTTCAAAAGCACAAGAAGACAAAAGTAATTTCTATTATTAGTTAAACCCAACAGACCCCATTAATAGACTACAATAAGAAATGTCTAAACATCGGAGTCTCGAGCAAAAACAACATCTTTAACTGGCACGTATTAATAAGCTGAAGTTTCTCAGTGATGTTATGAATCATTTTATTTGAGAAATTGCCATTATTATTTAGTTAATATAATGAGCAAAAAATAATAGAAAGTAAATTCATAAACTAAAGTCTATCTCTGTCGAGGGCACTTTAAATCAAGTATGTTTTTCATAATTTTAAGCGTGTGCTATAACACAACATAAAAAAGAAAACAACCAAGAAAATTGGTTTTATAAAAATTTCGACTACGAATAACTAGGTTAGCCGTTTTACTAGAGCCATCGATACGTCATCGGAGCCATATAAAACACGTTATGCACGTGGCTTTATTTTAAAAAATCGTCTGATACCGATAGAAAAACCCCGATGTAAAAGCGTCCGATAACGTTTTTTTTTTCGAAATTTTTCACTCCATTTCCGAACGCACTGGCGTGCCCCGTTTTACTTTTTGCTCAGCTTTGACAGTCATTCGGCCAGTTCGAAAACTTTGGGTTCTTTATTCAATTAATGACGAACGTTGTGGGGTTAGGCTGAATGGATCCAATGGGATTCGATTTTTCATTCAACGAACGGTACCGCGGAGACTTGGCGCTTAGGGATTACGATCTGAATTGTGCGGTCTTCAGTTTAGTATTTTTTACAACGGTAAATTTAAATTGTATTATTACTACTACGAACACGCTTGTTGTCGGCTTTAGTGGTAGGTAACCGGCAATGTGAAAGTTACGAGGTATTGGTCATATATTCTTCTTCTTCTTCATCAACCCATATACGCCCACTGTTGAGCACGGGTCTCCTCTACCATTGAGAGGGTTTAGGCCATAGTCCACCACGCTGGCCTAGTGCGGGTTGGCGGACTACACACCTAAGAAATTCCTAAGAACTTTTAGGTGTGCAGGTTTCATCATGATGTTTTCCTTCACCGTTAAAGCAAGTGATAATTCAATTTTGATTACACACATAACTTCGAAAAGTCAGAGGTGTGTGCCTGGGATTCGAACCCGCGACCGCCGAGATTCTCGACCGCGTGCCTAAACCTCGAGGCCATCACTGCTTTACTTCCGATATTTTTAAATAGACAGCCTCGTTGGTTCTGCGAAAGCAGTCTTCTCAAGTTCGAATGCCGAGGGAAAGAAACTTTTTCTACATGACATATTTTTATCAATATAGAAGGCACATCAACATGCGTATTTTATAAAGAATTTTATTTATAAAAAATATATTTAGCATACAATAACCCATATAATTTCCTCTAACCTTCCGAAAGTAATGTATTTACCGAATTAAAAAGCGGAGAGGGCACGTGCGTTATCCCCCGCACGTGCCGGCATAACAATAACAACCGGATCAAACACCGCAACCGACTTATCATAATAATTAGACGATGTATATTTAACTTTTTCACTTGCGGTAAACATTTCGTTAGGTCATTCTCTTTGATGTTAGGGTTGACTTTAGTTCATTAAGCTTTTTTTTTCTAGTTACGTGGTATAGTAATAGGTGTATGGAAGACATTTTTGAATAGATTGTGTCGCATCAAGCTAAGACAGCTGGCATACCTATAGATGAAATAAAATATATTTTTTAAATTGGGGTATTACATACAGAGTTTATACAAACTGTGATCGAAAACTAAGACTGGTAATAGTTACGATCACTACAAACCTACTGACGCTGAAAAAAACGATGAAAACATAACATTTTTGACGTTTACCTAATCACTATAAAGATTACGTATCTATTGATCACTGTCGGTTTACCCTCCGTATGTACAATATTTAAGTTTTACGTAATATTTTCTTTTTTCTTTCTTTCATCAACCCATATACGCCCACTGCTGAGCACGGGTCTCCTCTACCATCGAGAGGGTTTTAGGCCATAGTCCACCACGCTGGCCTAGTGCGGGTTGGCGGACTACACACCTAAGAAATACGTAATATTTAAGTTTCAAAATTCTTAAAAACACTGTAGAAGAGGTTCGTTCCTAAAAACAAGATGTACGTATGTCAAGTCTGGCTAAGTATTTCAAACTATTGCCATTTATTCTCAATACCTCAGTTACCATGGCAACAAAACAAAGGAGCAATCATAAAAGCGCCATACGTTCCTAATGGAGTTCTAATCCCAGGTAGCCATTTATGAAAATCTAGGACACAGTGCCTAGCTATTACAATGAGGCAGTTTAAAAGAACTTAATAACTCCGCTGTTTACGGGAAAAATACTACAAAGTTGTTTTGTTGTTTCCTCTTCACTTCTTTGTTTTAATACTTGCATCTTGCAGTTAATAAGTAGCAAGTTATTTAGAACGCTTGCAGTTTGTTTCGTGAGCAGAACTTGAGTATTTTAATGAATTTAAATGAGAACACAGATTTACTAGTGCAAGTGTGCATCAGGCTGACAAAATTTTGTCGACGAGTGACGTAGTATTGTAGTTATTTTATCTCTACTCGATTTATTTGGAGTCCATTCTAATTCTTATCAGGTGTGTTTCGATTTGCCATATAGGCGCGTTGGTGTACCGGTTGTAGGTACCCGTGGTAAGTAGGTCACCGGTGTGCCGCGTGGTGGGCACGTGGTGACGGCGCCTATATAAATGCGTGTGTGGATGATATGTGCCGGATGGCGATGGGTGCAGCGTGAGCAATAAATAATAAGCACAAGCGGGATTAAGAGTTTAATGCACTACACACAATAAAAGTCACAGTACATACACGGCACAAAGAAATGAAGTTCACACACACGAAGATAAAGTCAGTACAATTAGAAATAGTTCAGAAGGAAGAGACAGATAAAAGTACGAGAATATGAACAATAGCAACGAACAGCAGTTAAGCGCGAGCGAGAATATAGCAGCGATGTAGCGGGTAACACGGGCTTCGCGAGCGATCGTAGTGTTCCGACTGGCCGCGCATGTCGGCGCGGCCGACGCGGCCGGCGCGTGCGGCGGAGCGGCGCGGCGGCGGGGCGCTCGTCGCGACCCGACAAGTTCCGAGCGCCTCCGAAGCACTCCACGTTAAATAATTAATATTATAATAATTGTGTAAGGTTCTGTATGTAAAATGTGTGTAAGTTAGTAAGTGTACGTGTCGAGTGTAACTGTTAGTGTGTAATATATACATATATAAGATATGTATAGAATAGATAAATAAATATATTTTATAAATATATAAAATATAGTATTGAGTACGCCACATCACTCCCCCCCTGAGACCGTTGCTACGGGCGATAAAAGTCTGGAAAGTGTACTCTGCGGCCCGAGCGTGTCCTTTTGACATCCTGTGCTGGGGGGATTTGCCCCGTGGGAGCAGGATCATGAGGAGAAGGTGGTGGGGCGGGAGGTTTGGATGGAGTTAGGATTGTAGGTGGCGTTAGTGAAGTAGGTGGAGTTAATGGAGGGGCTGAGGTTAGCTGATTAGGTGGAGAAGTTGGAGTTAGTAATGTTAGTGGGGGAGGATTGGGAGATGGGTCGACAAGCATGTAGGCCGGCTTAAGGCGGTCTACCGATACTGTCACACTCTTCCCTTTGACCTGTATCTTGAAGGTTTTGTCCCCACGGTTTATGACCTCGTAGGGGCCGGTGTAAGGCGGTTGTAGAGAACCGCGTAAGGAGTCGTCCCGCAAAAAGACGTGGCTGGCGGTAGCCAAGTCTTTATGAATGAAGATTTTGCCTCTACTGTGACGTGCAGCTGGCGTCGGCTTCAGATTGAGCGTTAGCTGCCGTAGGCGAGTGGTGAATTCTGAGATGTCTGTGGAGACAGGTGGTGCAGGCTCAAAGAATTCACCGGGCAGTCTTAGTGGCTCACCATAGACCAGCTCGGCAGATGATGCCTTGAGATCGTCTTTGTAGGCGCTTCTGATGCCCAACAGCACCAAGGGAAGCGCGTCAGCCCAGCCGGAGTTCGCGTGGCACATGATGGCCGCCTTGAGTTGGCGGTGGAATCGCTCGACTAGCCCGTTGCACTCCGGATGGTATGCGGTTGTCCTGCGATGTTTGAATCCGATCACTTTTCCAAGATATTGAAAAAGTGACGATTCAAACTGGCGTCCGCGGTCGGTGACAATATCGGATGGACATCCAAATCTGGATATCCACGATATCAACGCCTTGCCAACAGTTTCGGCAGTGATATCCATCAGAGGCGTGACTTCGGGCCAGCGAGTAAAGCGATCCACCGCCGTGAGGCAATAGCGGTACCCGTGATTGACGGGCAAAGGGCCGATGATGTCCACGTGGATGAATGCGAACCGGGCGCGGGGCAGATCGAACGTGCCCAGTGGAGCTGACACGTGGCGATTCACCTTGGCGCGTTGGCACGCCAGGCACTGACGAGACCACTCTCGACAGTCTTTGCGCATCCCAGGCCAAACGAAGCGTTCGGCGACAAGTTTCGCCATTGCGTTGGCGCCTGGGTGGCTGAGACTATGAAGGCTGTCGAAGAGTGGCCGTCTCAGCGATTTTGTGACGAATGGTCTTGGTGAGCTAGTGCTGACGTCACAGTAGAGTTCCAGGCGACAATTTGGAATGCTCAACTTTTGCAGGCGAAGTGAAGATCCTTCTCCCAGAAGTTGAGCGAGCTCCGGGTCAGAGGCTTGGGATGAAGCCAGTACCTCCAAATCGACTGGCATCCGCAGCTCGTCGACACGGGACAATGGGTCGGCAACGACATTGTCTTTGCCCGATATGTGTCGGATGTCCGTGGTGAACTGCGAGATGTAGTCGAGATGGCGGTACTGTCTGGGTGAACAGTTGGCCTTTCGTTCGCTGAAGGCGAAACTGAGGGGCTTATGGTCGGTATAGACCACAAAATGCCTCGCCTCGACCATGTGGCGAAAGTACTTAATACTCTCGTAGATAGCTAAGAGTTCACGGTCGTAAGGCGAGTATTTTTGTTGGGAGGGACTCAACTTCCGAGAGAAGAATGCTAGTGGCTCCCAAGTGTTGTTTTTGCGCTGCTGCAATACTGCACCCATTGCCAAGTCGGACGCGTCTGTGACCAGCGCGAGTTCCGACTGGCAATCTGGGTGGGCCAGCATTGCAGCGTTGGCGAGGCTTTCCTTGCATTTGTTGAAGGCCGATAGGGCCTCGCCAGAGATGTCGATAGGCTGAGATGCCTTGACATTGCCCGAAAGCAGGGCGTTGAGAGGGGCTTGGATGGAGGCGGAGCTTTGGAGGAATCGCCTGTAAAAGTTGAGCATTCCTAAAAATCGCCTCAATTGCCTAACCGTCTTGGGGACGGGAAATTCCTTAATGGCCTCGACTTTCGCTTCCAGAGGTTTGGTGCCGGCTGCGGAGATTCGGTAACCTAGGAATGTTACCTCCGAGGCACCGAAGACGCATTTAGAAGTGTTGACGAGGACGCCGTACTCGCGCATGCGAGTGAAGAGTTGATGGAGATGCGCCTCGTGCTCTGCTACTGTCCTGGAAAAGACGAGGAAGTCGTCTAGGTAACAGTAGCAGAAGTCCAGGCCTCGCGTCATCTCGTCGACAAACCTCTGGAATGTTTGGCCTGCGTTCCTCAAACCGAAGGTCATGAAGGGGAATTCATACAGGCCAAAGGGAGTAGTAATGGCAGTCTTCGGTATGTCGACCTCATGGACAGGGATTTGGTTGTACGCCTTCATGAGGTCGATGGTGGAAAAGACCGTACAACCGGAGATGGAGTGGGAAAAGTCGTGGATGTGCCTAATAGGATAACGGTCTGGGACAGTTCGTGCGTTAAGCGCACGATAATCGCCGCAGGGTCGCCAGCCGTTATCTTTCTTAGGCGCGAGGTGTAAAGGAGAAGCCCAGGGACTGTCAGAAGGACGCGCTGTGCCGTTGTTCAGCATGAGCTCGAACTCCTGTCTGGCGATCTTAAGCTTGTCCGGTGCGAGCCTCCGGGGAGTACACGATACAGGAGGGCCGGGCGTGGTCCTGATGTGGTGCACCGTGTTGTGCTTCGGAGGCGTCGGTGTACCCGAAGGGCGAGTGATTTCCGGGTACTGTTCCAAGATTGCGTGGAAGCTCGTGTCACCCGTCGGAACTTTCACTGAAAATACATTAGAAAAAGCAGTTATGCAATTTGTTGATAATGTAGTAGTGTTGTCTATTAGGCGTTGATTCCTGCAATCTACTACTAAATTATAAAAACTAAGGAAATCAACGCCTATGATTGGTTTGGTGACACTGGCGACGATGAATCGCCAAGGGAAATTGCGCCTTAATCCTAAGTTTAGGTTTATTTCGACGAAGCCATACGTGTCGATTGTCGAACCGTTGGCCGCGATGAGGCCAAAGTCAGTTTTGGCGCGACGCTCCCGAAGCGCAGCGATAGGGTAGACACACAGGTCGCTGCCGGTGTCCACCAGGAACTGGAGCTTGGTGCTGCGGTCGGTCACGAAGAGGCGACCTTTGTGTGACGGGGCGTCGCTCTCTGCTACTGCCGCTGGAGTCGCAGGCACTCGTGGTGACGCCGTTTTTCCCGATTTCGAGAAATCGCACGGCAGGTCACATTTGAGGGCCTGTGCGCCGAATTTGGTGTGGTACCAACAAGGGCGGTGGTACCTGGGGCCTAGGTCAGGCCGGCTGATGTGAGGCTGCTGCGAGGTGGGGCGTCTGTGGGGGGCTCTTCTTGTCGGCTGCGCTGCGTGGAGACCAGTACGCTGAGAGTGGTTCTCCAGTTGCAGCGTGAGGTGCTGGACCATTTTGTGTAGTTCCGCTAGCTCTTCTAGTTGTGAAGCCGATGGTCCATCTGCAGTCGCGGGGGCGGCGGTGTGGGACGAAGTTAGCTCCTGGATGCGGTCCGCCAGGTCAGCCAGCTGCTCCAGGGAGTAAGTAGGCTGAGACGCTAGGACGGCCTGGATGTCCCTCGGAAGGCTGGTGGTCCATATCGTCTTCAGGAAGTCTTCCGGCACTGATGGGCCGGCCAAATTCCGAAGATGCCGCATGAAGGAGGAGGGTGTCCTGTTGTCAAGCTGTTCTTGGGCCAGGAGCTGCTTGAGCCTCTTCTCGTGGGAGACCGTTAATCGTCTAATAATTTGAGACTTCAGTTTGTAGTACTTATCCGTAGTCGGTGGGTTCAGGATCAAGTCTTTTACGGTCTGTGCGCAAGTCAGATCCAGATTGGTTACGACGTGGTGGAATTTAGTCATGTCGTCCACAATATTAAAACATTGGAACTGAGCCTCCAATAAAGCGAACCATAGTTCGGGGTCTTCAGGCGAGAATTGCGGGACCCTAATTTCTATATCGCCGCACGTGGCGTCGCTGGGGTCAGCTGAAGGACGAACGCGTGTTCGTCGCGTTGTCTTGTTGGCAATTCGTTCACTTTGGTCACTCATTTTGAGGTTCGTACCTTATGTCTCTGTTGTATGTCCTTCGCGGGGTCACCAGTATAGGCGCGTTGGTGTACCGGTTGTAGGTACCCGTGGTAAGTAGGTCACCGGTGTGCCGCGTGGTGGGCACGTGGTGACGGCGCCTATATAAATGCGTGTGTGGATGATATGTGCCGGATGGCGATGGGTGCAGCGTGAGCAATAAATAATAAGCACAAGCGGGATTAAGAGTTTAATGCACTACACACAATAAAAGTCACAGTACATACACGGCACAAAGAAATGAAGTTCACACACACGAAGATAAAGTCAGTACAATTAGAAATAGTTCAGAAGGAAGAGACAGATAAAAGTACGAGAATATGAACAATAGCAACGAACAGCAGTTAAGCGCGAGCGAGAATATAGCAGCGATGTAGCGGGTAACACGGGCTTCGCGAGCGATCGTAGTGTTCCGACTGGCCGCGCATGTCGGCGCGGCCGACGCGGCCGGCGCGTGCGGCGGAGCGGCGCGGCGGCGGGGCGCTCGTCGCGACCCGACAAGTTCCGAGCGCCTCCGAAGCACTCCACGTTAAATAATTAATATTATAATAATTGTGTAAGGTTCTGTATGTAAAATGTGTGTAAGTTAGTAAGTGTACGTGTCGAGTGTAACTGTTAGTGTGTAATATATACATATATAAGATATGTATAGAATAGATAAATAAATATATTTTATAAATATATAAAATATAGTATTGAGTACGCCACAGCCAGTATCAAGAAATGCTTTTATACAACCACAGGTATAAAATGTATGTGGTTATTAGGAAAATTCCAAAATTTTTATTTTTTGTCGGAATTTTTTTTAACGACAGGGGATTATTAATCAGCTTAGCTGATTACATATAACCCTGCCTCAGTTTCCGATCGCGGTCAGAATACATTCTGCTTAATAACCCTTCTCGATGATTAAAATTATTTGGCTAGGCTCGAAAGTACAGCAAGTCTTAATTATTCATGTCACGCGATGTTTTTCTTCATCGTTTAAACGACCGATTTGTCACTAATACCGAAGACGCAGACGTGCGCCCTTCTCGACTTTTGAACCTTCGACGACTCCTTTCTCTATTGTCCTTTCCCAATTAACCTCAATGTTGTCTTGTAAAAGTCATTTCACATCTATATGTAGCTCACAGTCTTTCTAGGTAATCTAATTTTGCCAATAAACGGAGCGAAACTTGTATCGTTTTTTGGAATTTTGCTGTGACATTATTGGTTGTGAAATAGGTGTCCAAAAAATCTTTCACTAATGCACCATTACACCAAAGATTTTATTTAAACATCACAAGCGTGTTTAAGAATTCATTACCCAACACTTCCAAATCCTGCACTTCCCAAACAACAAACATATGCATCAAAAAGCAACTGCAAAATTTCCCAAGAAATTCCCTCTAAAGTACACTCAAACCCTATCGGAGTCTTATTGCCGACTCTGAACGAAACGGGTAGCCAAATAAGGGTGGGGAATTAGCGTCGGCCAGTTGGGGTGCGTGACGTAGCCCCTTGCACCCTATGCACCCCTGCATTATAAAACATTCGATATACGATTGCAATTCCGAAAAATGGGAAAGGAATTCTGCTGTTCAGGGAATTGGTTGAGGGATTTGAGAATGTAGGATATTTCGAATCTGGTGATATTAGCGTAAAAACTTTTAGTAGCATGTTACATTATAATAATATTAATGTTATAATATTTGAGCCATAATAATTTTAAGCCACCTGTTTGTCACAGTTAGAGCATGCAACTTAAATTTTATTATAAGCCAGGATATCATGTTACTATTGAGAATTTGCAAATAGAAAAACATTTTACCTGACCCGAGAATAAAACTCAGGTCTTCTTGATGTATAGAGAGCTCGATTATCGTAGCTCTGTCACAGCTGCTGAATTCAAGATATGATCTAGAAAGGATACGTTTCGATATGAATGGTATGAATGTATATTCGTCTATGCATAAGATTTTTCTGCGGCTAGACGCAGTCTATGGAATAGATATTATGAATAAAAAACTTCGGTATATAGAAAAGTTTCCTTACAAATTTTATAAAATGAGAAGTTTTGAGGAAGGTTATAGGCTTTTTATTTTCATGCTACTACTAAAAGGAGTGAAGCAGCAATAAAAAATCAAAATACCGAGTTGAAAGTATCAGCTATTTCTTTAAGCTTAAGTTTATTACTCTTGAAACTGTATTCTAAACATTAGGTGTTTTAAAGCATGAAGTCATGACAAAGTACAATAGTTATTAAATTTATTTTGCATTTAAATTTTATAAACATGATTTACTTAAATCACATTCCGTAAAAGCGAAGGCATAAAATTTCAATTCTTGATGCCAACAATTCATTCGTTTAGTGACATAAAGTAGTATATAAAGGCCATTTTAAATTAGCATTCCCCGTGCTCCAAATGCCTTTGTTTCGTGTTTAAACACTACGAAAGAACAAACGTACAAAAATCTCAATAAAACGGGTCCCCGTTGTACAGTACACTCGGGGCCACGAGTGAATTTAAAGTTTTTGTGATGCATTTACAGATATATTGAGCTAAAAAGAGTCTTTAGTAGATAGTAGATACATAGTAATAGTGACATATATATATTTAGAAGCTTATTACATCCTATAAGGTTTATCAAATAACTTAGTATAAGTCGATTTGCGTCTATACGAGAGGTGTTGTTACATATAGTCAAGTTAAAATTATGCAGAAGGGAATGTATTTAATACTACATTTTTTTAAACAAACGAAATGTAGGAACTATAGAATTATGAGAGTTTTATTAATAAATTCCTTGACGGCTTTTTGTTAAAAAATTCTTATATGAACGTCACTCGCATTTTTTAATGTAATTACAAGTCAATACTCTCACTTAAATCAGATTAATTAATTAATCCTTCCTATTCGTACTAATAACATTAATATTTGTGTACACTACTACCCTATCTCTAAAAATCGCCTTGGGTAAAGACCGCCAATTGTACTTTTCGCATATATAATTCACATATTATTTTGTATTTTTTTGTGTGCAATAAATACTTTATAAATAAAGTTTAAATTCTCCACACAGTTTTTAGAACACGTATTACCACGACTGTATCTGAAGGGACGCAAGCGGTCGCAATAGGGGCGCGTCGCTCGACAGATGGCCCGACCCGCGCGCGGTTCTTAGCCACCCTTTAGTTACAAAGGGGATATAGCTTTTATGGACAATTTGAAAGACATATCGGCTCCTTACACCGTGCGATTGACTTTTG
Source organism: Cephonodes hylas (assembly GCA_030295005.1). Lineage (NCBI taxonomy): Eukaryota > Metazoa > Arthropoda > Insecta > Lepidoptera > Sphingidae > Cephonodes > Cephonodes hylas. Next base: position 13,383,596 of record AP025364.1, read on the forward strand.
CTTTCGGAAAAAAGGTCTGTAATGAAGGGCCAAGACAAACATGCCGACTGGACGAAAGGGAATCTATTTTAGATTGGCAATTTAACGTATCTCTTTATAAATGTTTCGTTTTATTTCGCAGGTATTTTGCGCTTTTTAGGTATTACTTTATATTAAATAGGAGCCATAAACGAAATATAATTAAGTAATAAAATAAATGGTTTGAAATCACAATAACAAATGGAAGCCCCGAAGGCGTTTATACTTTGAAATAATAAAGCATTAATATTCATTTAAACTGTTCAAGCATGATAGTAAATTTATATTATTTTATCTATCATTAATTTATTATTAACAATTATATCACTACATGGATACATAAGTACTTATACGCCTTTGTTTCTAAGGGTTAGCTGATAAGCAACCGAACGAACACAAGAACAATCCTATTCATTATCATAGTTATTTTTATAAACATTCACTTCAGGTCTCGGTGTACGAGAGATCAAAACATCTTCGTAGTTTTTGGTACACGACACAAGGCTTGTATGACTTATGGTCTCTTAATTTCTTATACTCACGACATAAGACTTGCACTTAGTGTGTATTAAGAATTACGTATTCAGTTGGATATAAACAAATTCATTTAACAATTTTAATTACTTTCTAATCATCATATTCCAAGTATGAAATGAGGAGGATAATAGACCGCGTTAATTGGGCGTTATCATCACGGCGCATCAAGTTGGGGGTGAACGAAGATAAAGACGGGACACGCCGACGGCAATTTGTCCCGGTAATTTATGGACGGCTTCTAATTAAACTTATCTTAGTGTTTGAGCGATGCGAGAAAAAACGTAGCCTTATATCGGTCTCTTTAAAAACCGTAATAAAACGACCCGATATAGGTTTGTTGACAGTCTTGGTGATGTAATGGGCAGGAAAAATGAATAAAAGTAAAATAGGGTTCAATCTACTCACCATGACAAACGAGTATTTACTGAGTACCTGTAATAGCTACTAATAATGATACTCCTGATAGGGAGTCATGTACCAAGTAAGATTTGAGATATAAATATCAGTTCAAAAACGTACAGTGAATATTTTAATTAAAATATATGTGTGTTAGTCATGAACTATTATTAATCAATTTTGCTTATTAAACATCGTGATGAATCGCATACAGATTATGATTTTCTCAAGTATGTAAGTTTACCAAGACTAGGACAAGCGCCATACTGCCACGCACTGCAATACAACGTTCCAGCTCTTAATACTAAGAGTACGACCTATCTGTATAGTTATAGTTATATTTCATTGTTCTGTATGCTCGGTGAAAGTGCAATCACAAGAGCGTGACACACAACACACGAGACAATAAACATGAAAACAAAAGAATATTCCAGAAGCAGCACCTTGCTTATAACATCGCGGGCTTATTATACATAAATTGTAACAAAAGACAAGAGGAAACCGCGTTGAGGACTTGAAATCGCGGTCCGAAACTCAGTTACAAAGTCAGGAAGGGAAGTCGCCCGAAAGTTTGTCCGAAAAACCGGGAAAAACCGCCGAAAATTTAAGCCGAACATTCTGTTTCCGCCGGCCGCAGCCGTAAATATTATTCGGACCTTTTCTTTTATTCCCTTTGTTTTAGACGTTTTATTATTTGCGGCGGGAGGTGCGTCGGAGGAGCACCGGCGAGAATTAAAAACATCTCGTACGGACCGAAAGGCAAACACCGAATCCGAAATAGCGAGACAATAATGAGAGCGAACAAGATTTTAAAAAACTTCCTTCCTTTTGGCACAAAGAAACAAAAGGGAAACGTTTGTAATTTGTGTATTCGCCGTCAAAAGGAAACGCACCCTCTTCAAAAGTAATCGACAAATTTTACAAATACAAACAAAACGTGCGTGGTTCAGTACAGCGTATAGGCTTAACGTCTAGTTTACCTACTGCTTATAGTAGCGTCTTGTATCTGAGAGTGACAAATATCCAGCAACAGATGTGCTAGACAAAATGTTGGTCTACGTTTCTCCAGCCGTTTTAATTATAGCCTAACATAATTACGGCTTTACTACAGAATACGCAAACTGGAAATCGATAAAAACAGGTTAAACAGCGAGACAATCGAAGCTGTCGACTGAATTAAAAATAAACAAGACTTCGTAAAACAATCATTGTATAAGAAATATTCAAAATAATTCCGGGATCAAAGCAACAACGTTTGCTCAAGAATCCTTTAATTCGTCCTAAACACTTAAAAGCGTGACATTGGCGCGACGTTTTATGAAAACTGCCCCCCGACGAATAAAGCGAAGAGATTCCCGTCATTTGCGCTATTTGAGTGATATTCGGGGATGATCGGGCGGCAGATGGCGCGATATTGGACATTCTAAGTTTTACGCGTAGACCCTTGTAGAAAATATGGAGCTGAGAATCGTAAAACAAAAACGCTTGAAGCCAACAGAGATGTAGTGGAGAGTTTATTTTTAAGAATTTGTTTGAAAGACGATGGAGGTTTGTTGAATGATGATAATTTAATTCAATGATGACTGCAATTGCTATCAACGACGTTAGACTTAGAGTAGTGAATTATTAATTTAAGTAACTTAAATTTTGTCGTATTTTAATTCTATAAAGAGAAATGATCATCAAAATTCGAGGCCTGTTACAAAGGTTTCCAACAAAAACCACACTAAAATATTAGAAACTATCCAACCAAATACCCTAAAAATAAGCTTGTTTGATATCTACCCATACGGTGTAATCTCATTGGGTCCGGGCCCGTTGTCCCCCAGCCCCCTCCGAACCTCATCGGCTAAGCGCAATAGGATAAAAAATCTGCATTTTATAGATCACTTACCGACAGCATGATGTGTGCCTTGCAGTTATTTACAGCTCCGTCAGGTTTCTGAAACGAAAGAAAACATGTAAAAAACACCCAATCTCCATCATTCACGGAATAAAAATAGGCTGATTATTTCACTGGAACAAATGTTTCTTTTCGGATTTTTACGGATACAAGGGCTCTCGAATCGGATATTGTTCGCAGATAAAGTATTTGCCAGTTTTTCTCTAAGATTACGAAAGGTAAATAACACCCGAGTGATGGTTGGATAGCCATTTTCAGATGTTTATTTGTGAAATATTTTGAGGGTTTATTTAGCTGAATTTATTTATTGACTAGATTCTGTTCATATTACGTTAATTAATTCTATATGAATAGGATTCGATGCGACACGTACATACTAGTAGATATACGTAGTAGCTATGATGAGATTGTTATTGAATGTTATAATTAGAAAGTAAATGGATGTGTGGTATCTACTACGACTGAGCCATTCCATAGGTCTATCTAGTTGTTCTGTCCTCGATTTCGTGTTTATAAGATAATCATGTCCGCTTAGATTGATAGAGTTGCCACCGTTATTATCAAGTACGATAATGTGTCGATCTATGGAATGCTTTTATTTATCCCATAACTTCGCATAATTCCACCAATTGGTAAGCCATGGCAATATTTCTACGAATTTACAAGAATTAAAAAAAAAGCACACACAGAGGCAAGGCATGATAATTCCACTAAAATGTAACGAAGCTCAAGCAATCTGACTGGATCCTTCTGGCAAAGCTAGTTGGTTGAGCCCTTTTAGGAATGACTGCCTACCAAAGACGTAGGATCGGCTCGTATAGCTATTCCTTCTACATTTCCTCACACACAACTTACATCGGATTGGCCACGATAGTCGATTTGATTGAATTGAACGTGATTCGGCGAATGCCTGGTCGAGCACAGGCCGTTCTACGTTCGGTACTTAAGGAAACTATTAGTTATACAAAAACACATATTAGTTATACAAAAACCGTAAAACATTAATGTCGTTCTACAGCTATTAGCGATACATTTTTCAGTGATCGACAATTGTTTATTTGCACTGCAACCAACCAAAAGTAAAAAAGTACACAATAATAAACACAAAACAATCTGTAACTCAACATACATTCAACCGTAATAAAGTTTTGCCCAAATATACCCCCATACGTTCACGACACACAGGGAAAATACCCCATCAACTCGCGCACTATTTGTCGTCTCTACCCTATCATACATAATTTCAACAAACGATACCACACCTACATAAATGCGGAGACTTCCACACAATGGTTACGAAATAGGTATTCCTATATACCGTATATACCTTTATACTCTTCGCTACTTCACACGCACTTATTGACAGCTCGTAATCTGTCAATTTTGACACACGCAGATGTTGCTTAAGGTAACAAATTTCTCGTGGAAGAAGCGCTAAAATATTACTTCGCTTATTTGAGTGTTTTAGTAATGATTCAATGGAAACAAATATTAAGGGCTTTTTTAGTAAGAACCGGTCTGAGCAAAGGGTGTATGTATTTACAATTCAACTGCAATTCAAACAAAAACTTACAATTCAAAAGGGAAAAATATATTAATCCTTATGCTTCAGAGTACCGCATAAGTTGTGTAATGTAAGTTTTGCGACTTGTAATTAATAATGTATAATTTTAGTCATTCTTAGTTTGATTATGGGATTCGCCAGGTCATTCTATGAGTTCATCAGAATAAAAGATGATTCAGGTGTTACTAATGAAACGATTAATTCATCGAGATCTGTTTCCTATGCTGTGATTAGCGAATGATTATGAGTCACAAAACCACATTGAGTTGTAGAGGACTAGTAAGTGTTCCGTGATGCCCTCACTCGTGTAATAATGTAGAAGCATATGGATAAGATACTTGTGTTGATCGAAGACGGATTATCATCTCAAGTAACAACACCATTTCGAAGTACAAAAACAAACAGAACAGAAATACACGAACAACACATTCCCTGCCGACATATTTCTCAAACATTTATATTGCGCAAGAATAATACTGAAGCTGAGGCCGTAAGAACGAGCTGTCAAAAATGTCATCCCACACTGACGCTAGCACGTACGAAATGCGCGGAAAAAATGTCCTCGGGAAAAAGGTTCGGGAATGTTCGAGAACGTTCCTTTCCCCCTTTGCCTTACGTTTCCTAAGGCGAGTCGATAAATTAGCTCTGCGTAGGCTCAGGTGCCACTGTTTCAGACTATTGGGTTGACAATATGGGAAAAGGCAGTATGCGTGGCAATTCCTCCCTGATTGGAAAGCTTTGGAAGGCTACGATGCTATAGAAAAAATTGTATATGAAATTTTACTTGGCTTGTTTTTGCTCAAGGTTTTGTGGGGTAGGTAAAGATGCTTTGTATGTTGAGGAAATATTCCTTATTTGAATCTCAAGCGGCAAATATTATTAGTTACATTTTGAGCTCTATTTGGTAGTGTATTGTAGGTTCTAAATGTAAATGATGACTTGATTTTTTATTTTAGTGTCAAGTTCGTGATAGAATCCTTGATTAGTTGTGGTCGTTACGGTCTTAACCTTTCCAGATTGGACATTGTTTTGGAAAACTAAACTCCAATTAGTGGCTTATGTACATTGTACAGATATCCAAATCCTACAGCGCCATTCAACTATAAACAAACTGAAAATTTCCGAAGCGAAATGTTTGAAGCTTTAATCCGTGCATCAGTCCAACGTTTGATCAAATCCATTTCAGCGTCGGCGTTATATGAATTAAATTATTTACAAACGCAGTGATGTCCATTATCAACGCACCGTACGGCAGTGTATATAAATCCATTTACTGCATATAAATAAATTATAGCCCGTGCATACTGGTCGTCGGACGGCAATATTTCACGGCGCCCCCAAACGTGGTGACAACTTTTTTTACTCTCCTCTGGCTGGAGTTAGCGTGACGCCGGAGCGCGCTGGTTTATATTACGCTTTTTTCTTCATGTAGTTTAATTCACTGTCTGATGTTTAATTTGCGGCAAGAGGAATTAAGTTAGATGTTTATATCTAGTTAAGATAAGAGCCTTTTCTCTTTGGAAGTTCAAGAGTCATAGTAGTTTACTTGACAGTATAAATGTATTAATCATACTATGCGTTTTATAAACAAGAGCCTTATACTTTTGTCATTTTCTGTAATTCAGCCGACTTTTTCTTTACTGTCTTAAAAAACTGTTAAAGAAATGGTATCCCAACTATTTTTAACGTCTTAATAGTGTACCACATGATTCTTACCGACGCTGACGACAAAGCCTCGGTTCTACAACTTAGCAGATTTGGTTTTAAAACATCAGTAATACATCAGTCTGGAACCAAACTCCCAGCAGGACTTAGCAATATCCAGTGGAAACACTTGAAGCAATAAGTTGTGATTTATGTTTCGACTGTCACTCCGAACGAATACTCACCTGCTCCTTCCGAGCTATTGTGGTGAAAAATGATCCTTGTGGGTGTGCTAGGCGCTGCGTACAATTTTAAACTTCATATTTTACGTCTCTCATTTCAGTGCTTGTCTTATTTTGATAAGTAACTGTTTAGTGGATCCTGTCTGCGCTAATGTATGAGTTGAGATGTCTTGATTTATGTTATTGCTTTTGTAATCCTAAAGGTAAATTTAAATAGGGAAGGAGTCTTTATAATAGAGCAGTCACCTATACGTCAACAAACGTTAGAAATTATGAAAAGCATCCATACGGTCATGTTAAAGAAATTATTGATACATAACTATTTCATACTTCAAAATAGTTTTTGCACTGCTTTTAAACCTGATCAAAAGTACATTATCTAAATATATGCGAGATTATCTCCAGCCCTGAACGGACCGTGGCTGTGTATCCCGGGAGACAAAGCGCGGAGGAGCGCCGGTAACCCGTAATCTATTAAGCAATAATGGTTTAGTTGAGGCACTAGGTGGCTTTAGCCTCGTCTAATTGGCGACGAACAAAGCCGAACAAACCGGCCAGGAAACGAGCCGGCTAATGGCGGAGACATCTTTGTGCAACTATTTCGCGCCACTTTCAACTCGAGTGGGCCATAATGAGAATTTTTCGTGGAAAGTGCTGCCATCTTTTAATCGTGAATCGCGAGAGCGTTTGCGGTATAAGACCGCTTTGAAACACCGGCGTTAGACATCATTTAGAATGTATTCAAGTCTAGACTAGTAGAAATGAGTGCTATTTTCCGGCTAAAAAATGGGACAAATTTATCCTGCTGGGAAAGTCGTTTCGAATAAGAGGTAATGCTGAAATATGTCTTCTCGTCAAGTATGAATGGGAGAAGGAAATGTATTTTTTAAGTGGCACCGCAAAGTGACTGCAATGCATTTGGAAAGCGCGGTGTCCCAAGAATGATTATCTTGCGACGGTACGTCCCGCTGCTCAATGATTAAAGAAGCCATTTTTACCGCTTTACTCTGCTTTTCGTAATACTGGGACAGCTTGGAATAATTTAGAATAATAAGCATACGTCTATCGTATTACCTTATCTACTCTGTTATAGTTACTCAATTACTTGATTGCTAGACATAATGAAGAAATTTTTGTTGTATTAGTTTTTTTAATTTTTTTTAAAGAACACGTTCTTTACTAGTATGAAAGAGTAAAATGTCAATATGACTTTTCGAGTGAGAGATGAGAGTCTGTCGCCACTTTAAGCTTTGTCATGTCATCTTTTTCTGTCATTACAGAACAAATCTCCTATCTCTCACCAGCCAGTTCCTATTTTAGCATTGTATCAACTCAATGACATCCAACTAATCCAAATTCATTTGAATTTCGAAAGCCGGATGCGTATTCATAGTGTAGTTTGGGCATCAGGCGGTGCGTACCGGCGCACTCCGGTTCGATTCGGATTAGCGCAGATTCCGACTGGGCTATAAATACACGGCGCACTAATGCGACTGACATGACGCGTATGCACTGGGGATGGCAGTCAGGGCTGGTAGGGAAGGTACAGCTTAGTCTTGTTAGGGTTGGCTTTGAATGAGATTGAAGTTAGTATAAATAAGGGTATCTTCAAGCTACAACCAAGGCCGTGGGGACAGCCTTTTAGAAAGTTAGTTGACATAAGGTTTGAAATTATCATTCAAAATTTCACCAGAATTTTTTTTCTCCATCTATGTGTGTCATTTGCTGCTTATCCAGCAACCAATATTCAATAGTACATATTGGATCATTGATTTCTTTTTTAAATTGCAGCTTATGTAGTCTATAAGGCGCAGTTAGCCAGCCATGACAATGTCGCAGTTTCAACCTCTATACCCTAAATTATATAAAGCGTTCTAATATTTTTGTCGCACCTCATCTCCAAACACTCTTTCATCTATATTATCTCTCAGTATCATCAAGTCCACACCAGCACAGAAACCCTTTAAAATACGTTGACATGTGTAAAGTTATTACGCGACGCTGTCGGACCGGTCGCAGCCCTGTCACCACTGCCTAACACTGCACTGCGAACACGGGAACACACGCGTTTTGATTTACGACCGTCAACACATCACCGGTATATTACAGCTGGCTTTGTGCTCGCCAGACTAGAATAGATGTCTTAAAACACCGTTTTGATGCTTCCCTACAACTCATTAAAGTTCAACAACTTGGTGTTGAGAATTTCAAGTAGCGTTGAAGGATTTGATGGCTGGTTTATGCCCTTAAGTTTGATATATAAAAATGGGTATGTGGATTTTATAAGTAGTTTTAATTCTAAGATATGTTTATGAGATCGTACTTAATCCGTTTTATCTTATAGACGAAGACATCAAGGAATACGCTAAGTGTGTGGAAAGTGGAATATCTAAGTGATACACAATACAAAAACGACTTAATTCAGAAGAAATTCAGCAAAGGTAATGTTGATTTACTGAAATTACGCTGTTTACTTTGTATACCGATTAATAAGAGTGACGAATTTATAATAGAAAACTAGCTTCATCTATATTTCCATTAGGCTCAGTCATATATTCAAGCCACTCAAGCAACACACATCAAATTCCCAAAGCCGGCTAATCGTTCCATGCGTCTAAAACAGCAACGCAACCCCGATACATTAGACTTTAAACAATACAAGTAGTACGGTCAGGCCGGGCCATTATGCTATTCTGCTCATAAGCTGTCAGTGCGAGGGCCTGTGAATACGTAATGATATTTTGACGTGGCCCCGTGGAGCCTCTGGCCTCCCCGCAGCCTGCAGCCGACAGCAGCGGGATAGCTAATGCATAAAATTTGAGCAAAGACATTATTAGCAACGCGCTGACGAGTTAGCAGTGTTTGGGGAGCATAATTATTCAGGGTTTTTTTTTTAAGTCTGTCTGGAAAGGGGGAATAGGCTTTTTTACTGTTACGTGAGATATTTTCTGATACACTATGATTTGAGAAGTTGTTTAAGCCTCAGAAAATCCTAGACCTTCATGTTCCAATATATAGACATATAACAAAACCGATGTAGCGTAGTATTACCTAAATCCGTTATACACTACTGGAAAAAATTAAAGGATCAAAAAATAAATCCAAATTTTTGGGCGTTTTTTAACAGGCCGTAACTTCGAGAAAAATGGTCGTACAGGAAATTTAAAAGAAGAAAATTGTAGCTCCAAGTCTCTAGTTTTTGGATTAACACATTAAAAACTTGTAGCATCAGTGGTTTTTGAGTGATCTTAGGAAAACCAGCAACAAAAAAAATTCAAAATTTTTAATGCTTCTTTTTTTTGATATACGGGCGTGGAAAAAAATGTTCTTGCTTAACCCTTATAAAGATCGGATACTTTGTTTATTTAGCTTTAATTTTTATTTTTTAACACCTCGATATGTTTAGTTCTCGCCGAGATATCAGTCTCCAAATAGAAAATGATCCTTTTGTCTTTAATTATCGATATCTCAGCAACCAATAATTGCACACCACGTTAAAGGTGCGTTTCAAGAATTTGAATAAATATCCTTTAACCACCAGCTATTACTTTTTCGAAAAAACAAGAATTCTTCTTGTTACATGAATTTGAAAATGCATCAAAAAATGAGCTTTAGGTGGTGTTTTGGAAAATCAAGCGCTGGATCGAAAATATGGTGAAAACCAATAATGTTAAGTGTGCGTTTTACAGTTCAATATGTCCACGATAATCCTACAAAGTACCAAATTCATCCATCCAGCCGTTTTTTTGGTTTACTCGATCGAATTTTTGAAAATAATAAGGGATCACGTTTTTGCTCTGCAAAGCTCATAATTTAAGAAATGAAAAATATTTATTTTTTAAAGCTTTTTCCACGTTTCTATTGTAGGAATTTGTTGTTTTGGGGCAACTTGAGGAAATTCAAGTCACCAACGCCAATATTGCCCGTTGTAGCTATTGTGTGTGATTAACGAATTTTCGAGCAACAATATTCGCATTGACGAAATATTGAATTGATTGGGCGTTTGTTTGTTAAATTTCCTCAAGTTGTTCCAAAACAACAAATCTATACAACAAAATGTGGAAAAAGCTCTTAAAAAAGAATATTTCTCATTTCTTAAATTATGAGCTTTGCAGAGCAAAACGTGATCCCTAATTTTGTTCAAAAATTCGATCGAGTGAAACAAAAAAACGGCTGGATGGATTAATTTGGCACTTTGTAGGATTATCGTGGACATATTAAACTGTAAAACGCACACTTAACATTATTGGTTTTCCCAATATTTTCGATCCAGCGCTTGATTTTTCAAAACACCACCTAAAGCTCATTTTTTGATGCATTTTGAAATTCATGTAACAAGAAGAATTCTTGTTTTTTCGAAAAAGTAATAGCTGGTGGTTAAAGGATATTTATTCAAATTCTTGAAACGCACCTTTAACGTGGTGTGCAATTATTGGTTGCTGAGATATCGATAATTAAAGACAAAAGGATCATTTTCTATTTGGAGACTGATATCTCGGCGAGAACTAAACATATCGAGGTGTTAAAAAATAAAAATTAAAGCTAAATAAACAAAGTATCCGATCTTTATAAGGGTTAAGCAAGAACATGTTTTTCCACGCCCGTATATAAAAAAAAAGAAGCATTAAAAATTTTGAATTTTTTTTGTTGCTGGTTTTCCTAAGATCACTCAAAAACCACTGATGCTACAAGTTTTTAATGTGTTAATCCAAAAACTAGAGACTTGGAGCTACAATTTTCTTCTTTTAAATTTCCTGTACGACCATTTTTCTCGAAGTTACGGCCTGTTAAAAAACGCCCAAAAATTTGGATTTATTTTTTGATCCTTTAATTTTTTCTAGTAGTATATATTCCCTAACGTTTTTCTTCACATACTGCATTAAAATAAACAGAGAAGAAAGGGGTGGATTGAGCTCGTACGAAAAATCATTGTATTTTTAAACAAAACACTTTTATCGGATTCGGTTGCTATAAGCGGATATTGAAGCATCGTATCGGAGTAAATTAAAAATTCCGGAAGCAGCAACAGTGCAAGCATTACGTCGGATCTGCTTAATACTAAGAGATTGGAGCTATTTACCAATGCCTTCTATTCTAAGCATGAAACACTGCGATTTGAGAAGATTTTACGGATCACTGTCCGAAAACTTTTGGTAGTGGTCAGTGTACTGTGTGTGGTCGAAGAAACAGTGGGAAGAATTGTGTGGTGCTTTACTCCATGTTTTCTGAATAACTTTAAAAGTGTTGGTTTCCCTGAGGTGGTATCATTATATCAGAGACAACCAATGCAGATGAACTTTGCTGGTTGTGGCGTTTATCATTAATCCTGATTACCGATCAAATATTGCATCTTAAAATATGATGACTTAAAATCCAGATACCAAATGTTACTAGTAAATATATAAGTTTCTAATCGCAGTATTTAAGAGCAGAATGTAATCCATCATAATCAGAATGTAAATTTTAAAATTCTTTCAAAATGGTCAGCCCGTAATTATGTCCACAACAAGATGTATCCAAAAGCAAACATTATCTTATTCATTTAAAATTAAAGCTCTTCTGATTTGGTTGGTCTTCTATCAGGCCGATCCTATCACGAATACGCTTATTACCTTCTAACCATTATAAAGGTAGAATAATATCAAATTAAAATGCCTTTGTTTACGTAATAATGCCGTTCTGTTGTCATGCTAATTAAATATGATCGGATTAACAAGATTCCCGTTTTGTATTCAAAGTTAATTCTCGTCTGAAAGATGTGTCTTGTTTTGTTAGTGTTTGTTTCTCTGCAGACCTTTTGACTTAAATTACATTATGCCTTGTATATTTATTAAGTTACAATTTCAAAAGGTATAGTAGAATTTATTTTATAATGGAATAATAAGAAATTGAATTAATTTTAACAAAAGCAGGAAGAACGGCGGAAGAACTTTAGAGTGCATTCCGCCGGTGAAATTTCTCGTTTCTATAGGAATATTCATTGACAACGCAGTGGTTCTTAGTCAACTTTTGACAGGCAGTGGTAGGTTCGACCCTCGCCTGGGCGATTTTTCCCAATCATCACTTGTGTTTGTATCCGAAATGCATCCACGATGAGCTGAAAATGCTTTAATAAAAACGATTTTAATCTATAATTGAAATCGCAAAATTGTTAACGTGTCAGTTCTATGTTATCACATATCGTAAAGAATACGCTGGATAGGCAGAAAAAACATTACGCTGAATTTTACGATTCATTCCACCTCTCATGCTTCAAAAGCTATTATTTTATAATTATATGCAAGCTTACGAGAAGCATACATTTCTTTATAGTTCATTAATTCGCACTACTATGTTACCCTATTCCAGTTCTCTATAAACAGTAAAAGTATTATCTTTGAGTCACAATAGTCCGTAACAGCGCACCTACATACCAAAGTGCTCAAACAAATGTGTCGGCTCATTATTAAATGCTCATTACGCGAGGCATTACCGTAATTTGAACTAACAATAACGGCTCGGGACGTCGGTCCCGCGCTCCCCGTCCTACTCTAATAACGGGAGTAGCGCGCACCGCACGGAAAATATTATTTTATTAAAATTGTCAGGGCAGGTGAGAACTCCCCCGGGACAGCCCGCGATCTGATACCGGGACTAAATCAAAATAACTGAACATTTCCAACTGAGGAATATTCAGCGCCGCGTTTCACTTCACTTTATTTCAGCTTTTTTTCTTGCTTTTGCATACCTAATATTTTTTTTTCAATGTCGCCGTCCCGACGTTTTATTGATCTATTCAATCGTTAGAATGAATTCTCTCTTAATGTGTTTTTTGGGTACGCTCCTTGTTTACCCGAGGAGCTCGTTTTATTATTCGGAAAATACGCAGATTATTTTTTTATGGCTTTTAAGGTTTTATGAATGATTGCGAATATGACGGAGGGAAGTTATTGACAGTGACTTTCGAATTGTGTACACTGTCTGTGGTGGGTTTTTAGAGGGTATTGAAACCTTCTAATTAATGAGACTTGGGATTATTATTGGGTTTTATCTTATTTCTGTGAAGACTGGGGCAGGCCCGTGGCGCAGTTGGCGACACACCAGCTAGCAAAGCCTCGGGTTCGATCCCCGCACCGAGAAAAATGTTTTTGTGGACAATTCTTATTTGTTTCGGGTCTGGTTGTTTGTGAGCCCAAAATTACTTTCGTAGTTTCTGATAGCCACGACACAAAACTTGTATCCTAGTATCGGTTCAAAACTATATATGCGACTGAGTATGTAGACTTGGTCAACTTAAATGCACAATAATTTTCGAAACCAAGTCCGATTAAGCCATTCATTGTGAAAACAATCATAACATTGGAATAAAGGTTTATGCAGACTACGTTACGATTAGTGACAAATGATTTGGTGTTTCAACCGAGCGCGTATCTAAACTAAGCCATCACATATCATAAATGTACATAAATATTTAATTAGCTAGAGTACAGATGATAATCGGGGTAATTGAGTTGTGGCGATGGGCGGACGGGACTTGTCATCAACTATTTCATTTGATATTTATCTGGAACCAGCCCCACCCAAATACGCCCAGGAACAATATCTAAAAGTAATGATAATGATGAATATTTATTGAGAGATCATCCTACATATATAAAGTCAGTTATTATACAGAAAGGGTTTGTAAGCATTGGGGCATACTTTCGGTGAGAAATGATTTAAAAGAATGGGGTGTGGGATATACAGGAATGGTTAGGTAGGACATTATTCTTTGGGGTTTCAATTAAAAAAATCGTAGGTAGATTCTTATAATGTATGACTGTTAAATTGCGCAAGGTGGATGTAGAAATAGTTGTTTTTTAACTGCCACTGAACTGTGACCATACTGAATTCAGAAGCGTTACTAGTAGAATCAAATTTCGACAAATGACCACGATTCGTTGATTGACTGATGATTCACCCTCCTCCTCCTCGCGTCGTTCACCTCATTGCTGAGGGTCGTGATCCCCTGCACCAACAGTAGCCGTCCTTCTTACTATACTACGCCACCTGTTCCTGATGATTGAAAATTTTTTCGAAAACTCGAAATAATGATTGAAAATTATTTTAATTATGCCTGTTATACGTCGGGTTGATTTTATCCCAACGGCTCGAGTGATCATAAACCCAGTAGACCACAGTTATGCAAGTATATGGCACCTGCGTCGCGCATCGCGAGTTGATAGTATTTTGACCTATATGAATATTTGATTTCGTAAAACACAGGTTACCAGGCAAATAAACACGAATTTCAATGTGACATTCTACCTGCCCATTCTACCGCATTCTTAAGGTTGCGTAGCACTAAATATAGAACCCTTTACATGGAGAACTCCGTCATCCGCGGAATGTATCGCAAATATCCCTGAGGTCCCTTTAAATAACTGACCCTAACAGATGTCGGTAGAGATACGTCCGCAAATCGCGATATTTATCGACTAGTTTGCTACGTGGGCATCACTATCTGCGAAGGTCGCTTTGATTTATAGTGACGTGCTGTGTGAATTATCGATACCTGTTTAGATTATCGGCTCGATTTGTGGAGCTCGATTTTTTCATATTTTTATCTTTATGGGTGTGTTTTATTTAATGGGTGATTAAGGGAATGGTAGTAAAATGACCATTTCGGAAACTGGTCTCGTATTCGTTTTAGTTAGGCCGGGTGTAAGGTTATTAAGAGTGATTTCAAATACCTGAGTTATTGAGTATGTATGCATTAATAAAATTTCCGTGGACAATAATATATTTTCGCTGGCTGCAGGAGGCTTCCGACCATTCCCGGTGGAAGTCATTGGGGGAGGACTATGTCCAGCAGTGGACGAATATTGGCTATTGATGATGATGATGATGAATATATTTTCAACTTGCTGAAATTAAAATGTTAGTCAAAAATAAATTTGCAAATTAGGACAATGTTTTCGAAATGAGTCTTTTTTTTTCAAAAGACTAATAAAGACTAATAAAAAGACGTCATAAAATATAAGTTTTTTCAAACATTTATAGCTGTCTGAATAAAACTGTCGAGAGAGGTGATTGAATTTTCGTTCATGAGGTGACCACGACGTTCTCATTCCACAAAAAGAATCATGAATCTCGTAGTCTACGCTTAAATAAAATATCACTCTAATAAAAGTCTCACAAAAGCCAGATGAAACTTAGAATCTGATTAAATCCTATGATCGCGCAAAACTGGAGAAAAACGAATTTCAGCCTTTTAGTGATAAAATATAAATCGC
The DNA here is from genome assembly GCA_030295005.1 of Cephonodes hylas. NCBI lineage: Eukaryota > Metazoa > Arthropoda > Insecta > Lepidoptera > Sphingidae > Cephonodes > Cephonodes hylas. The sequence continues at coordinate 13,399,154 of AP025364.1, forward strand.
CCATAATCTTCAAGTTCAAGTTAATGTGGTCTTTTAAACTAAGCTTTTGTACTTGATAGTAGCTTTTGCTTCAAAAGGATTTTAAAATAAAAGAGTATTTTTAGGTTCAATAAATGTTGTTCAATAAAAGATTGTTTTAAATCATTTTGATATTTTAGAAGGAGTTACAATCCCAGCTAAAATGTTTAAGACATTTATAAAATGTTTTTGTAATGTCAAGATTAAAATGTAAGGCGTGAGCTAATCAACATTGGGCGAAAGTTATCCACTGCTGGACGTAGACCTCCCCCAAAGATTTCCAATCTACTCTATTGGTACTGCGCTAGTCGAACCGCCTGCCAAGCGTGGCGAGTATTGGCAGCACCACCCACACTCCCCATTTTTCCCTTTTAGAAGGCCTTCACAACATCCCTCATAAACAAGACTACAATTGTGTTAATACAAAAAAATACTAATCTATTATCCCACAGTGTAGTCTAAGTCCAGTAACAAAAAATAACAAACGTCCTCAACAGTAGTAATGTGAGAAAAGTTGAAACACTTATGTAAATGTAACGAAGCGGCGAAAGTTTTGCTCGTGGCCGTCCGCTCACCTGCACCCCGCGAATGGAGTCATGCCAAACTCCATAAATGTTTGATTTCGTCTTACACGCCATTGGATTTTACTTGGCTTCCAGTTTTGGCACTAATGTATGTTCCTGAAGCGGGAAACATGTTTCACCAAGTATTTGCATGCTCGGCGGCGCTGATTTTAGTGGATTGAGGTCGATAATGTGTTAGGTTAGGGGTTATGACAAGTTATGGGGGTTTTAAATGGCTGAAAATAAATTAAAAGAAAAAACCTTTTCAATCAACAAAAACAAAAAAAACTAATACTTTTACTATCTACTTATATCATTGTGTTTTTTTGCTTGTAAAAACAGAAGACACGATGTGATGTTTTTAATAAAAGAACGAATAGAGGCATATAGTATTGAGGCTCTTGAAATCTCCTCCACCAAACAAAATACGAAGGAATCTTTTACCACCACGTCCGAACTGACTAATTTATACTACAGGTAAAAGTAAGATTATACACACCCAATATTAGTTTAATACAGAATATTCCACACCAGAATAGAAGCCCCCAACACTGACCGCCGCAACATTGCAGTAAATAACGGAATCAACCAGTTACTACTTTGTAAGTAGTTCCACATTGAGACGAATGTTTATGTGTTTAATTTTGTTATATATTAGCTGTTTAATGAGGCCATTGTAATTTCTTTTGACACGTAATTGAATTCTTAATTATGGGTGAACTCATGGGTTTTATCTTAAAATATCTTACCTTTTGCACAAAAATGAAATTCTATATCCTATACTCTGTTACCTTTACGTTTATTTCTATATAAATAAACAAGTCCTTAATGTAACTTCAAGCCATTTCCTACAACGGTTAATTAATAGAAAACTTCATATCCCAGTGCTAAACACGCATCTAGTCAATACAAACTGATATTTTGCAGTCGATGCCGTTCTAGAAAGTTCTATTAAGGTAAGCGTCCAATGACCGGATGTTATGTTAAACCGATGGTTATTTTATTCGGGTCATCGTGCACCGGACGTAGTGGACGCTTCCTTTATGTCACAGTGAAATAGCGTCTAGAACCGCAATAACTATTATTTTCATTTATAGTGGATGCCAAGCTTTATTCATTAGGGGTTTGTGTGCAGTAATGATAGCTCATACTGTCAGCTCTCTCCGAGCCGGTAAAGTGGGTTCTATTTCATTAGGAATATTGACGGGAAATATTTGCATTATAAATATGCGGGTTTGAGTATCAATATTGTGTTTGTTGATTTTATACAAGTATTTGTTGCTGGGGATTTTGTATGCGTTGATATCATTTTGGCTCCAGCTCGAAAATGTTGTGCGGTGTAAAATTGTCTGAATAGTGCATTGTGTCCTATGCAATTAACGTATTTTTTAGGTTGATATATGCTGGTAATATTTTAAATAAAGATTTATAGATATATGTACACGATAAACTTATATGACCCAGTACTATGAGTCAGTGGCAGTCCTTTCATAGAAGCCCAAAAGCGTAATGTTAGTTTGTAATGTTTAATTTATAATTGTCTTTGTGGAGTTAGGACATTCTTATTATAAATCCAATTGCTTTTTTTAAGCATAGCATTTTTTTTTACAGCCCCCGTGGCGCAGTTGGCTAGACACTAGCTTGCGAAACGAGAGGCCGCGGGTTCGATCCCCGCACCGAGACAAATGTTTGTGTGAACCACAAATATTTGTTTGGGTCTGGGTGTTTGTGAGACCGAAAAAGTCTCTCGTAGTGTCTGATACCCACGACACAGGTCTTGGAACCTAGTGTGGGGTCAGAGCTATGTTACTTATTTATTTATTTATTTAAGCACTTAATACAATGTATTATGTTATGTATGTGACTGTTGGGTGTATTTATTATTATTATTATTTATTAAGCAAAGATTTGAAGCTTAAATATTATAATCCGGAATTTTAGAAGTCAAGATGGTCATTTTGGCTTGATACCTCGTTTTCTTTTATCGAAACTTAAAAATTAAACAGTTAAGTTTACTGAACCAAGTTTATTAACAATTTTCCCGACACGGTAATAAAAGATGGCCATATTTTCAGCACATTGAGTGGTACTTGGAAGCCTCTTGCACATAAATAAGTTGTGATGTCATGTACAAGATGCACCAATAAAGGAATATAACCGGCTTGTATTCCGAGTAATGTGCGGCGAATATTAAAAACTCGACGATGCATTTTGCGTTGCATCGGTTCCGTACACGCCTACCCGACCTCCATTTTAATTTGTTTGTTTACATGTAAAACGTATTATCGTAGTGTCATTACAGGTTTAATTGGATGAATAATTGGAGTTTAATTAGTAGATAAATTATATAATCGTTGTGCCATCATGAGGGCTATGCTCGGGGTTTCCCTACGTGATCGAATCAGAAATGAGGAGATCCGTAGGAGAACTAAAATAACCGATATAGCCCAACGGATTAGCTCGTTGAAGTGACAATGGGCCGGCCACATGGCGCGGAGAACTGATGGCCGATGGGGCCAGAAATTTCTCCAGTGGAGGCCACATACTAGAAAGTGCAGCGTGGGACGTCCCCCGACAAGGTGGTCCGATGACCTTGTCAAGGTCGCGGGACGTCGCTGGCTGCAGGCGGCTTCCGACCGATCCCGGTGGAAGTCATTGGGGGAGGCCTATGTCCAGCTGTGGACCTCGATTGGCTGACATGATGTGCCATCAGGTGACTGTTTTCTCATTTTATTTCTAATGAGGTTATTGTTTAAAAAATCTTAACCCTAAGATTTTTGAAGTCACGAACATGAGATGGGATAGATTTATTATCTCTGACCATCCTATTACATACAGCAGTGGCGGTAGTAACTTAGAAGACCAAAATTTTTACTCGTTAATTAGTAATGTCTATTTTTAATTGGTTGTTAGATCAGGCTATTCTCATTTATATATCAAGTTGCCTTCGTTAAATAAACATTTATAATTTAAAGATTCGGAATTTTGTAAAGTCGATCTATGCTTTTAACCTTCTATGGAACCATCACTGGTTTAATGATTAACGCCGATTCCGCAACCTTCATACAGTATTTACTCAAAGTGGGCATAACTGTTATATTGTGATATAACCGGAGTCGCAGGTGGCTCGCTGCATGGATATTGGCCATAACTTCTGACACAAAGGCATGGAGTTTCGTAAGCGTTGTAAGCCGATCTCTTTGGTGCCTAACAATCGTGGCACGAGCCCCATTACACCGGCCGATAATGCTGAAATAGCTTTTGGAACGTGAAAATGCTCTATAAAACACCTCCATCTGATTGGGTGAATGCGAGACTTGAGGGAGCGAGTATTGGTGGTTACGGGTCAATAAGGCAACTGAGAGCTTAGTTGGAATTGTGAGATGCTGTTAGTTTAAGCGGTGGAATTATGTGTTTTGAATGAGAAGGCTTGTGGACATAAAACAGAAGTAATATAAGAAATCTAGCGTATGCGTAAAGATTTTGAAATATTATATTTAAGTGAATTAGTTAATATGTGTTGCTTTGTTGTGATACTACACTTGTTAAATTCTTGCTTTTTGAATTGAAATAAGTTCTTGAAGTTTTTAAAAATATTATGATGTTCTACAAATAATTAATTTTAATAAAAGCCTCCTTCCTCTTTTGGAAATGTAATCATTGTCCTCTCATTTTCCTTAAGCTGTGTAAAATGGCTCCTAATCCTAAATACAACGTACAGTACAGACTAGAACTTCTATTTGCTGGCGAACATCCACCCCTCCAGGCAGACAGTCCAATCAGAAATTCAAATGTTTTTTGATGGTAACCGAATACGCCATAAAACCTCTTTGCATTTTAATTTGAATGTCGGCGAGCATTTTTCAGCGTCGTTATCCACTACACAGATGCGCAATTGCAAAGAGCGCGGTTCACAATCGCCGTCCTCGGTACCCAACAAAAAAAATTGGCCTCACGCCAACCCCCGCCGTTCGCAATGTTCCCAGATACAAGCTCAATGTATTGCATGCGAACAGTCTTTTATAGTTTTTGTCAAGCACTATCCCAGAGTAATTTAATACCGAGCCAGCCTGCGCTGCGCAGACAATAAGCTTTTATTCCAAAACAAATCTCTATCAAAATCGGTCGAATCTCCACTTAACTATACCTAGTTCTGTTCAAACTCGATTAACAACGCTGCCGATACTTCAGCCCAACTTGGGCCTATTTGCGTTTATTTGAATGAAAATAGGTGTTGTAAGTGAGCCATTGATTTTATTGCGGTGGCCGTGTTGCCGCCGGTACGGGTTAATAGCGCCGTTCGATTGGCCCACTCCGCAAAACTGCAAGGAGCGTTCAATTTTTTGTTCATTACGCTTTGTTTTAGTTTGAAATCGAGTTTTCCCTGTCAAAATACGATATTACTGTAGCGGAGGCATTAAACGATAAAAAACGAAGTGTGTCGAACGAGCGAGCGCTTGCGGAGGGTTAATCGTGCCATCGGAGCTGCAATAATCGGCGCACGAAAAACCCTCTAACAATTTAACATACGGTTATTTGGGCGTCGGGACGTGTACATCGGTGCGTCGGTTGTGTGTCCGCTCGTTACTATGCAAACACGCTCAGCAAGGTATTTCGCGCACTTTGTTTTTGCAACTGTAGCTCGTGTTGCAAGGAATGCGGTGTTTATTTTAAATATTTTCATTTGCGGGTGTAATTGGCGTGGCGTGCGCTGCAGGGTTGCCTTGCTTTGAAACTCTCATGTTAATATTAACTGTTTAGTCGCATACAGTAATTTAATGTCGTAACATGTTTATACGAAAATTATTCGCGATGTGGCAGTCGGTTGAATGGTATCGTGCACGTTCATTTCGTGTCGAGTGTTTGTTTATACCACAGTTACGGCGACATTTAATTTTGCCTTTTAATAACTATGTAAAAATAAATAAACGGTCATATTTTCATATTTAACCTGCGATAACTTCGATCGTATACCGGGAACGCAACATGTAGTCCATTCCACCATGGCCTTCTCATAAATAAGTGAACCTTTTTAAAGAGTAGCTCATGAGGAATCACTGTCAAATTAACCAATGAGTTGTCAATTACAGACTATATAGCATTTCTATAATTTCTGGAATTATACAGGGTGTATTTAGACCGTAATCGAAAACTGAGGCAGGTAATAGCGAGGGTGATCACAAATCCAGTGGCGATATTAAAAATTCCGATAAAAAATTAAAAAAATTACGTTTCCCATACAACCATCGGTGTTAAAAGTATGTGGTTTGTATGGAAAACCTCAAAAATTTTATTTTTGTCGGGATTTTCTTTAATGCCAGGGGGTTTGTAATCACTATCGCTATTGCCTGACTCAGTTTTCGATCACGGTCTAAATACACCCTGTATAGTGGAAAACAAACCTTCCCTATGCCAAGCCTGTACTACGTCATATACCATCCGCACGAAGATATGACGGCAAACACTCGCCAAGACTCTAAACGGTTTCCAATCAGCGTAAAGTCGCGTAAGCCTCGCGAGGCTCTCCATCTCTCGTTGGAGAAACATTCCACGCGCCGGTTTTAAACGGTAATAGGTAATTTTGTGCCAGCAGTGTGATTAAGCCGGGAGTTATCGAGTACTGGATCGATTTGCCGAAGTAGGTCGCGAGTTCGCTCTGCCTTTGTAATTACACACTTACGTGAAATTGCAAAACTACACGTGTGGATGATTACAGGGCTGCTGGTCTTAGTCGAGGGAATGATTCTGAGCTAACTGCTGCAAAGTCTCTTAAGACGTACGATTGGGCTAGGAAGGTTGGCTATTGAACCGCAGTCATACAGAAAACTAAAGTAAATAATGAAAGATGAGTTGATGCTAACATCAGGTGTCAATAGTATGGTAAAGAACTCAGCTAAATGTCAATTACCGGGCGCTAAGTTAATAGACTAGAGCTTTTCTTCTACAAGCAAAAGACCAAAAGACTTTTGCCCCTTTTGATCTGCCGCGATGTACCAAAAGGTTTCAGCCCCTTTTTCTTTTAAAACTTGCCAGTATAGAAACTAGTACTAATTTTAATAAAAGACAAACTATCTCTACAATAAGTCGAACTTGAGACCCACCCGCGCCGTCGAACTACGCAACAGAACTAATGTATTCTGAAATTACATATTCCATAGAGAATTAATTAATGCTGATAATTTACGACTAATTGTATACGGAGCAATTTCTTATACATATCAAGATTAATAGAGGCCCGGCACTGTTATCTAAGTTATTGCTTGTACCGCGATGTGCTTTTAATGATGTATTGGTATCTACAATAAACTTGAGTTACTGTTTAATTTGGGCCTGAATTAACTATCAATAGTTTCTATACCAAATAAGAAAGATGTATAAAGATTTAAGGACTTAGCCATCTATTTGTTTACTAATGGAAAATATAATATAAAATTAGTATAAAATTATTGTAAAGGATTTAAATGTTTTCCCTGATGGATAGTATAGCTGTTCAAGTTATACACGTATTTAAATTAATGGAATGAAATATGAAGTGTGTAGTGCGCTGGAGGACTACTTGAAGTGAAAGACCACTTGTACTGTCGTATGTCGAATGTGTTTTTATTGAGAAACATGCACTCCTTATATACAAATTAGACCAGCGAGAGTGGCGCCCTCTGCGGGCAAGCGCGGGCGAAAAAGCGCGGGAAACGAGCGCGTGCCAACGCGCGCCCCGCGTCCGTGCCCCCGCGCGCCCCGCGTCCGCGCGACTCTCGCTCACCTATAAATATTAGGCGCGTCGCGGTTTCGCGGTTATTCAGCGCGGCGCGTCGTCGGAAGAATCATCGGGCAGCTACTCGTCGTGTGCGGTGTGCGTCGCTCGTCGTGGGTCTCCAGAACTGTCGCCGGGCCGTGCTGCGTGTGTCGTCGAGCTTCGCTTCGTGATCAGCGGTGATGGCGTTTTCACGCCGCACTTGCTGTGGTTTCACTTGACTTGACGTCAAAAGTATGTGGCATTTTCATGCCGCGCCCATCCATTATCCAAAGTCTATAAAAGACTTATAAACGTATTATTATTCTACTCGCTGTGTTTTATTTATTGTCCCTTCTCTGTGTTTTATTTCTTGAATTCCTGGTAAATGGTATATTTGGTATGTCACGGTAAGGTAAGGTAAGGTGGTTGGTCTTGAGAGGTAACAGGTAAGTATGCATGTTCTCTGTATGTGCGCGTGACGCCACCAGTGGATCAAATAAGTGTCAGAGTGTTTTTTGACCGTAGCAGATGGATGAAGGCTCAAGACTGTGTTGGATCGTGCTCCCTCGGCCATGGTCGGCGTAAGGATTAGTATTACATTAAAGTTAAAGCTTCTTTAAGTTAATAAAAACACCTGCTCAATTGTTTCGTCTCGATTCGCCAGTTCTATTTTTGAATGAGAAATCAACAAACATTGAACCCGCAGAAGATTTAATTTAAACTTTGACGTTGTGTGGTGCGGGCACATCACTAGAGCGCTCCTACCGCCTAAATATTGATTCGATTAATCAAGTTCGCCGATATTTGTCGATCGATATAATATCGCGGGCCGTGGGAAATTCAATTCGGATCGCATAATTGAAAACTATTAGCCCATATACGTTTTGTGTGTTGCGTAATAAATTAAAAATGGACGTGCCAATTTCGCGCCATTTTCATATCGCTGGTATTTTTTTCGATAGCGTTTTGTGTTTTTTCATGGAAATGACAGGTTCGGCTTGGCAGCGTTTTGGTTTAATTTAATTTTAGGCGTCGACAGAGCTTAAATTTTTCTGTGCCTTTTAAAAATATAGAAAGTAATATCATGACCTAAATACGCTGAAATTAAGTGCGCATTTACTTTTTCACATTAGAGAAATCGAGTATATATAATAGAGTAACAGAATCGGTTTCTATTAGACTACTTCTCTGTTAGGTATTATTTAAGACTCTAAAATTCTACCGAAAAATTCCAGGTTCTAAAGTATCTTTCGTCGTTTCTAGAGGTGACCAATAAGTATGTTAATTTAGTCACTACAACAGTTTACTCCACATTCTCCCTCCAACTCATAATTTAAAACCGCCAAAGCGTTCCAAATGCAAAAATTCAAATGCAACCTCCGTGGTTACCATAGATTTAATTACCCCAGTGATGACACGCAAAGAACCCGCCATACAGCCAGCGCCCGTACACACAGATTATAAATTGAAATTTCCCTTCATGAAATATTAACACTGGTTGTTTTGTGGTGTGCAAATATTCAAATGGATGCGCGGGCGCCGCGGAGTTCCCAGCGCGGCTCGAGATGCCCGTGTAGCGCTTAGCTATGCGGCGGCCATTCTTGCATGTGGCTTTTAACTTAGAAATGCTTGAGTTGCAGGCGACAGCGATTCGCAAGTAAATAACGATTTAGGACAATGAACAAAACAAAGAAGGATTTACATTACGATTGGCGGTCTTGATGGACATAAAGTAGGAATATTTATCTTTTTACAAGCTTTTATTTAACTTCACTTTTGTATGTATGTATGTATGTATGTATGTATGTATGTATGTATGTTTGTATGTTTACAAATCTTGCAATGAAGATTTGAACCACTTCCAATAGACCGATTGTGCTGAAACTTGGTATACCTACGTAACTTGGATGACAATACAATAATATGGTACCATGGAGCTGGTCTGATGATGAGGTTGGAAGATGACCATAGAAACATCGGTTCTTGTGGACCGATTGAGCTGAAATTTGGTATGTCTTTGTAACTTCGACAACAATACACAAATATGGTATCATGGTGCTGATCTGACGAAGAGTTGGAAGATGCCCATAGGAACTTCGATTTCTGTGGTCCAATTGAGCTGAAATTTGGTATGTCTTCGTAGCTTTGGTAACAATACAAAAATATGATATTATGGAGCTGATCTATTGAGGAGTTGGAAGAAGCCCACAGGAACTCCGATTCCTTTGGACCGATTGAGCTGAAATTTGGTATACCTATGTAATTTCGGTGACAATATAATAACAAGGTATCATAGAGCTGATCTGACGAAGAGTTGGAAGATGCCCATAGGAACTCCGATTCTTGTGGTCCAATTGAACTGGAATTTGGTGTGTCTTCGTAACTTCGGTAATAATACAAAAATATGGTATCATGAAGCTGATCTGATGAGGAGTTGGAAGAAGCCCATAGGAACTCCGATTCCTGTGGACCAAGTAAGCTAAAATTTGGTATGCCTTTGTATTTTTAGTGACAACATCATAACAAGGTATCGTTGATCTGGTGTCATGAGAAGTTGGAAGGTGCCCATATGAACACTAGTTTTCATGGACCGATTGAGTTGAATTTCGGTATGACTACGAAATGGATAGACTTAGAAATATTTCCAACAAAAAAGTTAAAAATAAATTAACGGTGAAAAACACATTTTAAAATCAAGCTTTTATTATGCACGAAAAATTAAAAAAATAAACTAAGAAAACATTCATAAAATTCGTATTTTTTTTAAACTTTACAAGTAACAATTTACAAAAGTGTTCGGTTTATCAGTAGAAGTATGATACATAAACATATATTATCTATAACTAGTATATTAATATTCTTAAGTGATCTAAAAGCTTGTCGCGCAATTTCGTTAATGCAAAGACCTCGGCCGCGACGAGCTTTTAGATCACTTAAGAATATTAATATACTAGTTATAGATAATATATGTTTATGTATCATACTTCTACTGATAAACCGAACACTTTTGTAAATTGTTACTTGTAAAGTTTAAAAAAAATACGAATTTTATGAATGTTTTCTTAGTTTATTTTTTTAATTTTTCGTGCATAATAAAAGCTTGATTTTAAAATGTGTTTTTCACCGTTAATTATATTTATATTTCCTTTTATCTCTGCACTACCTAAGGTTCGACGGTAAGAGAATGCCTCAGGCATTATGTCCACCTTTACATGTAATGTATGAAGAGTAAATACAGTCTGTTTGACAAGAGCGTGTACGGCAAAACTCGGGAATGAATTGGGATAAAAAATAGAAAAAAAATACACTCATTATACATGATATAGACAATGATGCTTTATTATTAATAACTTGTCCAGTCGCCTCCATTATCAATAATTGACTGGAGTCTTCGAGGCATACTTTCTACTAATTTTATTGCATAATCCAGGGACAAAGACCTCCAAATAAGTCTAATTTCACGAACTAATCGTTTTAAAGTCCAGATTTTCTTTCCTCGAAGCTTCAACTTCATGAGTGCCCAAACATTTTCTATTAGATTTGCATCCGGCGACTGTGATGGCCAATCTAGTACTTCAACGTCATTCTCTTGTTTCCACGCTGTACAAAGACGACTCCGATGTTTCGGGTCATTGTCTTCTTGCAATAGCCAATATATGTTTTTCCTTTTAAACCACTTTTGAGCAGATGGTAATAAAGCCATTTGATATATTTTGACCATTTTAGCTGCATTTAAATTACCTGTAAATATGTGCAAGGTACCAAATCCCTGTTTTGAAAAACAACCCCAAACGTGCACCTTCACCGGATGTTTAACGGTCCGCTGGATGAATTTATTGGCGTGGGTACACCAGGTATGAGTGATAGAAGAACGTGCCCAAAAAGAAGCTTCGTCCGAAAAAATTACATTGTCCCAATCCCGGTCCAAATGTTCCTGCGCCCAAGTGAGTCTCTTTTTAACATGATTGTCCGACAGTAGCGGTTTCTTTATTATGCTACGAAATTTTACATCATGAGCCAGTAAACGTCTTCTTATAGTATCACATGACACATTAAGGCCTTTTTTAAGCAAAACCGCTTGACCACCACGTGACGATAGGCGAGAATTCTTCTCGAATACCCGTAAAATCATTTTGTCCTCCTTTTTCGTTGTTTTTTGCGTAGAGCCACGATTAGGCAGATCGTCGACATTTTTTACTTCAGAATAGCGTTTCACCCACTTACTAACAAATGTCTTTGACTTTTTCATGTATTTTGCAGCGGCTGCGTATGACATTTTGGGTCCTTTTGGATGCAAACACAAGAACACTGCTTCATAACGTGATGCGTACGTAGCACTCATGACGAAATGCGTCTCCTCTGACAAAGATCGAACGACAACTGAAACTCTATACACAAAGCATCTGAGGGGAAGGGGCTAGCTACCTGCCAAATTTACAACCAAGCTTCTAGCGGTACCTAAAAAAAAGTTTTGTCGTACACGCTCTTGTCAAACAGACTGTAAATATTTAAGAAAGTAGTAATTATTTGAATAGTCATAATATGCGTTATGAACATCTACAGTTCTTATTCGGTATTGTGTATTGCTTACTGGTCGACCGCTACATCTGTGGGAGTACCCCCCACCAGACATACTTTTGATCTCTCCTTGAGGTTTTTCAAAAAGCTAGCCCTTGTCGAAGTTCAATGCAACCGAAATGACGACTACGGAACTTACTTACATGTGACCACTTGACTGCAATTCAAATTCGAAGAAATTAGATTAAAATTTACAACTAATCATATCGATAACTTGCTCTTGAGTTCATATCGACCCTACGCATATGCGAAGTAAATAAACAAAACGAAGCCCGCTTAAGCTTCTCATTTGAACCCCCTCGCAGTACAAGAATGGTTGCATCGTGGCGCATAAATAAATACAATTTATTCACAGGTGTATCGAATCGAATGCATTGCTTATGTATGGTGCGCGGAACGGATTTTTATTATACCGACCATACCACGGCTGTAGATCAGGAAGCCTTGGATGCGGGGATAAAGGGACTTGCATCTTGCATTTAATAACGTGATAGAGTGAGGTCGGAAGACGTTTTCCTAGTGTAAAGATATTAAAGACGGAGAAATGACAGGTTAATGACGGTCGATGTTTAATTTCTTGAAAAAAAAAAGCAAAAGAAAATCATTTTTGTATTAATTGCATTCATGGGATATACATGTTTTGTATAGAAAAGATGTGGTGAACTAAGACCTTAACCCTCTCAATGGTACAGGAGGTCCGTGCTGATAAGGCCTGGCTCGTATATGTGCTGATGAAAATGATGGTAGAAAAGAAAACATCTGTAGGTCATATTTTTTTTATCTTGGCTCAGTGGCGTGCCTAGGGTGTCAAACTAAGGCAAGCCCAAATGTTTATTTAGTAGCAACATATTTTTTTTGGTACGTAGGACTAATAAATACCTACCGGTTAATACTCAAATTCCCGTTTATAGCGTTATTTTATAAATAAACAATCGTTAAGTTCGTTATTCGGAACTATGTAAGGCAAGTCGGGCTTTCGGGCTTCTATGGAAGTACCGACTTAAAATCTCAATCGCGCACAAGTTCATCAGATGTTGAATTACGTCATTGATTTTAACACCACACTTGTGATTCTATGCAACGCATTTCACATACCATGCATATATTAGCAAGTTAACTGCGATGCGCAGGAGTCGGCGAGCACGCGCCCTTAGTGACGTAGCGACGTCGCATTTTGCATAGTAATCTATTGCATACCCGATGGTTGAGGTGTGGACGAAATTGAATTGGTACTTTTAGAGCTCTGTACTCAAAGGGGGACCCCTATTGCTAAGACTTCGCTGTCGGTTTGTCACCAGGCTGTATCTCATGAACCGTGATAGATGGTAAACATTTTTAAAAGTTATTGATTATGTTACCGCTATCGCAAATAATATTAAAAATCGGAATGTATAAATATTTAAATGGAGGCTCCCATACACCAGTTTTTGTTGCCATTTTTATGAATAAAGGTACGGGACCCTTCTTGCACGAGTTCGATTCGGTCTTGACCGGTTTTTAGTTTTTTATGGCTTGTATTATTTTTTGTAGATATTGATTTACATATAAGGCTCTTTAAAGAGTTCAGTCACTGGCCTATATTAATAAAAATATTTGTTCCAAATTTGAAACTTGTTGATCTGATTAACAAATAATTTGAGCTCTATAATGAGATCTTAAAATTCAATTTGGCATGACGTCAAATAAAATATATTTTCAATTAACGCACGGAAGCGCTCGGTAAAATAAGTCAGATTATTATCCCCGTATTTCCCTCTTATTAAAATTATGAGCTTTCGATTAATACAGTCTATTAACATACTTCTATTATTATAGAAGTATGTATTATTATAAGCAGTGATGGCCTCGAGGTTTAGGCGCGCGGTCGAGAATCTCGGCGGTCGCGGGTTCGAACCCTAGGCACACACCTCTGACTTTTCGAAGTTATGTGTGTATTCAAATTGAATTATCACTTGCTTTAACGGTGAAGGAAAACATCGTGATGAAACCTGCACATCTAAAAGTTCTTAGGAATTTCTTAGGTGTGTAGTCTGCCAACCCGCACTAGGCCAGCGTGGCGGACTATGGCCTAAACCCTCTCAATGGTAGAGGAGACCCGTGCTCAGCAGTGGGCGTATATGGGTTGATGAAGAAGAAGAAGATTATTATAAAATTACATTTAGATAGGAAGTGATCGTGAGTTTAAAAATATCTTTGCTTCAGTCCACATTATGTTATGAATACAAATGTAAACAGAAATTATAAATGTCCTTTTATTTTTCTCTTTTCAGTATGTGAATGTACAGAAAAATAGATAATAAGTTACACGTAGCCGTGTTCATAGAAACTAGCAATGTTTACGTAATTTTACTTCAAAGAAAAAGGTACACATTTTATTGATTTCGAATTCCCCGGGTTCTTTTATTCGTAGTTATTCGAATCAATTCGACTGAAACACAAGTTGTACGGGCGCGGACCTTGTTTAACCCTTCTTTCACGCCTCAATTATTCCCCATGTATCCATCTGCGTGGGGAAAAAGTGTTGATTCATTTCCATTCATTCACTCGTTCCCTCGGTCTAATTGAATGATGCATTAATTAGCGATCGGTTATGAATGATGAATACATTTCACCGTATTAATAAATAATCGTATGATTGGATTCGCTCTATTCGAATTTTGAATGTTTAATATCGATGTTCAAACGATTTATCTCATTTAAATTTAATGGTGCCATTCGTTTTATTTTTTTAATACTGGCCAGTAATTAAACAAACAATTTGCTGTAGCTATGTCGGCGAATATGTCAAGAGCAGGAGCTGTAAAATTTATGTGCAAGAAATTATTCTGTTTTCTCTCAAGTCCGTATAACGATAATGGATAACACATAAATATCATTCGGTTGTATATTTTGTGTCTCGGCATAGCGGCCTGTTTTAGCTCCGCGACACATTGAATATTTCTATTCGAATGCCCGAGCACTATGACAAAATCGTTCTATTTATTTATGCATATTGCCGATGTCTACGTTCTCAAAGAAAATATATCTCATAAAAGAAATGTACCAGAATAATACAGAACTGTCCATTCATTGATTCAAAATCCTTTCGAAGAACACTTGGAATAATGTTATTCCAAATTTATTCTGTTTCCACTGTTGTACATTGAATAAGATTTCCATTCATACGGGTAGTGCGTTTAAAGTGACCTCTTTAAGAGATTGTTTCTTTTTTATTATAGAAACTGTATGGATTTATTTTGCAATTTTTTCTGTTGATGTAGTTGTTTTTTTAACCGGTTCTATTAGGTACGCTTCCTACCCACCTCCCCCAGGGTTGGCGCGAGATAATGCTTAATCAGATTTCCCCTCGAGAAAAAAGAAGTGCTACTTATTATAAGGGATTATGATACTAAAATGGAATATTAAAATAATTACCCTAGCGAAGGCTATTTTATAAAACAAATGAGCAAAAAGAAAAATTATATTATTAGACTCAACTTTGTTTTTATAAATGTTGATTACTAAAGTGTTAAAAGCATACATAATGTCAAGAACTTTATTTTTCTGCCATTAGCTTTTTTTCTGTAAATAACATATCCATACAGTTTGAAAGGCCAAGATGAAAAATATCGATGAGGTCCGAATGGTTAATGGTTACAACATCAATATAGAATATATTAAACCATTAATATAGAGAAAAAGTTGGACATCAATTGACTGGGCAGACAAAGTATCGGCAGAATTGGCAAACGTCCCAATTTTTATACAATTCACTACTTTCGATAGATATTCTATAAAGTCAATATTTTAACTCTACGAGATTGGATGATGTAAGATTTTTTTTGTTAAATATATGGCCAAAAATCCGGAAAAAGAAATGCCTCTAATTTAAACATAAACCTATTTTTTTTTATTTTTTTAGATGTGTAGTTAGCCAACCAGCACAGGCAAACCGTTTTTAACCTAACCTAACTTCTCAATTGTAGAGGACACCCGTGCCCAGTAGTATGCCGTATATGGGTTGATACTTATGATGATGGCAAAGTCCACCACGATGGTTTAGTGGCTTGATGGAATATACAAGAAAAATTATTTTCAAAACTTAGTCTAAGTTTTATTAAACGACATTTTTGCAGCTTTTTCCGCAATAAAACCCATGTTGAAGAATAAAACGATAAATCATACGGAGCGTAAAGTTCAAGGTCGCAATTAATTATCATATTACCAAACTTGGCAAAATTTAATATAAGTTTAGCGAATTTCGATTTCCCTTATTTCGAGTGGAAAATTGTACCAAGCTGGAAATTCATAATCAAAGTTACATTTTTGGTCGAACAAGATGTTAGAAGACACTTTTTGGCGCTTGATTTTTTTCTGTATTTTTTACACTAGGGATTCGACATAATTGATCAGATCGGAGCAAATCAGTATAGAAAGTGTGACTGAGGGGTTTGGTGTTTAATTCCAGATTAGGACAAGATTTTGAAATAAGGAAACACTGTGTAGAAGTCTGGAAATGTATCTGAAAAATTTTAAAAGGCTCGCTCTCTATTATTTGGAATAACAAAATATTTTATGAAATTTTAGGGTGAAAAAGTCTGCCTATCATTTCGAGTATTAAAACGTGTACATATGTTGTTTCTTCATACATTATATATAGTTTGTAAGATTTTTAAATGAAAACGTTAGGACAATACCCCCTAACTAAATCACGTTACATAATAAGCCAGTAATTTGTAAGTCGATTGCATCTTAAAATGTACGTTAATGACATAACTCACCTCACATATCCGGTGTTCCGATCTCAGTCTCATTTCATTCCACTGCAGTGCCAAGATCTGAAACAAAAATGGGAAAAATTAATGCGAATTCTATTTGCAGCTGATTTTATTTCAGATAAATAAATATTTTTATTTGTTATAATAAAACCAGAGGTCAGCTGTTGATGGTGGAAGTGAAAGCTTGGGAATGAATGACTTTTTTCCAATAGTTGAATAGTATAGCCGCATTCATTTTCGTTGCATAATTGTATAACTTTTGTATTATCTACCAAGATCAGGGGTAAAATAACAAGTCACAGCTATCTTCCATAAAAAAACTATTTATAAAATTATACGCACAAAACAAAAGCTTTAAATATAATTGATCGATCTGATCAACCAGATTCCCTCGTGATCTCGCATCACAAGAATGTTCTGTGCGATTAGTAAATTTTTTGTCTGGAAAAGTGCCCTATAAATGGAAATAGGCTCACCCCCTTTTACAAGGGACTAATACACACATACATAACTACATACGTGGCGTAGTATGTACAGCCTGATCGAACTTCTCCAAGGCCCACCAGACCACACACAGGCAACAAACGCGAAGCGCTAATGACACCCGATCGCAACCATCGAGACGCGATTCACGAAAAACACTTTCAATTTGCGTCGAGCAGTGATGAATGCCGGCGGTAAGTGCAAACTCATTCTTTTATATTGCTCGCTCTATTTTGGTCCAGTTAATGAGCTGTGCATATAATAGTCAACCCTTCCGCCGTGACGTTTCAAATTAAGCCGCTGTGAATTTTTGAATTGGGAATAGTTCTTTTTAAAAGCTGCCAGTAAGGCTGTTTAGTGGTGGTCATTATCGGTAGATGGCGGTAATAGGGTTTGGGAAAATAGAAATATGAAGCGAATTCCACGAGATCGAAATGACTTATACTCTTTATAACGAGTGCTTATCCGGAATACCTACAGTACTCATCATGGTAATGTATTATGCGGTAGATAAGGAGTTTTAAGAACAACGCTATCAATGGGAGTTCAAGGAAATTTAACCTATATACTTTACATATCTAATCTTTTGGGTAGAACTTTGATTTACTTAGATTGACACACATTAAACCAATAAACAAATGACTGAATTTGGTGCATTTTTCGTACACCTCAACTCTGAATAGCCGCTAGGTGGCACTAACATCCAACGGCTGGATTCGAACACGTACGGCCAAAGTCATTCGCACAAATGCCATTAGGCAACACTTCCATTCAACAAAAGGCTTTTAGTACGAGCGGCCATTTCTAACAAACGAGCTGAGCGAAACTCACGCAACACTCTAATTACGCGCCATCATTCGTTCTCGCACGACAAACTTCCACTAAATAGGGGCCGTGGGGGCGCCAGGGGGCATCAGGGCCGGTCCGCAGCCACCGGACCCTTTGCGTGCGAAACAAAACTTAATACAGTTGCCAAGAATGTGCGGTTAGGGCTTTAATGTTTTCCAACTTGCATGTTACCTTCTAAGGCTAAGTGATGGGACCAGACCGAGCTCCGCCGTTAGGGTTGGACAAATATCGCGTAATTTGTTTTTAGTGTTCCAACGCGACTTAGGACATTTGTATCTCAATGTTAATGTCGACTTCCCCTTTAAGTTTGAAATATCCAGTAATGTAAAACTGCGTGGGTAGGTTTACCAGAGGTAATGGTTGTTACTTAAATTAAAGAGTTTGATATGCTTAATAGCGGCTAGCGGGTAAAATGCCCATTTAAGTCTTCATTTTATGTCTTGAAAACACGAATTTTAGTGGAGCCTGTAGTGACAAAAACAGTTTCCCGTTTTTACCTTCGCACCGAGACCTATTAAATTGTTTAATCGATATACAGACAAGTTCCCCAATTTCCTTGGTAAGGTAGGATCTTATATCCGCCAAAAGTGGGAACTACTGTAACTGATGGTTGTATTTAAATCTTCAACGAAACTCAAATCCTCATTGGCAACAATAAAACATTCAACAATTTGCTATTTCCGCATTTACAACTAGTTACTGTTGGAAGTTTATTAAGAAACATCGGAATGAAGTCATTGAGTAACACGGGCAAAAACTGGTCCACAAATAAGACAAACAACCAGTTATCCCATTAAACGGTTGGATAAAAACCGTGGACGTCCGCAGGCACGGCGCGGCGCGAGTGCACAAATCATTTGTTTTTATCTTCATCTCGGCAGGTTGACACCAGTGCGACGGTTTGTGTTGTAACTTCATTCCTGTTGTTTTTATGTACTAGCCTGAGACTGCGTGAATTGAGCGATATTTTTGGCCCGGGAGGTACAGTCTGTTCGTGGACCTAAGTTTTGGAGCCTCAGTTTTGATGAGAAGGAGAATTTTTTGTGATATTTTTTTTTAAATTCTAAACAGTAGACCTTTCAAAGTAACCCATGAAAGTAAGTCGCGTTTCGGAAAAAAGTATGTAGATTTGGAACAGATCGAAGGGATTACGTCGCTTGAAAGTTCCATTGCGGTCACTTTCAAAACAAAAATAATAATACTTCTTCACCTGGTAAATAAACCCCAAATTCAAAACATCGTAACCCTTTTATATTCCAGAATAAGCACTGCAAAAAGTACAAAAAAATACAATAAAACCTCTCCAACCATCACTTGAGAGACGGCAACCGGTTTCAAGATGGCGGCGCGGTGCGGTGCGGTGCGCAGGCGCATCGGGCCCACCTGGCGCTGATTCATGTAACTTTTACTACTAAATTATGCCGGTTGGAGTTGTTCATCGGGTTTTTTCTTTTCCCCAACAAATAAGAGGTTAAATTAACCGCCATTCATGCGCGCGGCTGTGTCGTAAGACGTGATATTACGTCACGAAATAACATTTCAATTTCCCGCGCGAGATTTTTGATACGTTTTTAATTAGTGGAGTGCATGGAATGGACTCCGGGCTCCCGGTGGCGCTGAGGGTGATAGTAATTTACCGATATGGGCTCCGGCTTTTGTTTTAAATTAATTTTGGAACTGGTAGTAGGTTAATTGGGCTGTGCTTTTGTAAAGTAGGCGTAGATTGTTTATGGTGCTGTCGAAAGTAATTTGGTTGGTTGTATTGATTTTTTTATAGATTAAATTATTTTTTGTTACGATAGTTATGAGCCTTTGTTGTTTTAGCGTTGGGCGATTTTTACCGACAGAAAGTTTTTTGACTATATGATAAGACAAGTGCTAATTATGAAATGTGAAAGATTTCTTTAAAAGATTTTGTTATTCGAGTTTAGCAACTAACAAAAAACTATCAAACATTTTCATATGTCACATTTTTCTTCATAATCCTTAAAAAAGTTAATGATACTGGATACTGCGTTTAATACCAAAACCTAACACAAAAAATGAAATACTTTCAAGGAAATTCAATTTCAATAAACCTACAAGTTCTAACTTGTAGTCCCCTTACGAGATCTCTTTGCCGGTTCAGAATTCCTGTGTTCGGTCGGATTTGTGGTCAGCTCGCGTGCTTGTTCGTCGAGATTTAGCTCCAGCATATCGCGTCATCGGCGGACCCGGTAAATCAACTAACTAACCTGTTGCTCAGTCTATTTATATCATTTTACTACTTGTAATGCTTAATGGCTTTAGAGGTGAATAGTAAAAGTTATTCAAAGGTATTGCGGTGAGGTTTTTTCTGGTATTGTGGATGTTTGTGGGCGGTGTTGGCCATTTGACATCAGGGGACTCAGGTTATAGTTTAGCTTTTTTCTATAAAAAAATCATAGTGCCTCATTGCCTTGAGCTGTGCCAGGATTGTACTTACGATCAAATCGACCTATGCATCGAATAAGGTTACTTATGACTATAACACCAGGCTACTTTTTATGTCTATAATAGAGTCAAAATTGTTTACATATTGCACTAGGGAAGTAATAATGATCATAAATTTTGTTGTTGTTTTAAGAATATAAAAATTTACTGATAATTTTGTGCCCAATTAAGTTTAAATCGCTGAGAAAGATAAATTGTGCAAAAGCACATATAACTTTATTCTGGGCATAGGGCGAAATTAAAGGTATCGCGGACTGGATTCGGGAAAGTTATTGAGTTTTTCGTTTGGGATATTGTCTGTAGAAGTAAGCCTGGAACTTTGGTGCACATGTAAAGTTAAGTCAAGCTATTTCGAGTTACTACGTACAAAAACATTCACAATGTTACATATGACATTTTGACACTACAATACTCCGAGTTACAAGCACAAGTTAAGCTGAAAAACATAATCAATTGCGTAATAACACTCATTTGCATAACGCCACAATCTCGGCACGGCTGACCGTCAGTCACAACTGACGACTGACGGCTTGATTTGCGCTCCAATCACACGGTACAAATGAGCTGTTATGACAGTTCCATTATCGTCTGCTGATTAACATTATTTTGCCGGCGAATTATTGGGCATGCCGCGGCTGTAAACGTATTGAGAAAGATTAATATATATTTTATGGAAATTTCGCTATTTTGGTATGCAGGAGAGATTGTAAGCTTGTAGTGTAACTTGCCATGTTGCTATTTTTTATCTTTTGAAACATATCAGTCGCCATGTCTCCATTCACGCCTATTCATTTCACTTTTTCTCACGCCCTCTATCCATCGTTTCTTTGGCCTTTCTCTGATTGCCCATTTTTCAATGTTAGTACTCATTACTTTTGAACCAGCTTCAGGAAAATAATGATTTTCTCAGTATATATTTTTTTCTCCCAACATTTTATTTAAAAATTCTGCAATATTAAGGACAGAAGAGCCTGTAGCAGATTCCCCAAGAACCCATTACAATTTTCGAGCTGCTAATAATTTCAGAATTATGACACCGACTTGATCAAATTTCGAATAAGAATTTTATTTTAAACAACAGCTAAATATTGCAAAAAGAATAACTAAACCTAAAAGGCTGTATATTTCACCTAAATCAACAATGCTATGCATAGCAACGATTGCATCAGCTGTTTTGTCTAAGACTCTTGGCACAAATAAAACTGGAGCTGTACCGGTGATCGTGGAGAACACATCTCCAATGTCACGATCTTTATAGGAACCTTCGAGAAAAACAATACGAGGAAACTTATTTTATAAACCGTTGATTTTGGTACAGGAAATGTAGATTGCATGTTTGATGTTGATACAGGTGTATTTGGCACCTTTCTTTTTTTTAATTTATTTAGAATACACTATACTAAACTCTCATTAAGATACTTGTTAATTCTATTGTATGTTGCATTTGATGGCAAGCTAAAATTAGTAGCTGTAAAACGTTTATACCGTAATTAACAATTTACGTCACTAGCCGTTGTTCAAAGTCATCATCCCCTTGCCCTGTTCCTTTCAATAATCGCTTATCTGCATTCACATATTTTTATTTATTATCTTCACTCACACACTGTCCATTTTTCGTTTTGCCTTCTTGTACTATATCCTTCAGTACTCACAATAACAGAACCAAACCAAAAATACCTCGTAAAAAGACAAACTTTATAACACGAGGTCGGCTACCGACGCAGCGTCGCCAGTTCGAGTCCCGGGGGAGCGGTAGTTTGCGCGTCGCGACGCTCCTCTGGGACGCGCCGGGAACGACCCTCGCTGACGGAACCGAGCCAGGTCTGCGTTCTACTTAACATTATGGATGGGCCTTGACTCTACGCATTAGTGAGTTATTTGGGGTGCTGTATTATACTTTAGTTGTTGCCCGAACACCTTAAGCGAAACCAGACTAGTCTAGAGAGTTTTGGTCGCATTTTTCATTGCTGCTCTGTTCCTATTGTTCGAAATATGACGATACATAGACTGTATCCTTTCTCGAAAAATTTACTCATCATCACTATCGGCCCCTACACGCTCCACTGTTAGGCACAGGTCTCCTCTACAGTTGAGAGGGTTTAGGTCTTAGTCGCCCTGGCTTGAGTACGGGTTGAAAAATTGACTATTTCCAACATATAATTATTTTCATTACTGATCAAACGACACTCTCACCAATGAGATGCTTTCTCGCGCATAATATTTAGTATTCGGGACTCGTGATATTCGACAAAGAGGCTTCGATGTTAGGTATAAATTCAAGATTAAATTAATACCGTTATGGTAGTGACTGTTTTGCCTGCTTTCATAAGATACAAGGATGCACAAATTTGATAAAAAATGATGTAAACATAAAAAACAAAAAAAATCTTTTTAACATGGCGTCAAAACCGTCGGTGCAACGAAAGCGAACGCGGAGTTCCCGTGGGGGCGGCGTGTTTTATCCCGCGCCGTTCCCAACAGACTCAGCGTGAAGGATCCCTACACAAGCGTGGCGTTGCGGAATGTTATTCGATACGGAACGAATCAGTATTTGTCGATGGCACTTCGGAGTCGAGTACGTCCAATCGATTCGGCTGTGAATGGTGAAACGTCATGATAAAACACCTAAATAGTGACTGGTGAACTCAGTTCTGGTCACATAAAACATTGCAAATCATAAGTTAAGTCAGAAAGCATGGATAATTTGAACAAAAGGTACGAATTCAGGTTTATGAGCATGCCCAGATTTCGGTCAATATGACACTCATGGGCGTAAATATATGGTATTCGAGCAGTCCTAATTTAGATTTCCGGGCCAGGCTGTAGTATAGAGTATTCTAGTAGTAAATTAGAAGCACCCTGAGATCTAAAAGAAGAACCTTGTATTCGGCGATGAACTAGTCTTCTATAACAGGATAATATAACTGGTGGAACATTCACTCCAAGTAGCCGTATAAAGACATGCGTACAAGAGTTGCAGTGGAGAGTGAGGTGCGATAGTCTCTACGCAGATGTGACAGATAGTAATTGATCCTTTTAACGTAATGCATTGCTGCCTTATGTAATATTGGTTTTCTGAAATGGAATGCTGAATAATTTTAGATCCAACCTAACAAAAATATGAAATTTGGAACCAGAACCTTTAATGTTGAGGCTGCTTCACGCTTGTAAGTTGTAGGGTAAGCAAAAGTCTACTACACATGTATCGCAAGATACAATTATCTACATACTGTAACTAATAAACAAACTTCCTAAATAACGCCTTTCTTGAACTGGCAATTGACCTCAGGAATGCTATATCTCAAACACTTCCCAAGTAAAATGCAAATTAATTGTAACGTCTGTTAAAATTAAAATTAATTATATATATTAATGCATAATGTTATTCATGACATTAGAAATCTCTCAGGTTTCCTCATTACAGTCTAAATTGTACTAAATCATTAGATATTAAGGCGTATAATTAACGATTCAAGATGCTGATAACACGGGTTATAGCCTCAATAAATGATAATGATTACATACATACATAACCTCATGTACGTATTCCTCGAAGGGGTTGGCAGAGGTGGATTTCATTTCACATTTCGCTAAGTGTGTATCAGTCCCACGTAATAAGGGGCAAGTCTATTGCCGTTTCTCAGGCATCCTCGTTGCATACTTACTTAGTAAGATATTTTGAGAAAATCAATCAAGAATCAGACTAAAACATGTTTGAAGTTCAAGGTGGATTCACGTTTATAAGTATGGCTTAAGACCCGAAACCAATATGTGCGAATCATGGAAACTACCCAATTGCTTGAGACTTTTATATTTTCTACTCTGAATAACCTTCTCTATCTTTTTAATATGCTTTATTGGACTACAAGAACATAAAGTGAAAATTGAGTGTGCCACATAGGTCGATGTCTTCAAGACAACCTAGAAAATAGTAGTCAACAAATAATAGGTGGCCATAGAGGCTTTTCTATCATAAAATGAATCTATATAAAGTAATATAAGGAAGAAATGTTAGAGACAGTTATTCCAAAGGCACAGTCTCAGCGTCTAATCTGCGGTGACGCGCGTCAACCGACCGGCTGACGGGGATTTTGGCGGGATTTTTGTTACATCCTATTTCATTTAGCTGTCACGAGTGGCGACACCGGGATTATCGGCATGTCGCTAAATGTAAATGATGGAAGTATTGACGTAGTGGTGTAGTGTTTTGTTTCACTGTGGTACTGAGTATCTTAAGCAGTGATGGCCTCGAGGTTTGGGCGCGCGGTCGAGAATCTCGGCGGTCGTGGGTTCGAACCCCAGGCACACACCTCTGACTTTTCGAAGTTATGTGTGTATTCACATTGAATTATCACTTGCTTTAACGGTGAAGGAAAACATCGTGATGAAACCTGCACACCTAAGAGTTCTTAGAAATTTCTTAGGTGTGTAGTCCGCCAACCCGCACTAGGCCAGCGTGGTGGACTATGGCCTAAACCCTCTCAATGGTAGAGGAGACCCGTGCTCAGCAGTGGGCGAATATGGGTTGATGAAGAAGAAGAAGAAGACTGAGTATCTTGATATATAAGGAAAATAATCGTAACTAGTACCCAAATGACTTATTGGACTTGAAATCGTAACAGTTGATTCCGCCTGAATCCCCGAACTGGCATACAAGAATATGTTTTTGAATATATTTCCATGGCTAAAAATTTTAAGTTTTAAATACAACAATTTTTAGTGCAGGGGTTTTGAAGCAGTAATCATTTTTTTATTAAGAGATATTAAAGTTTTAAGACACTTGACGACTTCTGAAAGTGATAGTCCTTTAAATCCGAATCAAGCTACCATTTATTAAAAAAACACTAATTTTAAACTTTACATAAACCAGTGTGAAACTTGAATAATTTTTCCTCAACAGCATTAAATAAACAGCGGCATATCGCCAGCAAAATGGTGAAAATGTACGAAATCAAACGGCGTATTTGCCAACGTTGTTTGCAATTGTCAAAGGTAATTTATTTATGGCGGATCCGCCGGCCGCACCACCTGAGCCTAATCCTAATTAACGGGAGACGGCGGCCAAACAATTTCGGTTTGTTAAATCATATTTATATTAATTAACGGCTGTTTTAATGGCTATTTATTTGTTTGATGTAGGTCAATGGTACGTTGCGGGTTTTAAGTAATTGATTCAATTGTTCTGTTTTTTAGACGTCAAAGGTTTACGTTGGATGTGCGATTTTTTAAACTGTTATGTAACACAGAAAGGAGCGATTAATACTTTGAGTACAAGAATTTGAACAGTTTTTTCGATCACTTAAATACAACTGATGAATCTTATAGAATTTAGGTTAGAGATGAGAACTCTATAATCATACACCATATACACTGTAAGTAAGGTAATTAACTGCCTGCTTTGGAAATATGCCAATTCCCCAATCAAGAATCGAACCATTACACTTCATTTCCGAATTCATTGGGCATAAGCGCCAATATCACACGAGAGACAATCCGATAATCTCCGGGAGGTGTGACTGCAAAAGAAATTTTCTTATTAGACCCCACAATAAATACGCGCAATAAGGAAAAAGTGTATTTGGCGAAAAAACACACTCAATGCTATCGCAAGAAATATGAGCCAATTGCCGAAGACGAAAAAAAAATAACGAAATTGGTGGGCAGATTCTCCGCGAGATTGTTAGGTATCTACATATTATTTACATATTTTTAGGGGTCCGTGAAGTAAAATGTTTTTTACATATGGAATCGAGTTTTTTTGAGGGTTTACTTTTTGGCTGCGGCGTGGTGTGACATTTCTACTAATTTTTCGGCTTACTTATGAACGTCATTTATTGAAACTACTATAAAAAATACTTTGGATCGTTTTCAGAAATTACACAGGTCTTGCAGTAATAAATACAATAGAATAAGATTAAACAAGAATAAGATAATGTGTTACCAGACATGTTTTAATTACAATTTATGACCAACCACCATTCATAACAGCTCTCCACGCTTTCATTTTTCGCCATTCCATCCCTTCAAGCATTACAAGTCAATCACAATAAGTCAAGCCTACGTCATAAACGTTCCAAATCAGTAATTCAAATCGACTGTCTTTTGTCTGTACAAGTAAAGGTCCCAAATGGACATGAAAAAAAGAAAATAGCAATTGGAAAGAACAACCCGGCCAGTGTGGAACTAACGAACTGTTAAGAAAGTATCGGAACACGACCAAAGATGTTGGACTACGACCTACATACTGCCAATTGGGTTAACAGACTATATTTTTCGCGAGTCACCGCGGCACAATGTGGATTTCGTGCCGTAATGGGCTATTTGTCGATAAATTATGAGCTGATATCAATGTTAGGTCGGGTGTACAAGGACTACGGAGATATTTACCGGGAAATATTGCCAGAAAATAGGTTTGAAAAGCTATGCTGTACGTGAGTGAAGGAATGGTTTTCTGTTCAAGTTTCGGTGGGAGATGATAGATGCAGCCATTTTTTTATTCTTTTAAATGAGTTTCTGTTTCAGTTTTGGTACGAAATCAGATCCAGTTGTTTTTGGTAGGAATGCAATTAAACGTAGATGCAATAATGGACTGGAGGTCTCGAGTTCCACTCCCTGGTTGGGTAAAGTGGATATTTCCTGTGCCTGAAAAAGCCTGAAATAAGCTCGCTCCCTATTATGTGGGACTGACATATTTTGGCTAAACGTGTGTGAATACTGGCGCAACGACGTGCACTGAAAAGCAAATTTCTAGTTTGGTCTTAAAACCCAATACATCCTTCTTCTTCTAGGACAGTTACTATGTACACGAATAAATTAATTCTAGGCCTGATTATATCGACGATATTAACCTAAATGCGTACACACGCATAGTATGTAGATTTTAGGTTTTGCACGCGAAGGCATTAGACATAAAATATTCGTACGTTTAAAGTTATTGCCTCAATAAATTGCGTGTTTCTCGAATTAACTTTATCGCAAATGGTACTTTTATATTCTTTTTACTTGAATTTTCGAGGGTATGTAATATCATAATAGCAAGAGGTTTGGGGAAGATGATGAAAATGGTAAAAGAGTAATAAGTCTACTAGAATTTATACAAATTAAACGCGACATACAATTTACGATACATCACTTACAGCCTCACAAGACCTTATTTATATTTTAGTGATGTTTGTAAAAAGTAGATACGTATTTAATTCTCTATAACTACGTTTTGCTAGTTATGGTCTAATTCCTAAGGGAAGCGCATATTGATTTTTGCCAGAACCATTTTAATTCCCAACAATATTTTACATGCGGGACTAACAACCAAAGGATTTGTTTCAAATCATCGTCATCATCAGTCAATAGTGGTCCACTGCTGGACATAGGCCTCCCTCTATGACCTCCACCAGGATCGGTCGGAAGACGCCTGCAGCCAGCGACGTCCCGCGACCTTCACAAGGTTGTTGGTTCCAATACAGCATGTTAATAGAATCAGTTGTGCCCTCACCCTAACTCGAACTGAAGTAACTCGTACAGCTCTTTGCGAGTTTAGATTTATTGACACCGTGGTCGATGTTGCAAATTTTGTAGCGTATTGTGTGTAACTCTTTATATTATGAGATTAGTTGTGGAAAAACATCGTTAATTTTGTAGGTCAGCTAATACTGTCTCGATGTAGTCTTTGAATTACTTTGCGACTAAGCACTATGCTTTGATTATTTCGAAATTTAAAAGATCGATGACAGGGGGAAGATCGTCCTTTGTGGTAAACATCACTACATAGTATAAAACAAAGTCGCTTTCTTTGTCCCTATGTCCCTTTGTATGCTTAAATCTTTGAAACTACGCAACGGATTTTGATGCGTTTTTTTAATAGATAGAGTGATTGAAGAGGAAGGTATATCTATGATAACATCCATTAAATATCAGCATTGCACCCGTGCGAAGCCGGGGCGGGTCACTATAATTTATAAAACATTTACTTTGTTTATCGTATTTCATATTTTAGGATGTCCAATAAAGCATACGAGTATATTTAAAATAAACATGAACAGAATATGTGTTAACCGAAGTCGAGCGAAAAAGCTAAATCAAATTCTCTTCTGTTATATGAGGCATACCTACGCGGAAGGTGTTTCATTATTACAGCATATTGAAGACGCTATAATCGCCTCGTTAATATTTAAAGGCGCAATATATTGTAAGGAACGCCCCTGAAGTTGAATATGTAATGTACCTTAATATAAATGGAAAACAATGTTTGCTTTGTAATTATTACTTAAATAATTCGATATTCGGTATGTTGTGCCGGATATGAGCCGGCAATGTAAAGCGTACAAGGATTTATTACCGTGCCTGTTAATGATAGTTGGTGTCGGCTATTGTAAAGTGCTTTATTAATTTATTTGCTATTTTTATTTTATGTTTTTAATTAAAGATTATTTATAAATCGAGACAATACAAAATTCATTTTTTTAATGATTCATACCCTTCGCTTTGTTACCACGCGCATTCCATTGACGTCCCGATTAGACAACCTTATCTTTTTATGAAATTTACTCTACATAGTTTATTAAATAAAAAACGAGAAATCACAATAAAATAAATAAGTGATTATAAATAAGTTGCTAGTGGAAAGTAATTCCAGAAATAGCTTTTTTTGAGTATGTTTCTGACGCCAGCGCCTGTTTTCGAATGCGGTGTAAATACATCCATGTAACAAACGAGGGCTCCAACCCCGCAGTACGGAGTACGTTAAAATTTAATTACACGCGCTCCAAATTAATATGAAATTCATAGAGAACATTTTAAGTTTTAGTGAAGTTAACACTTTAGATTTCCAGGGGGGATATTATTTTCTAATAAATCAACCCTTCGCCGGGTTGCGGGTCGCCGGGGCCCCTATCACTAAGAATACACCGGCAACCAATCCCGGGTGATTAATTGATTAATCAGAGGTTCGTTTGCAAGTAATTTTAATGATTTATTACAGGAACGACGGCGCGCGGCTTTTAAGCGAATTAATTTTGGTAACGTATTGAAAAGAAGGCCGTGACTATTCTTTTCAACGGTGTTTTAGATGATTTAGGGTTGTTTGTTTATAACGTTATTTATTATTATTAAAAGCATGTTTAAGCGGTGAAGACGGTGCACAAAAAAAGGTAAGTAATTTTTGAATAAATGATTACAGTTAACTCAACTATCATTGGGTTCTATTTACACCACACCTACACTTTGATTAGCAGGATTTAATTATGTAGTTAGCATATAAAACATTTCCAATAGCTTCCAAATTAATCAGATGTTTTTTTTAACTGAACGAAAACTAAGAGTAGGTACCTACCGGTGAGCCTTCACTCCGCAGACATTTTACCTTGACGGTTGAAAGTAAATAGTTAGGTAGAGGAGAAAAAAATTATCTGTTTGAAAACATTAATATTGATAATGGCTTAAGTATGTATGTCGATAAAAGCTGACATGGCGCTACGGATACGCAAAATGAACGATGAAAAACCGTTATTTATCAAAACATTTTCGAAACAAAATCAGCTATCCAAATTTACAAATCGGCCATCCATTTAAAAGGGAGAAAAAGGAAAAGAGCACCGAAAAACGATTTATACGAAAAAGAGACGAACATCAAAAGGCAATCGGGAGAGATATCCAATGTCAACAAAGTCGTTTACAAAGGCAACTGAATTGTGAATCAATTTCAAAACCATTAATTGGCCCTCGATTCCGAATAGGGAAGGTGCGGTAAACGCTCTGCCCGGATGGCCTTTAGTCCCGCCGCTCGTCTTGAGAAAATCACAGCCCGGCCAAGGGATAAAAGAATTTAATTGATAACGAAGAATGTCTTTTGTTGAATGCCTTCTGCCGTCTTTATCTATAGGGTTTTAACTAAATTGCACTCTCCCAACGGATCCAATAAAAAAATATTCCAGATAGTTGTTCCAGTGAAGTTTTTGATGTATGTAGCTCCAGACGTTCGGAAAGGGTAGAACGTAAAACAAATTACGGGTGTATTTGGAGAAATTTCTGAATAGTGTAATGAATGCGAAGCTTGGAATATTTTTCTTTTTTTATTTAATATTTGTTTTCTTTGATCTGACCGATTTTTTATATAAAAGCGTTAAGAATTATTTGGTTCATTACTTGAAGATTAAGCACACACCAACCTTATTCCTTTAAGTAATTTTTACATCCGATATCACACATATAGAAAATTATTTCACATTCGACGACTGTTTACAACTGGCACAATCACAGCTATCCATATGGATGCTGATCCCATCAGCTAGAATTGTATAAACATGATGTTGTTAATTCAACCCATCCATTTAAATGTCTAAAGTAATTGCCGATGCCTGTTCAATTTGAAAATAAAAACAAGCGACAAAGAAAACAGAAAAAACGTTGGAACTGTTAGTATTTGTGATGTGTTTGTAATCCTAATGGCGGTGCGTTGTTAAGCGGATGTAACAATAACACTGGATATTAAAACAAATCGATACGACCAGTCCGTCGCGCCGAGTCAATGTTTACATCATTTGTATCACTTGCCGTTGACGAAATCGATCAATTTTGATAGCCACAATCGGATTTGAGTTGATACGAGATTCGTTGGAGCTCTGGTGAAATCTATTTTGGGTAACTCTATTGGTCTATTTATAAACTTCGGTGTACACGTATAACGAATTATTAACAAAGTTAGAATATATGAAAATATGTAGGAGATATTAGATCATTGCGCAAGGCTTGAATGCGAAAATTCTTTTGATTTTTATTAAAGGAATATTAGCAGAAGAATATTAGCTTGTCTTTAAGTCTAAATCTATCCATAAATAATACTGATTATTCAAAATCATCTTCTACGTTTATTCGCCTAATCATTTAAAGTTAAGAGAACGTTCGAAGAGAAATTAAATTTTCGTCGGAGCCTTTTGGGGGGCGCGTCGAGTCGTGGGCCTAATAAATTGTGTTTCTGGCAAAACTCCACGTTGAATGCGACACAGCTCGTTGGCTCATTTAATTAGTTCATATTCGATGCTCTCGACTTTTACTAATCAAGCTGAGTTTTAATGCTATAAATCTCTTGCCTGGTAGTTTATTCGATATTAAGAGATATTTTATTCTGTTCAGCTATGGAAAAACCATTTACTGAAAGAATCATACATACACCGAGTATGTAAAAAGGTATTAAGATTTTAATCATGCAATAATACATTATTAACACTCTTTGACTTTTAAGACTATGGGCAATACTGTGATAACCATAATCTTTAGATTCATTCTCAACAGTTCAGCAGTATGTATCCAGACATATTTAAAGTAGGAAATCAAGGCACGTACAAAACACCAAGATCTAATTCAAGAGCCCGGATACTATACCAAACGTCAGAAGCAGAGAACTGGCGGAGCGCATTCAAAGTTCTTATGACTATAACAAACAGATTGTAGCTGACGCGACTACCAAACGATCGCCGATTCGCGTCTGAAGATATCATTCCGCAACTCCGAACACAAGTTAGGAGCAAACGCAGTCCCGGAGAAAACAAATTCGGCGGAGTTTGATTTAAACTTCACGTTTGAATACAGTGAATTCTTGGTTAATTAACGCGCGTCTTTCCCGCGGAACTTGTGTGAGCTCGTATTATTCCGGGGTACAATCGTCCCATCCAATTACAGGCGCGGGTTGACATAAGTTCTTGCGAGCGCGGAACCAACTTCGACTCGTGTAAATGTGTCATTTCTGAGAATTTTAAATTATTCTGTTTAGTTTGGCGGTGGAGGGTTGTGTAAGATCCGTGTAATGAACTTGTTATTGTACGTAGTATGTTGTGGATTGTTGTAGCGGCGATGTTTCCGGGATAACTTTGGTGGGTTTGAATTTGTATGTGGTATTTCTAATGATTGATCACGGAGAAAGAAAACAACAGTAAAAGCATTACAACTTAACCTGCACACATAAAGACGTTAACATCAAAGTATATATATATATATATCAAATTACTAAGCACTCCACTTCATGGAATAGTCTAATTTCTAAATTGTAGAGACTCGACTCACAAAAAAAATGACACAGAAGGAGTGTTTATAACAGTTATAAATACAGCTAAATAAAGTATAATGTAGCAAAAATAAAACCTTGTCTTAGAGAATTCAAAGACAAACATGTAAACGAGTAAAACTCATAGCACGCAGGGAACTGACAAAGCGCATTCCCAAAGATTCCTAATTAAACAGAGGGGCGAAGTTCGTCTCCAAATCTTCGTCACAGCGAAAGAATCCTTCACTAATTAGTACAAGTTATGCATCGGGTAGTTCACGCTAACTTTTAATTATGCCCACGAAGGTAGTCAGTCATGTTCGTCAGTCAAGTTCGTCAGTCCTCCATTCAGTTCGTGTCGGATTATTGGGATGGATATCGTTTTGCGAAGACTCATGTGTACGTTTTTTAATCACTTCCAATGTGGATGGAAAGTGATGAGCGAAGTGAAATCGAATCGAATTTGTTTTCAATCCATTGCTGTTTTTTAAGTGTATTTCTTACTTGAAACTGGTGCGGTTTGAGTTTTTGTAAGTGTGCAATATGCGAACGAGTGGTTTCAGGTTCCGTTTTTATGTCAGGAAAGAAACAAAAATAGGCTCGCCTCAAATTACATGTGACCTAAAAGCACAACTGTCGAAGCGTTGGTCTAGATATGTAACTCTGCCTACCCAATCAGGGTTAAAAACTTGAGGGTGTAGCATGTATAAATTGAACAACAAAATTAAAAAAATCACTTTGATAAGTCAGTTTACAATTACCTCTGTCTTGAATCAATTTTGAAATTACCTTCAGGTTGTGAACTTTAAATCGCTATAAATCTAGCCAAACAATTACAGTGATTGAACTAGGCCAGGTTGACGGGCGGGATTGAAATTTTTGTTCATAGTTTCTTATTTGGCCCCGTTTTAGACACCGGCTAAACTTTACAGTATGACTGCCAAAATTGTTCAAGGCAATTTGAAGTGGAAATCAATTAGGGTTGGAGCGGTGTTACATTTTGATGGATTAGTGGCTTTCTTGCGGTTTCACGTCGAGTTTCTTCCTTGCTTGTATCGAGTTTTAGAAATGCTATTTATGATTTGAACTTACGGTACGATAGTAATTACATTTCATGAATAATTTAGGGAGAGAATTACTTTTTTATTGTAGATTAGATATAGATTAAATATCATGATACTTTATAATATTGTTTACATACATACTTATATTCTCTGAAAGCTTAAGCAGAAGTAGAAGAATTTCTTTACCCATATTTGAAAAAAAAAAAACAAATAACCCTTTGTTTGACCTGAAAATCATATCCGAGATCTATAGATCTACACCAGTGGCGTTACTTGTGCAGTTTATACTTCTTTATTTTGGAGTCAGGACATTCTCATTTATATGTCAATTCCTTTTCTTAAAGGCTAAAGATTATTTTATAAAGCAAGTTGGACTTTCTTGCTTCTATAGAAGTATTGCCACTGATATACACCTACATCTTGTACTTTTTAAAATCATGAAAAACCACTGGTCATCTCATTCCACATTAGTTACGTTGCATACGTTCCGACGTCGCCCGAATAATCTCCGCGGCGTAGTGGCGTTCCAAGTACTGAACTCGTTTCATGCAAATCGCGATATCTCACGCCCCCTGTACTATCGGCGGGCGGTCGTTCGGCTGTCGTTGGTCCCCTTAGTACATCGTTTAGCTGAGCGATAATCGTCGGTCGCAGCATCACTTGGTACCGGCCGGCCAGGGCTGCCATACGTGATAATGCAATTAAACATACAGGTATGTGAAAGGTGTCGGTGTTTTCGGTGAGGGAGAGTGTTGTATGGTTTTAGGACTAGTTATTTATTGGGGGATTTTTTATAATGGTTCGGAATAATACAATTGTCTTCCGTAATGAGATTTTTTTTGCATGTTGTATTCCATTGTGTTCGAAAATAAACGTATAATAATCCATAACGGTAACATTTACTAATTTTTCAAAAGGGGTGCAAAAATGTCCAAATTAAAAAATAACAATTACACAAAACACAATACCAGCAAAAGCGCATCGAAAACAACAACGTTTTTTGGAAATCTTAAATGTCGCAATCAACGTTTACACAACAAACTCCCATTCTTACTAAATTAAAGAGCACTCGCACAAAAGAATTTAATTAAAACACGGAACTGGGGGAAAAAAAATCCCGGTCGCCACCGGGAGTCCCGGTTCGCGCCGTGAATTCCGGTGGCGGCAGCCCTGCGCTATCTGCAAAAACGCCCCGCAGATACGAGCTAAGCTGTGGCGATTAAAAATAATTAGCGCTTTAAAAGCGGATTTCGCTCGTAAGGCACCGCGGCTTACAAGACGCTAGTTCTTGAGTTCAGAGTCACCCGGATTAGGCACTGGGAATTTGATATTTTGCATAATTTAACTGTGTGTACGAGATAAGGATGGAACCGTTTAGCGAAGCTGGAAGACAAAAGTGCTGAGTGTTTGACAGTCTTGGACCAAAGATCATCTGATAAAACTTGTACTATCTTGATTTTTGTACCATCGTAGAAAGAGGAAATGCTGTTGCTAAATGGCGGAATAATACGAAGTCGTTCTAGAAATTTCAAGACATTTTTTTGTCGAATAACTATGGGACTCCTGACATTTTCATACAGAGTAGATGTCATAGATTAGATTGAAAGGACCATTAGAGAAATGATTTATGAATTCATTATTATAATAATAAAAATTCATTGTTTACTTATTTGTGAATTTGAAAAAAAAATGAATTCTTTTTTAACGGTAACCTTTGAATTAGAAATTAAATTTCTGGTTCCTGTAGAAACTACTAAACCGACATTTTTGTGAAATTTTTGGTTAATGCCACTAATCGGTAAGAAGAGAACCGATAGAAGAACGCAGTGGATTAAGATCTTTCCACCGCATCCTTAGAAAATATCTTAAAAGCAGAATCACATCAGCCGATATAAACAAACAAGCACTAAGCATTTTTATAAATATCCAATAGTTTTAAGAACGCAATGTATATTTCTTCGTTTCATTTTACTAAAATCTCATTTCGGATGCATGGTGAGCGGAAATGAGTTGTCCTTTTCTAACACGAGTGTTTCGCATATCTCCATCTCATTCGCGCGTTGCACTCGACAAATGGTCAGAATAAGATCAACAAAGGGAGACTGGCTGAAACGGTATTGCTCTTTTTGCGAACGTCCGAGTCTTCACAGATTAAATATAAACTTTATCCTGGGGCAGGATAATGTGGTGCAGAAGGCTCGGTTTGTTCAGAATCTATTACATTAAAATGTTTTTATATCGACGAAAAATGTTTTAAGAAACTATGTCTAAATGGTGAGCTTTTCTAGCGATAACTTGAAAGGATGATCTTTACAGTCTTAAACGGAACCTTGCCTTCATCCGTTGACATAAAACTACATACTTATAAGTCGTAAAAGGGACAAGATATATTTAATTAAAATTAGTTACGATGATCTCATCCATTGTACTAGCATTTATTATCAATACAATATTGCCATGTGTTAGTATTCAACTCACAGTACGAACATATAATTCTATAAGTGACTTCGATAAGTTTTGAGTCATTATATACTCTATTGACCAAAATGGCAATGCAACATCATCCAACGATTAATTAAGGTTGCATTGTATATGAAGGAATAAATACACCCAGCAATTATAAACATATTATGTCGTTCCCTACACTAAGACACAAGTTTTGCATCGTGGATTGACATTCTGAACCGAAACAAATAATTATTCATCACACAAAAATTTGTCTTAGTGAATCGAACCCCCGGCCTCTTATTTCGTGTCTGCTGCTGCACTTCGGGACTCTATTATTCACCCGATAAAAATTTCTTCTACATCAAATCATAACTCTCTGGAAACTCTCTGGAATCTAGGAATAGATTGTTAAGGCTGTCGCTACGTCACTAAGCTAAGAAATTAGGTCTTCTGTACACGTTATGCTGTGCTGGTGTTTGTGTAAGGCGCAATATCCGCGAGGGCCGTTCACAATGTCCCCGGACAATTCATCAGAATCCACGTTTGACGCGATGTCGCCTTGTTCCGCTGTTCCGCGCCGCGTGGCGACAACGGACAACTCTTTATTACAACCCCTTACTCGGTTATGGTGGCCTGGTACTTTCAAAGTATCTAAGGAGTTCTTGAAACGTAATCAAAGAGACTGGCTGAATAATTTTGGTTGTGGTTTGAATATGGAGATTGGTATTATAAGGAGGCGTTAATCAAAACTTTAATCGGCAGAAAAAAGATGTAAAGATCCAGAAAAAGCTAAATTGTGTGTGCGAGTTTTAGTTCGTGTCATACGCCATTGTCTATTTGTGTAATTAACAAGTGTCTGAAATTTATATGAAATCAAATGAATTATCGACCCGATTCAACAACCGTTTTACAGTCAACTTAGTAAGACTGATTTTTTGCAATACACTTGGTGATGCTTACCAGCGCTTTGTTTATACGACTGAATTATATCATCACGGAATCGGAAGGTATACAGCGATGTTTTTTTCCATCAAAAAACACCGAATCATTTTTTTTATTAATTGACGATGGTGTTAAATTACTTCCCAGATTTCTCTAAATACACCCATCAAAACAGAACATCTAACGCTCCGCAAGCCTGCCCGGGGCGAGGTAACTCTTCATTCCAATAATTGCTTAAAGTGAAAGCCACTCTGCTTAAAGTAAACAATTGAAGAAAACAGACAAGTGACATTAAATACTTTTTAGAGGTCCTAAATATAGAGAGTAAAAACATCCAAAGGTTACTGAATCTGCTAAGTGAGAATTTTTAGGAGGCAATCCCAGGAGGAAATTAACTTGGCAGTAGCTCCGAGTATTAAGTTATAAGTATATGTATATAAAAAACTACAATAGATTTTCTAATTTTACAAAAATCTAGGCTCCAAGAATATAATAGTATGGAACTTATAATCTTTTAGCCACTGCAAAAATAAGCGGTAAATCATCGACATTATCAGCCAAAGATTTCTTCTTCTACTTCAACTTCTACAGGCTTTGGAGACGGCCTGCATCCATCAGCTCCCCGCGATTTGTGTAAAGCAAATAATAACCGGTATAAGATCAAAATAATCTCCATTTATTCAACCATCAATATCTAAACTCTAACAACAAAATTTTGTTGCACAACCAAACAATCCAAAAAATAGATACAGCTTTAATTCATTCTAACATTGTCAAGAACCCCACAGATGCATCGTATCTCGTCCATTTATTTCCATTGTGATTAATCATTGCGCAAAAATAAAGCCACAACATATATCAAGAGAGGACTAAACCGCGCAGACAGTCTCCGAACAACACTTAACACATAAAGAAAACAGATAGGCCGAAAACGAATTAAAAAAAAGGATAATGCCGCCGACCGGCGAATCCGAGGAAGAAATATTACTTATTTCTTTCGGCCGACAACGCGGTAATCACATTTGCTTTTGTTCCTTTCGAGCCTTTCATTCGCTTAATCGCGTTATTTCGGGTCTTCGGCGGAACAATGTTTGCTGTGGTGTACGTTGTGAGCGAAAACCGAAACATACAGAAAATGTAGCGATTTTTTGTAAAACAAACTATGTATTTTAAACAAAATAAAATTACATTTTATGCAGAAGCAAACAACTGCACAGTTCGCACAGTTTTAGGAGTAGGTAATACATAGTTACGACCCTTGAATTAAACTGTTTTTATGTTTTTAATATTTTCATTTTATTAGTTTGAAGCTTTGACTTTTAAAAACATCACTGCATTATTATCATATATGTATTCGAAAATTGTATTCTTATGATATGGATATTATGAGACATCAAAACTTACAGCACAATGATACGTAGTAGAGACTCCATTTTTATTTTTAGAAGAAATATGTTTATAGATTTACCAGATAAAATATTTATTGCGATCTTAATGTGTCCCAAATACAATAACCATTTACCTATTAGACATCAAGCTCTCACAGATAACACAGTGTTTGTCTATGTTTGAATTGAGACATTGTTTTCAATCGCTCGTGGCCCATTGCCTGCACCTCTACGTTTATAAAGAGACAAGTAAGGAAGGAA
The DNA here is from genome assembly GCA_030295005.1 of Cephonodes hylas. Taxonomy (NCBI): domain Eukaryota; kingdom Metazoa; phylum Arthropoda; class Insecta; order Lepidoptera; family Sphingidae; genus Cephonodes; species Cephonodes hylas. The sequence continues at coordinate 13,437,744 of AP025364.1, forward strand.
GTGTGCTAAGGCGGACAAGCAGCGGTTGCGTGCACGGAAACCGCTTGTGTACCCCGTTTGTTTAATATCATTGAATATTACGAGTAATGTAATCGGCCATCGAGCACAAAACCTCTTAGGATTACGGAGGAACCAACAGTAATTACATATAGATGAGAGGAAAAATATGATTCTATGTATTAATGGTGTATCTTGCCGTTTGACTATATAACTTGGGTAGTAAAAGATTATTGCAAAGTTATACTGGTTGTGATTTAACAGCCCCGTGGCGCAGTTTAACACCAGCTTGTAATAAAAGAGGCTGCGAATTCGATCTACATTTTTTTCTGTTCTGGATGATTTAGAAAAGTCTTTCGTAGTTTCTGATAACCATGACGCAAGGCATGTATTAGTGTGGCCCAGAACAATGTGACTATTAGGTGTATTAATTTTCCACTATTGTAATAGACAAGGAGGTAATCAGAAGTTAAATCATTAAGAACAAAACACGAAAAGAAATATAAACAGGTCTTTGATATAATATGATGACTCATACGAAAATAGAAGACACTGTTGCTTTATTACTTAAATGCAGTATTCAATATTTGTCACAAAATGTAGTTTAACCGCTTGGAATACGTCACACATTCTCATATGCGCATAAAATTTCGTCTCCCGTAATAATGTGGTATTGCACCGCATCTTAAGACGGATTTGGGGATAAGCGACATTATTACATCTAGGATATAAAAAAATACACGCAAGTAGACAAAAAAGTTCAAAAAACTGCTTCCAAGCATACAAGAAAATTGCAGTTTATAATAATGTATAAAAACTGTCATTGCAGAGATAAGCAGGCTTAAAAATATATGAAAAAAAAAAATGTGGATTTATGCTGGCTGAAAAATTAATTTCCTTGGCGAAATAAAAAAAAATATCTCCCGCGTAAACCGAGTGACGTCATGGCATGGCATATTTAAGACGCTCGGGCTAGAACCGTGACAAGACTAGTTGAGTGAAGTCTTTTGTTTGCCAACACCGATGGTTCTTAGAATTTCATTCGCTTCATAATTTACATGCACATATGTACAGATGTAGTAGAGTTTTATTAAGTTTCAAATGCATCCTTATCTAGTAAAAGTTCTTATTGAAGTAATATTTGGCAAAATAGGGCGATGAAAGATGAAATTGGTGTGCAGTGGAAAAGTGCGGCCGAAAACTTGTTACGTCGAGCAAAAGCTGGTGTTATGGTCACATATGCTGAGATAGCTGACAACCTTAATCAAAGTATAATGTTCTTAGCAACGTTTTGGAATTTTGAGATAAGCCTCTAGAGGGATTAAGATCTGACTTTTCTTCCATCAAATCTTTTATTAAGGAAAAATTGACTTGCTAAAACATTTAATAGTTTACTTCACATAAGAATTAACACACTTGGTTTATGCTAAAAAAATATTCTAAAAATTTATATCATTATTTATTGTATTACAATAATATTTCAGAGAATTTTCATCTCATTGTGGTATAAAATTTTAACGTCTATCATTCATAGCCACATTGGGCGTAATTGTTGTTTCGCGTGTTTAGAACTCTTCTTCTTCTTCATCAACCCATATACGCCCACTGCTGAGCACGGGTCTCCTCTACCATTGAGAGGGTTTAGGCCATAGTCCACCACGCTGGCCTAGTGCGGGTTGGCGGACTACACACCTAAGAAATTCCTAAAAACTCTTAGGTGTGCAGGTTTTATCACGATGTTTTCCTTCACCGTTAAAGCAAGTGATAATTCAACGTGAATACACACATAACTTCGAAAAGTCAGAGGTGTGTGCCTGGGGTTCGAACCCGCGACCGGCGAGATTCTCGACCGCGCGACCAAACCTCGAGGCCATCACTGCTTACCAAACCTCGAGGCCATCACTGCTTGTTTAGAACGTAACAATTAATTGTTTTCATACTCAAAGCAGACTATAGTTGTGGGAAAAATAGAATTGTTAGATGTTGACAGACCATTTATTATATTATTTATCTTTTGTAAGAATATAGAAAGTTATTCCTTCAATTGGTCTTAAATTCGTTATTAAATTATTTTTTCTATGAAATAATAAATTCATGAATTGCCCATAAGATTTTTTGCAATTTGATTAACTTTATATACTCTTATACACAGCGCAGTAACTCTCACGCAACTGCGCGCGCAGCACTGACGAAGAACGCGAACCGAAGGCGCTTATATTTATAATCTCTGCACGAGACGTCCGATCGTGCCGTCTCTTTCTCGCCGAGCCGCGCCGCTGCGCTTACCCACCTATCACTAACAACCGACTGAGGGACCGCACGTTTTGGGCACCAATATTTATAAGCTTCGGTTGAGACAGCCGAGCATGCTGCCTCGCTCGACGTGGTCAGCGCGTATAAATATAGGATCGCTTGCTCCAAATAAATTAATTCTAATTCTCACGAGCTGGTGTTTCATTGTACCTCCTGCGACGCTACATCTGGTGACCCGACGACACTCTGACTTCACCATGGCGGAGAATGAAGCAAAACTACAAGAAGAATCGGCGAGCAACGATTACATCAGCGCCGTCTCCGTGCAATCAAGACTCCTTCCATTTTGGCGCGAATATCCAAGAGCGTGGTTCATCCAGTTCGAAGCAGTCATAGACCCGTTGAAGACATCAGATGATCAGAAGTTCCGCTATCTGCTTCAACAATTGCAATCTACAGATCTTCAGCATCTTACCGACATTTTATACAATCCACCGGCCACAGACAAATACGGGACAGTGAAGAAGCGCCTACTCGCCGCCTACGAGCAATCTGAAGTTAAAAACTTTCAAAAACTCATCACTGGGCTTGAACTAGGCGACCAGAAGCCGTCTTACCTTTTAAGAAGAATGAGGGAACTGAGTAGCGGGATGATTACGGACGAAGGCTTAAAAATTGAATGGCTGAATCACCTACCCATGCAGGTGCGGGTAGTACTGTCAGTTAACACTGAAGCCCCGCTAGAAACGCTTGCTGCGATGGCCGACAAGATGACGGAGTATACGGAACACCCCACCGTTGCTGCAGTATCACCATCGTGCTCTACATCCTCTGGTACAGCTAATGCTGACGTCATGCTTCTATCGAAACAGATTGAGAAATTAAGTCTCGAAATCGCCGAACTTCGACGGGATCGCACGCCATACCGCCGCTACCGCCGTCCATTTCGCGCACGCTTCCGTTCAAGATCTAATTCAAGAACCCGCAAGACCGTAACGCCTAAACCGGGTGATGAAACGTGGGAATGCAAGTACCATTTTAGATTTGGCGACAAAGCGAAGCGTTGCGAGTCGCCATGCTGCAGAAGAAACAAGAGGTCGGAAAACTGAAATCGACATCGACCGTGGCGGACGTCGATGTCAAAAATATCAACAATCGCCTTTGTGTACATGATCGCAACACTCACGAACGTTTCCTCGTGGACACAGGCGCGGATATATCTGTATTGACCGCCACGCATAAGAAGAACCCAAAGCTCACCAATGACTTCGCACTCTATGCTGCAAACAACTCACCAATCAAGACGTACGGGACCAAAACCATTGACCTCAATTTGGGACTGCGCCGTAACTTCCGATGGACGTTCGTCATCGCTGACGTCAAGACTTCAATACTGGGTGCCGACTTTTTGCGTCACTTCAAATTATTGGTCGACTTAGACACGAAGAAACTTGTCGATAAAATTACAGAACTCGCAATAGACGCCCTTGAAACCAGTATCTGTGCGGAAAGTATTCACGTCATCAGCAAAAACCAAGCTTATCATGACATCCTGAAGCAATATACCAACGTGTTGCGACCTATGTCACTGAAACATCCACCTAAACACGACGTAGTTCATCACATCGAGACGACGGGCGCACCTCTTTACGCTCGAGCTCGTCCCCTCCCTCCTGAAAAGTACAAGGCAGCGAAGGAAGAATTTGACCGCATGATAGAAATGGGGATATGCAAGCCTTCAAAGAGTCCCTGGGCAAGCCCGCTACACGTCGTCAAAAAGAAGGACGGGACCCTACGAATCTGTGGCGACTACAGACGGTTGAACGCTGTCACTCTACCGGATCGCTACCCCATTCCCCGTGTTCAAGACTTTACCTATCAGCTGAACAACAAGAAAATCTTTTCAAAGTTGGATCTGAAAATGGCGTACTACTCCATTCCTATTGCTAAAGAGGACGCGCAGAAGACAGCCATCATAACACCCTTTGGTCTCTACGAATTCAATTGCATGACCTTTGGGCTACGCAATGCTAGTCAAACATTTCAACGCTTCATGCACGAGGTTCTGAGAGGAGTTGAAGGATGTTTTTGCTTCGTCGACGATATACTCCTGTCCGCCGAAAATGAAGATGAGCATAGAAAACTGCTGCACACAGTCCTTCAAAGATTAGACACGTACGGCGTCACGCTAAATATCGAGAAATGCGAATTTGGAAAAAAACAGATCAACTTTCTCGGTTTCGAGGTATCAGCGTTTGGCATCAAACCCACGACAGATCGAGTGCAAGCTATATTGGCGTATCCCAAGCCCAAGACTATTATCGAGTTGAGACGCTTTCTCGGCATGATTAATTTTTACCGAGACTGCCTACCTCATCAAGCAGATCTACAGTTCGAATTAAACAAGTACCTACACAACAAAAACAGAAACGACAAGACGCCTATTATATGGACCAGTGAAGCAGAAAACGCTTTCGAAGAATGCCGCCAAAGCATCTCGAATGCAACCACACTTAGTCATCCAGTTCAAGGTAGCCCCCTGGCCATATTTACCGACGCCTCCGACCACAGCCTCGGTGCGGTTCTCCAACAAAAGATAAATTCAGTATGGAAACCACTGGCATTTTTCTCTAAATCCATGAGTGCCACTCAACGACGCTACAGTGTGTACGACCGGGAACTCCTAGCGATCTATGCAGCTATTAAGCATTTTCGCCGATTGATTGAAGGCTCTGACGTGATTGTTTATACAGATCACAAGCCGCTTGTTTATGCACTTACAAGAACGCCAAGCCCGACCGACACACCGCGCCGAGAACGTCAAATACACTTCATAAGTCAATTCTGTTCCAGTATAAGATACATCAAGGGCGAGGATAACTCAGTCGCTGATGCATTATCAAGAGCTGAGGCAATAGACTGTCCTACTATAATAGATTTCGAACAGCTGAGCATTGACCAAAACAAAGATGAAGTATTAAAAAAATTAAAAGGGCAACCAAACTTGAAATTCGGCGAGGTAGCATTGCCAGGCTCCAACCGGACTATCACATGCGAGTTATCGACGGCTGCTCCACGACCATATCTACCCGCAGAGTACCGCTATGAAGCCTTCAAAGCTCAACATGGGCTCTGCCATCCAGGCGTGAGAGCCACACGGAAACTAATGGCAAGCAAATTCTTCTGGCCGTCTTTAAACCAAGAAGTGGCAATGTGGACGAAAGCCTGCATAAGCTGTCAACGCGCCAAGATTCACCGTCACGTTGTCACGCCCTTAGACAAGTTTCCACCATCAAAACGATTCGAACACATACATATAGATATCGTCGGGCCTCTGCGATTATCAAATGACTGCAGATATTGTATCACCATCATAGACCGCTTTACTAAGTGGCCCGAGGCAGTTCCTGTACGAGATATTACAGCAGAGGTAGTAGCCCAAGTGTTGTACGAGACCTGGATCGTACGTTTCGGCTGTCCGCTCAGAATAACAACTGATCAAGGGAGACAATTTGAATCGAGTTTATTCAATTCGTTGATGAAGAAATTTGGCATCACGAGAATACGCACAACTGCCTATCATCCGCAGTCTAACGGTCAAGTCGAAAGATGGCATCGCACAATGAAAGCTGCACTAATGTCTCGCGGCGCTACGACACAATGGACAAACGAATTGCCTACAATTCTATTGGGCCTTCGCACCGCTCTACGTGAGGACAACAGCTTAAGTCCCGCTCTCATGACCTACGGCGCAACTTTACGCATACCGGGAGATTTCTTTATCCAGACTGAGTCAAACATTGAAGATGCGGAATTAGTACGGCGTCTTAATCACACGATGGCATCCTTGAGACCAGCACCTGAGCGTTCATACACCATACCGCAGCCGTTTATACATAAAGACCTAACGACGTGCACGCATGTATTCGTACGGAATGACTCAGTCAGGGCTCCCCTAACGCCTCCTTACGATGGACCATTTGAAGTTTTGAAGAGATATGACAAGTATTTTAAGATACAATTACCACTGCGCACCACTGTCGTGTCATTGGACAGATTGAAACCAGCCTTCTTAATAAATGACGCGGAAAATCTAAACTCTGGCGCACCGACCTCCAGTCGTAATACATCAAGTGATCATACATCGACACCTGCAGAGAATAACCAGCCATATGTCACGAGAAGCGGGCGTACAGTCAAGAGGACAGTACGTTTTTCTTGAGGGGGAGTGATATACACAGCGCAGTAACTCTCACGCAACTGCGCGCGCAGCACTGGCGAAGAACGCGAACCGAAGGCGCTTATATTTATAATCTCTGCACGAGACGTCCGATCGTGCCGTCTCTTTCTCGCCGAGCCGCGCCGCTGCGCTTACCCACCTATCACTAACAACCGACTGAGGGACCGCACGTTTTGGGCACCAATATTTATAAGCTTCGGTTGAGACAGCCGAGCATGCTGCCTCGCTCGACGTGGTCAGCGCGTATAAATATAGGATCGCTTGCTCCAAATAAATTAATTCTAATTCTCACGAGCTGGTGTTTCATTGTACCTCCTGCGACGCTACACTCTTATTAGATTAGTAAAATGTATGACCCAAGTATCCATATGAAGTTGTAATCTGTTAAATATATTAACAATTTGTAATAATATAGAACAATTATGCTGACATTGGTACATGCTAATGATGTCCAACATATTGCTGACACAGATTATTACATGCTGACTTAGTTGAATTATCTAGTTGTAGACGACGCGCCATAAACAACCACTGAAATCAGGCATAGAGTTACAAACATACATTTTAAAATTATATTTTTATTTTATAACCTCCTTTTGTTGCCAAAAAAATGATTACTAACCTCTTTTTATGCGTTTAAAATAAGTACATCTAAACACTGGCAACTAAAAAAAAGAAACAAAAAGATTATATAATCTGTTCCTTATTCGAATTTCCTGCAATCGCCCACCTGCCTTCGTGCCTTAATGTTGCGCCGCGTAATTGGTGTATTGAAACAAATCGAACGTAGATTCGGCACCGTGGGCTCAGTCGCGATCGCTCGCGTGCTAAATGACCACAATTCATCGTGATATATGTGACTTTGTCCCGTTTAAGTTTGTTTATTGGCGTTCGTGTTGTATTATAGTCAGGCGGAAACGTATTTTATCTCGTGTATTGAGCCGCGATCATAGCTGTAATGTATGTAACTAGTTTCAATATTGGTTTACTACTTTTATTATATTTATACTTCATTTGGCATAAACTCAGTTATTCTGGGCATAATATTATTTTAATGTAGTAATGGAAGTGTTTCAGAAAATCATCATGAAGAAATAGTGTCGCTTATTACCAGGGACAGAACAATCTTTTTTATTTTGCACTCTAATTTAAAACAAAGCCCTATGACATCAAAGGCTATATTTCTGGAAATAGAATATCGTGTACTATAAAAGTATAGGAAAAACATACAATGAACTCATAACTTTTTCACAGCTCAAACAAGATCGTCCAAGTCATGGTTTGAATCAATTAGTGATACTCTGCCTTACCCGTAGGTGCAAGCAGCCTTCACATCCAGATTTCCAGTTATAACTAATGTTACGTCACCGCAGACGAGACAACTTTTTGCCGTCTGACTGCAGATGTGATAGCCCACAGTTGGTTTAAACAAAAAATAACTTTATTCCAACATGGGAAGAGCGAACAGGACCGCACAGTTCGCAAAACCCCATACAGACGCAGTGGGTATAATTAGCGACTACGACAGAAATGTTAATGCACACGTGAAATTTAATTCTCGATATGGCGTCCGTCTGGTAGGATTAGCATTAAAAATTAGAGTTGCCGAATTAAGGATTGCGTTTAATGGCTGCAGCAGACAATATTTTTATGCACTTTTCACAGACGCGAGAGGTAGCGATAATATGAATTAAACGGATGAATTGAAAATAATGATTTTAAACGTTTTTCTACCGTGAAATATGCCTTGTAGAACTTAATATAGCAACTATAAGTAATAAGTAGTGTTTTCATTTTTTAATAATCTTTAGTTTTGTATATGACCTGCTTGAAAAGGTTTCTTCTTTATAATTTGTAGTCGTCTATTCACTTTTCTGTGATGAAGATATGAATGAACTGATAGTCTCCATCTCTCTGTCTAATGTGTCGCCAGTTGGAAGTTTAAGGATCCATTTCATTGTGGTTCTCGCGCAGAACTTACCAGACATGCGGTAGACGTAATACTGTGCAACTTTAATTAGCTAATCCTTTAGAAATCTACTAGTCTAAAACGAAAGCTTTTAGTTTTAGAAGACTGCTTGAAAACTCTTAAGCATAATGCAAGTAAATTCTTAGAACATAGTGTTCCATTGCTTAGTCGCGTGTGTGAAGTTTCCAAAGAATAATCACTCAAAAACTATTTTAAGATCAAAGGAATGTGGCTAAAAAAAATACCCGTCAATTTTAAAGAACCTAACGTAGAATATTTTTAAACTATCATTTTAGCGATAAATATTGCAAATATGATCACCATCCAATAAAGCAAATATAAGGAATATCTGATCAGTAACAAAATCTTCGTTACTGATAATATGTTGTACAATATCAACAAACACGAAATTGGATAATTTAAGGAAGACGTAGGCTGGTGGAACATTAGACCGTCCGTTGACCTGATAGGAGCCGACGCATCCTGCATTGGATTCGTCATACATGCATCATTAATCCTTGGAAAGTGGTTCTACAAATAAAATAGATTCTAATCCATAAAAACGTTTAAATTTTTTCGACAGGTCCCTTTATAGGTAGGCCTGTAGCTTGGGCACCTGTACTTGAGCTTAAGTTTCTTGAATACGAAACATGGCGATGTATTTATCCATCACTTAAAACATTGGACTATTTTTGTATATTGTGAATAATAAAAGTAAGTAGCCATAGTCGTGATAAGATTCTACAGCAGTTAATTTTGATTTTAGCAAAAACATTTTTTTGTTTGAATCAAAAATAAAATATACTATATTCCTAAGTTCTTATTTGATTTCAGGTATTTCTAGAGGAGACCTGTACCCAGCAGTAGGACGCATATAAGCTAATGATAACCAAAATTTCACGATTGTAATACCAGTTTATCAGCCAGCATAAACTTGCACCAGACGCCGTGCTGTTGAGACAGCATAAATTCAAACATGTAAATAAATGAAGCGAGTGGAACATACAAACGGAATATTTAACACTTGCCATGTCAAAATGGTTAAATGGTAAATGCGAGTTGACAGGCGGCGGTTGGCCGCGGTTCCGATATCGCTTGAGGGGTTTAAGCGCCGCGTACACCTATTCTAGAATATGCGGGGAAAACTCAAATAAATGACGTTACTCTTTTGTTTTTTACATTGCGAAGAGATTATCAACCAATACTAATGTTTATAGACGGTATGGTGAACTAAGAAAGCTCAGAATCGTAGAGAAGGGTCCCGCCCTGGGTCTTAGCGGATTTAAAGTCGTAAGATCGTCATTGTCATTATATGGGACGTATATGGAATACTTTCCACTGTTAGGCGCGAGCCTCCTTCACAACTAAGAGGGTTTAACCCTTAGTCCACCATGGCCTAGTGCGGGTTTGCTAAGTCATAGGATACTTTTTATGGATATTAAATAGTATCATTAGTAAGAAGTATCGGATGTTTTAATTCATTAGTTTAATGTTAATGAAATCTAGGAAGTTATTTTCAGGGAATCCAATCTGGTATAGTGCGAAAGCGTCTTTACATTGGTAGCATCAGATCCTGAATGGTGAAACGTAAAACAATCATTTTCATTTTGCAGTATAATTGACAGGGCATTCATTCACATTGATGTACTGGGTTTGTGTCAGTGTGAGGTACAGTATTCGAGCACTTTGTATTCTATTGATGGATTAAACCAAATAATTGTATAACCCACAGACAATTTAGGTTTCAGATTCTTAGTTCCAAAAGTCATCTAAAGTTTATGACAAACAAAAGATCTGTATCTAAGTTTGAAGTCATATGATTGACTGCACTTACTTCACAAAGGAAACATTTTTTATTAATTTTACGCCAAAAAGCGGCGATGCAGTCATGTATACAAAGGCGAAGTTTAAAAAGATACTTCAAAATATTTTCAAGAGCATTTCGTGCCGACCACACGGCCTTAATTGCACTACCCGAGCCAAACGAGCAAACTATAACGCACCAAAAAAGAACAAAACCAATTCTAAGCCAAACATAAACAAGCGAAAGCTATTGAAACACGGCGTCACGGCATTCGAGCGATTGGACCCGTTCGAGCCATTGGACCCATTGGGGCCATTCAGGCATCCCCATTGAGTGGCGAACAAAGGGGCATCGCGCCCGCTCGACTTTTACCCGGGTTAATTAAAAATGTCAACAACACTTATTAATCAAAACGGGTGGGGTTGGCCGCGCGACTGTTTCATGTGCGATCTTTGGTACAAATAAAATATCACGACAAAGTTTTTTAACGTAAATATATAAGTCTTGTACAGTGTTTAAAAGAAGGTTTTGGAAAATACAAATATAAGATTTTGTTTAGTATGAAAAAAAAACCTCAAGTTTAGGATCGAACCGACCGCCGTAGGGGACACCCTACGGCTTGTTTTTATTTACAATGTACTACAAATTTATCTATTATTATATGCTGAATGGCAAGAAGATTATTGAGCTTAGAGTAATTTATTTTTTGCTATCAGAATATGTGCGAAAGTTAATCCATCTTTAGATTGTCAGCCTACAACGAATCCTTAGTGAAAATACGTGAATTTGTTGTAGTTTTTGTATATGAAATGGATAAGGTATTTAGAAGCCGGATTAGCATTTACAAGAATCGTAGGTTTTATTTACAATAGTTTGCGTGGAAAAATATAAAAGAATACGTTCTCCACCAGAAAATTTTCAGTGTGTAGGCCGCTAATATTGTACCAAATGACGAACTTAGAAGCCGCAACTATCTGAGTTGTAACAGGGGCTCGTTCCCAGCAGTGTGACATATTTGGTATGACATAGTTCTTTATATATAAAAAGAAAGAATGTCATAGCTACCAATTTGAATGGCAGTTTTTTAACATTACCGTAGTTTTTTTTTTAATTCGGTCAAAAAATTCAAGCGTCACAAAAATATAAATACAGCGCAGAAACATAACTAAAAATAAATCATAAACCCACTAACCCAAAAATGTACAACATATTTATCATGTTGTACAAAAATTCATGAAAGCTCGCACCCACATCAGTGGAACGGGGGGAGGGACAGTGGTGACGTAGCGACCACGTCATCAATCACGCGGCGGGGTGGGGGGTCGGTTGGCGGCTGCCGAGGCATTCTTCATTAGGACGCCGCGGAGAGCGCACGTCACCTCGCATATATTAATCATAGCTCCACTTGCCTTACTCCCATAGTTTCGTATTGTCGTCTAGTTAATGACCTTTCTTGTCCGCAACTATTTATCAAAATGAGGAAGTTTTCATCAAATGCTTTGCCGTTTCCGTTCCTTTTGGAAATTAAAAGCGGAATTTTGTCTAGTGGCGTTTGAATTACGGGGTATATTGCTTTTGCAGGGCGTTTTTAAATTAGAGGGTATTAAATACATCAAACTAAGCTTAATGTGGGCTAGCAAACTACTGACAAATTTATTTGTCTATCTTCACATTCTAGTGATTATTAATTCTAATTAACTTAATTTTGGAAAGGAAGAATTTCGATCTCCGGCTCAAGATCTTAAATAGCTATAATAATAATCATTACTCGTAAGTAGTTCTATTATATTTTTTTTTCGAAGTTAACATTAAATCATCCGTACCTACATTAAACTTATACCAAAAGCCACGATCTAGTTCCAATAACCCAGGGTTAGTTTCATCGTTCACGACCAAACGTATCATCGGTTTGCGGTTATCGGCTCTATTGGCTTACTGTCTGGCCCAATTACGTTGATGTTATTATTGCTGCCGTTGACAAATCCATGTTTATCTTGTTATGTCTTCCAACACGTTTCCTATTAATTGAAGGTTTGTTATTCTCAGTTCGGGCGGGAGAATTGTTTGCGCAAGTTTATTCTTTTGTGGTTCTATTTATAAATAAATTTGTGTTGATGATCAAAGTTTATGAGAATCACAACTTAGGACGTTAACCAGTACTTTTGGATCGTCAATTTTAAATTATTCCTGTTTCGAGACGTGTTATCGTTGTGAAGAAGAAACGGCAAGAAACTTCGTCAGCAACACGAAATTTCATTTAAATGTTTCGAACGTGCATACGTTATACGCACGTGATCGAGAATCGAAACTAATATAATAAAACAATTTTAAAAAATCATGTTTTCTTTTTGAGTAAATATTTTGATCAAATGATTAAACTCAGTTACTCGCATATTATTACCATGGTTTACATTAATATTTACATCGCCACTACTTTCATTAAGTTGAAAAAAGTGAAGCCTGATTAGTCCCAAGCCGCGAATTCCGCTACGTTTGTTACAAGCTTTGTATCTATGGAACCGGCTTTTATCGATTGACTACCGACAACTGGCAAGTAGCAACACTCGCTGATACTTGAATAGTAACTTTGTGAGGGCGATACGAACGCTGAAAGAAGTTGGACGAACGTGAGGTGACTACACTATGGGGTGATACCTCTTACTGTTTGTTTTGGGGGATCTGCTCGATAGAAACTCACTTCTACTAAGAGATAGAGATGCGGTAAAGAGATGAGGCCCAGATCAAGTACCAATTTTGTAAATCATAGTGACCTGTTAGGGTTTACAAAATATAATTTTAAAAATTTGCCTGTGATAATTCTGAGGCTTTATAAGATGGAGTTCAATAAAATCGTTCTGAAAAAGTCTGAAACTATATTTCCATTAAGCATTATTTCTAATGAAAGATCATATTCGCGATTCCATAATTACTTTGTTTGGAATGTAAATTATACCAAGAGTCATGAAAATACGAACAAATTAATAGATATTCTCAAACCAATAGTACAGGCCACGAGAAATTGGGAAGAAGGCTGCAAAAACAGGGCGAAGTCACGACGCTCTTCAGGAAAGCGATCACGTCGGAGAAATTTCAACAATTGTAATTATTTCTGATGGAATTAATATTCGAAACAACTTCGACACTGCCGAATAAATTCTTCATCCTGGTATTTATCCACGTTAATCTAATACTCAACGAAGCCCTTGTAACTTGTGCAATTTGGCTCGAATTTCGGCTAATTGCATAGAATTTCGATGGCTTCTTCGATATATCATGGTCACGTTTGATGTTACGTCTTGATAATTCTCTATCGAAATATTTGGCGTAAGTGTTATTGTAACAGCATCAATAGTTTCCTTAATGTCCAGACTCGTAGCTTCGACCCTTACAAAAAAAAGATAAACTATTTTTTTAAGTATTGTTAACACTGCTATGAACATTACCTATCTGTGTACACTACTTAACTAAATTTAACTATACACTGCCATGAAAAATATGCTTTCCGCAGTTAATAACAGCGGATATTACCGCCTTAAATACGCCTATAACTCACTCAAAACAAGGATACTGTAGTTGCGTGTGATTACGATGATTTGATCGCGAAGTGAGATAGGTGGCACGCGACGCGCATGCGCGACTAAAGCTCTTGTGTATGAGTAATCATAGGGAAAATTGCATAGCTGTTTTAAGTCATGTTTTTTATTACCTCGTAAAAGGAATCATAGTGCCCGGTAAGTAGTGTGGTATAGTGACAATTGCTTTAGTAACAGAATTTTGTTTCAACTTTAGCAACGTTTTTAGAACTACCTGGACCGATTCTTTTTGAATCTCTTACAGAAAATGAAAGGAATCTCACCGAAAGATCTAATTAGCTCTCGATTTCTATGAGTTGATATATCTATGTTATTCTCACAGCCATTTCTCCTTAAAGAAATATTTTCGTTTGCCACTAAAAATTTAAAATATTTATAATCTTCAGGGACAAAAGCGCGCACTGAAAACCCATAAACACTTTTTCTAAATCTAGATCTACTCTTTAAAATACTAACATTCAACCACACCTGGACAATGATATAGGACAGTCCGAATTTCATATCACAAAGATGCACCTGCAGAAGTTGACAGCAAACACTATAATCGACGTCCTCTGCTCAAAGAAAAAAGCTGGTAAACCGCATAACTTATTAAGCAGACACGTGTCAATATCCCGTGAAGGTCTTTTTATTTCATTCAATCGTACGGAACGAGTTTGTCAGGTAGAGGTAAGTGGCCTTTTTCTGCGCAATGTATGTTGCATCGACGATACGATGGAATTTTGATTAACGCATTTTCTTGTGTTGGTTTGGCGTCCTCACGTCTGTGAATGAAGTCAATGTTATTGCCGTGCCTTCTGAATACAGGAGGGCGTTGGGCATGGCTCATATTGGCTTTTATATCGAAGTTTTGTAGGTAAAAGTCGATAAATGTGAAAGTTGAAAGGACAAGCAGAGGAAGGCAAAGAACTGAAAGAAATTATGGTAGACGCTTGTGTTTCTAAATTCAGTACTGTTAGTATGAAATCTTTTAGCTAAAGGATCAGTCAGTCTACAGCTGGTAATTACTTATTATTTTACACCATTATTTCTATAAACCACAGGTTTTTAACTAGTATCTCTTTCTAGAAACACTAGATATTGACAAAAAAGTGTTCTTATTTAAATACGAACTAATTTTAGTTTATTTTTTCATACAACAAGTAATTTCTTATACGAGAAAACGAAATGAAAAACAAGTTGTAAAGTAAGAAAAGTATTTACAATGCATAAACTTTTTCATGCAATGAGATTCACAAAGGAATGCACGGAACTTCTTATAGGAATAACATCTTTTTGCTACGCTTAATGACTTGTAAGATTGTTTCAATTCCAATAGCGTATTGCAGATGTGTACCGAAAATAAGTAGCATAAAATACTACTGCAGTTTTTATAATAATTGTAATACAAAAAAGGTTACATTATTGACATAAGATTGAATTTATAAATTCAGGATAAAGTTGATAGTTTAAACTTTGTGGAATTAATATCTAGTTCATAATGCCATGCTAGAAGAGAGGCCTATGCCCACCAGTGGAATGAAAAAGGGCTGTAAATGATGATGATGATTTTACATCATTGGCACCTAATGTTAATGCAGAGTAATGAAATAGTGTTTTCTATACACAAATATCTTTCATGGACTTACATCGACTTCATTTATTTCGACTATCACACGAGACTATTCATTCCCTCATCGCCAAAGTGTCAAATACTCCCATCATTAAAAATCCAACGATGACAAGAAAATATTAAATTTCCATTATTCAGTACAAAATAGAAGCGTATGTAACGTGAGAAGGAAAACGCAAATCAAAAGTATTTATATAATAAAGGAAACGAATTTACTTGATCATAATGGCTTCTGATATTTCTCCTTGTGTTTACATTTTCCTTATGTTCCCGCCATTATCGACGTGTATCTGATAAATATGAGCGTTTGCCTGAAGATTTGTTGTGAAAAAAACATCGTAATGCTCTTTGTGATGTAAGATGTGGTATTTTGCTGTTGATTTGAGATTTTTGCAATTAGTTTTGGATTGAAATTTTTTGATTCTTCAGCCAATGTTAAATGTTTTGGCAATGATTTTATACGTATTAAAAAGCGAGTCTATTACCGTTTATCGGCCATTTTTACAAACTTCGTGTTTCTATGGGTTTTAGAACAGATTTGCAAGTCCAGGGAATCGAAACCAAAACCTCTTGATTGAACTCACCATTTTAAGTCGATAACAAGGCCTAGTAATTGATTAGACAATCAATATAAATAGTAAGAAAGAAGTCATTCTTTCTAGTATACATTTGTGTCATTGCGTAGTATTGCTACGTCGTAGCCAATGACTACACTATGAATAGGTTATCATCATCAACATCAACCCATATACGCCCACTGCTGAGCACGGGTCTCCTCTACCATTGAGAGGGTTTAGGCCATAGTCCACCACGTTGGCCTAGTGCGGGTTGGCGGACTACACACCTAAGAAATTTCTAAGAACTTTTTAGGTGTGCAGGTTTCATCACGATGTTTTCCTTTACCGTTAAAGCAAGTGATAATTCAATTTGAATACACACATAAATTCGAAGTCATAGGTGAATAGGTTAGCTTTAGCTTTAATACTCGTTTACTAAAATCTGTGAAACAAGTATCTACAACTTTGTTTCGCCGATTTCTTTACGTGATTGACATAGTTAGGCGAATACCGAACCTAAAATATTATAACAATTGTAGGTTCATATCAACTTTAATTCGGTCACATATAATTTCAGCCATTTTTTACGACACCAGTTTTTTTTACCGCTTTTAATGTTACTTCGTTCTCGCAATACTAAACCTACAACAATTTATATAACATTTAAATACACATCTATCTGTGGATTTACCTCACATCCACTCAGGTCACCTACTGCTCCCAAGACATTGTAAACACACAACTGTTACAGTTGGAATCAGCGATTTCTCTCTTTATCGTGACGTATTGGAATTGCATGCAGCATGCGTCGCTATGGCATACAATAGAAGGCGGATGAAATTTGTCATAGCTGACGCGACAAAGCCTTGTGATTGGATTTGGTGAATATCCTTGCAAGACAATAAGCTTTGCCGTCTCAGATAGCTTTCGAGAACAGATCTATTATATTCCTATATAACAACAGATTTTGTGCATAGCATACATAATATAGATAGTTCCGATCTCACAGGACTATGTCTTGACTCAGTATCAGATATTAGAATAATTTCAATATCACAAACTTTCATTTGAGACTTATATTAGTGAATAAAATACAAATTTCTCTGTTCGGGAATCGAAATCGCGGTGTCTCATTTAACAATCTGTGTTACATGTGAAATTAACGGGTATGTATTATTCGATTTGGATAGGATTACATTTCTTGGAATTTCATTTTTTTTTTATCATAATACTACAACTAATTTCGATAGGTTGAAATAAACTTTAAAAATAGTTATAATTTGCGTTACCAATATTTTTTCCTAGTCATTTTTGGTGAGTTCCTATAGGACATTTTTTATCTTACACATACAGCTAATCAAAACAAATGGCTGCTAGCCCTGCCATCGGACTCGGCAAAATCGCCAAACCCCATAATAAAAATACCCTAATACTGCGAATCGTCACGGATGACGTAACACGTACAATTTATATTAAAAAAGGAAATTAAACAGCTTATTTCTGTATCAATCCCTCATGTGTGGCCGGGCGGAAGCGTTTTCCAATGCACAATTGTATTAGAAACAAGACAAGGGAGCCGCCCTACTCATGTCTGGCCCGAGACACCCGGATTTCCTAAATACGTCATTGTTGGCTACTTCATAGGGAGGGTTGTGGCGTATAGTTCCCCCTTTTTCAGTCTGCAGATGACAGTATCCGTGTTTTTGGATTTTTCTGAATAGAGGATGTAAGTAGCGCATTATGGCAACTTCTTCTTCTTCTTCATCAACCCATATACGCCCACTGCTGAGCACGGGTCTCCTCTACCATTGAGAGGGTTTAGGCCATAGTCCACCACGCTGGCCTAGTGCGGGTTGGCGGACTACACACCTAAGAAATTCCTAAGAACTTTTAGGTGTGCAGGTTTTATCACGATGTTTTCCTTCACCGTTAAAGCAAGTGATAATTCAATTTGAATACACACATAACTTTCGAAAAGTCAGAGGTGTGTGCCTGGGGTTTGAACTCGCGACCGCCGAGATTCTCGACCGCGCGCCTAAACCTCGAGGCCATCACTGCTTGATGGCATGACTCATGGCAACTTATTAAGAATTTATGTGTTTTAGTAGTAGGTAGTGTATTAACAAAGATAAAAGATAGGAAAGATGCCAAAGATAGGAACAGGTGGCGCAGCATAGTAAGAAGAACGACTACTGCTTGTGCAGGGGATCACGACCCTCAACAATGAGGTGAACGACGCGAGGAGGAAGAGGAGGAGTGTATTGGTAAATAAATTTTGATTTTGTTTGTCATTTTTACAGCCATCGGTACTCTAAAAGTTCCGAGACTAAAGGATACATCTGTATCCATAACACAATGAACTAGACGTAAAAATTAAGAAAGAAAAGTTTTATTATTGGACGTAACACAAACAAACAAACAATTAGTCAATGTAATTTACAACAATGGTCTCTTCATTCAGCTGTATGCTGCAATTCCACTTGCACGGTATTGCAGCGCTGGTTTTCAATGAAGGGACCAAGTGACAAACGGACGCTAGGAAGGCGTACAGGTAATTGTAATAAAAAAAAAGAAGTTAATAAAATTATTACAATACTAAAATGTATTACTCTTATATATTATATCTCTTAAGAAGTTACAGTTCCACCAAAACTGCTTTTTTGTTACTTCTTATAGGACGAGAAAAAGGACAATAGCTATATAATACGTAGAACGGGGATGACAAGATATATGCATAAAATTGGTCCACAATCATCATTTTTAACGTGTTTAAGAAGTCATTCCGTGCATTTAGAAAGTGCTACTAAAACTTTCTAATTTATTACTTGTGAAGAGAGTAAATAATGAATGGTGAAGCTCAAGCCAGCTCATAAAATCTTGTATTCAAATATAAACTTTATTAATGGACTTATAATTAAAGGCGGAGTTAATGTGCACATCTTAATTTTACGTGTCTATGAATATAAAATGAGTCCAAAATTAAATTATGCGTATTTATAAAGTTTTTCGTTTTGGTGTTTTTAGTTGGTTTAACTGAGAGACAGGTGTCATAGTTATAAGTATAGAAATAAACTTAATAGTCCCACCTTAAAGTTCCACCGGTCAGTATTTTGCACCTGATAAGTATTTTTCATTGGTACTATGATACTCTTGTTCAAAATGCCATTTTAGATTTTTTTATCACTGATTGCTGTTTTTGGCCTTAGAAAGAATGCCACTTCCGTTAAGAAACTCTGATTGGTATTTGTATTTTAAATTTCAGATGTGATTTTTGCTACCTGAGAGATTTTTAAGCTTCGCCTAATCAAACTTGTTTTTTTAGCTTTTGATGGAAAATAGATCGAACACTAGTCATATTAGAAAAAAAATCTATAACCCAATATACGAGTGTGCCCCATGCTCCAAAAACGTTACGTAAAACGCGATACCGCCAACCATTGATCAAACATTGGCGGATGTCGCACGCTCAATACTCTAATACCGGTAATGGAAGTCGACACCGCTCGGTTCGATTTTCCAAATCGTTTGCTCCCAACGCCTAGCAGATAACGAGAAATGTCGCGCCAGCCTCTTTATGTGCACCCTGCGATATCGAACGGTTTGGTTATGCACCCCTATTACCCCCTATTATGGTTATGTACTAGTTTTATACGCTATGTAACAGTGATAGGGTTGGGTGATGTATTCTCGGACCAGTAGATATGTTGAGGCATTGTGATAACATTTTAGATTTAAGAAAGATATTGACGGTAAAATACTTTTTTGTTGGTTACAACTTCGATTGCGACTTGCGTAGTTTATCTTATTTACATCTATTTCAAATTTAATATTTCAAAAACAGCATTTTTTAATGGAGAAAAATTTCTAATCGCTTACCAGGAATACAGGATGTCGAACGCCAATGTCATCCCCGCTGTATCTGCAACAAAGTAAACTTGATTAAGTATGGTGTTGTCAACTAACTCAAGGTCATTAATAAACTAAGTATTGAGACATGTATGGCTTTGATAAAAACACTTGGAGTACATGATCACAAATAATGCTAAGCTGATCATTCACATCAGATAGACTAACCAACAAGAACACTAGATTTAAAGCACTATTATTAAACCAGGCAGATATTTATTAGTTCTAATTATTCC
This sequence comes from Cephonodes hylas, assembly GCA_030295005.1. Lineage (NCBI taxonomy): Eukaryota > Metazoa > Arthropoda > Insecta > Lepidoptera > Sphingidae > Cephonodes > Cephonodes hylas. Next base: position 13,457,911 of record AP025364.1, read on the forward strand.
CTACAATTAAACAATATAACAATAATTAAGCTACATTTTCCTCGTCCATTCAAAGCGTGGGAACCCACAGCATCAACTAAGTGTGCAATAACTCTTGCTGTTTCGCTTCGGGAAGGTGACAAATACGTGAGTCACTTATTGTTGAATTTAATGACCCTATCATGGGATGTGGTGTCATCTTTATTTCTGTGCAGTGACTGAATGGATTGCACGATTAGTTGCTACCTGGATAAGGTAGCATTCTAGCTTATTCTATCGGTTGTGACATGCATTTTAATGGCAAAAAGCCATGGGGAAATTGAATCTCGGTTAGCAAATATGTGATCGTTAGATTTTTTCGGGTTTAGACAAAGTCATTTGGTATTCCTGTGATATGTGGAAATTATTTGAATCTTCATTAGTGAAGGTATTAAGCATTGATATTTGCTAAGATTTAAACTGATTAATCCTAACTTCAAAATTCTGGCGTAATGGTAACAATACATAATGATAGATTTTTGGTTGACTTCAACGACTTTCACCTAGACCACCTAAACTAAAGGTGTTTAATAAATAATTATTGGGCAGGTTAATCGTATTCAGTAACGATCACTGTAGTAGCTGTTAAGCTTTTTTACAATGACTCGAAAAATAGCCACATAGTCACCTTAACTTAAGAACTACAACTGAACCAACAGACCACCAAAAATATTTCAGTTGGTACTTAATGTTTAAAAATATTTTCCAACAACAATGATTTATTGCCACTTATAAAGTAAAAATATACATAACCTCTTTTATATTTGTGCAAAATTATACATAAGCTGTGTCAGTTGGTACCAGGATTGCATAATGTTGACAGAGTCTTACGACGTCGGGAGGGCTGCAATTTGCATCCGCAGTAATGACTGATACTGCCAGTGTAATTACGCGCTTGGTAAACTATTCTGTGGGTACGGTCAGCGCTTGATTGTAATCATATATTCAGGCTTATTGCCCGTGCGATTGTGTAGAATAAAGCCTGGAAAATACCTGGAGATATAAAGGTTTCTGAGTGGGGAATGAATTGCGAAGAAATAAATTGACTTAGAAAGCCCTCTAATGTCACAGTCTAGTCTAATGTCACACTAATACAGCTAATTTTAAACCGGGTGGGCAAAATTTGCCGTCTTCTTGTTTCCTATTGAGCACTTTTTATGCATTGTTGAACTAAACAATTTTAAAACATTGAGCTAAATTTCAAGCTCCAAAGTTGGAAAAGAATAACTTGATCAGTGATCAGAGGCGACACTTCCGTAGAAAGCCCAAAAGCCCAAAAATTTAAATATTCGGACTGCCTCGTGGCCTTGCGGTACAAGTATATGCCGTACGGTCTAGAGGTCCTGGGTTCGATTCCCGGGTCGGGCAAAGTGTTATTGGGTTTTTCCATTAGGAAATTCTCAGTAGCAGCACGGAGTCTGGAAATGTGCCCGAAAAACGCCAATAGGCTCGCCCCCTATTACGTGGGACTGAAACATACCTGGCGAAATGTGGGTGCAGAAATGCATCTCTGCCTACCCCTTCGGGGAATATAGGCGTGAGGTATGTTTGTTTGTTTGTGTCGGAAATTTGTAAGTTTTTTCCCATTACATTGGGAAAACTGACGAAGAGAGAAAATGTATGCTTTTCTGATTACAGTCTCTTGAACGTGAGCCATAGGAAGATTACTGGCTAAACGAGAACGTAATAATACACTTCATTAATGAAACATAATGCAATAGAAAAATTGCAAGAATATAAAAACCCGATACAGACTTGCAATCTCCATAAACACGCCCACTTAAAACATAAAGAATAATTTGAATAAACAATGTCCACTTTATAAATCTAAACGCGGCGAAATGAAAAAAGTAAGAAAATAGCCACAGGGTTGTGGTTTTATTAGCAGGAGCTGCACGCAGCTGATTATATTAAAATGTTTCTCATAATAACACCGGGTCAGGAACAATGCGCCATTAGGAGGCAATATTATCTAGAATCTAGAATGAAGTTCAGGTAGTACTGCGTGACTGCCTTTAGTATTAGACTTTTTGACTAGAGACTTTTGGATGTTAGACTACTATACACCTACAAATTTTCTTAAAACATATCGTCATTATATGCGTATCTACATAACGGTTTTAATTTTTATTTACTAGGTTTAGGTTATCCATTTAAAATTATCAAACGCATCAAACACTTAAGCCCTAACTTTAAAATCCGACCTTGAACCCGAAATTCTTGAGCGCGAATAAAATTTAAACCGAGCGTAATTGCACATGACCAGGCTAATCAGCCGTCACATCTAAAACTTTGTGATCCCGGGCGAATCCCGCAATCCCGGGTCCCGGGCCGGACACGGGACTAATGTCGCGGCGGGCGGACAAATAGTCCGGTGGATTAACGGCCCGCCTTGATTAACTAAGCCGGCCGATGTTTGCTTCTGTTTTGTTATGCACCCCTGGTACTTTTGCTAGATTGGATGATCTCGCCCGTGTTCGCTCCCAATTAGTTTCCGTCTCTTTCTGTTGAGAAAAACGTTTGTTTAACAACAGATGGATTTTGGGTTGCCAAATATATGCACTTTCATATAACAATAAAAATTTAAAGATTATAGTTGATGTGAACTGCTTAATTTTAATTGATCCGCTGGGTATATATAGATCGTCTCTAATAGCTTTCACAGAAAACCCTTCGTAGATAAATTCTTAGCTAAATAAAGTTTTCAAATAATGCAGTGTCATTGTTAGTAATCTTTTGATTTGATAGTAGAGACAAGGTAGTATTCCCATGTCTGTACTTAAAAAATCTAAAAAAATATGGCATGAAAGTTTTCCTCTAAAATTACTCCTGAATTTACTTTTATTCCATTACCTAAACAAGACAATGTTCTTGAATCAGCAATCTATAAATTACCAACACTGCCAGCCCTATAGGGTGTGATGTATTCGGTTTTATCATTCATTGGTGATGTATATACTGATGTTTCGGTTTCGTATGCCGAGTGGGAAAAATTGTTTATGAAGATACCCTTGTTTGGGCCAGTGCCAAAACCCGAAGCAAACTTTATAGCGTGTTCTTAACGGAATGGGCTGAGACGGTTGCCACGTAATTTCTATTGTATCTGCATAACTATTACATATTTATTCGATCTTTGATGGTATAAGGATATATTTATTTCAGCATCATATATTCATATCACTTAATGTATGGAATGAAGTATTTTATTAATGGTGACTATCAGGCACTTTTAGCTTGGGAGAGTTGAGAGATCTTGTGCCGGAATAATAGAAACAGAAATAACAAGTTGTCTATCGTACTTATCTTCTTCTTCTTCTTCATCAACCCATATTCGCCCACTGCTGAGCACGGGTCTCCTCTACCATTGAGAGGGTTTAGGCCATAGTCCGCCACGCTGGCCTAGTGCGGGTTGGCGGACTACACACCTAAGAAATTCCTAAGAACTTTTAGGTGTGCAGGTTTCATCACGATGTTTTCCTTCACCGTTAAAGCAAGTGATAATTCAACTTGAATACACACATAACTTCGAAAAGTCAGAGGTGTGTGCCTGGGGGTTCGAACCCGCGACCGCCGAGATTCTCGACCGCGCGCCTAAACCTCGAGGCCATCACTGGGCATCACTTATCGTTCACAGTTAAAGAACGTGAATTAACGTAAACGTGAAATATAGCACTGGCGGTATGTCCATAGACTTGTAAGCCAAGCTTCAGTAAATAATTATAAACTAGAAATTACACAATTAATGTGTAACGCTTTTGGGCTTCTGTGGAAGTAATGCCTCATTGAAATAATTAGGGTATACACCCTAATCTTACTCATCATCACATCACCTTAATCATATTGTTGGCAACTTTCAATAATTTACATAAATGTACATTAACGATGTTACTTTAAGTGCTAGTTAAATATTTAAGCAAACATGAGGTAAAATTGAACTTAGCGAGAAGTTTAAGCGTACCGAAAGACCAAGAGTTAGGATTTAAGTGGGTTCTTTAAGTTTTTGGCGACGAGCCAGCGTCACCTGCGAATGTTAAAGAATGGCTTTCTAACAACATTAACAATTGAGGCGACGAACATTGCGCGCTGTTAAGTGAGCAATTAAATTTATTTAGCTTTTTACCGTCAGTGTATACGGTAGTAAATAAAAATGTCGTTTTTATAGCTGAAGTAGCTGGGTGGATTTATAGTGTTTAATTTTGCGTGTAGAAAACAGTTTGAGAGCGTAAAAACGTACCAAGTGCATATACATAATTACATATGAACTATCTATCACAAGTTTCAAACAACCAAAGCTCTTTGATGAAGACTGCAGTATTAAAAAAAAGTAAAATTAAATTATTTAAATTTTTATTTTAAAACCTTGTGTTTTTTTTTAACATTAGTTGTAAAAATATCGTTTTAAGAAACCAATGTTTGTAACAAGGAACTTTAAAAATAATATTTTGCGCTGCACCACACTAACAAGACCACAACAGCTACGAAAATCTTAAAGAACTCGCGACAAAAACAAGTTTAAAATCTTCATAAATAAACCAGCGAGCGCGGGACAAGGGATCTCGATTTTCCACCTGTTAAGGCAAAACTATCTTCGATAAATTAAGTTTGGGCCTAAATTATGTTTTAGGCTATCTAGACAGCGCCCGGGGCGGTTGGTAAGCCGCAACACGAAGCCATGAAATTAAGGGAAGAATTCCTTCTCAGGGCAAGTACAGGTCGAAATAACTCCGTCTGGATTTCATGTGTCTGCGGGATTGTTTAAATACGTGAATTAAGCGATTGTCCTTACATTGTTTGCTTTTGATATGTGGTTTGAAGAATAGTGTGGTTTGGGAATTAGTGGAGTGTTTCATTCTTAAACAAAAACCCCTTTTAAGATGACTTATCTTTGATTTAAGTAGTTATTAATTACTTTTTATTATTTTGTTTATGGTACAGAAATATAATTATCGGATTAAGTTTTTAAATACTTTACAGGTGCCTTTTCCACAGCTGAGGAAGTTTAAACCTTAGTCCACCGCGGTAACCTAGTTCAGTTTATGATTGTATGTTACTAAACTATAGCCCAAGGAAACTCATATGTAGTATTATATTTTAATATTCTACAGACGAATAATTATCATAACCATAACATAGATTTTTCCGCGCCGCTATACAAGCGTCTCGTAAAAATTCATTGCCAAAATGTAGCAGAATATTTTTTTATTGGTTCTCCGAAGATTGCGATAGGCTCCGGGGCGAAGCAGTATTTGTCCAAGATTTCTTGAAGTAACTCTTTTCCGATAGTTAGGTAAAGATATTTCTAAAAACATAGCTATTTATTTTCAAATTTGGCTAATTTTGGAATCTTCAGAAGCAAAGGAGCAAAAATTGCGTTTTGGCTTGGTAATTAAATTGTACCAAAATTTCTCATAGACTTTATGATAGCATAAAGCTTTATTCCCATAATAAAAGTTATCAATAGCTCGACTATAACTTTATTTTAATGCATTGCAAAAACATTCAAAATTCAACATATAAATCGTCTTACATTTTAAAATTTCCCTTGAAATCACTGTCTAGGATACAATGCGTGGTGTATATAGTTCCCTTTGAACCAATCCCAGACACAGCCGGGGGCAGTAGTTGTAAATAAACACGTCCGATATTAGTGTGTGTAAGCGATTATATCACTTTCAGTAGATATGCAGCGGTTAGTGGTTTAGCTAGTAGTGCCGAGACGCTGACAGACGCTTCTCAGCCCGTCCGTCCATTACGCCCCGGGGTGTCCTACGCTTGGCTTAATGCGCTTTAACATTGTCGTGGATCTGCTGTTATATATATACCGTATGCTTAGTTAGCAACTAGGTATATACAGTAAAACAATACCTTTCCCGAATCAAGTGTGTTGAAGCACCTCAAGGACTCATGTATTCAGACCGTGATCGGAAACTTAGGCAGGTAATAGCTATGGTGATTACTGATTACAAACCCCTGGCGTTAAGAAAATCCCGCCAAGAAATAAAAAAATAATGTTTTCCATACGGTACCAATCATGGGTATAAAATGTATGTGGTTGTTAGGAAAACATAATTTTTTTATTTTTTGTCGGGATGTTTCTTTAACACTGGTGTTCTCATGAGTTCCTTAGGTGTCTCAACACACTCAATTCGGAATTTTTTATAATATTGTACTAACAAAAGGGGTCATATATTTGGACGATGTGTATTGTACATATTTACAGGTTCTCTGCTAGTGAGGAATTATTAATTGTAAGCCCTAGATCGCTCGTCAACATATAATGCTGCGAGAGGAACAAGACAGTCTGAAGCTTCTAAGAAACCTGCTATGAAATACAAAGGCTGCAGGCATGATTCAAGTTTCCAAATGAATGTTCATTGCCATTACATAAATAAACACTGTACAGGTGCACACTAACTATTTTTTTTTCATTTTCTTTTCGGTATACTAATTAATACATATCGATGTAATTGACTTACGCAAAATAATACATTTTGGTGAGACATACAAAAATGTTCTCTGTTTAGCAATCTAGCTTACTGCCTTTCGTTCCAAGACAATCAAACCCAATACGGCCCAAACCATTCAAATAAAAATTAACCAAAAGTTTAACCGAAAGGGCTGTTATCGTATGGTGAGATGAGTCATAAGTCATAAAGTTTCGCTATCACACTGGGCATGCGGATGTCGGCAATCTGTGATAGGGGCGGTTTAATGGGTGGAATTAACCGAATCGGCCCACGGTCTCACTGTATTGTGCTGCTGAGTGATTTGTGATTGGACAATTGCTGCACTCGATACTGCTATTACTTACCATTGAACTTTTGGGTTGGAGAAATAATGCTGTATAGTTATTAGATCTTTCTTTTGGAATGATGATGTTAAAATTAAAACAGTTATCAAGGATGCCAAGAACGGATGGACCAAATGTACGGATTTTTTTTACAGAGCTAATAGATATTAGATTCGCTGGCCAATTATGGTCGCTTGGTTTGATAGATTAGAAGGTATCAAACGAGGTTTTCTTCATTTATGTGCATAGAATTTGTTTTGGGATCGAGGTAAATGTAAAGAAAATATTGATAAATCTCTGTTCTATCACTCTTCAAGTCAATTTATTTCAAAATTTCTACAGGCTAAACGTAAAAATGTAGTCGGCGCAAACTTTGTGATTTGCGACGTAACCCGAAACGTTGAATAAACGAAGTTGTGCCCGTCGGTTATCTATCCGTCCACTGACACTTTTATTAGAACGAAAGCCATTTTTGACAGGAACACTAACTGCATTATTGTCACACAATTTGGAGCAGATCCAAAAGTGTGGGGCGTACAGAATTTTTACATTTCACTCGGATTCCGCCCGGCTAACCGTGTTAGACATCGATCCAATAATTGTCTATGTGTTTTGTTACAATTTTATTGGCCTAGCACTATTTCTCACTCTTTCTATATGTGTCTCGGAGAGATACCAGGCTTATATCAATAACCAATGAGTCCGGATACCCCGTTTGCCTTCTGCATGGGGGATTCAAGAGGATTTGCCGATGTTAAAAGAAAACCTTCATTAGAAATACATAATTGGGTTAAGAATAATAATCCAGAATATTTGTATTCATTTGTAGACGAGTTTTTAGATTATAATCGAACAGCTAACTAACAATTGCTAATATGCACAGTTTCTCAATTCTTATAAGTGAGAATTGCAATGATCATTAAATCATTAAGTCGCCTCTTCGATATCAATAAAATTAAAATGGAAGCTCCTGTGTACAAAAGCTGAACGTTGTGATTTTCCGCAGACTCAAAATAAATAGAGTTAATTGATTGCTTAAAACCAACATTAAATAATTACGAATCGGCAAACTTTGTACTGCGTTCGTTTTAAACGATCATTTCTCGGAACATAACAGTTTTTACATCATGATATACATATGAGTATGTTTTATCGTGAAAGATCTATTAAAGCATTTGTAAACTATTTAAGCATAATTTTAGCCACGTAACCAGAAATGCTTCGTCATTTATGTTATAACACGGTCATCAATAGTCAATATCTCAGTGACAACAGAAAATCGAAAGTATAGTTTTTTATGCTTAAACGCCTAAATAATTAATTAATTGAAGTATTTTGATATATTTTGTTAGATAAATTAGTTTAGATAAAGAAAAATGTCAGGTTCCTAAGGAACATCAACAAAAAAATAAATAACCCGAAATTTCAATGCCACGTTGCATATAACACATTGTAAAAATATATTCGTCCTAAAATTAAAGACATAATTATGTCACAGCTTTTGTAAGCTAAAATAAGGATAAAAATCTAAATATTAATGATCCGTCAACTTGAGCATATAATGCCTCTCCACATTCCGATAGAAGTGGATAAATTTTCCAAGAGGTACCGCCTAAATAGGACGGTCAATGCGCCCTCACGTTTCCAAGACGCTACCCGTCGCATTTCAGTGGTGTCTCATCACAACCTCACCCCATCAAATTAAGCATACTTTTTAACTTGGCCGGACGAATTTTAAATTGAATTAAGCCCTGGGCGGATCGTGACTGCGCAAAGCGTATGAATGATGACTTATACAAAGATGTGTTTCAGCCAGTGTAAGTTGGGCCGCGTCGGTGCAGTTTCTCTTTGAAGGCGAGTGCGGTTAGGTTGGTCGGTGGCACAATGATTATGAAATTGAAGCAATCCCAGTGTTCCGGTTGTTATAATTGCATTAAACGAATGTACTGCCGGTACCGTTGGTAATGCAGCGGTAAACGATGTGAGCGGATTTCCTTGGTTTCTCCGGTGCCAGTTGAATTCTTAACGTGCCTTTTGATCTGGTGTTCTTGATTATTTATGTGGGCTTTATATTTCACTCATTTATGAGAGTATTTTTTGGTAATTTCGTAGTAAAATTAGTAAAAATGATAAATATCTAGAGTACGTGGAATGATAAGGCAGGTGAAATGTGGAGCGGATTTCTATAAAAAAACCCTACCGTTTAAAACCTTTAGATACACGTAAGAGCAGAGGTGGCCTCGAGGTTTAGGCGCGCGGTCGAGAATCTCGGCGGTCGCGGGTTCAAACCCCAGGCACACACCTCTGACTTTTCGAAAGTTATGTGTGTATTCAAATTGAATTATCACTTGCTTTAACGGTGAAGGAAAACATCAAAACCTGCACACCTAAAACTTCTTAGGAATTTCTTAGGTGTGTAGTCCGCCAACCCGCACTAGGCCAGCGTGGTGGACTATGGCCTAAACCCTCTCAATAGTAGAGGAGACCCGTGCTCAGCAGTGGACGTATATGGGTTGATGAAGAAGAAGAAGAGCAGAGTATGACAGTACATACGACACCGGCTTAGGTTTTGTAATTTATTGTTAAAAAAATCATTTAATTCTTAAAAGTCCTTTACTCTCAAGGTGACGATCAATGAATCAGGATTTTCGCCAAATCGCGCGCCGCCATCACCGAAGCGGGCGTATCTCAAAACTTTTGTTTCAAATCAAATAAAGTTATTGTAAACTTGGCACGGGGGCGGCCAGCCGATGTCCAACTATTGGCACATCGGATACTGCCGGCGCCAAATTGCGAGCCGAAAATTGCACATCATTGACATTTTATCTAATGCCCTGCTCTTTAATTCGGGTATTTTTGGTCTTTTAGTATCCTTAAGAGCTATGTAATAAATGCAATGTACAATTACTATTTGCAACATACTGCGATCTGCCTGTAACGCCGAAATTTCTGGACCAATTTTGATGATTTGGTATAAAGATAGATGAGGTTTAGGATGACTATTAATACGAGTCTCATGTAATAGGGAGTAAGTCTATCACATATTATTTAGCACATTTCAGACTTAGTGCTGTTGTTGCCAATTTCTTAAAAAAAATATAAATTCTAGGTCGCAAGGCGCATACTTGTATAATGAAGCAGTCAAAGGTCAAGATTCTAATTTTTGTAAGAAATATTGGTGTCAGAACCAACTGATGACACTTGCGTAAACCTTCATACGTAATCAACGACTCACGTTTTACTGTTTATCACGTTTTGTTGAAACGTATACAACCTATTTTGAATTTATTATAATTTTAAGAAAAAAAAGATGTTTTATCTCAAACATAATTTTCTATGTTCGCTGCATGTTAAATAGTGCATTCATAGCATTGGGACGAAATTATTTTTGCGTTTTTGTACAAGATATTTTCATTAGCAGCACGGGGGCTTAGATTGAGAATACGGTGGATATTTCTCGATCAGAATTTATCGAAACAAACAATTGTCAGGAACCGAAACTCAACATGGGTAGAACTATTGCATTTCGAACAGGTTGCACTTGCATTAAAGAGATTGACGTCGGTTTGACCTACCCCTTCCCACAGACTCCCACTTACCGTAATTAAAAACCTTTAAAGATTTCACGTTGCGTTTCACCATTTTCGCTTTCCGAACGCTTTGGCTCCGAACGGGTCGACCATCGTGCTGGAAAGTTCTAGACTGTTCGTTGCTATTGGGGATCCCCTTTATAGTTTCATTTGTTTTCTACTGCTGTTTTTGATAATGGGTATTAAAACTGATGTTTAAGATCTAAAGTGATACAAGTTCATACATTTCTTTGATAAACAAACAATAGGATTTGAATTTTAATGTGGAATCGAAATTGTGCACTAGGTAGTCGGATTTAGTTATCTTTTTCATTGCCCAATAGCATTTGCATTTACTATCAGTCCATTTAGAATAATAGTTTTTACTCTATTATTTACATGTTGCGCTCAATTTGTAAACAGTTTTGTATGGCGAAATCATACAATATCATCCACAACCGAGGAATCAAATTAGAGATCACTTGATCGCATGCACCGGTTCACGACAAACAACATCGTGATTTTAAAATAACTATTACCACCACATAATAACCAAATAGTTATTCCGATCTTTAATGTTACTAAGCTAACATGTAATGAACAAATCTCAATTTCCACCAAAAATCCACGACATGATAAATCACTTTACGGCTCATTAGGCCCTATTGATATTAGGAACTTAGTGTCGACGGCGCAAAATTTAGATTTTTATTATAAAATATATATTCATAAAAGTTTCGGCCCGGTAAGCGTAATTCGCGTCAGAACTAAGGCTCTGGAAGCTTCGTAAGACATTTCCATATTAGATCGTGGTTCCATATTTTTTGGGAATTTAAATAGGCTTGAGAGATTTTATGACAATCTAGGGGAGTCAGAGATCAATGTCAAGTGACTTGATATTGACCAAACTATTAAAACAGCACAGTAAAGTAAATTATTTGTTGGTCTGAAAATAGTAGGTAGCGTTTGAAGAAGAAGCGCTGGGTTCAACTCCATAGTCACGCAAATAGCACCCAAGTTGGGATTTAAAAAAGGGTCCAAAAACAGCAACATGCTCGATGAAGCAGCCCTAACATCTAAGGAAATGTGATTAAAGAAGATTCTTATTATTGTTGGCCATAACCCATCTTTCTAGGGGATGCCTACGTTCAGCAGTGGACGGCGATAGGCTGATGAGAATAACCCATCAACAACAAATACGCAAAAAATGTCAGTATTCCTACGTAAAGACTTTAGACTTCCTCCCACGATGAACAAGAAAAAAACTTATTTATTGACATTATTGTGTTTACTCAACCTTAAGGCTCGGTCTTGACATTGGCCCGAATAAGGAGCTGCTTGTTTACGATCGTTTAAGTACCGCCCACGATAACGTTACGCTAGAATAATATTTAAGCGAAATGAGTCAGCGTTTGTCAGACTTATGCTTGAATTAGCACAGAAGGTTTTATCACCATCATCGGTTTTGATGATGATATCTTATTTCATACGCATTTTTATCATCTTGATATCACACTGCTCGATGTTAACAGTTATTTATAATACAATTTTTGTCTGTTTTAGCTAATGGTCTTTCTAAAATAAATAATATAAGCATTAAACATCAGGAATCAATTGCAACTGCTGAGAAACCCATAGCTAAACTGTCCTGAAGCGGTCTACTACATGCCGAATACATTGATGCGTTGCAGGGTTGCAATTGAAATAGTTAGTATACCAAGTTATCCTAAAGTAGATTAGTTATATCTAGTACATCAAGAAGATAAATGCACTACGATGTATGCCTAGGAGTTCTACCTACAACGTTCGATACCAAATCACTACTTTGACCACAATCTTCAGTTCTAAGATTGATAGTTGGATCGAAGATACGACACGCTTCTCGAAACAGATGTTCATTAATAAGTGTTGTATCAGCAGTCCCCTGTTATGGTGTCACCGAAAATCAGGTCGTGAGGTCAACGAACTTGGTTAACCCGTATACCGGCATGGACTGTTCTTATTCAGCTTTAGAGAATACCCTAAAGCTAACCAATAGGTTATACTTTTGCTTTTTTTTTGTTTTACTATATAAATTAAAAATATATAATAAGCTAATAAGCAATAAAGTCTCAACATTTTCGGATAACGCTTATATCTTCAGGGACTTTTGTGTTGTATGTATTTCTTTTATACAGTGAAACCTGGTTAAGTGAGACATCAAGGGACCTGCAATGTCGTTTCACTTATAGAGGTATTCCACTTACCCAGTGTCTCAGATATACAGGTATAAATAAATATCTGTCTCATTTACAGAGGGTTCCATTAATAGAAGTGAGAATACAGGTTATTTCAGTTATACAGGTGCGATCATTAAATAAAATAACGTGTTATGTATGTAAATGAGTTTTAATAAAAAAAAATAGTACAATAAAGTAAATTATACAGATGTAATCAACAAAATTATTCAAGCACGTTTTTACACGTAATATGTACGAATATGGAAACAGAATGTATCCATATTTTCATAAACGGATATTAACTTCAGTTTTTCACGTAATGATAACGAGTGTAGCTTTCGTTTTGGCATTCTTCAAATAAACATCTGTATGATAGTAAAGCGAAACTAAAACTGAAGGTAATTGAAGCTCAAAATTTATACTTACGTATTGGAATTACGTGTGGAATTTGTGGGTAGAATAAGAATGAGTAAACAAACAATGTTATCTCAGTTACAGAGGTTTATGCATATAAAATTTACTCGCTGTCTCAGTTATAGAGGTAACTATGATGATAAATCGAAAGAACAAATCCCAGATATAGAGGCTTACCTCGTCCCACTAACAGAGGTAATTCAGTGCCAAAGTGTTGGGACCTCAGCATGAGTTCCAGTTATGGAGGTTTCTCACTTATCCAGGTCCCACTTAACCAAGTTTCACTGTATTTATCAAATCATTAAAAAAATAAAATAATACGTTTTTTATTTCAAAGTCATGTCTCAGAAAAATTGACATCTGCCAAAAGAATCAAGTTATCGTGAATGAGGTATAGTCAGAGGCGTCTTGTCAAAGTCGTAACCTCTACTGAATCTCCTTTTGAAAAACGACATTATCGCTGATTTCCAATACATTGCGTAGAAAGTCATGACGAAACTTCAAATGAAGCATACTGAACACGTAATGAATTCTCGTCGCGTAAATAAAATTGACATTTCGAGTGGCACGTCCTATATTCTAGTCTGCACGTTTCGTATGTAGTGTATAGCGAACAATAAACTTGTATATAGTTTAACATAACATGTTTGAAACTTGTTTACCCTCGCGTAGCAAATTGCTATGAATCATCGCCGACAAGAAATATGGAAATGGAGATTGTTTGAGCGGAACATACGAATTCCTGCTCTTTTATTTATTAGATCGTCGTTGTGAATACTTAAATAGTGTTCAAATCTATGCACGTGTGTATATTAGACTCACCTGCCAATTCTATATTGCTTTGAATATAGGCCAGTGAAGATGTTTATTCAGGCGAAAGACAATTGCGTTACTCTAGCAAGGTATTATGTCTTGTTTTGTCTATACATACGTACGTAACCCCACGTCTGTATTCCCCTAAGAAGGAGACAGAGGTGCTGCTACTTGTATACTAACTAAAGCATATACAAATGAAGAAAAGTAAACATGCGCGGGATTCCTTAAATACCCACGATACACCTAAATGTACTAAACTGTGGTAGGTAATAATACTTACTTTCTTATCCCTGTATGATCAAAGAAGAAAAGACTATAAAAGTAGGGAAAATACACAGTAACAAATTACACTACACTGTGTGCTATTATGAACGTGGCAAAAATAAAAAAGAACCCATCAGCTCTATCGCTAGATCACAACTATTAAGCCCAAACCAACTTGAGAAAGATGCTATTATAGTAAAATAAAGTCTATAATGCATTAATGGTGTACAGATGTTCCTTTGACGATGTCCCGGGCAATAAAGAAGCCTACACACGGGCGGGAGCACGTAGTCGGCTAATTGACGTTGGGCTGAGGCGGCCGGCAGCGTAAAGCGCTTTAGTTTTATAAGACAAGCGGTCGGAGCGCGGCAATATAGGATTATGGTGCCAACTTAAACGGGTCTGAAGAGACGAAATTGTGGGGTTTTGATGAAATAGCTCGGGTTATTACACCTGGCAATTCCTGTATGCACGGAGAATGGGTAGAGGTATATGGATTTTTTTGACAGTTTAAGAAATGGGGGGAGGATGACTTCAATTTTAAAGCATATATTTAGACTTTGTGCTGCTATTTAAATTTGTTAATGTAAGAACCTAATTAGTGAAAGCTTCACCGCAAAAATCGAACCCAGAAATCAGCATATACTTGGACTGCTGGATCATCATGATAGTCAGCCAAAGACAAACTTTATAATCACCTTGCAATGCCCTGAAATCAACCAGATTTTCGATCACATCTCATTCCTCTTGGACCAAACGACTGCTTCGTTTTGTCGCTTTTTCGTTTCATCTTGACAATAACCATACCGTTAAAATTTGACGATTTGTAGGCTGTTATGTCCACTGACCATGTAAAAAGATAAATGGTTGATAATTTAGACACAACACCTCCGATCATTAGGGACTTTCACACGACTCGTATTATAAGTCAATTTGTTTTGACGCATATTACGACATTGTGAAGTGTCTACACGCAATGAACATTCAACGATTGTTATGACGGTTTATCGACGAGAGGTCGCCGGTACGATCGTGTGCTATTTTGAGAAAATCCTCTGATTTGAACGTGTAGTTTTGTATGCATTTCGGAATTGTTATCAATAAAAATTTAGTGTCGCTATAATTTTATGTTGTAGGTTGTCTCTATCGACAAAAGACTTTTTCAATCATCGAAATTTTACTACTATATTTTTATCTGTTTTTAGATGTGGCAAAATTTTCATGATACAATGTCATCTTTTATGGATTTTTAACGTTATTAAATGTTTAATTTGTGGTTACAAATTAACAACTATATCGTCCTTTTACATGAAAGAAAACATTAAAATAAGAAATCCTTAAAGCTAACGAGTAAGTCATTACCTGAAACGTGAGTTACTAATATCAAATGATCAAAAATCCTATTCATCTTATAACGTTCTAAAGTTCAATGAACCAGATTGAATAAAAACCCCCCGCCCATTTGTAACACATGTGCGAGCTTATGTCAACGTTTATTAGTTTCATACGCTTTTTATACTTCAAATATGAAAGCTAGATTTTTTTATGTTGGCACTATCGTTTTCACATTACTAGGTTGGTCATCTGTGGTTAATCTGAGATTAAAACCACAATTGAGAGTAGATTTTTGGATATTAATTAAAGTGAATTAAGAAGTACGTACCAGATCACTCCAGAATATAATTATTATTTTTTGTTGGAAAAATATTTTATAAGTGCTGTTGAATTTGTGTTGAAACATTGTCTTAAAAAAAAGTATTTTTTTATGCACTAGTACATAGCATGATAATATTACATACATAATTGCTATCAACGGTCAAATTAAAGTTAAATTTTTATTTTATACCTATGAGTATAATTAATCTAGAGACTTAATAAGCAGTGATGGCCTCGAGGTTTAGGCGCGCGGTCGAGAATCTCGGCGGTCGCGGGTTCGAAACCCAGGCACACACCTCTGACTTTTCGAAGTTATGTGTGTATTCAAACTGAATTATCACTTGCTTTAACGGTGAAGGAAAACATCGTGATGAAACCTGCACACCTAAAAGTTCTTAGGAATTTCTTAGGTGTGTAGTCCGCCAACCCGCACTAGGCCAGCGTGGTGGACTATGGCCTAAAAACCTCTCAATGGTAGAGGAGACCCGTGCTCAGCAGTGGGCGTATATGGGTTGATGAAGAAGAAGAAGAAGAATCTAGAGACTTCGATTAGCACACTAAACTGGAATATACAAACATTTTGTATTTGATTGGAGGAAGTAAAAAGAAAACACAAAGCGTGGAGTTTATTTTCGTCAATTCTCACATTAACTACAATGATGTCCTCTTAACACAATGAAGCAAATTTAAATTGGCTAATCCGAGATATTATTCCATTTAAGTGTTCGTGTTGAACGTTAATTTGTTCACGGGAACATGAGACACATCCGTTGGGTGATAGGATTAATGAATTCAAAGAAACGCATAAAGTGCTCAAATGCACTTATTTATACCGGTATGGTATGCGTTTTTGTGTGTGCGTTTTTGTGTTTTTGTGTTTTTGAAGAGCTAGACTTAAAAATAACGTCCAATTTTGAATTACTATGCAAGATTTAAACTCACTTTACTCTTCTTAAAAATTACCTTTATCGATTCGCTCTTTATCTTAAGATTTCTGTTTAACAGACTCCATCGATATTTTGTCATCTAAGTCTATCGAATCTTAGATAACTTGAAAATATTTAAGACCTTGCCTTTAAATTGCATTTAAAACACCACAATCTTCAAACTTGATAAGATTAAATCCTCCTTCAAGGCCAAGGCCGGAAATCCAACGCAAGACATTTCAATCAGACGATTTTCCCCGGTTGTCTGACGAACCGGCGTCACAACAGATCAGGCTTCCCTCCCCTCGGGAGCTCTGCATCGATGATTTACGCCCTCCGCACCGAGTCCTGAGGATACGAGGTTTGCGCTCCCGAATATGTTTTATGATGACGTTACAGGATTTGCAAATAGTATTAACTTACGTTTTGGAAGAGGTGATGTTCTAGGTTTCTGGGAATCGATAGCAATACTATGAGTTTGTAGTTTAAGCCTTTTTTCGTTGGGTCTATGAGGATGTCTTACGGGGAGTATAGCGTTTGAACTCCGCAGCGACAAAAATACTTGTGTAAGCAACAATAATTTTCCGATGTTTGCGGCCCAAGACTTATTTTATCATAATTGTATCTACATTTATTTTTGGATATATAAGGTATTAAATTTAATTGTGTCAGTCAAACAGACGAAATTTGGAATCATGACAATGAATTACAAAGCATTTCAAAATGAAATTTTGGAAGTTGCTTCATAATAGATATCTAAATGCATTAACACTTACATACATCCAAGACAAAACAAATGCAGTATTGAATACTCTTAAGATCACACGTGTAATAAACCCGTCTAACCAAAACTCCCAAGCCACACGGCGAATTTACATTCATTTTAAAATTAAATTAACAGCCAAATTCTTAGTAAAACGGATGATTCAATTTCCACTTCAAAGGCCCTCAAAGCTTCGTGATCCCTGGCCTCTAAGACAGTCAACCTTTAATCTACGTCATCCATCTCGACCCCCTTCGTGGGAGGGAGGTTGCCTCCCAACCCCGGTTTCGGACGGTTTAATGCACTTAAAATATTCTGTAGTGTCATAAAAGGAGCGTAAGTTACGGTTCCCTGAGGAATCGAATGAGTTTTACGAGCCAGCACTGGCGGTACGTTTTAGTACACCCGTGCTATGTAGTTTACTTTAGAAACAGTATGCTAAAAACGTAGGTAGCGCGCAGTTTGCTAAGTCTCATTTGTCTCTTGGGTGTTTTGTAGGTTTAAGTGTTGGGCGTCGTCAGGTTGAGGTGTTTTGTTTCTGTTTTGACAAAAGTGATATAAATTTTTCATAAAAGATTCGACTTCTGGTAAGAAAATTAGAAAAAAAAACCTCTATATAAAACGCATCTAGCCAGAATTACCGACCGGTTCATTGTTTATGTTATTTGAAAGTAACCCAAAAGACATAGCGTTGTTCGTTTAGCTTAGGAATAACACTGGCATGTGTCTGGGTTTAAGAATAAAAATAAAAAACAAATCCAAACTCGTTCGAAATTGAAACCACGCCACGAAGTATCCACTCCAAAAAGGTGTGAACAGTTAAATTAATTCGTAAATGACATAAAAACATTTGTAAAACCTCAGCTGCTCGATCGGTGAGTTCAGCCGGCATTGGTTTTACAAATCGATTGAGGGTTGTTTGACGGGCGCTGTTTGCTCATCGCTGGCCGCTGATTGCGACACGGCAAATTGAATAATCATGCTGCAATTAATGTCTGTTGGTGTTTACACCGCGTTGTCACCCGGCAAGATTTGCATCCTTCGTGTTTGGAAAAATGTGTTTTGGCACTTAGTCGATGCTTTGTGTCGGTTAGTCCACATATAAAATTTTATTTTTACTGCGTCAAATTCGATTGCGGAATACAGACTTTGCATTTAAGTCCGTTGAAGTAGCTATTTTGACTATTTATTCCATGGTCTTTATTTATTTTCCATTATGAGCAAAATTTCATTCTCATACATCAAGTTATTTCAGCTAGGTAAGCTCTATGTCAGGTCTCTGAGTCAGCAGTGAATTTATAATAGACTTGTAACTGAAACTCGATATGCGAAACATTAGACTTTAAAAGTTTTCTATTGCTGCTCCTACGCTATTAGTCACAGGCCATAGCGTAACCTTACAGCCTTCTTCGATCAATGGGCTATCTAACACTAAAAGATTTTTTTAAATCGGACCATTCATCCGAGATTAGCGCGTTCAACCAAAAAAATGAGCTCTTTAGTTTTATACTCTTTATAATATACCCAATGACATGTGCAAAGTTTTAACACACAAATATAAGTCTTATGTCACCGGTATAAGAAACCACGAGATATTTTTCCGTCCCACGCCTGTCTCGGCGCAGGGATCGATACCGCGGCCTCACGATTGACGTCTCAAACCAACTGCGCCGCGGAAGCTCTCATTTCAATGTGAATAGTACTCTAATGACTTAGATGAATAGACGTAACTTGGCCTAGATTCGTTTGGAGCTATATAAAATGGTCTATGAGCTGTGTTGTCTTGAATAGTATCTACAGATAAAAAATGATTGAACTCTTCAACTAACTCTTTTGAAAAAATTCTTTAAGGATTTTGCGCCCACTATTGAGCATGCTTTCTCGTGTGATTTTATTATATTTGATTGAGATTAAAATAATCTGATACAGATTCGAAATATAACGCAATTTCTACTATAGTGTACTTATAGTAAAAGAATCTGGAATACACTTGTACTTGTGGTATCTTTTACTATACAGAAGTAGTCTACGAATGTACTTGCGCAACTAATTTTTTTTAGGAGTTTCAACCGCCAACCTCAACCAGGGCAGCGTGGTTAACTAAAGGCTTAATCCTCTCAGCTGTAGAAGAGCCCTAACAGTAGAACTTAAATAAAATGCTGCTGCTGATGATATTTATGATGATGATGATAGCACATAACAAGAATAAAAACATAAGACTTACATACACTGTTACCAAAACCTTTACCATTTTAACTTGAACCCTAAACCACACAGCACTCCCGAACCTAGCGACTCCGCTAGACGCCTCCACACGAGCAAGGCGACCTTCCCTTTATAAGGAATAAAAATATGTCAGAATATCAAGTGGTAGCAGGTGTGTTGCCATCACGCATTCTGCCGACGTAGGCCGACAGCGGATGTATAGTCAGGCGAAATTAAACGTTATGTGAGTCAAGTACGTCGTTTGTATTGAAGAGAGTTTGTCATTTGTTATGTTAGGTTATAGTGACAGGTTGGTGTTGGGCGTCTAGGTGTAGTGTGCAGTTGCAGTGAAAATTGTATTAAAGATAAAAACATTTAAACGGTCTAAAAATGGCCGACGTGAATATATATTATTGATGTGAGGATTTGTTGCGATGTAATGTAATTTATTTCTACAATTTGTATGAAATTTTGCGTTGACCGGAGATGACCATTTAGCATCATGACTCACACAAACCTGAATTCTCTGAGAAGCTTATTAATTCACATTAGCAATGTAAACACACAATTCTCGGGAGCAGTTTATGGTACAGCCAAATGATCAGTAAAGATGCAAAAAAAATGCAACAATGTTACAGCGTAAGAATATATAGAGTAGCGCAAGGTCTAGTTCCCTCGAATTAAGATGGTTGTTGTTTTTAACCGTAGGCCTCATATAACAGTACAAATTTACGTAATAAATACACACAATAACAAATATTCCATTCAAATAACCGCGACAAATCACGACAAACAAGCGAATACATCGGACATACAATCAATATTACATAAAAATAGCGCGCAACTGTAAAATTTAATATGAACGCGATTTGGGATTCAACCTTCGACCTCACCGCACGCAATCAGCTGTACAAACGGCAAAATATCTATTGCAAACAAACATTTCGAACGCGCGTCGAATTTGGTTAAATCTCGCCGATCGCAGCGGTACGAATCGAGCTGTCCAATTAGGAACATAACATTAATGAGTTGTCAAAACAAGAGTTCCCATCGCCAACGACGGAACGCCACTTCACAACCCATATCACCAGTGTAATAAGGTCGAAAATTGCCCAAAAACACCCATGGTAATGTTGCAAAATTAATGCCAAAGTTGAATTGTGAAAGTTGCGGTTTTTCGGTTGCGTACGATTTGTTTAAAGTTTAAAAGCAAATCCGGCAATTAGTGTTTTCGAAAAATTTTCGTCGCATATTTTTGCTTTTATTTTACATCGTTCAAGCACGCATTACAGGAGGTGTGTTGTGGACATGTCACACATACATAACTAAGGCGTGTGTATGAGGGGTGGTTGTGGTTGACAATGGAAACTCTATACGGACGACACTGCACCAACTACTTGGTCAGTGGTGACTAATGCTCATCATGC
Source organism: Cephonodes hylas (assembly GCA_030295005.1). Taxonomy (NCBI): domain Eukaryota; kingdom Metazoa; phylum Arthropoda; class Insecta; order Lepidoptera; family Sphingidae; genus Cephonodes; species Cephonodes hylas. The sequence continues at coordinate 13,478,978 of AP025364.1, forward strand.
CAGAAAAAAACAATAGAATATAAATAAACTATACGTACACATACATATACAACAATGTACGCTAGCATTAAACATTTGTTTTTATATTTCAATTTCAAAGTTTTATAAAACCGGAATGTAAAGTAAAGGAAGCCGACTTTATATTTGCTGCTTTCATCTGATGTTATTCCTGTATGTTACATTATCCAAAACTAGTAATTGGTCATTTAAATTAATATTCTTGTCCAACCGATCTCCTAAAACATATATTCCAAAGGAAAAAAGTATTTGCTTTTATTAAAAAAATATATAAAGCCTGTGGTTTGGCAAGCATAATTACATAGCGTTAAGAAAGGAGAATTTTCTATCAAGTAATTACGCGTTTAATACCAGTCAAAAATATATTTTATTACGTGTTACACAGTATGTTAACACAAACAATGCTTTAATTGAACATTCTTAATTAATGTAATTAATACGACTCCATTATACCACTTCATATTGAATTTCATGAGTGACATTACTTCAAAAGAAATGTATTTTAATACGTTACGCGATGTGATGGCCTGGATGTTTGATAAGACGCCTCGGTTATAAAAATATTAATAAGAATACTCTTAGGTCACCCTAAGCCAAGGTGATTGGACTAAGGGGTAGATCCTCTTACATGTAGCAAAAGCCAGTTACGCTACTAGAGCGTATAACTGATGTAAATGTCGTAAATGCACTACTATACACAACACTACCAGTGCTAGCCCCAATATTATTTATTAATGCTACGTAGACTAAGCATAGCAATAAAATTACCATAATGGTTAAAAAATCAAGGTCACATATAGATTATCAATTCTCCGATCAAATACTAAGTTACCTCAACTTACAAATTATTGGCAAAACATCGATACATCAAAGTCAAACAGTACGGTAGTTGCGTAATCGTTTCATTGGCGGGAAAAGCCGAACACTGCCGACGTCGGCCGAACAGCGGCGGTCCCAGCCGAAAATCAAAGAGGTTAACGCGACAATATGAAACGTCGCCTCTAATAGCTTTATTATTAATCTTCAGTATAATTTCCCCTCCGATGATGGATGGTGACTGATGGCGGTACTTGAAAACTTGTGTTTTGCGCGACTTCGGCCCCGCATAGAGAGCGGTAAATAATACCTTATTAATGCCGAAATTTCGGCAAATAGAATATTTAATATAATGTTTTAGCAGTGGGGGTGGCATGTTTATAAGCAGATTTAAAAGCGTTTGATATTTGCTTTAATTTTTAATATAATGGAATAGAAATAATTAAATTTGAAATATTAATCATATCGCTTTACTTTGATAATGTAATATAATTGCATTTTCTTGAGAGTCTAGACTAAAAAAGTAATATATTTATGGGATTAGCGATTGATTGTATGATCCTATAAATAAATAAATAATAATAAATACACACAACAGTCACATATGTCATCGGCTCTGACCCCACACTAGGTTACAAGCCCTGTGTCGTGGGTATCAGACACTACGAGAGACTTTTTCGGTCTCACAAACACCCAGACCCTAAACAAATATTTGTGGTTCACACAAACATTTGTCTCGGTGCGGGGATCAAACCCGCGGCCTCTCGTTTCGCAAGCTGGTATCTAGCCAACTGCGCCACGAGGGCTGTCAAACATTTGTTTGGGTAAATCTCGCATTACTCTCGACATAGGACTTTTATCTTAGTGTGGGGTCAGTCTGTTCCCTAATACGTGATGATAATTTCAAACCTACAGCATAATTAACCAACTCTGAAGACACGAGTCTCATAGTATTAAAACAAATGGTAAGGGTGACGATGCATACTGTTCTCGCTTACTCTACTCGTGGCTAATGACGCGAATGGAATCTACGGGATTGGACGGGTTGCGTGACTTGATTTAGCCTTGATTTCTGCCACTTATTCAACTTTTGAATGGGGATATTTATCATCCGGGTAGTACGAAGTTGGAGGCAAAAATGAGAAATGTGCGCAAGATGGCATGGCTTAAAAGGCTTTATCAGTTCATTATGGTGTGTTGAGGTGATCGTGTTTGAAGAATTTATTTTGAATTCATCATCATCATCATCATCAGTACTGGGCACACTAGCCCCTCTACAACTGAGAGAGTTGTTATATTTGGTGTATCTAATCTGTTTTTTATTATGAGGATGAAATTGTTAAGAGGCTGCGATTTTGCAAGAAAGTAAGTGACATATGAAACTTCTTTCGTTTTTCTGTAAGATGAATAAATGATAAGCGAATAATAATAAAAAATAAGCCATTAGGTTTAAATGTCATTTATATTGAAAACTGGATCTAGAAGATCATCTGTTGAAATAGGTGCCTGTTGCCTGTCATGCAGTCCATCAATCATAGCGGTAGGGTTGAAAATGTCATCCAACTAAATTTCTTGTTTTTTAGTTTGAGCTAAAAGCCTAAATGTTGCGATGGACACTTTGTGGCCGACGCTCATACTTGGTGGAAATAGTTTGTGTGGTGCAGCCGGCGCGCGTAATGATTTTGATTTTAAACTTTTAACTTAATATAGTTATAATTAATTATCCCACCAAAAACATAAATGTAAAAAAGGAAAGCCAAGTTCAATACAAAAATTATTCTCGACTGTGGGCTTCGCCGCAAAAAGAATGGAGATCTAATTGAGTGCCAAGTTCTATGCAAAATCCAAATATAAATAATAGGAAAAAAATATAATTATGAACAAATATTAAAGTCTATTTCTGTGGTTTATTAGATATCTATATGTAGCCTAAGGGCTGACTTGGCTAGTTTTCTTACACGAATTATTATTAAGTACCTACTTTTACACAGTAACGGAAGAGCCTTATGTTCGATGTGTAGTTTCTACCAGCAAGCCAAATTTTCGGAATAATAAAATAAGAACCGAAAGGTACCAGGTTTAGAACATGCGAAGGCTATATAAATTGTAAATGAAAACTAGCCAAGTCAACCCTTAGGCTACATATAGATATCTAATAAAGCACAGAAATAGATTTAATACTTGTTCATAATTATATTTTTTTCCTATTATTTATATTTGGATTTTGCATTGAACTTGGCACTCAATTAGATCTCCATTCTTTTTGCGGCGAAGCCCACAGTCGAGAATAATTTTTGTATTGAACTTGGCTTTCCTTTTTTACATTTATGTTTTTGGTGGGATATCATTACTTTTTGTAAAGAATATTATGCAGGTATTGAGATTTTAACTAACTGAATCGGTATTTTTAAGCAGTGCCTATGTTTATGTGTCGCTCGGGAGCGCTTTTATGTATGTACATCTATTTGTGTTCAGTGTATATTTATTATTATATTATATGTGGTGCCGCGCGCCGCGGAGGACACCGTTGTGTTCGCCGGTTGTTTAGCGCGTATTACAAGTTTTTTGTATGGGGACACCACTTATTTTTTGACTTAACTTCATTTTTATATTTCTGATATATAGCAAGTGAGTATACTAATACATATATTGGGATAGTTTTTTCAAATATCTGCTTGTAACCGTTCTAACGCTACAATTATAAGAAAAAATGTATGGGGACCCCCCCTATTTTTTAACTTTTTTCTATTTTTAGATTTTTTCCTACGTTTACACATAATTACCGAGCTGTATTCTAAATTTTATCCTTCTAGGTCATCTGGAAGTAGGTTAGGTTTAGGTACTATCAGTCAGTCAGTGCTAATATTCACGACTTTTTGACCTTCATATCTTTATAACCGTTTGAGCTAGCTTCATGAAATTTGGGCTTCTAGATGTCCTTATAGATATAATTAAACACACGTAGTTTCAAGTGTTTACGTCAAATAGGTTTTTAGTTATAGAAGGGTCAAAAGTGGCGCCAAATGGTTCGTGTAATGATACACTCGGCGCTGGCTAGCCAGTTTTACTTGAACTTGGCTTGACACGCTGCCGCGTGTCTAGATCACAATGATAATATACACGAAGAAAGATTTTCAATTACGCCTTAGATGCACGTATTCAAAAAATGGTAATACATATAAAGTCTTTCAAATCGCCTTGCATGCATGAAAAGGTTGAGGAACGTACTTTGTCTGAATCGTGGCCAATATTGATGCATGCATGAAGAGGAATGTCAGTTGATGAACCAAAAGAACTGTATTTCGTACGTTGGATTTAGCGTTCTATAGTCTCTCCCTACCTCAATGAGGGATAGGCGTGAGTACGTATTTATGTGTATATGTATTTTCAATAAGACGAAATAACAAAATGTTTACTACTGCTAGAAGTCAATAGTTGGCTTTAAATAAAATACTGTCCCACTATTTTATAGACCAACAAAAACAGTTAAGCTATGAAGACGATCAAGTGGCTATAAATATATCGAACTTTTCGATTATGGGTAATAAAACTGAGCCTTTGAGAAGTAAAGGGGATATTACGTTTATGGAATAAAAAAAACTAAGCCAATATTTCTATTTTCTAAGACTGGGGACATTGTGTGTAGCTCTAAATATGTCATCATGATACATACATAGCTTCGCTATAGTTTAAAGGAACAATGGGTCCCAAGTCCCATAAACGTCCCACTGCTATGTACGGGTCTCATCTACTATTGAGAGGTTTTAAGTCCTTAGTCCGCACCCACTACACACCTAAGAAATTTTTGTGAATTTTTAGGTATGCAGATTTCCTGGTGATGTTTCTTCAAAATTATTCATTCAAAAACAACTACCAAACATTAGAAATCCTATATGTTACACCCAAAATATGCGAGACATATGTATTGATAAGCAAATACTCACAGTTGAAAACACGTAATCAGAACATCGGAGAAGAAATCATTACCTGCAAGAAGAATACATCCATTAGTCAAATGTGTTGAAAGCAGAAAGAGTGCGCATTCTTAAATCCCCTTTTATATAGGAAAAAAGTTGTAATGCCCTCGTCATTCATGCAAAAGCGACGCCATTGGAGTGCCAATACGCGCCGCTTCGGCTCTCGTGGTGCAAGTCACGAGACGACGGTATTCAATAAAGTTGTTTACATCACTCGTCATGTTCGAGTGGTCTGCTACGTGGCTGGTGTGCGGTGCGTAATGTACGCCTTTGTGTGGAACACCACTGTTTGTGTAATTACCTTTTTCGATGCAGATCTTTTTTAGTATTGTGCGGGTTGCATTGTTGTTTTAATTAGGAACGGTTTTAAAGAATATTTGATTAAATACTGAAAAAACGTTATTGATATTAACAATGCAGTTGATAAAATATCTTTCGTCATCATCGGGTGAATGATTGATACCTGCCGTCCTAAAAAAATCGGGGTAAATTATATTGCTTCATTATACTCCTTGAAATTATAGTTTATGGAGTGTTATAGGTACTTTCTGAATTGCCTGGTATAAAGTATAGCAAAACAAAATACTCGAATGCAGAAACCAGACCGATACTTTACGGTTTAAAACACACGTGAGTTAGATAGCAAACCAATAAGATGCCAAAAGACAACAATGTTAACAATGTCTACATAAAATGTATATAAATATTGTGCCAAAAGTCGGACAAAAAAAATAATAGACTTGATATGTTATTCGATGTAGACGGATCCCATACACCATTGAGATTTTTTTAGAGTCCAATTGCTTTTGTTATGTCAACTCCAATCATATATCGACAGGCTTCCTTAACAATGGTATCAGGTTATTAAGGTATTTCAGTAAAACTATTTTTAAAATAGAAGTAGCAAAAAAACTAGATTTTTCAAAAATATATTTTTTAAATTTTGCAATTATTTAAATTAATACTATCGTTTCCATCGAGGTTATCACGAAAAAAATAATAGTCTTATGACGTCGCTCTTCGATAATTCCCGAGATTATCACATCAGCGTTGAAAAGGGGAGATAACATATAAAAAGTAAAGACTGTATTAGGCGGTAAATTTGAGCTTATCTCGAAACCCTCATGACTTCAGTGGTGCTCCGAAAGTAGGATACCGCTAAAAATAGGGCTCCATTTATTTGAAACACTCGGGTTAGCGGGGGCACAACTTGCGCGAGTAGCTTCAGCTATTCAAGTGACATTCCTGGGTGAAATGTCTGGAAAGTGGGTGCTTTGAACTATGGGTGTTACTGGAACAAAGTTAGGGAGTTTCAACTGGGTGGGATCATGTGTTTTATCTATATGGGGTTATAGTGCATGCTTTGAAACTATCTCTTGGATTGACTTGGTTTCTTAGTTCGCTAAGACTGTTACGACCGTAAGTTTTCGGAATCGATTTCCAGATGGGGCAGTTTTTTTTTCAGTGAAAAAAAGAAACAAAGTAACACTACAAAACATTAAATTCAGCGGCAACTATATTATCTTCAATTACATACTACAATGAATAAAAAAAAAACAAAGCAAAATTTAATTCAAAATCAATCATTGCACAATAGTGACTCCTGCCATCTGTAGCCTTCAAGCGAAAACATCCTCTAAATACATACCCATTAAGCTCGTAATTTAATACAGCAAACGTCACCTTACTATGGTGTTCTCGCGTCAACTCGTGTAACTGAAGAATAATCAGTAATTTCCCATATCGTGTGACGAGTAGGGGCGGCTCTGTGGCGCCAGTGTCGTTTTCACCCATTGTTGTGTTAAATGCTCATGTTTATTATTGCGGAAGGTAATAACAATAACAAATCAATATTTAGAACCAAAAATAATACGTAATACAGGTGTGTATTCAAAATGAAATGGAACTTACTTCGAAATCTGCAGATTTACAGAACCTGTGTTCTAAAGAATTTCTTCGGTACCTATATAGTCTGGCCTAAACCATCTCAGTACTAGAGGAGGCCTAAGTCAAGCAGTGGGAGGAATATGGGCTGGCAATGATGGTAAAGGTACCAGACGTCCTCTATCCAACAAATTGACTGAGTCTGATCTTTGTAACCGGGTACGTTCATAACTGGTATGCCGAAAGTCTTGACATGCTATCAGTTGCCCATAGTTCTGGACTGCTACATAGCATCCTATATTAAAGATCTTACGCAGCCTTCGGCTCAATACAGTGTAAATTAATTTATGCTATCATTTTTGCAACGATTTTTTAATTGCGTAAAATAACGCTAATTACCAACACACGATCAAAACGCATAAAGGGGTGCGTATGGATTCCATTCATAGCAATACCTCTAATGACTGTTTCTATACTAACTGGCGATGAGTGCAGTGCGTAATAGTATTAATTGGCAAAACCCGATGATCGTAATCATCTCTCATCAACGCAATTATTCCTGATAGCATTAACTACATAGGATGATACGTTAGTGAAGGACTTGTCAGTGACGGTACTTCCATGAAAGTCCAAAAGCATTACAGTTTCATTGTCTATATTATAATTGTTTATATTAGGGTCAAGATATAGGATTTATACGTCAAATTGCTTTAGTTAAATAAAACTTTAGTATGTTGAGTTTTTAGGCATTTCTCTAGTCTTATAATTGTGCATTATTTTAACTATGTTACGTCAGCAAATTGCAGCGACGATACGCATGTATTGTACTTCTTATCTCAACTTTGTAAAGGCGCACCATACAACGTAGCAGCGTATCACAATAATACAATAAGTTCGGAGCTGTGTGAAAAGGGACTTAGAAGTATGACTAAGCGACCCACTTTCAGCTCTTGTGTTTCTGACATAGAACATTCTAATATCGCGCAGACACGATAATGGTTTTTATATAAATAAGTGCTAATGTTGCCTACATTTATTGGGAATAGTGAAAGGAATTTATTTATTGGTGCTAAACATAGACCTCTTTTAATAAATAAATACAGATCACACATTAGACCAAAACGGTGATAGGAAAATCGGAGTCAATATTTCTGATAGCATTGAAGTGTAATTTACTAATAAACAATAAATTAGAGATTTAGATTGCTTTGGAAACAGTCGGTTCGTAGAGAAGAAATCGAAATGCTAAAAGTTCTTACTTTTAGTTAGTAGTACTACTACTCAAAGATGTACTTATTTTCGAAGACTAGCCAACATTCTTCTTCTTCATCTTCTTCATCAACCCATATACGACGCCCACTGCTGAGCACGGGTCTCCTCTACCATTGAGAGGGTTTAGGCCATAGTCCACCACGCTGGCCTAGTGCGGGTTGGCGGACTATACACCTAAGAAATTCCTAAGAACTCTTAGGTGTGCAGGTTTCATCACGATGTTTTCCTTCACCGTTAAAGCAAGTGATAATTCAATTTTGAATACACACATAACTTCGAAAAGTCAGAGGTGTGTGCCTGGGGTTCGAACCCGCGACCGCCGAGATTCTCGATCGCGCGGCTAAACCTCGAGGCCATCACTGCTGAACCAACATTAGTGGTCGAAAACTTTAAATGCACTTTTATAAACACTGATAATACTGAAACCATCAAGAGAGTTCTGTATACGGCGTTGGAGGCATAAGATTTAATGAAAGTTTTGAGACACGTATAGCGTAAGAACTGAATGCGTACATTATTTTAGAAGTTATAGTACGGTAGTTATAGTTAGTGTTTTTGAAGGAGTTAATTAGAACGATATGAGGCAAAGGAGTTTCAAAAAGACAATAGTTTGACTCGCAAAAACAGTTGAATCCAGATCTTTTAATTGCATTGGAGGGGTTAAAACAACTGCTAAAAGAATGATATTCTTAGAAGAATAGAAAGATAACAAAGTTTTAAAAGTAGATTAAGATATGGAAACGGTTGAGTACGTTGATATCACAGTAATAGACACATAATCAGCAATAATAGCGTAGTAAACAGTTGTGTTATAACGATAATCCTCAGAATAACATTAAGATCGATGAGTCATCGTGTGTTAGCTTTGTCTATAGCTTCGAGTCTCTTCGCCGAATAAGGTACTAAGTGAAAGTTTACTGATTGAATTAGTCTTTATGTTCGTTTTTTGTACAAATTATCATCTTAAGGATTTGGTTTTAACTTTATACAAGTTAAAATTCGTAATTTTATGTATCATACTTATACCCATATGCATTAGCAAACCAAATAGCCTACTGTAGCAGAAATCACAGTAAGTGAACCTGATAGATTAGGCAAAGGCACAAAATTATAAAACTTCATACAAAGTTCGAGAAGGAGACCCAAAGAAGAATACAGCTGGGTTGGGCAGCGTTTAAAAAACTTCGTCGAGTCTTTTCGTCACCCATACCACAAAGCCTAAAGACAAAAGTCTTCAATGAGTGCGTCCTACCTGTCATGACATACGGAGCCGAGACGTGGACACTGACGGTGCGACTAGTCCACCAACTCAAAGTCGCTCAGCGAGCAATGGAGAGGGCTATGTTAGGAGTTTCTCTGAAGGATAGGATCAGAAATGATCTTATCCGACAGAGAACTAAAGCTACCGACATAGCCCAAAGGATCAGCAAACTGAAGTGGCAGTGGGCGGGTCACATCTGTCGCAGAACCGATAACCGTTGGGGTAAACGTGTTCTGGAGTGGAGACCACGCCTCGGCAAACGTAGTGTAGGACGCCCTCTGGCTAGGTGGGGTGACGATATCCGCAAGGTGGCTGGCAGTGGTTGGATGAGGAGAGCCGAAGATCGAGCCCAGTGGCGTGCCATAGGAGAGGCCTATGTCCAGCAGTGGACGAATTAAAGGCTGTTGATGGATACAAAGTTGGCCTAAAAACCTACTGACTTCATATTCAAAAAATAGAACCCTTCTAATTTTCCATTCTACAAACCAATCCGTTCCTCAGCGATACGAAACCGAAGCCAGTAGTTCCTGGTACATGGCATTGAAGCTCATAGGCATATATTTCACGTCCTATCTGTCGTATACATCAGTGATCCAGTGTTGCATTACCCCGACCACAGATTCATACGCTCCGTGGAGATTCGCGGAGACGTGTGGCGTCGGGTTACACGCGTAGTCAATAAAGGGATCCTCTAGTGCAGGCTCGTGTTTCGAATAAAAATCCTATATTGTTACTCGGGGACTTGGCTTTCGTCGTCGAGGCCTTGTTAGGTGATATGGATGAGATTCGGCTGTCTTTAATACTTTATGTTTTTAGTGATTTCAATCTGACTGATTGACTAGGACATTCTCTAGGTAAATAATATGGCGATGGGAAAATCAGTTTCGATTTTCAGGATTGGCAAGTGGGTTTAACTGTTAGAAAATTCTCATTAGAAGTACGGAGTCGGGGTTGCTCGTCTTTTATTACTGGTGGCTAGAATATGGCTGAAGAAACGAGGGTTTAGATCTATCCTACTTCTCTATTATTAAGGGAGGGTTAGGCCATAATTAACCAGCCCAAGACAGTATGCTGATAATAATAAGCTTCAGTATTTCTTATTTATAAACTTCTTTATAACTCCAATATAACCTCAATCAGACCCCTGAACAAAATACGTGAGATTAATTAGGTTCCGAAGCGTACTGAGTTTAATAATTCAAGGAGGAGTGTTGGCGTGGGCCGGCGCGATAAAGAAGGCTCGTTAACAGGCCCGCACGTGACGCCCTGCCGAAATTCACAAATGAGATCCGAGATAAGCGGGAAAGTAATACGGAGCCTCGGCGCTGACGGATAGTTTTTGTTCAAGGAAATGTGGAATTTATAGGTGGTGTAATTGATTTGTTGAAATATATTTATTGATGGTACTTATTAAATTCTAGAATTGACTTTATAGAATATCATTTTTTTTCGAGGGGAAAGATAGAATATCATATTTGCCTTTCTAACCGGTGTTTGGTTAGCGTCGTGGACGTAGGCCTAAACCCTTTTAGTAGTAGAGACCTACGGGCAGCATTGGGACATACATATAAGGGCTGATGATCATGACGATTAACTCGCAAGTGTAAAGATTAAATAAGTTTTCGTAGAAAATCTTCAGCAACAGTACGGAATATGGAAATAAACCCCTTGTTTTATATAATTAAATGTACGTCACAATTTTGCGGTCGATATTCGTTATTACAATATTGTAGACGTTAGTGTCACTTTAGGCTAGCCAGATAATTCATATCGCATTTGTCACGGTGAGGCTTAACAAAAATACAAAAAATATCAATGAATAAAATATACAAATAGAAATACTGAAAGCATTTCAATGGATTAACGAAAAACTAAGTTCGGCGTTTGATTTATTGGATAGGTCAATACAAAAGACAGGCAGAGGGGATAATTCCAGAGCTGATCTGTTTTTACATTAATATTTAGATCGCAGACTATTCTGGTATATTTCTAATTTTGTTATCATTGTTTTAAGACTAGACTTTTCCGTCGGAGAAAAAATCATTTTTTCGAGGCAAATATTTCTTGATAACATATCACTTACATACATACATGTATATAGGTTTTCAGTCTGTTGTCTGTCTTACTACCTACACCATTCATATTCCACATAATTTTACTAAAACCTGCACTATTATTTACCTTAGTTTACAGTTTGTTGTCTATTTTACTTCTTCTTCTTCATCAACCCATATACGCCCACTGCTGAGCACGGGTCTCCTCTACCATTGAGAGGGTTTTAGGCCATAGTCCGCCACGCTGGCCTAGTGCGGGTTGGCGGACTACACACCTAAGAAATTCCTAAGAACTCTTAGGTGTGCAGGTTTCATCACGATGTTTTCCTTCACCGTTAAAGCAAGTGATAATTCAATGTGAATACACACATAACTTCGAAAAGTCAGAGGTTTGTGCCTGGGGTTCGAACCCGCGACCGTCGAGATTCTCGACCGCGCGCCCAAACCTCGAGGCCATCACTGCTCCACTATCTATTCATTCTATCACTCTATTTTACTACCTACACCATTCATATTCCACAAGATTTTTTTTAAATTTTAAGCTAGCTGAAAACAAATACAAGGAGCTCATAGTACGTAGATGCAAATAGGTCATTGCCCTTGGAAACCTCGACTAACTACTTTCCATGAGAGAACAACAAATTCTCCGCTGAATGAGTGTATGAATGAAATGGCAATAATTTGTTATAACGAGTTGGCATCGCCGCGTCTGGCACTAAACGTCGCGGCTGGCTCACATTGCATTGCTGTATATTGCGTAAGGTCGGGGACTGGGTGTCAGCGGTTCAAATCCGTGCTCATTTGTGGATAATGAATTCTTCAATCTGTTGGGCTAATGTTCATTTTATGCTTTTTTTTAATATCGAGAGGTCCAGCTAAGATTGTATCAATGTAGTAATAATAATTTGGTAAAAATTGCGGGAAGCTTTCGATAGAAAACTTTGGAAGTTTCTAGAGGAGGCTTCTGTCCAGCAGTGGAAGTTTTTGACTGATGTTGATTATGATGATAAAATAACAATTAGTAATGATAAATCAGTTATATCGAACTCGACGCATTATGACAATTAGAACAATTATATAATTATCGATGTTCTGTGTACATATTTAGTCCTGAACAAGCAGAGTTAAGTCTGCTTTACTGTTGTATGTCCCCATCTTTTTTTTAAATTCTATTTATACTCGTATACTGGCAATAATAAATCTTTGGTCTTATGAGCAACTCATTGTGATTATGCAGAATACTATTCTTAAATATTATTGAAAGATTCACTTGTATTCGTGGAAATATACAACTGTTTCCTACTCTGCGTATCAGCTTTTCACATACCTATAAAATAAAACAAGCAACACGAAACGAGCCCTTACCCGTTGTCATAAAGTAGTAATTTGATTGCCTTCATTGTTGTGATGTGACATTTTTCCACGAATACTCTCAGTTTCCCTTCATCAATAAGTTCTTAAGTTAGCGAAAAACTGTTGTCACGCTAGAAAAGTCACTCTTAACTTATCGACCCGAGTATTGAGTGAGTTAAGTAAGTGTGTTTTATAAGCTGAGTGTGTAGTTTGTCTTGTTTATACTAACGTTATTCGGAGAAGAGGAACACCCATGTTGTCTTATTTAGCTGGGTAGTCTTTGTAAGGCAATGCTTGGTAAGTGACTTTGGATTGATCAAAGGTAATGGAAAATAAGTGGAAAGTGGAGGAAAGGACTTCGTAACATAAGTCATTACTTATACGTCTGTGTTATTAATTAGATCTCGTTCTATTTGATCTTGTTCTAAACGTTAAGTGTTTTGTGTTTAAAGCAAAAACTTAAGACGCAATTAAGTAGAGAATGAGTTCCGAATATTTTTCCTGGTCATTTATGGAATCAATATTATCACAAGTACAAATTTGTTTATAGTACTTACTTTTATTACATTTGTTTGTGTGTAAACGGTAAAGAAAAATATAGCGAGGGAACCTGCACACTTAAAAGTTCTTAGGAGCGGAGTTCGCAAACTCGCACTAGGCCAGCATGGTGTACTGAGGTCTAAACCCTCACAGCTGTGGAGGAGGCCCATGTCAAGACCACATTTGGATTTCTAAGTCGAAACAGACTCAATATTCTTCAATTTTTTCAATATTAAAATATGCTCCAGAAGTTCTTGCTAATTAATATTCTGTTCGTCGCTCACAGTGCGGCCACATCCCACGCTTTGGCAGCACGTTATTTGCATATTATCAACACCCGAATAACACTAAATATAAGCTGGTTGTTTATTGAAATATTGTTGTATTAAATTGAATGGATTAATCCTCGTATAGTTTATTATTCGCTATCGCTACTAGCTTTGCAGCTTGTATGGAGCCTTTACATAGATGACATACCCTTATCTACGCTTGTTTAGATAACAGATTATGTAGTGATTGTAAACAAAAACTTACAAAAGAACGCAATAAATCAAGAAAGAAGATTGTTCCACGTCTGCTATTTCCCTTGAAGTAGAGCAATGCAATTTGAATTTCACATAATGAAGAAAGAATTTAATTTATGTCTCGGCAACCGCGAGTTTGCTAAAGGAATCTATAAAGTAATAATAGTAAGAATGTACTGAAATCATCACAGGGTCTTATACTTATTTTACCTAGATATTTTGAAAATTAAAAAAATCATAAAAAATAAAAATTTTAATAAATATTTTACAGTACATACAAATTTTGATATATATCTGTGGGTCGGACGACTCGACATTCCCCCAACAATATCCAAACAAATCGGTGCGAGTGTATCTCATTAGGCATAAATAACGGCTGCGCGAGTCAACGGTTACATGTTAACATTAATGTTTGAAATTGAAAAATGGACAACAAATTGACAGCATTAGTTTCTCACGCGGTAAGAATAGTTTAGAAAGTAGTTATTAATTTAAGGCGTATAATTGTGTATGGCAGTATGTACAAGCTTGTGGGTCGTAGGTTCGTATCTTTAATAGTTTCGCATTTATATAAGTTCAGCAGTGAGGCCTTTCCGATTACCATATTGGATACCCATTCTATATTTATTCCAAAAATCTAACAAATTACCTACATACAATACCCATAAACTCATACATATTATAATCTGTATTCTCCAAAGAGGAGAAGAAGTGGTGCATTTCTACACCCACATTTCGCCAAGTACGTATCAGTCTTATGTGATAGGGAGCTATCCTGGTCTTTTGGGGAATATCTTCAAACTCCGTACTGCTACTAAAACTATTTATCTACTGAGACATTCCTAGCCCAGATCTTCGAGTTAATTTCATTTCTATAACGCCACTTTCCACTTATAGAAACGCATTACGGATAATAACTTCACAATTTATATGACGTTAATGTTTGAACGTTTTTTACTCTTGTAATAATTTAAGACGGTTGAATTGGAATTTAGATAAAGCCAGATATTTGAGGTTGAAGTAACGCAATTATTGTGATGAAGTTTTTTGAATAACCATAGTCATGCAAGACCTTAGTCTTCAGTTCAGCCATTTAGGTACCTTCTACCCCTAACCTTAGTTAGGAGTAGAATTCAAGGGAGTCAAATTCAATAATTTTTTATGGGGATTTTGATGTAATTTCTAACAAGTTACACCAGCATGGTGGATATGATTGAAACATTTTCCCTAGATAAGAATCATTCATAGCAGAAAGGCTTATAGAGGACATGATAGATACGATTTTTTTTGTTTGAAAATTGCACGGGATTTTTTTCTAGATATAATCAGACACTTATTTTATCACCAGAGTTTTATTTTCAGGTGCCAAAAAACGAAACGAATGTACGAAAAATAATCACATTTTCACATGCGAATTCGCAATAACATTTATTAAAATCTCTCGCGAATTATGTTTGGTATAGTTAACTTTAACCGGAATATATTTCGCGCTTATCAAAATTATGTAATGTACGGTGAGTGGATAATAACTTTGGCTCAAGTCCAGACAATGGTTCCCAGTGCGGTGCGTATCACAAGTTAAACTGCAAAGGTTCAAAATATACGAAATGTTAATAGCGCTATCACAGACAACCAACGTGTTTCACATTCAAAAGAAGAATATTGTTTTGCCATTACGCAGAACAATTTCATTACTGCCAACATAATAAATTGGACATTCTTTTTTCGGATGTAACCTTCTTGGTTATTATTACTTAGAAATAGAGCTGGTTGTATGCTACTATAGACAGACTTTTTTTAATAAGCCATGGCTGTATATGACGCTATTAATGTTAGTGATGACACTCGGCCCTGTAAATGTAAAAAGATTTTGAATATTAGGGACCCGTTTTGAAAACGAACGAGGCAGCAGAATTGGCTAATACAAGTAATATTATTTCAAGCTTAGAAATCCATTCCGCTAAACACAACACCGTAAAACAGGGCCACAGCTAGTTTAATACCCATATAATTTCACAATTCTTCAAGGAATCACGTAGAAGCACTCACAACGAACGATTTAAACAGTCAGGTGTTATGACCCCGATTATGGCGCCATAAATATATATTGTTTATTGGTTTGATCCAATAAATTTCCGATACAAACGTAATAATTTGTTGGTGCCGAGACACGTATAACATTCAGATATCAAAAGAACTGTTTCATATTTTTTAAATTGTCAACTCGAGATATGAAATTTTATCGGAGATTTCTGTTGTAACCATGTTATGCGTAGTTTCTTATGTTTAGATTGTAGGAGCAGTATGAGAACTGACTAAGTTTTTTATTTCTTTTTTATCGGAGAACAAAATGACATTTGTAGCCTGATAGCGCGCATAAAGACTGGTCACTGTACAGTCTTTCGTTTTACTGCTCTATTACTATCGAAAGAATAAAACCAGACAACAGAGAGGAACATAAAAATAAGAATATCAAACACTTTTTTATCCTATAGGAGTAAACAGAGAATATCGATTCAGATTCAATTTATTTCGTATAGCATCCTCGGTCCTCATAACGTTGCCTACGTTACTTACCTGGGACGTTATGTGACTTTAAAAATAATTTCTCCAATAAAAAAACAAACAGTCTTATCTATCAGCAGTAAACAAGTTCACTGCGTTAATGAGGTCGTCGAAAATTAGGTCGAATTAAACTTTAAATTAATATAAGTGAGAAACCGCTACATATGTTTTATCAAAGTAATCCGGAAGGCGGGGAATCGTAAAGAGAGTTTATCACTTTCCGCTTCTCTGAACATGAAGATTCATTAACCTAAAACGGGTAATTATCGAGTTCATAAAACATTAAAGTTACCATTACCTACTTTCACGGCAATCGATACTTATTTATATCTCGGCTGTTTAGAAGTTTTCGTTGGCAAATAAATAAAAAAAATATAACTTGATGACATAATTTATTTTAACATACATAAAAATATGTTGATCCGATGATGACTTATGATATCTTTAGGAACATTCTAGAAAGCAGAAAATTAAAAATTAAAGAACTTCGAGTATACAAAGAACTAAAACCCTAAGGTAGTTAAGGCTCAACACCTGCAACGTTCGTTAAAAAAATTAAATACTTATAATAAATTTCTCGTTACAAGAAACTTTATATTATTTCAATTCCTTATAATTTTAACCCACACTAGAAACATGCGATTCGCTAAGGAGTTAGTTACCTTTTCAATATGTACAAGCTAGTTAAAGAGCATTTGAGGGGTTTTTTTATTGCTCTAGAATTTAATATTGAAAAAGGCATTATATTCTTAAAGAGTTTTAAAATACAGTTTTGCACCTTTGCAATTATGTTGCAAAGCTAAAGCTTCAGCGCATGAGAGGCAAAAATTTGTACATATAATGGACCTGTTAAAGAACTTTTTTTTTGTTTCGACTGCTTAATTTCTAATCTTCACAAAATAGTTGAATGAGATCTGCGTCGAAATGGTTAATAAGCTGATAAGAGCAATGAATACTGAGGCTTGTAATTTTCGAAAAGATGGGCAGACATGCATTTCGGCACCTACATATTCGTATTTGTTTTTTCGTTCTACGAAATACGGGGCGAGGCTATTGCCAATGAAGACCAAATGGAAAAACCAATAACACTTTATCATTAAATAATTTCCTCTAAACACATATGGAAAAGAAAATATATCAAACACAAACCAAGAACATTACGACACAGTACAATAAACCAATTAGTTCCTACGTTACACAATGCGCGTTTTCATAGTTAAACTGAGCGCTGTATTTCAGTATGCACATTTAGATAAGAGCCGAGCACCTTAATAAGTTTACGAGTGCAATCGCCTTTATGATTTTATGTAGCTTTTGACACCGCTTGGGCGGAGCTCAGCCTTTTTAGCAAAGGCGAAATATTACTACTATAAGTCTGTTGGTTAGATTTTTGTGTACTGGCGCCATAGAGACAAACTTGTTTAGTAATGTTAGTGTTGGGCATTAATCAATTAACTTTTAATTAAACTAATCAATTGACTAAAAACTTAATTGCAATTGAATCAATTGTTAATCTTACAAAACCATGATTAATAATTAATTAGTTGTTAATTGCTGTCACTGCAGTTAACAACTAATTAATTGTTAATTTTTAATTGTTAGTTTAATTAAAATTTGCCCAACACATCATACAATTGCCCTCATCTCTGTATACGAAACTTTACTAAATCAAGTTTAATTATTTTTGTTAATGTTGTCACTACTGGTTAAAACCTTATTTCTAAAGGCAGCTATACGATACTGCCACAAACGTATTCCTCGAATTAAAAACCAAACATTATGTAATATTTAGTGCAGCGTTGATCAGTCAACATCCACATATGGTGGGTTTAGTCACAGCACAAATATCCGTACGATTAGTCAGTTTCGCAACGGCTGTGTGTACCTCCGTAAAGGGTGTGTTATCAGCGCCATATCGCGGGCTATCGGCTGTCCGCTATCGGCCGACGACACGACACGATTTCTGTATCGCTTTATTTCTATCGATTTAGCATATTCAATTTGTAGCAAGAAGGCCCAACTCAAATGAGGAGGTGGAAGTCTCTTAATGCGTGTGGTACTCAGCAGAATCATGGAGAGGAGGCTTGTGCTTTCGGCCATAAAGAACTGTGTATAGTCTATACACTTTAGAAAATAAAGATGAAAAATTTTCAAAAAGAGGATAAAGGTGGTAACGTCTAAAAATTTACCGACTTCTCTTTACACTATTACAAGCAACGATTAAGTTCACATAATTTGAAGTGTCGTGTTCTAGAATCTTTCTATACATATGGGATTCCAGTAGTGAGGACGGTCTTAATCAGTTACCACTCAAAACTCTGACCGGACTGTTCTTACGAGGTTAATATTCTACGTCGTAAAGGTTTCACCAAGCCCACAACGTATAGAAAGCGGTCTTTATCAAGCCGCCTCGTACACTGCATTTCTTGTTCCCCTCTTGATATAACGTCCTTCAACACGCAGCGCAGTGTACTACGAACAATCTGAAGCTGTCGAGTACTCGTAAACTTCGTCGTGTTTCAATAGAGCTGTAGGTTGTTGTGCAAAGATTCGACGTGTCAGAGCCTTGTTCACATAGATTGAACATGGAGACAAAACATTTGACGAAAGTGTTCGCGTGTAGGGGCATCGCGTTTGTATGAAAATTATCCAAAACACTACATAGAACCACAAAGTAATTTTCGATGAAAAGGGCTGTATTTATTTGATTGGCTAAATATGATCATAGCAGTATGGCAGTGATTTTTCTATTATTTATTCATTTGTCGTAGATAATAAACAAAAAAGTTTCCAAAGCATCGTTTTTGAAATCTGTTTTTAACCTTTTTTGAGGGGTTTAATTAATTGTTCTATATCTTCTTCTTCTTCTTCATCAACCTATATACGCCCACTGCTGAGCACGGTCTCCTCTACCATTGAGAGGGTTTAGGCCATTGTTTTATATATCAATTACGAAATAAAGGAATGAATGTATGAAACAACTTAGTTTATGTAAGAATACAATGAACATAACTCTAAGCTAATTGCAACACTACATAAATAAAAAAAAATGCACTCAATTAATTATTTTTTATAGTTTAACTAGCGACCCGCCCCGGCTTCGCACGGGTGCAATGCTGATATTTAATGGATGTTATCATACATATAAACCTTCCTCTTCAATCACTCTATCTATTAAAAAAAACCGCATCAAAATTCGTTGCGTAGTTTCAAAGATTTAAGCATACAAAGGGACATAGGGACAGAGAAAGCGACTTTGTTTTATACTATGTAGTGATAAAAATATTTTGACAGCAGAGCTCGACAAAGGAAAATTTTCTCAATAGTTATACCACGATGTTTCATTCTATAACTCCAACGGATGCCATTAGTATCAGCTAGACGTTGACGCGATAAAAACAGATTCAAGATTAAATTTAATTGCCGACGATATATTATGCAGAAGTATAGGCTATTTGAGAACCAGGTTTACGTGCAACAGCACCTAACGGGTTTAATGGACTTATTTCCGGAACGCATTGCCACCCTACTTCATGTGCTTTGAATTAAAAAAATATGTTTGATGTATTTGTGTGAATTACGAATGAACTGAATAGTGAATAAAAAATAAAATATGGAAATGTATCCTTTCTTAAAATAATATATTTTTTAATTATATTGCCTTTGTTAACTTGGAGTCCTTTTCTCCATGGGCATTGAGCAATAAGTAAAATTGATTGCTTTAAGTGGAATACTCTTATAAAGATTTTCAGCAATTACTTTATTTTCACACCTAGCAAATATGCTACTAAAATTACTTAAAAGTGGTGAAAGAAACTGTGAATAGCTTTAGCTATTAAAACATACATCAAATGTCACAGACAATAAAGAAAAAAAAAACAAATCACGATTCTAAAATCAATGCTCATTCCAAATTTAAAACAAAGCCCATTCGAATGAAAACTAGCAACGGACTAGCACAAGGAAACAAAAACAAACAGTTTTAGCGCGAAAGATTTATGCAGCGCCGCAAGCAGGTTCATGCACAACACAAAGCCGGTTGTAAGGCAGTATTATCGACGCTTTATAGCCGATGCATCGCTTTTGTACACGCGCTGAAAGCGGATTTTATTTAAAGTAACTTTTTGCCGAGACGCCGTCTGTGTACGGGATATGCCTGTTATCCGCTCCCTTGTAATTGGACTTTCCTTGAGATTCAAAGTCAAAATATGTTTTATGGGGCCTTTGTAGTTAGATATCGTGGACATTGTGGGGAAGCTTTGCCAAGCAATTTGCAGTGACTTTCCGTTTTTAAAAATCTTGTAAGTAATCGCGATAAAAGTTAAGACATATTATGAAATTACTATTTTTTTATTTAATATTATTCAAGACCTATAGATATTATAAAAAAAATCTTCTTTAGGAATATTCCGCTTAACGACTAAACTAGACTTTTCGTAGTTACTGTAGTAGTACCACATTAACAAAGTTCTAGTACTGACACCTAAATAACAATTACGGCCTCACATAAAGTACTCGCTATCAAGACATATGTATATTTATGTACATACACCAGCAGAATAGGAAACTTGATATAAATAGAATTGACGGAGCCAATCAGCCTACCAATATTCCAGTTTTATTAATAAATGCCGTTCATTCATAGTGACAGTGATAATGTTATCATCGTTATCACGCATTGTCTTACAATGAGTCTCCATGAGTAAGTGTTTAACCTACATATAAAGAGCTCAATTGATACAATATATTTTGTCTTGAAACGCTCAGATTCCATATCAAGATTTATAATGTACATGATAATATAACTTTACGGATATAGGCATATTTTTTAACGGTCTTAGATGCTTTATATCTTTTAAAGATGTTCGAATCTTAAAAGTACTTTTTTGTATAGTCAATGGCCGAAATCAACTTACGAAACACTGGCACAAAATATTATTTATTTTATTAAAGCGCCTTCGCCTGTCTATGAAAAAAAAACGATAATTTATTTTCATAAAATTTGAAAAGAGAAGCGACGTACAATAGCTCGGTAATAACCCATCATTGAGTTTTATAACTAGAATAGGGCCCGAAAGCGAACTCTCAACGCACATATGCGTTCCCAATCAAACGGGTGGTATTCTGACAGCCGTCGATATGTCGATCGATAACTCATTGCCGACAGATGGCCCGTCCAATCATTAGTAATGAGATCGCAGCGAGCGCTGATTATTTACGACATATTGTCACAAGTTTGTAAGCGAACGTGGAATACGTGTCAATATGTCATTGTACAACATTCTATTGATATCGTGAGTATAGCTGTGTTGAAGATGCGGGTTTGAATGAAATGGAAACAGTAGAAACTGTTATTCGTAAGTTTGAATTTAGAACTTTTTTAACAATGAAATAAAACATTGATTCAGAAAAAAGTGTTTTTCTGTTTTTTATTTTTTTTTTTTTTTTTTATGGCCAATAAGAAACTTTTAGAATTAAAACGTATATATCTAAAATCGAACCAAATAACTTCCTACGTCGAAAAAGGAACCCATTGCCCAACAGACCGTTAGTATGTTACTCCGTTAAGCCCTTCCCTCACGTAGCACCCATTCGTACATCGACGCGACTCATATTAACCCTAAAAATCACTAAGCGGATATTTATACGACGAATTTTTTCCGCTCGAAAAACGCCAGTGACAGAAACCTGGGCTATTTTTCCATAACGATAGCCTTTTTACCGGTAATCGAGGGCCGGCTGTACCCATTTTTTAACTATAACCCTTGCGATCGGCGCAGTGTATCATGAAAATCGGTTTTTCTCGAATATCACTCTATCTATGCGTTCCTTTTGTGAATTATTGCCTAATTTTTCTGCTTTGATGGGTTCTTTGACGTCGCTTCGTGTTGAGATATGGTAATCTATTGGACATTGTAGTGCGAATTGAATTTTGGACTAATGGCTCAGTTTTTACAAAGTGTAACGATGGTGTTCCCCTAACAATGGGAGATGGAACGTTTCTTAACTTAGTAGCATAGAATTTCAAATAATAAATGACCAATTAGATACAGAGATCGCAATCTCTTCATGTTAAGATATTAGCAATGGAAATTTTAAAACGACATTTTGTGAACGAATTTCATTATTCCAAATTCAAAATGTAAATATTTAAAAACAGAATGATATCATGTCCTCGATTTTTATCACAGCCAGCATTTATAAACTGGCTGTAAGCATTCCGATTAAAAACAATACGTGATGAAATATTAATAAATATTTACCGCTCGTAAGAAGCCCTTAAGCTCGGGAATAACGTTCGCTCTCGATAAAGTCGACAGTATCGATTCCACTCGCCTACATCGATTACGTAACACAATCGATTATAAGTGCGTCGTATTACTGCTGACAAGTTCCACTATTGTTCTTTAACACCCATCAATTTGATTGCATATGAAATGTGAGACGCGCATTGTTATTTTTTTTTCTTTCGATTGTTACTTGAGCAGAAGTTAATGGATTGATTTTGATAAAGTGGTTCTTATTGTGAGGGATATTGGTTTCAACATACACAGGCGTAATATAATGTAACGGGTGGTAATTTAATTCCTTTTTTTATTATTGTTAGTCTTATTGCCACCATAGATTACTGCGCTGTAAGAATTTCTAGCTAGCTCTAAGTAAATCTGTGATATAAAGTAGTGATGGCCTCGAGGTTTAGCCACGCGGTCGAGAATCTCAGTGTTCACGTGTTTACATCCCAGGCAAGAACCTTGGATGTTTCTAAGTTGTTTGTGTATTCCCAATTAATAATCTTCTTTAATGGTCTTTTATTGGTGAAGGAAAAAATTCGTAAGGAGCTTGTTCACCTATAAATTCAGAAGATTTTCTTAGATGTGTAGTCCGCCAGTCCGCATTAGGCCCGCGTGGTGAACTAAGGCTTAAACTATCTAAATTGTGGAGGAGGCCCGCGCCCAGCAATGGGACATATATGGTCAGTATATATTGCTTTATTCTCAATTTAAAAAATCTCCTACTATTAAAATAGATTGAAGTATACCATAAAAAAGTTTTACAAAAGGAATCCTCATTAAATTCCCCTGAATGTTCCAGGAACATATTGCACATAAACATATGAATTATTAAACGCAAAACTATTTCGAATGGACAGTAAATGCAGGTAGTTACTTATTTACTATCGTAATAAAATTTAGTTACGATCAGGATACATTGTAACACATTGACAAAGGAGCTACATTCTAACTTAAAAGCAGTATTAAAGTCATGCAGACTCACCATCCATAACTGTATATTCAAACTCCATAGTTATGTGATTACTATAATAAAGTGACTGGTGGGCTGGGTTAGACGTGGTTCGGTGGTTGTAGGTTTTAATCCAAGCCTATGGTTCTATATTCGCAATTAATTACACTGGTCTGCAAAAAAAAATTTTTTTTTGCTCCTTCTTGTTTCCATGCATGAATTCATCATATTTTGTGCTCCAAACATGGAATCTGACATACAATTAAGTACCACACGTAGATTTCCAATATAATATTTATTTAGTTAACAAACAATATTATGAAAATATCAAACATCTATCTTATATTTATTGGCTCTGCTCATAAAAAATATATAAACTACATATAAAATACTCAAAACCAATATAGAGAATATGACCTTCATGCAAAACTTACCAAAATATTTGATACAAAATGTGAAGTCACAGCGAATACTGCGCATGCGCCTATGTACCTACTACCATAAAAATCACCTTCGCCATACCATAAAAAGCACATTCATTCTTTCTCTTACAACTCGCTAAAACATATTTTGTACATACAATGTTTGTATATACTCTTTTTGTAACAATGACGGGCAAAAAAATTGTAAAGAAAACTCAAATTTTTGAAATTTTAAAAATTCATATAAAAAAATCTAGACGTGATGGAAAAAATCGACCAACGGGGATAGATTCAGGACACTGGAATCTTAATATTTATGACATTTTTTTTTAAAGGAGGATTTCACTGCAGACCAGTGTTATTAAGGAATTTAAACGAAGAACTAAATCGTATGCCTAAATGAAGTTCTTTAGAATGAAACGTTGACTAACTTAAATTAGTAATATACTAGAACCTTTTGTATGTATCCAATGATGTTGATAGATACAGCCACAAAAAATCGTATATACAACCCGCACTGGGCCAGCGTAGTGAACTGAGGCATAAACCCTCAGTTGTAGAGCAGGCACGTACCAAGCAGAAAGGATGATGATGATATGTCTCGGTGCGAGGTTCGAAGACGCAGTGGATTAGTTGAAACTAGGAAATCAACGCATAGCAACTATTATTCATTCGAGTATGACATTTATACTAATTTACTCAAATCTATGAATTTTTTGTATTATGATGAGAGCTTTGAAAAAGACAGAAATTAGAATGGTGGTCATGTAACACAAAACTATGAAACATTTAAACCACGTACGTTAAACTTTGGCGCCCCATATATTCTGTTCGAAAGTGGGGTAGCCACCCCTTCAAAATACAATAACATTTCGGAACGAGATAAATAAATATACGAGCTTGTTAAACCGTAAAAAGTAATAATAGGGTGTGCAAAGTCAACAGCGGTCGCGGGTTCGAACCCGAAACCCACGCGGCACTTTCGCCCTCTGGGGTTGTTGTCACCCACATTTTTTGCAACGCTTGTTGAAATTAAAAATATTGTGAAATATTTTCATGTTGGTTTTAATATCTGCCTAATGAGGCTTGGAAATTGTGGTGTGGAACAAAACGCAATGTTGACTGAAAAGAGAAAAATTTCACTCGAAATAATTATGCCGGCCTGCTGAATTGTTGTCCTACGTTTCATTTCTAGGCAACTCGCAAAACTTTTGCTAAAATATCAGCAAATATATAAATATTCTAGCGTGCTCCATATGATTTAACCAGTATTTAATCGACAGTAGTAACAGTAGTCAAATAGAGGATCTCACATTGGACCATTGGAAGAACTTTCAATAGAAGCCAAAAAGTGTTACACGTTAATAGTGTAATATCTAGTTTATTTATTAATGTGTCAGTGACTTAATTTTATATCAAATTGCTTTTCCTAAAAAAATATATAGCTTAAAGCTTATTCGGAAATTTGAAAGGCAAACTGGACTTTTGGACGTCTATAGAAATATGGCATGCGGACTTTAACCTCTCCGTGGCCTTCAAATGTATTGCTTCTAGGTATCCCATACTTTCTTTGAACTAAGTCTTGGTATATTTAGGTAGCAACCCCACTCGTTTGCGCGTGTTTATAAAGAAAACACGTACTGCCAATTAGCCATCCTTTGTTTTGTAAGCGGAGGAAAGAATTGAAACTATATTGGCTTGGTTTTGTTATGTGAGATTATTTTCTTACAATCACCAATAATTACTTTGAAATATGACTGTTTTGTGGGGATTAAACAGAGTATTATAGAATATTTTATATATGCGTCTAAACATATAATACAAACATATACCCCCCTACTCTCGAAAATATATGCAGAATTTTCTAATAGAAACAGCGGAACAATTGTGAAAACCCTTATATCATTGGCATAAGATAAGCTTATATCTTTCTTATGACTTCTTGAGTGTTGCAAGCGAATTGTTTAGCCAGCATGGTCCGAATAAATAAATAAAAACACACAACTTGTACATACACCGATTGATCTCACACTTATCTTGTGTTATGTATCAAAAACCAGGTGAGATTTTACCCTCACTAACACGAAACAATAATTTGTGGATCACTCAAGCATTTGTCGAACCTAAAGCCTCTTTTTTCGCAAGCTGGTGTCTAGCCAACAGCGCCCCGAATGCAAGAGAATGAAACATACTATCTCATACTCGCAAATAAATATAATTCTATCAACGCAAACTTATTTCATTTTTCGTTTCACATTGCTCTGAATACATTGACGTGTTGTTATATTTCCAGAAAAAGCGCGAAAGGTTTTTTCGTCTGACAAATCATTCGTCCTATTGCAGAGCAAGGGCATCCTCTAGAATTGAAGGTTTAGGCCCTAGTCTACCAAACTGGCCTAGTGCGGATAAATTTAATAATACCTGGATATGAATTAGGCAGCTGTTTAATTTAAGTCCAAACAAAATCGGTATGAAAATTTCGACACACTTCCTCATCCATTTGTTTACTAATATGACGTCACAATAAATCAAACAGGAAGCCGGAGCGATTCACATTACCGCTATCGGCAACGCATCTAACTTATCGCCATGCACGTAACGTTGGCCCAGTTTTGGTCAAACATTTGCCGACAAGTTCGTTAGCCTTACGTCAGGGCTTGCAAACATTTGTGTATCACGCAAACATTGGACTGCTTGAGCCAAAGATTGCTGTACACGTAAATTCCATGTAATAGTTGCATTAGAAGCTCTATACATCCGTATTTCAATTAAATATTGAATCGGAAGGTGCAGCGCCCCCGTAGCGCATTGTACTCAGTGCTATGCGATTAAAGCCGCTATAGTACCCACAGATTATGTAGGTTTCTTGCGTCAAAGATTAAGTTCATGTAGATGTGCCATTTTATTTACCCGCACTGAACGAATCTGTACCTGTGAACAAAGAAAAAGTTTTATTAGACTAATATTAAGCAGTTATGATATTGATTTTTAATATTTAGGTAAAATAAAATACTTTAACTACTTTTAAGTGAAGACAATATAACGCAAACACGAATTAAGTTGTTTACAGTGTATATAATAATTTGGCATGTATCAAATTTTTATTTTAATGAACGGTTAGTTCATTCAATAAAATTAATTATTTCGATATCAGTATCGTTTATTTGTTACATTTAATTTTGTATTGCCTTAGCAACTCCTTATCATTTTATTTACTAAGAACTGGTATCAAAAAACCCGTATTCAAATTATATACAATATATTTTTCTAGTGAGCGAAACCATGTTATCGTTATACCCATTAGAAAAAAATACATGACCTATAACCCTTTGTTTTCTTAAAATAAACAAAGTATGATTTAATTTCTTATCAAATTAAAATTTGTTTTTTTTTTTAATAAAATTGCCATTATCTGAAATACCATAATATTCTTTTTAAATTTCTTTGACTCAACTTGCAAAGATAAACGCTCCTAATCACACTATTGATATTCTAATTACTGTCAAAGTACACTGAAAGTCAAAATTAAATTTGACACGATTTGATTGATAGAACAAGGTCTGTCATTATGAAAGTTGAATAAATTAAGCATTGCAGACAAAACTAAATACGCAAAGTCATGGAATTTCGAATTAGTTCGATTGAAAACTTTCCGACGCCGGATTAAACGTGAGCAATTTTCGAAACTTAAATAACCTTTTAATATTAAATCGGGTTTTTGTTCTTTGCAGCGTCTTCAAGTCCGCATCAAACATACCCTGTCATTACTGTGCCGAGGCTGACCGAAGAATCACGAGTAATTACGAATGCCAGATACCGACTGATTACTTTTCATTGGGCGTGTCGGATCTACATTTGAATGACAGCGCTCTTTGTACGAAATGGGTTTGAAAAAGGAACGTAATGTTTTGTTTTCGTAACGGACTACGCGTCCTCCATTTTGTTGCGTAGATAAAAAGTAAAACTCGTATAAATGAACGTATTGTGTTTTTCACTTTTGAACAGATCACTTAAGCTGAGATTGTGTGTTTTAACGCGAGAAGAATAGGTGTTTCGTACTGTAATAAATCGTAAGGCATATCATTTGTCTTCTATTGTCGCTTTTAAGTGCTAGATGGGTCTAAAATATCATTGAGAGACTAAACATTAATTCGAGTAACAATAGAGCGCTGCTAAAAGTGTACCAGCTCAATTTCAAGCTATTATCGTAAATACATGACTGGGATACGATTAATGATCTGAGAAAGATCAAAGTAAGCCAATGAGGTATTTGTTTTCTTCTCAAACACGCAAATAAAAGATGTACTAAGCACATTTCTATGTAGTCACTTAACATTCATTGAATTTTAATTCCTAATAACGAAACTGACTCACGGCTAATCTAATCTCTGAAAGTAGGCATTTCAAAACGTCCAATTGGAAATGAAATAATTACCGCTTTCTATATAGAAGCACTTATAAACGTCGGTAGATGCTCTCACCGAACGATAGACCAACAGTTATCTTAATTAAAATACATATCGCTATCTTTATCTATTTTTATCGGTACCATTCGTTTAGTACTGAATTATTTGAATGTAGAACGCCTATTGTGTTTGTTTATTTTTTTCTTCGATGTACTGGTTGGAAATTTGTTTGAAGAAGGCTTTATAACTTCGATATGGAGGTTTAAAAGTTGATAGAAGCAATAGAAGTATTTTTTTTGATATACTAATAATATAATCTTCGATATTTCTTACTGAATCTTCCTGCAATACCAAACCCTACGAGTAAACTAACAAGGAATATTATGGTTATGGGAAAAAATTTGAACGTCAACATTAATAACTAATCATACACCTTAAAAAACTTTAGTCGCTAACACAGTGGAAATTAACATTATACAGACGAAATAAACTCATTGAATAGAAGGTTTATAATAGGCAATTAGGATATTCCAATTACGTATTCACTTTGCTGCAATACGTAAATACATCTGCATCATTAAAAACAATTAATCAAGCCATAAACCCTTCAATTTTCAAAACCGGTGGTAAGGCAACAAAATAATTCGAACTGCTGTAAAAGGAAAACATTGGGAGCTGTCGAAATAGTATCTTCGAACTTGTTTTAATTATCCCTTTTAATAGAGGCGGTAAAACTATAAAAATAATGAACGGTAATTATAATGTGGAAGGTGAAGGCGTGTGGTCATCAATCACTGAGGTGAGAAGGTTCCGGAGAAAGGAAGTCTCGCTAATTTCGTACCAATAGTGCGTTGTTCACGACCTCTTGTTAATCATGATATTGATTGAGCAGTGAATGCTGAATGGGCCAATTTTGTTAATATAGTACTGGAAGTAGAAGCGTGTGGTCCTACGAGCCGGAGTAAAACGAAATATGAAGGCATTTGAACATATAACATATATTTACTTTTATACATCGTAGTACGCCTGTGTTCCCCTAAAGGGTGGGGAAAGGTGCATTTCTTGATCTATCGTTCCAAAAAATAGGGATGGGGGGAGGCTATTGTCATGTTTTAATCATAATTCCAGAATCCTTGCTGTTCTTGAGAAATTGTTACTGGAAAAACCCAATAACATTTAGTCTGACCCTGAAATGGAATTCAGTAACTCTAGGTCACCCAGCACATACTTGGACAGCACGTGACTAATATTGTCTATATTTAGAGAAAAAAATACCCTCGAAAATCATCATCATCCTCCTGCTCTATTCCCAGTTCTATTTGGGGTTCGCGCAGTGAAAATAATTTACCCACTAAATGATAATAAAATAATCGAAGGACTTTACTCGGTAACATTGCCTACAGTCTGGAATAATTACAGATGCACATTTTATTCCAGCAAAATAAAAGAAAACTCCAATGACAGGCCAAAGTGACTGCAGGAAGTATTATATTTATTCAAAAGCAAACTTTACTATTAAAAAGGCATTCGTTAGAAATATTTCCATTCTTAGTGTTCACGTAACGTTGAAATGAAATGTTTACCTAGAATTGTTTATTCTATTTTCAATGCCTTTTTTTAAAGGCACTATTACAATAATGTTGACAAAGGGAAAGTACTACAGTTTATGATAATCACATTAATATCAAATAAGTACGAAGAAATTTTCTTTCGGATTTTTAGGAATGAAGGTACTTTATGTCTTAGTGTGCTAAGGATTCAATTATAAGGGAAAATAAACATACAGTTTTTGAATCTTCTTTGTCTTATACTTTAATTTAATCTTTGGATGACACTCATAGAAATATTAGTAGATTTATTTATTTTACGATTAATGGTCTGACATCATACCTCGTGAATTTACTCAATAAAAAATATCATTAAATTTAAATAGACAGATATATTATTGCCTAAATTTTATGATCTCTTTTGAAGTGAGATCTGTACAGTTATCAAAAGGAGTCTATAAACATTCACTGATATTCTTAAAACATTTTATGGCATCATTACTGAGCTTTAGGACGGTAAAATGATACGAGTGGTATATGCGAAAAACTATTAACATATTGATAGGCGTAACATTAACAAAGTTATGAATGAGATTGGCTATTTAATATTTTATTACAAAGAGCAAGAGCTCTGGGATCTTCGTCGGAATGAAATCGTAAAGATAAATTAAATGAAACATAAAAGCATTGGTTTGGTTATCGTCATCATTAAGTTCCAAAATCTAGGAGAGATTATATTTGACGCAGCGGTGACCTTAATAAGACATATCAGGGGTTTTAAAATGCTTCTTTTTTTCATCTACTTGATGCTTTAAGTTATTTATTTATTTCTCTTGGTCCGCTTGAGAACCTGAAAAGGCAGTATGATATTGAAGGTGAAAAGAAAAGCGTAGGTTAATGGAATCATTTATCAACGCCTATTTTATTCTTGGTTACTAGATCACGCCATAGAAGCTCTACAGGATGACACTTCAGCAGAACAAATCCGCATAGATAATTGGAGTGTTGTACTAAAATAACAACATTTACTCACTGAGGTTATTGCAAATACATAATTTCCTTATTTGAATTACCATCCAAACAAAGCAGTCCAGCCATTAAGCTTTGGCTTTCATTTTTTTTTAATCATTACGAGACGCTGCGAGAGCCTTGCTTTGAACTTATAAAATGAATATTTAATGGCACAGGATCCTTATGTAAATTTTGTTCCAGTTTCACTGCTCTTTTAATTCCAACGAATATAATTAAGTTGTTAATAAAGTCATATATTTGAATGTACATTAACTGAGCTCGACAATGGAGTGTGAGTTTAACGACCTCCGGGTCGGGTCTAGTTCTGTATCTTAATGCTGGTTAGAATCGGAGCTTGGAGCCTTGCTTCGATTATCTATTTCGCTCGAGATGTATTTAAAAGAGATTATGAGCATGCGTTTATTGATACTGGAACAGTTTTCACGATTTTATTTTGATTGGAATATTCAAGGATTTTGTATGTCAGGCTACTGAGAATAAGGTGAGGTACTTATGATTGCTTGATATGAAAATTCGCTTCATTGAGTATTAAAATAACATTTTCGTCCTACAAAACGGCAAAATTATTTCCTTAGAATTGGAATAATTTACGACGTTACAAGAAATATATTTGGTAATGTAATGAGAGCGTTTGGAAGTGGCCTCATGTTTTCTCCGAACAAGTTACTTCAATGATTCAATTTCTTACAACTTTCTAGATTAGAAGCAGCGGTAGTGCTTCCATGGAAGCCCGAAAGCCCACTAAATCTTACAAAATTCCGATTTAAAATCTTCAATCTTTATTTTACATTAGCAATTCGAAATATATAAGTGAGAAAATCAAGATTTCACAGTAAACAATTAAAAACTAGACTTTAAACAATTAACGTGCAAGTAGGCTTCTGTACTGGCACTTATTAGAAGCTTTAAGTGATGACCACCAACGCAAAAAATCTAACATAACAAGGAAGAATTGTATGAAGGCTGATCGAGTCGTGTGTCAACTTCCAGCCATTAAACATGAAAAATATTGCCAACAACGCTACAATAAAAACGCTTTTTATGCTCGGCTCAGTTGGAGATGTGACGTCACCATCTTGTAACCAAGACATAACTTTCCGCCAGCCATAATACTTAGAAAGCAGTTTAAAACATTTAGAGCGGATTACACGGACTTGGCGTTTATTCTTTGTCTATTGATATTTGGATGTTAATAGCGTCATTTTTTGCTGGTTATATTTTTATTGTGGCTTTGAGATTTATTATAATGGGTATCTTTTATAGCAACTTCTTAAACAACAGGTTTAGTATGCCAAGATCAGGTAGCGTTAGAAATGAATTTACGACATTCAATAGCGAAAGAAAAACAAAAAAGTAACCGTTTTGAAAAAAAAAATTGATAGAGTTTAAAAGAGTAACATGACATTATTACAAAAAAAAAAGCGGCAGATTAGCTTTCTTAGTGAAGTAAATTAAGTAAAAAAATGCATTTTAAGGCGTGTAGTCACGTACAAAGAGACGTACAGTAAACAAAAATATGCCTGCTTCGAAGTCAAAACGTCCAGTATTGTGTGACGGCAACATGATTGCTAGTAGTCTGAAAGGAAAATCTTGAAGAGCACACGCTGCAAAAGAGTGTGAAGTGAATAATGGTAACAGCCTGAATAATAGCAAGTAAACTCAAGTCACAAAGAAATTTCGAGTACTAAAAAAACAAAATCTTATTTCACTACCAAATGACCTATCCGATATGGATTCCGAAACTATCTGAGTTATAAAAGCAAAAGAAGATTTACTTTTAAAACAACAAGAATTCTTATTACATTTATAACTAAAAAATAGGATAAGTACATGTAAAAATGTCTCCGAACCCATTATTACCAAAACATGTTATCCAGAGCAGGGCTTGTAATTTAAAAAGACAAAGCCCTCGGTTAAACAAATTTTGCTCCGGGCTTAAAACGTTATAATTTTACGCGTCCTTACTCGAAAGAAGTACATGAAAAATTCTCAAATAAACCTACGCTGGGATATATTATTAAAAATTCTGGCTACTAGCGACCTGTTTTGACCTGAATGAAGGCAAGAGTAACTTATAGATTTCGTATGGTTTGAAACATTTTTCTAGTTGCTATATTTTTGAGTAGATACAGTTCGAATCAGAATTATAAAAGAGCATCGCAAAAATGCATTCTTAAAAATGGAGGCGGAACGCAGTCTGGTCAACCATAAATAGGAAGAGAGCATGTGGTAGGAGTGTACTTCCGTTCACTTAAAAGAGAAAAAAGAACATTGTTATATCTTGGAGTCGTCATTATATATAAACTTCGTGTTAGTTGTTGGATCTAAGCATCAAAACCTATAAAATGCATTATCCATTAATACCATCTTTCAATTGATATTAAAGACAGTTAAATTAGTTTAAAAGAAATAATCGGTTGAATTTTAACACCGTCGAGGAACGAACGCACAGTTCTAGTTAGGTCATAAATTACGGCTAGCGTGGATCCTCGCATTTCTCGATCGTGATTTTTCTTTAGCTAAATTGGCGGTGCCATCAGTTTCCTAAGTAATTTGAAATAATTGTCGGTGGGATTAACTTTAGTTTTATTAGACCATAATGTAATGTTTCGTACAATATTTCAATCCTAGTAGTTCTTTCCAATAACTAATGCATTTAATATATTTGGTTTTGGCTTTTTAGTAACAAAAGCTTCCATTTTTTAGGAATATCTTTAGCGTCTTCTATCGTCAATACTATGAGGAACTTAGGAAGTGTTAAACATTACTTCGTTCTACTCACAATAGGAATACAAGCAAATCAAAATTGTGTGGTGGAATAAAAAGCTGAAAATTCAATACAACTATATTTTGAAGTACCATTAAGGTTTAAACTAGTTCTCTGACTTAAATGCTTTTGTTCTATAAAGAAAAGAAAAAGTTCGTTTAATGATGTCGAAAACCAATTCTATCATTTGACAATTAATAGGCCAATGACTCGTCTAAAAGATTGGTTGCTTGCTATCTTATTGTTTAAAAATTTGCATGAAGTGTTATCATAAAAGGTCAATGCTATATTCACGATGGATTAATTCGTATTCCGTTCCAAATTAACTAACTTTAAACTTGTACATTTTAATTACGGGATACGAAAAGGATTTTGTTTACAAGTTGAACTGGATTTAATTAAACTTTTTAATATTGACTTCCGTTCACGACATTCCTTATTTACATAAAAAGTGTTTCTATTTATCCCTTTGAAGATTTTAATAACGGAAACTTGACTTTTGCCCTTTTACAAGTTTTTATGAAATAAAGCTACAAAATCTACCAGTAACTTTAATTTTTGTCAAAGTGAGGATTTTACAACGTACATATTCTCATCATTCAATCTAGTTGGCTATGATCGTCTAAGTCCAGACCAATCAATCTATTACCCCGATATTTATGTGACTCGCAAACAATTTTTTGAGTTTGGGAATTTGTTTATGGAAAGGTTGGATTAACTTACATTAATATTATTTACTATATCGATACCAGTTCAATAAAGATATCATACAGACAATACTGATATCAAAACACAGAAATAGTCTAGGCACGATTTCATATCGTATTTTCCTCGTTGGATATTGTCTGTCACCATAGTCATAGCACACAATGGCATCTCAGATGCGTGGATGAGTCAATGTCAGATCATAAAAAGGATACAAATGTAGGCGTGCGTAATATTCATAAACGATACAAACATAAAGCTTGAGATAACTCCCAGATGTTTTTACAATACGGTTTGCATTTTATAAGTTGCTTAGTCTGACTCGCGTTCGCATTAATGTTTGAAAAATCATACGACCTAAGATTCTGTGTTCTAGTTTAAAATTCTTATACACGTGTACACTACTTTCAAGACGATCCGTTGAGCAGTTTAGGCTAGAAATATAGGAACTATGATTAATTTGTTTGAACTATTTCACATTTGTAAAGGTAAAGCTGTAAGTTATATTATAGTGTTACAGTAGATTTTCATCTGCAGAGAAGAATCATCTGTAGTAAAAAATCCCAGAAGATACTAACTTAATATCAATCCGCACTAAACCAGCGGCCTTAATCCTCTCAGTTGTAGAGGAGACCCGTCCCCAGCAGAAGGGCGTAAATGGACCGATGATATTGACTGGTCACGTGCAAACCTTTTTTTAACCTTAGATTCTCCACGAGAAAGTATGAAAACGTCCAGTATTTTTGGAGAATGCTTTGATTTTTTTATCAAGCCAATATCTTACACCAATCCAGCTCCTTTATATATTGTTATGGCCTCTCATATCCAAAGTGTTACTTCCGAGACATTCAGAAGGTCACGCCCCCTCTCCCGTGGTTATAACCCACGTCACGTACCCAGTATTGATAAGTCGGCAGCACGTGCTGGAATATTTGCATTCCCGATACACGATTAATACCTACTTCTAGGGACATTTTTTGGGAAATGTGGCTGGCAATTGTATTTTCAAAAGGATATTGTGAAGGATAACAGCGGCTTTACTTAGATCAATAGAAAACAGATCTATAGTCGTTCGAGCTTTTGTAATTTAACAACGTGAAACCTACACACTAAATGTTCTTACACATCTCTTAGGTTCGCTGAAACATTTCCCATAAGAAATATCTTTCACTTTGTCTGTTTATCTAAGTCTGTTTATGCAAAATAAATCAATGTCCCTTCTAAAGATCCTATTTATATTCAATAATTTGATGGTGGCAAATATATACGCAGTCATACAGAAGGAAAGAAATCCTTTTGCATTTATAACATTTGGATTAACGGTGAACAGTAATTGTGGTCCCTAAATTGTTGCCTAACACCTTCCCAGACAAAGAAAGTGATGGAGGTGTGGCGGGATAAGTCAAGAGGCCTCATATAAATAATTTATTGTAAATATCTCTATGGCGTGCGTTCGTTGTTCGCTTTCACCATGCACATGTGTTGCTCGATGAAAGTTCACTAAATTATGTTGCACAGTCATGTTATTACCGAAAGATTCAACAACTAAATAAATGCTTTTTCCTAACATTAGAACACTCAGACACTGTTCTTATTGTATCTTATACTTATGGTTGAGGGTAGTTATAAATTATGCAACCGTAGTTTTGAGTCTCATGTGGAAGGGACGAAGACTTTCGTCGTTTTTTGGGCATAACTGAGAAAAGTCTGTCAGGTACTACTTTTTATTATCAGTCTTCGTGGCACTAAACGAGACAAAGCTGCTTAGACGACCTGCCAAGACAAATGTTTATTACAATCTTGATGTTTTTAGACCGAAGTATTTCCTTACTTAACAAAACCAATCTTGATGCTTTGTAAGGATTAATTATATTTATAAAAACATTTACTTATCAACGACTAACGGTTGCAATCCAAAATATGGCGGGCAGAACGACTGCATACTGATTTCGCATATCCCATTAATAATTCAAACAATTGTAATTATAATAATACCGCAATAAAACTACGTGACTGTTAGACTAATGGTTAGGTCTAGTTGTGAAATATTAACACTAGACCTAAAAGCACTGACCTTGAGTGAGTCAACTTAGGGAATGAATGCGACACTATGAATAGAAACGCACAAAGGTTTGTTCGCCAGTCGATTTTCCTGGAATTATTCACGTTTGATCATTGAACATAGCGCTTTTAAAAAACTAGAATCATAAATACACTGACAACGGTCTTATTCGAAGATAATTTTAAAAACACTAGAATCATTAACACAGTACACTAGAATCATTAACAACATCGGCATCATTTGAGGATAGGCAGTTTTTCAACAGTCCTTAATATAGGAAATGAGTTTATTGCAATTAATTGAGCACATTTCCTGTTCCTGTGTTGAAAACTAAATATAGTTTTCTAAAGATATAAAAATTACACTTGCTCGACCCGCAAATTAAACCCAAGACCTTATAATCGCATTAGCTAATTCCTATCCTAGAATCTAAAAATCAAAGGCAAAAACAGAAAATAAAAATGTATCTTATAAATGACCCAATCAAAGAGAATTTATTTGCCTTATCATACTTCTAGACGCACCTTTCTCTTTCGAAGGGAATCGAACCACGTAATAGGCACAAGAGGGCTCTCATCAGACTATCTATCTGAGCAATACTAACGGGACAACAACCTCAAAACGACTAGAACCAACAAATAACACTAAAGAGTTACTTATAAATAGAGTCGTTTACAACATAAACATTCATAATCTATGATTATTTATCCATCGCTAACAAGGAAAAATCTTTACCATTCTATGAATTGACACCTCAGTGCGATACTATCTATATCCATCCCTTTCTATCAGTACGGAGAAGAAAGGGAGGCAAATATGCAGGTGCGTTGGAAGCGCTGTGATTACAGAGGCGCGATTTTAACGGTTCCTAAAACGCATTATACATATTAGTCTAGTCAACATGTTCAAAAACGTGTTAAATAGAAATAAAGCTCCTAAAAATATGAGCGATGGCTCATTCGATTCGGAATGACGTCTAGAAAAATGTTTTTGAAGGGTATATTAGCACATAAAAAATTGCAATTGTTATTAACAAAATAAAAAAAATAAAAAAGGTATTTAGTTTTTCGTTAATAACTTTAAAAATAATAATATTTAAGGAATTTTGAAAAAAGATCCTGAAAGAGGAGAAAATTTCCAATAAAAAAGAATTAACTCCCGGAACTCTATCTATATTATTTATATTATTTTTTTTATACTGAAAATAGAGCTCCGCGAGGGCGTTACGGCATAGGCGCCGCCTAAAAAGCCGGTATATCACCTAAAACAATTTATTTTTAATATTAAATGACAATTTAAAAATTTGAAAAAATTTTGGTGTAATGTAGACACTTGAAGGAAAAAAACCTCGGTGACAAAATTTTTTTTTGTCGATTTTTCAAAAAGTTACATCATTGTTAATTAACTCATTTTTTTCCAATCTCTGTTTTTATAAATTACGGCATAACATTTTTAATAATTGATCTAAAAATCTTTTCGCTTCGTGGAGCTCTTCATGTTTATGTACCTTATAAAGTTATGCAAAAAAAAATAATTTAAGTTAATTATTTTGTTAATTATAATTTTTTTAAATGAACTAAAAATGAAATTTCTAAAAAATGTTATTAAAAAAATTTTTTTTGGTAATGTATTATTATTGCTGTTTTTGCATCTAATATAGGTATTAATTATCATCGGAAAAATTTTTTTTACGTCATTTGTTAAGAAATTATTTATAAACAAATAGACTATTTTAGGACTTTTAAAAAAAATCTTTTTACCATATTATAGCATAGGTGCAATTATGATTTAAAAAAAAAATTTTTTTCTTAAATATTTTTTTTTATATTTTATAATCGTTTTTTTTATATTTCAACTGTTTAAATAATTAGTTCAGAAATTATATTATTCTTAAAAATAATCACTGACCCTTTTCAATAGAATAACAGAGAAATATTTTTTTTTTATAAATAAATTAATTGCTTATTAATTTAAAAATTTGTTTTAAACAAATAATATTAACCGTTATATTTTTTTCGAAAACTTCAAAAAATTACAAAAACAAACATATATAAAAAAGTTTAGAAAAATTTTTTTGTAATAAAATAAAAAAAAATACAAAAAAAAAAATTTCTTAACTTTTTTTATATATGATTGTTTTTGTAATTTTTTGAAGTTTTCGAAAAAAAATATAACGGTTAATATTATTTGTTTATAACAAATTTTTAAATTAATAAGCAATTAATTTATTTATAAAAAAAAATATTTCTCTGTTATTCTATTGAAAAGGGTCAGTGATTATATTTAAGAATAATATAATTTCTGAACTAATTATTTAAACAATTGAAATATAAAAAAAACGATTATAAAATATAAAAAAAAATATTTAAGAATTTTTTTTTTTTAAAAATCATTATTCCACCTATGCTATAATATGGTAAAAAGATTTTTTTTTTAAGTCCCAAAATAGTCTATTTGTTTATAAATAATTTCTTAACAAATGACGTAAAAAAAAAATTTCCGATGATAATTAATACTTATATTAGATGCAAAAACAGCAATAATAATACATAACCAAAAAAAATTTTTTTTAATAACATTTTTTAGAAATTTCATTTTTAGTTCATTTAAAAAAAATATAATTAACAAAATAATTAACTTAAATTAATTTTTTTTGCATAACTTTATAAGGTACATAAACATGAAGAGCTCCACGAAGCGAAAAGATTTTTAGATCAATTATTAAAAATGTTATGCCGTAATTTATAAAAACAGAGATTGGAAAAAAATGAGTTAATTAACAATGATGTAACTTTTTGAAAAATCGACAAAAAAAAATTTTGTCACCGAGGTTTTTTTCCTTCAAGTGTCTACATTACACCAAAATTTTTTCAAATTTTTAAATTGTCATTTAATATTAAAAATAAATTGTTTTAGGTGATATACCGGCTTTTTAGGCGGCGCCTATGCCGTAACGCCCTCGCGGAGCTCTATTTTCAGTATAAAAAAAATAATATAAATAATATAGATAGAGTTCCGGGAGTTAATTCTTTTTTATTGGAAATTTTCTCCTCTTTCAGGATCTTTTTTCAAAATTCCTTAAATATTATTATTTTTAAAGTTATTAACGAAAAACTAAATACCTTTTTTATTTTTTTTATTTTGTTAATAACAATTGCAATTTTTTATGTGCTAATATACCCTTCAAAAACATTTTTCTAGACGTCATTCCGAATCGAATGAGCCATCGCTCATATTTTTAGGAGCTTTATTTCTATTTAACACGTTTTTGAACATGTTGACTAGACTATATGTGTTAGGAATGTTTACTAACTTTCAAGGCAAACGTGGCCTTACACGAGAGGATTATGAATATCTTGAGTAATTGAAGGTTAAAATTACCATCGGTTTGTTTATTTTGATTTTCGCCGGTAAAATTATAAGAAAATAACTTTTTTTTCAACTGCAAGTTGTTTTAAGCGTCAGAAAAAAAGAAGGTAATGTGCCATATCACTATGTAAAATTTGTCTTTAGATTTAATTCAGATAAGGAGTATTAAATAGAAAAATAAATTTCTTCAACCTGTATGTTGTTTAAATTACATGATCATTAACTATCGTTGTTTACTTAAAATATAACAGACATATATGGCTAAATTTTAACATTATATTACGCCAGCCGATTGTATCTATTTATGTACTCTTTCGTAATTCAAGAGTTAATTAAAAAGCAACAAAGTGAATATTTAAACGCAGAACTAACCTAAGCCAACTGCCACACAACTCATAAAAATAATAAAAATCCCAATGT
Source organism: Cephonodes hylas (assembly GCA_030295005.1). Taxonomy (NCBI): domain Eukaryota; kingdom Metazoa; phylum Arthropoda; class Insecta; order Lepidoptera; family Sphingidae; genus Cephonodes; species Cephonodes hylas. The sequence goes on from AP025364.1 coordinate 13,519,214, forward strand.
TTATTTTAAATTTAGAACTGCCGACGCCATGACAGCTGTCTGCCGGCCATTATTACATCAAAAAGCGCGCGGAAAAGCAAATGAACCGTTAAAAATAACAAAAATGTTTTACACAGCTACGGTTCCGATTATGCTTCATATATTTAGTTTCGGTCGGTTAATTCGGCTTTTTCCATGTTTAGTATCCGCGATGATCGAGCGTGGCATATGGCTGTACAACTTGTTATCGTTTCCCCTTTTTGTTTACGTTAAGTTGGTAGCACGTGTTAATGTAACACATCTAAAAAAGTAACCTCGCATCCATTCCGACCGCTATGGAACGTTGTTTGTTGAAAAAGTAGTTTTTTTCGACGGCAAGCACCTGCCCCCAGATGACTTAGCAGAAAAAAGTAACCGTAAAACTTACTTTTTAAGTAAAAACGCATTAACGAACAATAAAATTGTGTAACAGCTTTAAATTTTACGACCATTTTTAATAATGCCCGCATCCCAATGAACTTTTTAGACACTACATTTTATTATGCGGTGACTTGCTTAATTTTAAATTTAATTGAGCCATAAACTGTAATTATTACGGGGGAACTGTTCCAATTGAACAACGATCTATAAAATTAGCCGTTGGGCTCGCTTCGACGATTAAGCGTGTACAATTATTCCATTACTTGACTGTAGTAAATCATACTGTGCGCTTCAGAGGACCAATGTCACAACCCTTCATGAACCTTAAGTGATTACAATCGTAAATATGTTTTTTTTAGTATTACACTAAAAAAAACTCAATAGTTTATTCAAAATAAAGTCATGAATAAAGTTATGCGTATGTTCCACCCTGTGGATTGGGGGTGTAAGAATTCCGCCACGGTAACCCCTACCTGTCGTAAGAGGCGACTAACAGGGGAAACTGGGGTTGCTGGGCGTACTGCGGGGGCGGTACCCTATGATAGCAACCCCGAGATTGGCGGCAGAGGGCGTGGCCTCTTAACTGTCGCGGACGTTCACAAAAGGTGAACGTCCAAATCGAGTAAGTGGAGGGCATACCAAGCCCTCCCAATTTGGAGGGGTCCATAACTGGACGGTGCGCTGGGCGGCAGCGGATCATTTAGGGCACCTCTGCCCTGAGATGCCGTAAAACCGCCCTAAATGCGCGTGATGGTCACCGAGAGGTTTTAGTCGGTATGCTGGCGTAGCCAGAGACCCCGACATACCCCTCAGGGCCTCCCCCGAGGTACCGAACAGGGGAGCTTAAGGTGCTTTCCTCTCGTAAAAAAAAAAAAAAAAAATGCGTATGTTATTAATTATTCTAAATAATGAAATATAACAATAAAAAAAAATAATCATGAATTATTACTCGTGAGTTTTCCTATTACAAAGAGATACTAATAATCACAATAAAGATACTAATAATCACAAGGCCACTGATGAATTGTCTCCTGTAAAAATTTCCCACCTTTATCTATTGAAAGCGGCCTATATTCCAAACAAACTTTAATTTGTCATTGTTTCAAAGAAATACATGTAAAGAATATCTTTTCCTGCTCTTTACAATTTAAGATTATCATCGTAATGTCAAAATACACGATTCATGTTTATTATTAAGCATGATTCGAAGATGACACCGTCCTTGACCAATTTAACCACATTTTAACGACAGCTGAGTTAGGACATCCGCGCAGTAAAACGTGGCCATGTTTTCTACATTAACGCTACACTTGTCCAGAGACTCAATAGCAAAACCGCTATTGTTTTCATTTGATGCTTAACCGCAGACGAGAGTGAGATTTAGAAAATCACTTTCACAAATGGAACACTAAATGAGGACATTGAAAACAAAAATGCCTGAACAATGCATGAAATTCTAGAGTTGCGAACTACATTCCTAAGCACGCACGTGTTGTTAGTGACAGAAACTAGGGCATTTTTCGGGCACATGACAATAGCAAGAGCTGGTAGAAAAAATGTGTCGGCTCGCTAGGAACCACTTTAATTATAACTCTCCAGTCGGAGCATTTTTTTCGGATTGTTTAGGATGTCGAAGTTTCGCCATTTTTGCTGTGCTGGGAAAAAACTGAATAGGTTTCAAAAATATCTTTCTGTTTCCATTAAAAATGCTAGGTTTTGAAAAAAGGATTATTTTAAAAGAAACTTACCCACCAATGAAAAAAAAAAATACCACTTACATTCTTGTTTAACTTAAAAGCCACAACTAGTCCAAAATTGGACTTTCAAATGTGAATGATCGGATGTTTTCTTCTTCACGGAACAAAGAACCGTTTACAAAAGCATATTTACATAAACACAACCAGTAGAATTCGGCCAAATCATTAACATTTACCAAAATAAAATATTACCAAGGTTGGGTGAAACGTGTTGCCTAACTATTGTGAATAATTTTATCATTAGCGGTGCGGCCTTGCTGTGATGACATTTTTTAAAGATCGTACTGCATACATAATGTTGCACGTCTCAATAGGAGTGCATTTAAAAGTAAAAAAAAAGTAAAAGAAGGTTTTACAAACACACTATTACTAAACATTCGCATGTTATTTTACATTTTAACACGTGATGATGTACTGTCCACCGTTATGGTGTGTGATAATTGAGTACGTATACGTTGGAAGAATAAACCAGTGTCTTATATCCGTCTGCATAAATCTCCGTTGTTGGTATTATTAAAAAGTAAGACAATAAAATTGGATAAATGATAATGATGACGACAATTTTTAGTAAGGTATATGGACAAGGCTGCGTGTTTTGTAACGAAAATAACAATGTCTTTTTTAACATCAAAAACACGTTGGGAGATCTTGTTGATTTAGGCATCCAATCCTGTCCATATGCTGGAAACAAGGAAAGGGTACCAAATAAAGACAGTAATGAAACAAAATATAAGTAAAACTCTCAGTATTATGATTCGCAGTGACTTGTTATCGCGAGACACAGCCAAGGTCCCGTCGGTGATTCAACTGTTACGCAACTGTAAGTAAACATGCACTGAACTACGCTATGATTTCATAGCCTCACAAGCAGTCACGTATAATTCTGTTGCTTTCCACTACGGTTACACCAAGTTCCTTTGGTTTAGATTGTCAAGACTTTGGAACTTAACTAAAATGCCTTATGCCAGTGCTTCTATATGCTCATTTTCTTTCTACTCCAGGGCTCAGGTCTACTTTAGAAATGAGAAGGGTAACACTTTAGTCTTTAGCTTTGATTTAGGTCTCGTGGACAATCAATTGCACCTGAACAATAATATCCAACGCAGCTTTAATACATACTTGATTTATTTGTATTTATTTTGTTTCAATTTTTTCTTTGCTCTTTTGTCTTTTTTCGTGGTTCTCCGGTTCTATTAATAAATACATGTTCGTTTGATCCAAAAATTAACTTTCTCCATATGTATTTATGCAAAACATCTACAAGTATTATTAATGGAATTTGATTTTAAATTTTTAATACGAAACCCCGAGAATCTGATATGTTTAATAAACACATAAAAATATCTCATTATTTTAACGAGCGCGCATGAAATTTAAATATTATGATTGTTATGAAATTAGACTCTTCACAAAATTACGAAATAAGTCGTAAAATTTGGAATTAGTGTGTGGAGTTAATACAGACAACCGTAAACCCAGACTTACATCTAGAAATGTTTCATTCCAAATGACTCGAGTTAAATAATTAACACAAATTGGTGGAAGCGTTCATAAATGTTGAGCTAAAACTGAGGCGCCGTTTTATAGCTTATTTACTGGTAAGTTGCTTCAAATATTTTAAACACAATAAAGAATTTGATGATCCTATACCCGCGCACCTAGTAATTCTGAAGGAGATAGTAAAAATTATCGGAAATAAAGATATTTATACCAACAGAATTGCCGTATGTCGGCATAATGGAATACTGGATGTGCTGACATCGGTTTATAAATATTAACGAATATACTAAAACACCATGGCAGTAACTTTGATGATGGCTTTGATGATGATTTTGTTTAATAAATTATATCGTAAAAGCGTGCTAGTGTTAAGTTGCAATCTAATTATAAAAAAAAGAGGAAAAAAGCTGTTAAAGGACAGAACTACATTTTAAGAAATTTTAAGTTTTTAGGCCAACTCACCAAAAGTTCCAATAGGAGAGGATTATTTTGGATTAGCGTGTGTTGTCAATATAAATTCAGTGAAATACTCGTCAGCAACCCGAAGCGCGTCATGTGTCGGGATCAGTCGTTACGTATAGAGTTACTTTGAGGCCTGAAAGCCATTGAATCGACGAGAGCGGACATGCATTATTTTTTTATTCTAGCTTTACTAGTATTACAGAGTGGTTGCCGCAAATAGTTAATAAATGCTGATTCAGATAAATTGGTAGACGGAGAAAGAGATTTCAAAATTAATCTGGTAGGTTGTGAAAAATCTATTATCGATACGGTATCTTCCAACATCAGTAGATTAATAAAACGTTCCACCAGACTAAATATATTGATGGTTATATTGCACTGCCAAAATAAACGTTATGATTATCCAAATTCAAATTTTCGCAGAAATTTGACCACTTTAATGAAGTCATGTGTAAACTTCATTCGGGCGTATTCTAGTTAATTACATTAGCTTGTATATTCGCGAATAATATCTCATTAGATCATGCATCTCGTTTTGAAGTTATCTCTTGAATCGCATTACGAACTTGCAGCGTCTGTTTAATAATTTAAATGTTAAATAAAACATTATTCCAGTTCAGTTAACATTAGGACTTTCACAATAAGGTTTTATACAACAAAATGTGAGAGCGCCATCTTCAAACTTTGGTAATTGGTTTTGTCGTGATGTGATGGCTGAACTTATTAATTTTTCTATTCTTGTTTAGTTTTATCATTCTTCTAAAGATTGGCTGTAATGTTATTGGTATTTGCTAATTAATTTATTTGTTGGCGTTAAATCAAATCAATGATTATGATTCTGAGAAAAATATTGAGGTTTAAGTTTTGTTTGCATTTATGTGGCTATGATTTGGCTCCAGGAATCATCTTTACTTTTTGAGGTCATAGGGACTTTGAGAAGCATTGGAAGGATATTTTCATTTTGAATGGTTGAAATCATTAACAATCTAAGGTCTCTCTTCTCGTATTGCACCAACGGGGGACAAGTAATAAAAGCATAAAACGAAAATAATAGGTAAAATACTTTATAAAAGTATAAAAATGTACATCCTTTTGAAATCCAACTCTAGAGAAGAATCACGAAATCAAATAACGCAAATCAAAATTTACATGTCGTGAACTAAATTTTCTCTTAAGAGTACGAAGAAGAGGCAAATATAATCAAAAACTACTTGGAAAGAAATTAAGTCCGAGATATTTCTATAAAATTCGAGACGAATATTTTAGTAAGAGGGAGGTTTGAAGCTCGAGTATGGAATATTTACTTTTGAAAATCGTCTAGACGGTCTACCTTATTGGTGTTGCCGGCGCAAATGGAAATTGCGGTGGTGCCAGTTTTTGAGACGTATGTTGACACTTAGGAATAATTTATTCCCACTGAGAAAATACATTTTTGTATTCTTGTTTATTTTACATGTAAGCCGAATTGGAATTTGCAAGACAAAATTGTGGCAACATTGTCTTTGAAGAGGCCGTGGACAAATGACTCGTGAATAATTTGCATGACCAATACTTATCGAGACGCCGAATCTATTGAAATGTTACGAATCATCGTCGAATAAAAATAATGATAAATCAATTCCAACAAAGGAATACAAAATCGTCTATCAATGCAAAAGAAATAAAGATACCGTTAACAAAGCAAATCCTATTGTTGGTCCTGCAAATCCTCACGATTCACGCCCCAACGACCCAGCAAAAAGATTTTGAACATAAACAAAATTTCGCTCGACAATTCGCGACCATCAATTCGGTTGACGTCTTTATAAATTAAAAGGGTTCGAGATTAAAATCTTTGTTTAAAAATTCCACAACATTTATTCTGAATTAAAGTTCACTACTCCAGACGGGGGATTCTATTTAGGACCTAAATAATAAAAGTGGTTAAGTTTAAAGTAGGGTAGTTAGAAATACTGATGAATAATGTCTGTGCTTGAGTTCACTATTCACGTCGCTCAATTATGTTACTTTAAAACATTTTAGTTAATAGTGTGGAAAGGCAACTTTTTAGCCATTGATGACCTTGCAATAACTTGTATCAGCTATGTTCTACAGACATAATACCGTCTGAATTGCCCATAAATTAAAAAATCCTACCGAGTATTTGAAAACGTCTAAATTTTATTAAGATTTCAGACTAGGCTTTTTCAGCTCCATGTATAATATACCCTATTAATTTGCTTCTATACTTTATATTTATTCTAACAAAATGATTATAGTAACTTATACTCAGATTATTCTTAGAACTGCCTTTCTTACAAGTCCTATAAACTTAGCCACGTGTATACGTTATATAAATAAACGGTTATGTCATAAATTTAATTTCCCCAACACGTGTATCTCAAATATGTCTATAAACGCCATCAAAGGCGACCACCCGCTATTCGCTGGAGACTATTTTAATCCCAGATTTGAACGCCCGAAGTTGTGCATGCCCTTCAACAGTTTAATCCTTCAATGTTTTCACTAATCCATGTCTGCGTACTTACACGGTTTAGTTTCCAAGTTTGTAAAAAATAGAGCAATGTAATGCAATTTTTAGAAAGAGTTATATCAAAGAAAAATTGTTCGGGATTAAGGAAAATCATTCTGTTAAATGTAAATGTTGTTTTAAATAAATTGTTTTGATATTCTGATAATAAGTTACAGAAAAAAAAATGAATGAAACATACGGCTGAGTTTCTGACAAGTGTATTTCCGTTATTTTATTATTCCGCATTTTTCAGAAACGCATTTAATTTTATTCATACTATACAGTACAAGAACATTCTGACATCAAAATAAGACGATTTCTCATGAATCGGATTAATCCTGTAGATATATTTCCAATTGGTTATTAATAAAAGAAAGAATGTATTCGAAGCCTCAAATAATTATTTTTCAAAATAACGTCACGATAGCTTACTGAACATTTTCACAACGCGAATCTAAATAAAAAAGAAAAATATTCAACACACAAAATAGCTCGTATTTGGCACACAAAACAATTTAGGCGAGCATAACAATTGCTCATTCATTCATGTAGTGTTGCCACATGCAAAAAAAGTTTCATTAAAACCAGACACGAAAATGAATGGAACAAAACGGTTTAAATTCATTTACCCAAATTTTAATAAGTACACAATATCCATCGTGTTCTAATTAAGTTGTTAAAATTTACAAAGCATAATTCACGGTGTTATTTTTAATAAATTAAGCAAAGGCATCAAAGTTCATTCAGCCTAATCTGCCATGCATAGTTAATTTAACTAATACAATCTATCTATTCAATGACTGTGTTTTGATTAACCTTAACGCATAAAGTGCGATTTAATTACTGTTATCTTCACCGATCAATATCTATTTCGTGTTAAGGTGAAGAACCTAGCAAAAATGTTGCTAAAAATGATGTGTGGTATTTTCTTTTTTACTATAATAATAACTATGTGCAATCAATTCTGAGCCGCTGTAATAATAGTTATATAAGCATATGTTTTAAGCAAAACAAAAACACTTCTACACTTACTAATTATTATAAGATTTTCTCCATTCTGTTACATTGAATGACCATTGCAAAAACACATTTAACTACGAAAACTCAGAGGCATTCGTTTACCTAAGACTTGCACTTGAGACTGAGACACACACACTCACAACTATAGCCCTAAAGGAGAAGGCAGGGGCACTTTCAGTTGTTTTATTTTTTATGTCTCACGTATAAGGAGCTGAGTCTGTTGTCGTATTTTGGGCACTGCGTACTGCTACTGAGGATTTACTAATATTATAACACCACCTAACCGGGGCCGGAATCCGGAACAAACCTCTAGATCTTATAACACACTTGTTCTACGAGGCTACGGTCATCATCATTATCGTCATCATCATCAGCCCATTTAGGTCCCACTGCTGGACATGGGCTTCCTCTACCATTAAGAGAGTTTAGGCTTAAGTCCAGCATGCTCGTCTAGTGCGGGACTACACACCTAAGTAATTCCTAATAACTTAGGTGTGCAAAGTGACAATTCATTGTAGATACTCACATAACTTTAAAGTCAGAGATGTGAACTGGTGTTTGAACCCGCGACCGGCGATTTTCTGTACCGTTCGCCGAAACCTCGAGGCAATCCATGCTTGCTTTAGTCTATTATTGCAGTTATATTACCATGAACGTGAAGATAATATGGGTGGATTAAATCACTGGAATAACGTTCTCAAAGCTTCCTTGTTTGCTACAATAGTTGGAATGGTGCAGAATGGATTGTAAGATGAGGCTGGAGATATTCATCTAATTGTATTTAGGTCACTGTGGTCCCGGTCTACAGAATCTGGGTTATGCTTTGTACCTGCCCCATTATTTGTCGGCCCACTTGCCTCTGTTTATGAGCTAAAAATAGGGATTAATATGAAGCGTACCACGCGTTTATTAGATTAAGTGGGTCGGAAAAGCGCGGAAACTACGGAAGTTTCTTGAGAGTTGCGATTTACGGTCTAGTGTGGGTCAGTTACATTTAGTATTTTCTATTAGTATTTTTTACGTGCAAAGGAAGACTGTGATCCAAGATCTATTACGAAACGTAAGGTTTAATAAAAAAAATATTATGTAGGTTTATTTATTATTTTTGGTTGCGATAATAAAATTCAAATTTATCTTTATCATACATCAAAAATTATCTCAAAAAGCGCTGAACCAAATACAATTGTCAAACAACACACATCACTACTTGCGCGCCTCTTATCGCCAGATATCGATAAAAATATAATCGGAATATAGTACGAAGATTCGATTAAAATGGTGATGTTTGTGATGCGATAAAGAGCATATTGCGTGGGAAAACGTAATGCAAATAGGGGTGAGAAGTCAGCGTGTTCTTTGTATTAACATCTGAAGTCCTAATTAATTGCGTCATTAAACTCGTCTAATGGTAATTTCGCTGAAATAAAAACTCTTATTAACTACTTAAAAGATTAACACTTAACTCATGTGAAAAAAGTTTTAATGCGCTTAGTATTAATCGCAACTGAATTAGAAGACACTTTCTCGTCTACGAGTACCAGTGGAGACTGGTATTGAGTATTGAACATAAAATAAAATAATTTGTGTTACAAACATCGCAAGTCGCAACACAATCTCAGTCTCGACACTTCTTAACAATAAAAGTTTAAATGGCAGTTGCAAAAATCGTTACAAATTAAATACGATTTTTAATCTGTGTTCTGAAGTAACTTTTCAAATTATAACAATGGCGCCGGGCAAAATAAGATTTCGGATCTCTTTTGATAATAGATAGAACAATGGACATAAAACTGCTAAGCACATCACTGGTCTCTGGAATCTTCGAAATAACACCTCTTTTTATTATCTACTTAAGAAACAGGCAAAGTTTTAACGACTATGCTATATACAAACCTACTTATACGAGCGTTGTCGTTTTTTCCGAATTGGCACCACACGTTCTTTTGTTCGCTTTTTATTTGGCTCCAGGTAAGTCGCCATCTTGTTTATCGTGTTATGCAATTGGAGATAAGTTTGTTTAAAATATATAATACAAGTTTTTTTTTTATAGGCAAGTAAATATAAATATAATTTTTGCAGAAAATATAGTCTCTAAATACTTGATAATGCGGACTTAGATTGAAAACAAAACTAACTATTATACCTTATATATATTGTTATTATGCGTTTTGTTCAGTATCACTACCTAGATAATCTATTTTCGTTTAAAAATATTAAATATTCTGTATGTAGTACATGAATAATTTTGAAAATACACTCTAAGCAATTTACCGATTTTGAGAAATTTTAATAAAACTGTAGTTTTTAAGCCTCTTTTTAAACATGACAAAACGTTTACTACCCCGTAACTGGAGCAATAGCCAAGTCTAATAAGTCGGAAATACATCTTTCATGTACAGCGTACGTTAGCATATTTGTTTAGTTTTTATTAAGAGCACGATATGCAGTGTTTGCGTTCGTGCTGAAGACTTATTGAACTTCGTGGAACATTCGAGAAGTCAACACAGGCTCTCTCGGTCCACGTCAAATAAAGAAGGCGGCTGTGGACTCAGTTGGACGTTGTTTACAATTATCGCATTACAGTTAATGTAGCCGACCGTAGCTTTCTCAGAAACCCAGTCTCGGATATACACAGTACATTCCACATTTACTAATGTAGGTGTTAGTCTGAAATGAAACAGCAGAATCTCGGCTAACGCGGGTTCAAATCCCACGGCTGTGCACACCTTAAATATTTCGATGTTATGTGTGAATTCACAACATCATGCATTTACAAAGTGAAAGAAAAAGTTAGTAAAACACACCTAGTAGTTGTCACACATAATTTGTGTAGTACAGCCCACATTATTTATTTATTTATTTATTTACGCTTCTTACAAATTCTTTGTAAAGGTGGACTTAATGCCCTTGGCATTCTCTTCCAGTCAAACCTTTAGGTGGTGCAGAGATAAAAAGCGTAGGTGTAAAATTAATTATATATACTACACACGATATTAACATACATATAATAATTATTTTAAGTAAATATATAATGATCGCTTACATAGTACAAAATTAATATATATTACATAAATAAATACATATAGTTACAAAATACGATAAATAATAATAAATATATATAAACTATTGTTGTGAAGAATCTGCCATTCTGGTGGTCAACAACTTTCGGACTTTCATCTTAAAGGCGTAACGACTCGTGCTCGTCCTGATTTCTAAGGGAAGTGCGTTCCAGAGGAGTATAGACTGCACAGGAAATGAAGAATGAATGAAATTGGAGGTGTGGGATGGGCAAAGAAGAAGAAGGTTATTCGAAGATCGTAGAAGATCGTAGAAGATCGTTAGGCGATGATGATGGACTTAGACCATGCCCTTCTCAGCTGTCTAGTAATGACGCGGTTGTTGCCGAATATCTATCTAATATCTATCTATAGAAGAGTAATGCACTGAAAACTACTTTAATAGACTTTATTTTCCAGGTGTAAAAAGACATAAAGATACCCATTACACGAGAGAGCACAGATTCAATCAATCAAATAGTGTCGAGACAAATACTTTCACGAATATTTGTATCGGGTGACGCGTCATCGCGTGTTATTTATTTGCCCAGTTTTTATTTCGTACTTTTTTCACGGTATTTGTATAACTTGAGCTATTCGTTTTTCTTGGGAATGGTTTAAGTCTACTCTTTTGTTTACTTAGCTATTTACGCATACATACAATCACGCCTATATTTCTGGAAGTTGAGCTACTTTTAAACGTTTCGCTATCCGTAGCAAATTCCTGTTTTCCTCAGAATTTACAGACTGTGCAAAGAGAACCTATACTTACACCCAATTATGAACGCTTTTAATTACAGAATACGCTAAAATGAGATAAACACGGTATTATCTCTGTTTTCCATACTACTAACAAGTTAACCCATATTTTGATTCTCAAGTCGTATTCCTACGCGCAATCGTAGCTCAATTCTTCGGTTATTTATAAAACAGCTTTGTAAAACAGTGCTTGTTGCTCAATTGGGACAAGTATTGTACTGATATTACTAAGCTAACTCCGCACCGTTTAATTCCTATAGGAATAAAGTTAAATGACGATTTTTCTTTTGTTGAGTGCATAGGGTATAGGAATTTATATATAATTAGATTGAAGGAAAAGAAGATATATGCATATTGAGCGCCCTAGACTACGATTTTAACGTACCTCTTTCACATTCATTCTTCCTCACACCACATATATTTCCGTCGGCTAAGGGTGCCTCGGACATTCCCCTCAGCAGATCGTTTACTTTGTAGGCACATGTCATATTCAGATTTCAGACGTACTATCCTGACTGTGCTATCCATATTCACTTAAAAATTGTGAGTATATTTATTTACCTTTCATTCATACCATGTAAAGATGGACTTAAAGCCCGAGGCATTTTCTGACAGACGAATTTTATTTTGCGTTCAGTATATTAAAACATTATATATATTATACATAACAATAGCTCAAAAATATATTATACATAACATTAAAAAATAATCATTTCGGAAACAAAGTAAGAAAAATGGATTAAATACAAACTATTTAACACAATACAATGCAGCCATATTTAAAGCAACAGCTTATTTTTGTTTTTACTTGTGGTCCATGAATTAATTTCCCCGAAAAATATCGATATGTTAATAAGGCCACTGTTAAAACGTACTTTGCAAGGAACAAGTAAATTGCAAATATGTGTTTTACATAATTGTAAAAAAGAAACCATTGCATTCTCGTGTTTTAAGTATTTATAGCTGCGTATATGAAAAAAATAGTTTCAAACCATGAAATATAAAAAGAAATCATTAAATTAATTTATCATAGATCTTCAGTAATGATGCTATGTTGTGAATCGGTTGCCAATTTATGGATTTAGCAGTTTTATTAAAAAAAACATTGACATATAATAATAATAAGGCAAAACGAAAAACAGATAGTAACATATTTGAATTACCGCTTTCGCATAATTTACTTATTTTTTAATATGGCAAAACTGTTTTTTTTTATAATTTTGATATACGGTTTGTGTAGAGCATAAAAATTTAATGCTTCTACACATAATTTATTGATTCAAGTAGCAGTTCTCCGTAATTATCAAAGGTCCATTGATAACTCGAGAAAAACATAAAGACAAAGAGAATGTTATCTGGTATGTTGCAACTAAAAGGTGTTGCCCAAATAAAATTTGTATTGACAAGTTGCCGACAGATAAGCGTTTGAACATTATGTCAAGGGTTACTTACGAGAACCATTTCAGAAAATATAGCTTAGTTTGTCTAGTTAGTTATTTCGTAAAGCATAGATCGATTTAGATAACTTGGAATTTGAGCACTATTGAATTTGTAATATTTTCTATATTAAAAAAGTAATAAAAATTACTTAAAATTAACTAAATTGCAAATTCAATAAGAGGCTTTCTTAGATAAAACAAAGTTTAGTAAAATTAACACCTTTCTTATGTTGATGTAAAAAAAATCTTATTTGATCTTATCTGCATCCTCTGCTTTCTCACGATATCAGATTTAATAAGCGTCAAAACACCTGTCCATCAGTGAAAGAATTCTATAATACATTCAGTGGTTTAGAAGATAATCTTCAAATCGACTATTCTAATGTATTTAATAGGCATCTTTGACTACAGACAAGTGTTCATAAATTGCCTGATGACGTAACTTTTTCGAATTTGTGAGAAAACTGTCAATATTTTAGTAGTAAATAATATCAACTATAATACTCCACATATTTTCATTCACTTTGGATTTATACATCGAAATTATTTAAATGCACGTTGAAATTAAAAGGTGATTAAAAATGTTAAGCAATTCATTGCTATGTCGATAAAATTCATCTGGACAATAAATTAATCTCGTTCACGAACAGACATTGCGATAATATTCAACTATTGAGTCATAAACAGCCGCATAAACGGAATAATTCTAGACCATTACAAAGTCATATATAATGCTGAATGTAATTCATTTGACCTAACGAACTGCTGTGCCGTAGAACATAAACAACGTGCCCCGCTAACTTTATGATTGCATCACGTTTTTAAAGGTAATAAACAGTCCAAGTTGTTGGTTCAAATGCCATTAAACATGGCATCATCCGCGAGGATGCCGCGGCCGTTTGACCAACATTGGAAACGCGCCAAAATAATCAAACCAAACCAAATACCAAATGTATATTGATTTCATATTTCAATTCTTTATTGACCATTGCGAGCGGCAATAAATGCATTCGACCTTGATTCGAGAAATGGACCGAGTTGGCTGTTGCGCGCCGTTCTTTGTCTCATTTACTTCATAACACTTAAAAACCAAATGTTGCTCATCTCTGACGTAGTGAGTTGATTCATTAATAATTCGAAACCCACTTGAGTCAACTATAAATACGCGTAGTACTAACGCGGTATTAACCGTTCTAATCTCATTACACTATTTAGTTCAATTATGAATAAGCGCTGATGTGGCCGGATTACTTGCCGAATCCGTACAAGACGTAACGCGAAACGTCCAATTTGATTCCACACTCGCGCAACATAAACATCGACTATCTTATCTCGGCACAATTATACGTGGAACGCGGTACTAACCTTTGAGATAAATCCTTTTAGTGTGAAGATAAACCTTACAGTTTCCAATATCGTAAGCACATGAGTTCACTGAGATGCAACGTTTCACAGGCCGGTATGTACGCTTGTCGAGCACATATAACATCACATTTTGCACTTGCTAACGTAAAACAATAAAACGTGGGGAAACCGAAACGGTTCCAGTTGCTAAAGCAGGCATTCACTTTGATAGAGGACGTCGCGGTGAATAGAGACCGGTCCGCAGTTTGTAATTTTTAGTTTGACGAACACTACGTGCGGGGCGACGGCGGAGCGCGATACGTCCTCCTACAACGCAAGCGGCCGAGCGACTGAGGGGACGGTCGTACGGGGACGGCGAGCGAGCGAATAGCCGACTCGGAGTGAACGCAGGGCGCATCGGGCGTAAAATGCGGGAGCTGATCCTGCAAACCCTCTGGATTCCGCATTAAATGATATTAAAAACGGTACAACTCAACACAACCACACATAAACGTTTTCATTACACACATTTTAGGTAGTCGTTGAGTGTTTACACGGGCGATATCATAACAAATGGATAACTTCTAGGAATGGCGAGTCGTGTAATAGAGGCCAAAATTATTATCGGAGTCAAGGCATTGCTTTGTAGATTATTTTGCAGGTAATAAAGTTATTTTGAGTATTACCCGTGTAATAATATTTTAATTAACCTAAACATTTAACAAATATGCTTCACGTTCCTTTTTTACTACATAAAACGGAATTTATCCGACATTATGTTCTGGATATAATTAGAAAGTTTGAGATTCCGTAGGTAGGTTTCTACCTGCCCTTGCCTTGTGCTAATGGTGCAGCGTTGAAAAGGTCGCACCTCAATTGTTCGGCGCCTTATAAAAAAAACCTTTAACAGATGTGTTTTGCTAGGTGGGAATACCACGATTCCTTTCAAAGAGTCCTCCCACAGCTTTATTACTTTTTAAATAGACTTTATGCGCGTGGAAGAAGCATTTGAATGCCATTTTGTTATTATTTTTTTATTTAATTGGACGCTTGTTGGAATAAGTATAAAAGGATTATTCAATGTGTGAATGCGTGAATTATTGGGTCGGCAACTAAGTAATTGCGGATTTTACTCATAGATGGCTTCAGTTGAATTTTTAGGTTTGCTGGCGTAGTCCAAGTGTAAAACACATTTCGTTATTTGATAGTTGGCAATTCAGCTATCAATCAGTAAAAAAAGTTTTTTGATCGGTTGCGTAGTTTTCGTTTGGCGTTCGTTGAAAAACTGAAAATTAAAAGGAATAATATGGTCATTTTTTACTTTTTTTTTCGCAAAGGAAAAACGCATCGCAAGTTCACTAACAGTTGTTTGCTGTTTATGGCGACGAACCTGGGTTGGCAATTAAGTAATCGCGGATTTTCAATTTTTTGAACATAGCCAAGTTGTTTTAAGTGGTTTTCAATGCATGTATGTGATACACGAAGCTTTTCTGCAATATCACGAGTTATACTGTGACGATCCGAATCGATTATTGCTTTGATAAAGTCGTCATTAACTTCAACTGGGCGACCAGAGCGTTTTTCGTCTCTGAGTGAAAATCACCAGAACGAAATTTGTCCAACCAATTTTGACACTGCCGTTCTTTTAGGGCTTCGTCACCATAAATAGCACATAACTTTTTGTGAGCTTGTGATGCGTTTTCCCCTTACGAAATTAAAAAGCAAAATATGGCAATAATTTTCCTTTTGATTTTCCATTTTTCAACGAACACCAAACGAAAACTACGCAACCGATCAAAAAACATTTTTTACTGATTGATAGCTGAATTACCAGCTATCAAATACAAAATGTGTTTCACACTTGGACTACGCCAGCAAACCTAAAACTTCAACTGAAACCGTCTATGAGTGAAATCCGCACTTACTTAGTTGCCGACCTAATATATAATCCTGTTGAGGTAATATAATATAGCGTAACAATAAAACCATAAGTTATTCAAACTTGATGGCATTATTTCGAGGTTGAAAAGTTGTGGAGTGAGCATAATGTTATTTTCAATATTTTTGCAGTGTTTACGACCGAACATAAAAGAATTGTGTGAATGACGTCACTATTCTCCGTGACACTTCCCAAATATGCTATAATATGAATAATAAAATATGTGAGTCAACAAAACTGCAATTGTACAACAAATATAATTCTTGATTGTAAAATATCTACAAGAATTTTCAAAAGCAATACAGTTTAGAACGGTGACACTAGTCCCCATACAAAGTACGATCTTTTTCCCTTCTATTCTTATTCAACTGTTCTGTAAATCTGCTATAGTTATTACCTAACCACAAATTCGGTAAGAGACTTGGCTACTTTTCATCCGATTATCCTTACCTGTTGCGATTTATAAATCACAAAGGTTCCCCTCTCAAGTGCAACGTTCCCCCAAAAATGTATATTAAAAATTCCTCAGATCACCGGATACATTTATATCGAGATGCGGGGATGCAACCGGACAATTTGTTGCGTGATCCAATAATAGAACGGTGGCTGCCGCAAAATACTAAGTTGTCGAACATTTGCCGGGTTTAATAAATTTATTTCGGTCCATAAGGTTTAGTTTTGAATGAAGTTTTATTATCAGAATGCTGACAGGATGTTTGTTTTATGTGTACACATTTTGAAAATACTTAAAAGAAGGCCCTAACATTGTATTATTTTTAATCTTTGGTAAAAGTTGGTAATGAATAAAGATTAAAGATGCAGTACATTGTTAAAAGCGGTGGTACTTCCATAAAAGCCCAAAAACCCAGTTTGCCTTACGATGTTCCAAAATCATATTAAAACTCAAAATCTTCACTGTAAAAAAGCAATTTGACAACACAATAATATCCTGACACAATAAACAATCACAATCTAGACATTATACATAACGTGTAACATCTGAAGGTTGGCAGTACCGTCACAGCGTCACAAGTCCACTCCGAGCGTCGATTAATCCCCCGGTCAAAAACGTACGTATTGTGAATACGCGTAAATTTCACAGCTCGATATCAGATCGTAACACAATAGTGCGGGTTCGCTTCTCAAATTCAACCGTACTTCCGCCGGTCGGTCTCGATCGCGGCCAGAATTCACCCGGTGATTTATCACGTCCATTGTGCCTTGCGACCATTATGTATAACAAATAACTATATGAATATCACCGTTTGACGTATTGCTTTTTTCGTGAGATTGGTATCACTGTCGGAATTATGATTTTTGAATTTGGAATGGAAACGTTGCTTAGCTATTTTTTTATTGTATGGCCAGCGCTTGTATCCAAAGAACGGATGAAATCAGTTAAGATATTGTTATTTTCGAATTGACGGAATCTCTCGTGGTACCAGTTACACAGTGCAATCATTATGTTCAGGATTCGATTGATGGGTCCCGGGAATGAATGTATGAAATTTTGTATTTTGTTAAGTAATTTTCGGACCACCCTAATATTGAACAGATCAATGATATTTTGCAGAATTTTGAACAATATTTGTTTCCAAACGAATCACTTATCTCTTCAAAATGGACCCAAGATTAAACAGATCGATTTACTTTAAATATCGCAAGTTTGATAATTTAACCTCTACAAATCTGTTCACAATCTTCCTCCAACAGAAACAATCTCTTCAAATGAATTACAAAGCGAAAAATAAAAAATACAAAAAGCAGCCACAATGACACCAATCAAAACACACATTACAGGAGACGCGAGCTCCCGAACGCAGACGAGTTAATATCCCGAGCCATAAAATGTTACTCCACCCGTCCCCAGGTCATCGTTCATTCGAATTATTATGCCGAACAAGTTGAAACGATTTGCTCTTTTATCGTTGTTATGCAATTTTTCCCTGCGTTGATTAAACGGAGTCATTATTCTTCACGTGTGCTAGCGGGACCGGTTTCTCTCAGTTGGAGGAGATATACGCAAAGTTATTGTTAAAGATAGTATTTGATTGTTAGTGAACGGGGTAAATGAAATTGAGGAAGTATTAGTTGAAAGTTGACTGAGTGTAAAGCCATTACAATTCAAAATTCTCTTTGAATATGCTGCTTGATTGTTTTCTTTCTATATTTATAGAACTGTTCAACAGTACATGTGTTGTTCATTAAAATGATTCTTAAACTTAAATTTATAAAATTAAGGTAGCCCGTACCAAAAGTGTAGTGATAATTGACAAGACAAATACTAGCCACCAAAACAGATATTTTATACTAAAGTAAACGTAACAAAGACTGTCAACGTAAAAGGAATGAAAGAGGGCAAAACAATTGAACAAGAAATAGCCACCCGTATCGATCAATTGAATGTCACTTTAGGGGAGAACAAAAATTGGAGGTCTGATCCTAACGATAGGAACTATACACATGCTTAACTCCTGTGCCGGACCCCAAGACCATAAATAATGCGATCCGACCTCCCCCATACGATAAGGATCGTTAATAACCACTGTTTAACCTCACCGCCAGTTAGTGATAGCTTGGAAAGAGAACTGTATGTTTGCGATTGATATGAAGGATAGTTTGATAGCAGTTATTTTAGACTTAGAAGTAATAAGGTACTAAATGCGGCTTTAATTTTATGTTTCTAAGAGACACAGGGCTTAAAGAGGAATGCGAAGTTTGTAAGCGATAATACATTATTAGAAGAACCTCAGATTAATCTAGCATTTTTGTAAAATAGGTAAACTTTGCTTCAATTGAAGCTACAAGCTATCTAAAAATTTTTACTCAAAAGTGACCAACGATCTGGAATAAATACACAAATATTAAATGTTACCCGTTCATGTGACAATATAATGATACAGAAACGATTGAGATTTCTATATGCCACAAAAAGCTACTGCGATCTATTTCAGTAAAATCACTCCAATGAAGACACCAATAGAACGTTTTAATTAAAACTAGTCCTTACAGTGAAGCGATGGCCTTGTGCTCCAGATTACAGTTTAAGCAAAAACACTGCCCACTTAAAGGCTCGAAACTTAGATGAAATCGTGCATGTATTAGATGACTGCAAGGCAACATAGTGTTAATATTTATAGGGGTTGGGCGTACAATTGCTTGGGCGTCGGTTGATCAACAGTGAGCGTAACGAACGGTCAAAAACTGCATGTATCTGGGCCACCGCTCTCGTTTCAAGCTGTTTCAATGTTTTGTTTTTTCCTCGCGATCTTTCCTCAGATGATGCAGGCGGAGATTGGCAGGTAATTAACTGGCTACCATGTTTCACTTATTTATTTCTTGATGCCGGTGAATTTATCGTTAACGCAGACCTGAGGTTTGAGTTTCCAATTCGACGTGATATTATTTACAATTTATTTTTTCATTTATAAAAGCGATTTATAAAAGCGAGACATACTGTTCTGATTGCACTGATGTTATCGTCCTATTAGAAATAAATAATAGTATAAAAAATTATACCTATTCCAACCTTTTCAAAATCCAAAGTCATCTCGGAACATAGCACATTTTGCGGGTCACTATATCAAATTCAATCACTTCAGGTAATATGTATTGTCTAATACAATAAAAAACATGATAAACAGCATTTGATTGATACCCTATTATTATTTACCAAACCATAACAAATACGGTTGAAGTATTTACTGGACATGTTAAATAAAAATAAAAAGCAATTCGATCTTCGAAACCATAAACTCAATTAAAAGCCAAAGATCACCAAAAATGCTCAGTGAAAGGGTGCGATACCCGCCGGTGATTTCGCTGTGACAAACTTTTAATACGAAAACACGCTCAATAAATCCGCAAAAGAAATTATGTTTAATCAACATGAACAATTGTGAGTTCGCGTAATGTACTTTCGTTTAATATTAAGGCTACTAGTTCGATTACTTTTACTTTTCGGGGGCTAAAAAAGTTTTTATTGTTTCACTTTTTCCGATTACTCCTAAATGATTTCTTGCCGCGGAAAAAATTGCTTCGCGAGCCGCGCACTCCTCTAAGACTCAAACAAACGGTGTTGGAGTAACTTTATTTAATTGTCTTTTGTTTTTAGACGCTGGGTTGTGCAAACTCATTGGACTGATTTAAATCTATTGGCGTACTGGCAGAATAGTGTGCAAATAAAGAAATAATGTTTACTGAATAATAAGTTAGCAGATTACGATGTAGGAGTAAAACAAATGATATTAAGAAATGAGGTAGATACTCAAGACTTATGCTAGGGGATTTTGTAATACCTAGAACAGTGATGAATATGATAAAAATAAAGACCAAAAGCTTATAAGAACTGTGTAAACAAATAAGGTTATAGACCGAGGCATAAAGTAAAACGTAGATAAGTACCTGTGCCTTGCGATAGGATGCAATAAAAAAAATTAATCAACATTTGAAAATGGAAGCATTATGAGTACAGAACCGTCTTTTCAATATTTCAATTGTTTATTCCCCCGGCATCGCTAAGTACACGCAACTTGAAAGTAAGCCGAATGTTTCCCCACGGCACTCCCCAATCCACTCTTTTATAAAATCCAATATTTTTATTGGTTTCTGACGCCGCCGTCCGCTCACGTGCACCGGATGCGAATATTCAAAAGGACAAAACCATTTACAGAACCTTTTGTCCTAAACTCGCGGTTTAATGCCAAAACAAGGCGTATTGTGGCTGAGCAAACTTTAAAATTCCATCTATTGGGTGTCTGTGGGCTTTATTCCTTTATGTTAGAGTTCAATATAGCGGAGCAATGATACTTCATAAAATATTCGGTTAATATAAATCTCTCATTGACGCCAAAACCCCGCGCTCGGACGTAAATCGTAAAATCGAAACAGAGCCGATGTAAAGCGACGGTAGATGAATATCGAGATGAGAAAACCGCTATTATGCAGCTGACACACGGCGGTGGAGCGTGGCTAACTAAATGAAAAGGGTCAGTCTAATATTTGGAAATAAATATGCCCAAAAATAAAGACAATTAACTCTATATAGCAGCCAAAATGTGCGACCCGGTGTTAGTGTATAAATGCCAAAATAAATTGAAACTCGTTTTAATACATTATGTATATAGATGCTGTAAGTATATATGCGTTGTAAACATAAAGGTCAAGTAATTATGCTTAATACGACTTATAACGAATACTAATGAATGGCACAAAAAATATTCTCAGGCCTGAAATCTTTCTGGAATCTTATTACTTCTCTATCTTCATCACATGTATATCAATAGTCTTTTTTCCTTGCTATATACCTCTTAATAAACTAAAATATTATTAGTTTAAACCAATTTTGTTTTGTGCTACTAATTAACTCTAACTAGATTGGATAATGACGACATGAACTTATAGGAACCCTAATTTCAATCATCGTTAGCACATATACAGGGTGTATTTAGACCGTGATCGAAAACTGAGGCAGGTAATAGCGATGGTGATTACAAACCCCCTGGCATTAAAGAAAATCCCGACAAAAAATAAAATTTTTGAGGTTTTCCATACAAACCACATACTTTTAACACCGATGGTTGTATGGAAAACATCAAAATTTTTATTTTTTGCGAGGATTTTTAATATCGCCACTGGGTTTGTAATCACCCTCGCTATTACCTGCCTCAGTTTTCGATCACGGTCTAAATACACCCTGTATATGTACTTAACTCCAAAATCCCTATCTTCAATGGAATTGTAGCTAAGTTGCCGACATTGTATTTCGAAATATTGTGACTCAAATTTTTAACGAAGAAGGAAAACTGTGTCTAAATGATGACTAGCCAAATGAGTAGCTAAATTGCCGCAAGAAAGGAATTGGAGACCTGTAATACTAGTAAATTTTCCTGTATAGTCATCCATTTGAATATCTTGAAGGTATAAATCGAAAACAGCGAGTAACATAAATTAAATATGAATACGATAAAACAAATGTTATAGTATTAAGTTTCTTATGAAAAACAAAAAACAACTAACTACCAGGGATTTCGGTCTCTATGTAAACTCGATACAAATATTTGTACATCACACAAACATTTGTCTCAGAACAGATATCATCCCTCGATTGACAGCTTGCTTAATAGACTAATGAATGTTTGACGTACACTACATCAGTGTGTCCAAACAAAAGAGCAACGA
Organism: Cephonodes hylas; assembly: GCA_030295005.1. Classification (NCBI taxonomy): domain Eukaryota; kingdom Metazoa; phylum Arthropoda; class Insecta; order Lepidoptera; family Sphingidae; genus Cephonodes; species Cephonodes hylas. The sequence continues at coordinate 13,541,581 of AP025364.1, forward strand.
GACACCGGTTTTATTCTTGAAAGGAAAAAAAGTATCACACAATTTCATTCCCCGCTCGGTTCCCTAGCGAAAATTTATTTCAATAGTACATTTCGCCCAGTCGGCTAACTTTATGAATGATTTTATACAACTTGTAACGTCTTCAGATATTAATATGTCTTTTGGAACAGTTATTTTATCGTTTGCGCCCGTTAGTTTCAAATTTCGTCGATCCACTTCGTTTAATATTATATTTAGAAATTGAATGTCGGTGAAATTACGGTATACGAAAATAAAATTATTTGAGAAAAATAAAATAAGATGAAATGGACAAAGATTCTTTAGTATGAGAAAATACAAGAGACTTCGCGCTCTCACAGGAATCTGTAAAGATTGACCTAAACGTTTTTTTCATATCCTACGTCATTAAACATATATTTATGTCCCACAAAATTATAATTGTGGTCTTCAAAGATTTTTTAAGGTCCAGTGGTAATTAAAAACAAAACGATCAGTGGTATTTTTGTCATGCTTATCTTTTGATAGATGAAGCAGAACGTTATGGAAAAATATAATTCATCTTCACAATCAGTTGAAATACCTTCTCTATTAAATCAAAATACAGATACGAGTACACGTGAGTCTGAATGATAATAATTTAAGTTAGTTTGAATTATCCAATAGTTGACTTACTGCAGTAGCATCAGATAGGAATATACATGCAATTGGTAGTAATATCGATGGACGTTCAAATTTGTTTCAGATAGGAGCAATAACGCTTACACAAGCATTGATCTATAAATATTCACATTTAGAAAATTAACAATATTTAAGTGTGCAAAGTCCGAAGGGGTACGCAAAGGTGCATTTTCAGATTTCATATTTTTAGATTTCATGTTCCTATTAAAAACATCCTGATAGAAGAACTCAGTAAAAAAATTCCTGAACCGGGAATGGCATCCTGCACATCTCAGTCGAACGACACTTGTATCGACAACGAGAAAGTCATCAAAATTTAACAAGTCCAATCGGAAAGAAACTTCAACAATCGAATCCATTAGTCGCAACTCGTTTATTTTTCTATTGGCACAAGTTATACAACAGTAGAAACCGCAGTTTGTTTAGAAAGAGCTACAGCTTTTACTGATCTAAGAGCTCTAGATGTTTCGAATTGAGCTCGGATTGTTGAATGAGGTACGTTTTGCAAATCTGCAGTAACATAATTTAGGTTACCGGAGTTTCTCCGATCAACGTGCTCGGATTTGAATGCAGTAAAGCAAATGTTATTAACGCTGTTATATTGAATGCGATGTGATGAATGTACGTGTGCGGTGAATGTTTTAATTATTATTAGATTTGCAACGAATTGATTGTGTTTGCGTTACGTACCAGTGTTGTAATTGACTAGTTTTGAGGTAGATTTATGTGGCGGTTAGGGCTGGATTATTAGGATTTTCGTTGATCGTTCGTTGGATTCTGGTTATTAGAAAATTTCAATTAAGGACTGTTGAATACTAATAAATAATACTTGTCTCCAATTACGTGGAATTTTAAATGAGGGTCGCAATATATTTGTATGTGAAGAAATGCATACACATAAATGAGAACTATTTATAACCCATGTCCGCAAACAAATAACAAATAAATACACCCAACGGTCACATACATAGCTCTGACCCCACACTAGGTTACGAGTCCTATGTCGTGGGTATCAGAGACTACGAAAGACTTTTCGGTATCACAAACATCCATCCAACATTTGTCTCGGTGCGGGGATTGAACTGGCGGCTCGGTTCGCCAGTTGGTGTCTAGTCAACTGCACCACGGGGCGTCAATAATCGATGATTTTGATAGGATTTGAAAAAATATAACAAAAATTAAACATTATAAATCCCTATCACAGCTAAAAGTATTCCCGAGACGGATCCAGGCAGCAGCAACATTGACAGGCCTTAATCTATGCCACTTGGCGAACAATTCGCGAAATGATAAATTACCCGTTGTGATCCCGCGGGGTGAGTGGCGTGTTTTACGTGTTTCCACCATTCTATCTGAGATTGTTGGCTTCAATGTAAACGTTAGGCTCGAGATCTTCCACGGATTACATTTTTTCTGCAGAGCTTGGAGATACTTTTTTGATTTCGTTATTGTAGGTAAAGATGTGGAGAGACGTGGTCAATTTGTACTTTTATTGATAGAATTTATGGGGTATGTCGCAATTTGTAAAATTCAATCGAGTTGTACGAATCTTAGAAATTGGTTAAAGCATAACTTAGGTAGTGCAAATATAAAAATTCTTCTTCTTTCATGTGTATAAATTCCAGCAATTCGAGACTCCGACGTATAATGAAACTCCTTGATACGAAACAATGACTATTTATTCAAACACACTTCTTACTCTTATATCTTACTTATAATAATAATGTTACTAGATATTAATACTGGAAGGTCTGTCTCGGTTGAGATCCGATCCGGAATGCCACCGCTGGGCACATTTCGTTTTTCAAGTTAACTAAATCTACCCACCAACCTACGCGCTCTTTTTACCAAACATTTTACCGACTGACCTCCCAATATCAATTTTTACAATATCAAATACAATCCTTAAAATAATCATAAACATTAATTTTGAAAATAAACTTAATATATTTAACATTTGCAAAATCTATTAAATTAACTAAAATATAATAAATCAAATACATACAATTTACAGACCAAATATAAATATTATTTTAAAAATAAACTATTCAACTGATATATTTGCAACAGATTATAAAAAATCATTACACATGTATGCAAACAGATCTAAACATCACATACGTAAGGCATATATATAAGTAAGCTGATAAATATAGTAAACATAACGATCAAAACTCAAAACGAAGTATCGATTAATTTAACAAAACACAAATCTAGTACAATGTTCTATCGTTCAATCAATACAGAGCCATTCACATAAAAACCACAGACAAAAAGGACAAACAGGCCATAGACAAAGACATTGTCAGAGAGGCGTAAGCATCGCAAAGTAGATCGCACGGTAACACAAACTTGCAATGCACACCACAATGCGCCGAGCTGCTCATTAAAACTATGTATTGGTAGTTGAGGATGTTACTTAGAAATTAGTTATAGGTGTTCCGATGTTTCTTGCTGTTTCCTTTGTTGTGTCTCGTTGTTAGGTCATTTATTTAAATGATAGATCGGGATGAAACCTGCACGGGTAAGAGTTCTTAGCAATTTCTTAAGTGTGTAGTCGGCCAACTACACACTTAAGCAGTGATGGCCTCGAGGTTTGGGCGCGCGGTCGAGAATCTCGGCGGTCGCGGGTTCGAACCCCAGGCACACACCTCTGACTTTTCGAAGTCATGTGTGTATTCACATTGAATTATCACTTGCTTTAACGGTGAAGGAAAAACATCGTGATGAAACCTGCACACCTAAGAGTTCTTAGGAATTTCTTAGGTGTGTAGTCCGCCAACCCGCACTAGGCCAGCGTGGTGGACTATGGCCTAAACCCTCTCAATGGTAGAGGATACCCGTGCTCAGCGGTGGGCGTATATGGGTTGATGAAGAAGTAGTCGGCCAACTAGGCCAGCGTCGCGGACTAAGATCTAAATTCTAAGACCTCTCAATGGCAGAGGAACCCCGTACACAGAAGTGGGAGGTATGGATTGATAATGACGATGATGAGATGTTAGATCTTTATCAGAAATAATCAATACTAATCATTAACGAGGTTATGGACTGGAGAAGTGGTAGCCACAATCATGATGACTTAATTGGGCTAGCAACGTCTTAGGATATCGACGTGGGTTACTGGTGTGTCATGTCTAATTGAGATACCCGGAGGCTCAATTTGGTAGTAATTGGATATACATATCTTGTCGCAGACAGATTATCTTGACAACCTCGTGGCGCAGTTGGCTAAATACCAGCTTCCGTAACGAGTGACCGCGAGTTTTATTCCCGCACCGAAATGGATGTTTGTGTATATTTGTTTCGAGTCTGGATGTATATGAGACTGAAAAGTCCCTCGTAGTTTCTGATATCGACGATACAGAATTTATATCATAATGTGGGGTCAGAATTAAGTACGCGACTGTTGATTGTATTTATTTATATATCGTAAGTATGTCATATTCCTGGATCAGACTATTGATGACAGATTATTGTCGTAATCATTTGTCGGGCTATTTCATACCCCACGTACAAATGAAACTTAGCACATTGGCAATATTCCCTTCCCCAGCTTATTTATTTATGAAGCAATTTTAAGCAGGTGTGCAATTCTAAAGCAACATGTACATACGACCTCGTAATTTCAAGCCATAATAGAGCAATTCACACTTATTGTGCAATCCGAAAACCCGTTAATACCAATTCAATAAAATAATAAATTCCTTACAAATGATTAAGTATTGAAATAAAAACGGGTCCGGCCCGATACCTCCACGGGTCCGCTACAAAGAATCCATTGTGCCAAATCAATTTAGAACTGGGGTGGGTCTTTGTTAGCAAAGAGCTGCTTTGGACGCAAGGGCGCAAATTATTTCACTGCCATTGCAATGGCGTTAGTGAAAAAGCTATAATCCGGCTTGAAATAAAAGTACCGGCTTTGAATTCTCGCATTGGAACGCTTCTAGTTTTTAATGGATACTGATCGGGAAAGTTTTTAACTTCTTTGTAGTTTACATTTAAATCTGTACGAATTAGTTTGGAGTCGATTTAGTACGTGCTTAGTGCTTATTCGAAAACTTTAAGTTGTGCTTTGAAACAAATGTCTGTTTGGTATTTATTCAATTTTCTAGTTCATAAGATTGGGACTTGAGATAATTTTTCCTTATTATTGAGTAATATCCTGGCCGATAGCAGTTATTATTTCCGAACGCATTTAACGACTTTAAGAGTTAGGAAAATACGATTTTACGTATTTAAAAAGTGATACCAATAGTCACATTCATATACTTTTCTCTTTTTCATAGTATGAAGAAGATTGGTAATAATAAGGCATGGTTAAACGACGTGCTAATAGATAGTCAATTTGTTTTGCATAATATATTTCGACAGCATTGTTCACTTTATACGTTTACTGAAACCCTAACAGACCTAACCTCTTTAAACTGCGACCCGCACTGTCATTGAGCGTTAACACCGTCCCAAAAAAACATTCCAGAGCTGAAATAACAAAGAGGACAGCACTAATGTTTGAAACAGGTTATGAATTGCGAATAACGTATCCATAATACGCACGGGCACATCAAGGGTCACATATTTGCATAAGGTCATCCGCTGAGTTGGGTCGACGTCAGACGCCGCACCGCCGCCGGCCGTACCATGGGACTCAAGTGGAGGGCTCGCGTTCCCATTCTATCCTATCCAAATCAAAGGAAATAGGAAATAGTTCATCTCAACAACTTAATATGACAAGCGACATATTAGATTCCCCCCTTAGTAGATCAATTAGGAATTTCAATAATTTAGGAGTAGAAATAAGGACGGGTTATAGATGGTGGAAACGGGAAGGTAGAAATTATTTGGCCTTTGATAATCTGACACATTTAAACTTTTGCGCCTGTATGCCCTTGGGGTAAACGTATATACCTTCATCCATATGACGCTTTCTGTTTTATAGTGCTACATACCAGAGAGCATCCCTTTGCTGAATTACTGGTACATTTCCAAACTCTGACAATTTTTTAATAAAGTGATTAACTTCTCGTACCCTAAAAATAAATTCTAAATCGCACGCCCCATGAGGTAGTAATTAAAGGAAAAGCGACATTCAAGTAAGTTTTATAAATTTGACAGCCATAAAGATAGTGGAAAGAATGTCCGATATTAATCTCGTATCTTGCGACAACGGAGATCAGCTCTCAACATCTCAGCTCCATTCGGCCGGAGGCAATCGTGTCGAACCAACAACGCCTTCAAATCGTCTCCCACCACGACGTCGCGTCTCACACTCGCCATATCTACGTATATCCCTATTTATTGTGTTCAATATTCCGAAATGGTGTATTAGCCGGCGTTGAATATTTGAAAAATAAGAAGGGAACGATAGGGAAAATAGTTGAAGGAAAAAATACTTGTGATAGGAACACGGATTTATAAATAACATGTAGAGTTTAGTAATCTTGTTTGAGCGAAAGATTACTTCATTAGCACCAATTCTTTCTCAAGGCCGATGAAAATATAAAACAATAATATAATTATAATTGACTAGAGGTATACACTTTAAATTGGCTCAACTGCTATGGACTGTTTTCTCACAAAAAATGACGTGAAGTACAAGTAGGTATACAGTTAAAATAAGCGACTGTATTTTTCTTTAATGTAGTCGTTTTTTTTATTTATTTCTTTTCACCGAGATTACCAGTTGTAAAAAAGGAAACGATGCTATTCTTTACCCTGAAATAAAATCTTAGTTAAATATTAATATTTCCCACTTTCTTAGTAAAGCGGGAGACAAATTATAAGATTATCCTGAGAAAGCTAAAGAAGAAGAATATGAGAAGAATAAAAGTACCACAGATAACAAATACGTGCCTAACCTTGCAAAACGTTAACCATTCCACCAAGTATAACCGTGCAAGATTTTCTCAGAAATAAAAAGAAACGTGAACACACGTACTAGGCTATTTGCGTGGAATCACCGAAATCCTAGTGCCGCGACAATTTTTCCTATTTACATTTAAGCAAATTTCCACGTGAGGACATAAAAGTATTAGGGTAGAATCTGCGACCTGGAATGCCGCCGCTTTACCCCCACTTAATTTGTAATGAAACTAAGATTGCCGTGCTGCTACTTCGCCTATTGTTATCTCATTGTTTCGGTGATAAAAAATAACTTTTATGGGTTTTTTATTCGATTTTTTTTACTGGGTTTTGGTTTTGAACTACTTGGGTTTTTACATTTTTATTCTTATACTTTCTCTTTCTGGATTGAAAGAAAGCAAGTACATTGGGACTTAAAATAAAGTAAATGATCACAGAAGTATAGTGGGTACAACACAGGCCACTCAATTCTTCATAAATGTATGTCTAACACCTCTAAAATCAATTCGAACCAAACTTGACACGGTTAATTTAGAAGTAGGTAATATTACTAAATCAACTAGTTTATAGTCGGAATAACCTATGAAAAACGTGCGCAATTTCAATATAAACAAATTCAACACACAGTCTCTTGGCATTAAATTGTTTGATATTGTAAAACATATTAAAATCGTGCAATATGAATTCGTTTCGTGAAATTCCGTCCAAATAAAGTGCTTAAATCCCGTCGGGTTCAGTTGTGTTCCAGTAGGGCTGGCGCCTTTACTTAAAGTAGTACTAATATTGCGATTTTGTGATGAAAAATTAGTAATCAGTGCAATGAGCTCATGCATGGCTGTCTCCTGTTAACTACACCACTGCCTTAAAAGCGTAACACGTTAATTGTCTAGCGTTTTGTTTATAATTGTTAATTGTAGGGCCAGGATATTTTTATTTATATCTATGTCAAATTGCTTTTAATAAATAAATATTTAAAGATAGTAATTATTCGGAATTTGGTAAGGCAAGCCAAGCTTGGTCTTTTGAGCTGCTTTGACTTTCATACCCCCACTGGACTGGACTGCAGTTCACCATCCTGCTATAGTGGGGGTTAAAAATAACGGAAATTTTGAAGCAAAGTTTGTAAGCTTTTCTTCAGAGCGGTGTTGAAATCTTTATTTTTTTATTTTTGTTGTGTTATTTTGATAATAAAAACTCTGACTGGACTCCCACAAGACGCGTGGGCATGGTCTAAGCGTTAAGCAGTATGTACTAACTCGTATAAATGCGTTTGTGCTTTTTCTCTTTCAATTAATACTCACGCCGTATATAATAATAAAGTCTTAAAACACCAAGATTCTAATGAAACAATAGATAAATCTATCAGGGGTGGTCGATCATGCATACCAAGCAACAAAGGCTCTAGTGTATTGGAAATCCTATTCCAATAACTTACCAGCCCTGCGCATCACAAGCGTTGCGTCGAAACCCCAGGCAGTGTCTGTACGTTTGATTTATGGCAAAATCACTACACCCTGTACTAGTCAGATACGTGGGTTTTACATTTGGGACTGGGTTTCATTATGGAATATTGCTATCGCCTTTATTCTTACAGGTCAAGTGGTTGGCCCGAAATGTGTGAAATAATGTCGCTGCAATATTTTAAAGGTACAAATTGTAATAGTGAATTTTTATGATTTATCTTCAAAATTTTGTAGTAAAAATGTCATCGAAGAAGTAAAGGAAATCGAATATATCTGATTCATAAAATCAGTTACATAATCTAGAATATATCTTATAACAAACCGAGCTTAATTTTCTCAAACTTAATGAAATAATACACCATTCAGAGACCTAAGATATAAATCTTGTGCAATAACACAAGTTATTGAAATGTCAGTATAAGCGAATGGGTTCTTTGAATAGAACAATCGAGTCCAATCAATTAATCTAAGAGACGAAGGTCTGCGCTAAGCTATTCCTGAACTCGTTAACATTTTCAATTAGTGCATAAAATCCTGGAGAATCAGATCTTCATTAGTAATACAATCAAGTTGGGGAAACGGTTGAGAATATCCGATTTTGTCGGGAAGAAGTTGAATGTTTAGTTTCCATAGATTAGACGCGCGAAGAGTTCTCAACATTCATGGAATTAATGGAACCGGAAGATTTGCCTCCGAGAGTACGCTTCGCATGGCCGTATTATTAAAATGAGTGATTTTTATTTAAATCACTGTTTGATGTGTCGTAATGGAATGGAATATTTAATTGCTCCGCTGAATAAAATTATTTGATGAATGAACAATTTTGCAGATGCGACACTGCGAAAGCTGGTTCGGATTTGTCATGATTATGTACGATAATTTTAATGAAAATTTGAATATTAAAACTGGTGTAAAAATCCGACGTAGGCTGTTCTTTAATTTGTGATAAAAATTGCTTACACCTATTTAAAATGATGCCATACTTGCGTCTGATTTATCTTGTTACATTTAGACATTTTTTTTGGGTTTAAATTACGAGAAACTTTAGCCAGTGATTTTTTAAACTTGAAGTTCAGGGATGCAATCACTTTTTGTGTTAAGATAAAAATTTAAGAACTGAGTCTCTTTCACTACACCCAGTATTTTAGGATGAAGTCGAACCGACACCTGCACGCATACAATTATGCCGGAAAAACACGATCACCGATTCTATAAGAGATCCCAAATACTCTTAAGCAAAAGTATGACAAGAGGTTTTATAAGTATGTCCAACTAAATTGGTTATACATACTTCCACAGCAAAACGAGACACAAATTTCAATATATGAAATCTTATCCTGAGATACAAAAGTCAAGAGCCGCCAATCAGCGTGCAGGGTCACCCATCTGCATGTATGCAATCTATGGCATTGCAGCGGGATCCGTCGTATAAATGAATACTTAATACACGTACGTCTCACGTCTCCGGGATTAGGTGGCGATAACGAGGGGCGCGGGGGTGCGGGCGGGTTGGGGGGCGCGTTTACTTTTCATTTTCGCAAGAGGCCACGAGAGGCCGGGATGCGACCGAGCCTGCATACGCGGGTATATCTCGACTTGCGCTTAAATTGAGGAAGTTTCGATTGGGCCCCGCTGTGAGTTTTCTCCAGTTTTCGATAGCTAGGTTAGGATTTGCGAGTTAAATTTTTAAAATCAAGTTTTATATGCGGATCGGGAGGATCTTTTTTAACATATTCTGACGCGTTGGCGTTTTATTTTGAGTCTGCGGAGTCAAGGCGTGGTGTGTTTCTTGGAAATGAGGATGGATAAATACGATGGATGATAACATTCTTAAGCTCCTGCTTCTCTGAAGCAGTAGGCAGACTTAGATTTCTTTACCAACGTTTCGTCTTAATATATCTCACACTGTATACCACGCATATTTTCAGAGTCCATTCTGCTAGTAATTTCATCAGACCTAAACCTGATAGCACCTTTCATTTATCACAAGTCCTGACACACCGATGGTAGTTTAATCCATTTCGAAAATATTCGAATCCGGAACACATTAATAAAACATTTGAGCGGAAAGTTGCGAGCTGAAAAACTTAAATTGCCTGTTAGTTGCTTTTATCTTGGTAGGAGTTTAAACTTGCGGGGAACACTTCTGTCCGCTTTGCTTACTTTCACCAAGCTCCCAATATTTTGCAGGTTTAAGGTAATCATTTCATCGGTAATTGTCTGTCTTGGGGATTATGCGTAAGCGAAATAACAATGTTGGTATAAATATATCATCAGCATGGGCTACATTATGGACGTATATGGACCCGTCCTACTGCTGGGCACGTGTCTCATCTACAATTTAGAGGGTTTAAAGTCCTAAGAACTTTTAGTGCAGGTTTCATTACAAAATTTCACGTTTTAAGTTAGTGATAATAATCCTTTGTTGTGACGATCATAACATGGAAAACTCAAAGGTGTGCCCCTGGGGTTTGCACCCGTGGGCGCCGACATTCTCAAACGCGCGCCTAAATCTTGAGTTCATCACTACGTACCTACTCAATGAAACAAGGTTTAGTCTAACTATATAATTATATTATGACAAAAAATCTATTTAGGCCAGGGGGTAGGCAGTCAAACTAATCATCTGGTTCACTACTTTAAACCTTGCATTTAGGTATACATGGTATGAATGGGCATGAAAATACATACATTTTAAAACCGTAAAGATCACTTTTATGGCATCACTAACATCTACCGCAAATCGAAATCAAGTGAGGAATCCGATATATAACATGTTCCAAGGAAGTTCCAACAAGTTCCAAAACGGGCTGCTTTCAATGATCTCGGTAGTAGATATGGCAAGAACGATTAAAATAAGGAATGTGCTGCTATATTCCATCTGGTAATATGATTGTCAAAGTACCTGTAAAAGCGAGCAACTACACGTGAAATACATACAATAAAAATGATAAAATCGGCTTACGAAATAAATTAATGTCCGCAACACAATTCCGTCACAAAATGGGCCCGTCTCGATCGCTTTTTGTTAATTCACTCGTCAAATTAAAATATAGTAATGAGACAATAGTATGATATGGAATTAATGAAATATGGACACGCCGTGCGGTTTGGGCGTTCAAATCGATTTGTCCATAATGCAATACTTTCGATTTAAATCGGAAACTACCATTTAACTACTGACCGCATTGTTTTGAGATACCGCGTTTCAATTAATTTCGCGTATGACTGAGTAATGACAGGAAATTATAGCGTGGACAATGCACATCTCCTGTGCTGTGAATGGTGCTGGATGATGGACCTAGTGAAGCGGTCTGGTTTCGCTTGCAATGTTGTATGGAAAATTAGCTTTGGAGGACATCATTAAAAAAAAAAGAATTTGTCGCGAACAGGCTAAATGCAAACTTAAGACTTACACGATTTTCTCATGGATGCCATTGTCACAAGAGGACCAAATTGTAACTTATAATTAAGAGATCAGAGATTCGATTCCCGGATCGGGGAAGATGTTTTCAAATTGTTAAATGTATAATTTTCACAAGCACGAAGTCTGAGAATGTGCCTGAAATACAATCATATTTTCATACACCTAGTGACTCACAAAAGTAACGTTACACGTGGCTGCAAAAATACACATTAATTATCTAAGTTAATGCATAGCATTATGTAAAATCGCAGATAGACAGGCTACGGGTTCAATGACCAGACGGGCAAATATTTATTCGAGCTTCACAGTTTGTGCATACTATATTCACAAATACAAATATTGCAGCCATACCAGCATAATATGACATTTTGTAAATAGAAACATAATTTTATGATGTTTATATGGCTAGTGGTGTTTACACTAATAACTAAATAAACTCTTTGGCCTATGGTATTAGTAATGAAAATTAAAATATACAAAGCTACCACATAAAATATGCATTTATTGTAAATTGAATTTGGTATAAAAAAATATAGTACACGAATATTTTTTTCATCTTTTAAAGAAATAATAAACAGTCTTTTTATCTTTTGTAAATAGTGTAGTGACCTGACACTTACATTTTTTATAGAATACGACTGCAACTTCGCGTACAGCATTGTACATTTTAATTAAATTTAGTACATTAAAAAAAGTTTTTACATGAAAAGTGAGTTTGGAGCGGTTTGCCAGCCGAAATTTCCCACTAGTCTGGAATGTAGGTCAAATACCCTCGTGTACCGCGGACGCTTGTTCTCAATGTATCAAGTGAGGGCTTAACTTGTCAGAGTTGAGCAAACACGTGCCAACTTAACCGTGCACTCGTGTCAATCATTATCGCGAACATAATGTATCATCAAGAGACTGCGTCGGCGGCAAAATTATGTTTGCATATCTCTTGGACAAATCTCTCGGGCGTTCGGGTGTCAATCGTGACGCTTTTGCCATTTATACTGTTTACCGCATATTCAACTTTATCTTGTAGTTGTAGAGTGGTATTTGGCTTGTAGGAAAGGTAAGTAAGCTGCAACTTAAGGCGTGTGGTCTAACAGTAACCTGTCTTTATGATCGCAGAAGAACACTTGATGTGGCTACAAAGATTTTTTTCTTTACACTCCCATAATGTGTTTGAAATGTCATTATTGAAGTGTTTTGGCAAATAGTCAACATTCTTATGTCGTAACTGATAATAATTGCGTAATTATTTTCTTCTCACGCTAAATTTGGTAATGTTGCTGTGTGTAATTTAATAGGGGCAGACTATCACTGAGTTTTTTTCGGATGAACCACCCTAAACCTTAAACAGTTCTGACCTTACAATAAGTTACAAGTTTTGTGTCATGGGTATCAGACTCTTTTTAGTCTCACAAAGAGCTTGACTAAAAATGAATATTTGAGGAACACAAAACATTGGTCTCGCTGAAAGGATCGAACCCGGGGCATTACGTCTCACATGCTGATGTTGTGGCCAACTGCGCTAAGTGCGTCAAAAAATAAACAAAGACTTTAAGTAATATGTATTCTAGATCAGTAGATCGCATTGCTCACATTTTTGTCACAGATCCAACGGGATTCAAGTAAAACAATAACCAATTACAAACCCACACAACGCTTCTTTAAATACCAACAGCGAGTTTTCTGTTCCGGAATATATTCCATTTCCTTAGATTAAAACAAACATTTGCTCACACAGCGAGAGACAGTTCCACGTGGTTCTTTATAAAACGGAATAGATCCTCCGGGGTTCTGTCCGACCCACATAAAATTTTACTGGCCGAGGTGGAAAAATTGAGACACGCAGCGCCAAACACTGGGGCAAAACTGTGAATTTTCATTTAACCGCCAATAAGTTTTTATTGAAACGAAATTGAAACGACTGCCTCGTGGTCTCGAGGTACAAGTATGTGCCGTGCGATTTAAAGGTCCTGGGTTCGATTCCCGGGTCGGGCACAGTGTTATTGGGTTTTTCCATTAGGAAATTCTCAGTAGCAGCACGGAGTCTGGAAATTTGCCCGAAAAACGGCCATAGGGGGCATCGCCCCCTAGTACGTGGGACTGATACATGGCGAAATGTGGGTGTAGAAATGCACCTCTGCCTACCACTTCAGGAAATACAGGCGTGAGTTTATGTATGTGAAATTGAAACGAGACAAGTGTTCCGAGAAAAAAAATGAAGTTTCACGTGTGTTTCGCGAACTCGGCGAGAATATGCTGCGCGTAATTCTTTGTGAAACACCGGAACGGCTTTTTCAACGGTTACTGTCTGTATCGTGAATGTGTGTCCAGTTCTTAGAAATATGTTCTACTTTCAATACTCACCTGAACTTCCTTTTATTAATATTAAATAGGTCAGTTTATGTCACAGAGATATAGACAGCGTAAAATGTTGCACCTTTTTACCCGAAATTTGAGGATGTATAACTAGATTTTATTAAAAGTATTTTTTAGTTATAGGTAGACGTAGTGTAGGACGAACTCCAGTTTGATGGGCCGACGACTTGAGAAAGGTGGCGGGTGGCGGATGGATGAGGGCCGCTCAGGACCGGAAAGGTTGGCGCTTTCTTGGAGAGGGCCTACGTTCAGCAGTGGTTGGCGATTGCTTGAGTATATATATTTTCTTACTTATCTGTCTGTCTTCCTGAAGTGGTAGATAGATTATTTATTTATTTATTTATTTAAGCACTTAATACAAACTTACAGGTATACCAAAATGTTTGCATTATCTAAAAATAATTAGATGCGTTAATTAGATGCGTGTTTTAGCACCAACTCTAAACTCCACAGAACCCAGGTTCGATTTATGGATTAGCAAGTTTTTTACTGGGTTTTGTAATAAAGAAATTCTCAGTAGCAGCACGGAGTCCGGAAAATATCAGAGAATCAGCAATAGTCTCGCCCCCGAACGCAGTACGGGAACAGAATTCCACTTCTGCCTACCCCTACAGGGGATATATGCGTTAACATACAATATAATTTTAGTACAGATTTTCTCATCTTTATTTTACGTAAATGACAACACATAACACTATTGGTTTATTGAATGCGCTTGTATAAATTCATCGAATAAAATACTTTAGTTTTGAAATATCTACTCGAATGTTTTATGTTTTTCAGGGTAAAAGGATATAGGGAATATAAATTTGAATATTTGTGTATTGTTCATCTGTCTAGCGGGATACTCAGATCTCAAAGCAAAATCAACCGATTTATGACTTACTTGAGCTTTTACTACTTAAATTAAATAAATCCCCAATACATTTCTTTATTTTTTAAACGATATAGTGGAGATTTGTATTACAAAAATATGCTTAAAATAAATTAGCGTTTACTCGCAATTTTGCTGGATTAGATTGGATATAGATTTTATAATAATATTCTCCCAGGATCCTATTTTTTTTAGGTTGAAAGTCCCTTAACTATCTCACAAATTTCATTTCCGTTTAGGCGTAAAAGTTACATAGTCAAACTTATTTTTCATTCTGTTATGAATAGTGGTAAGAAATATCCTACTTGCATATTCCATGGTGAAGAACTATTTTCTGAAGTGAAAGACGATAGGCTCAAAGTCTGCATCGAGACAAATATTTGTTGAAGTATAGTTTGAAATTTTAAGCATAATTATCTTCTCATATACCTCTCAGAGCACAGGCTTTCTCTACAACAACTAAGAGGGTTAGGGCCTTAGTCTACCGCGCTGGCCTATTGGAAGTTAGTGAAAAATAAGCAAAATATTTTTTTGTATTTTCAATAAAGACTAACCAACGAACACTTGTTGGCAAAACATTTAGCTTTAAAATTTCTTACTACACGTTATGGAAGCATATGTATATGACAGCGGAACACGGGTTTTATCAGATAAAAGCGAATAGGGCACTAAAATTCGTCATAAAAGATGCACTCAGACATTCCGGCCGTTTGGGGAAACGGCGTATTTTAATATTCTGACTGCGACATCCGTATCATCAGCTTGTTAGTGTGTGTTCAAAAGTTATGTTATCGTTGTGTTGGTACACTGTGAATTTACTAATAAGGTTATCATCATCATTCTCTTGCCCTGCTCCCAATTTTTATTTGGGGTCGGCGCAGCATGTTTTCATGCATGCATGGAGCATGCAGCAGCAGGAGAGCCGAAGATCGAGCCCAAGATCGAGCCCAGTGGCGTGCCATAAGAGAGGCCTATGTCCAGCAGTGGACGAATTAAGGGCTGTTGATGATGATGATGATGATGATGCAGCATGTTTTCTCCTTCCACACATCCCTATCAGCCGTCATGTCTTCAGTCACGCCTTTCTCTTTCATATCTCTTTTCACGCACTCCATCCATGTTTTCTTTGGCCTTCCTCGGCTTGTCCATCCTTCAACTTTCATGCTCATTACTAATAAGGTTATAATGCTCTTTTTTACTTCTTCACAAGGCACCGTACGTAAATTATATGCAATTACTTTAATATCAAGTAATTTTTTTAAGTTATTAGAACTAAATAATTTAGACGTAGTAAAGTAAACGAAAATTCGTGTTTAGTTTTTTAAAAGATTAATTTTAAAAATTTATAACATTTTTATAAGTAAAAACGGCAGTATTTCATTTCATGGTTAGATATATGTATTTGTATAAACCAATTTATAATTTTTAGCTTGTAATAGGACGCGGAAGTACAGCACGCAATTGTTTTGATTTTTTTTTTAATTTTAACTTTTAAAACATAAGTGTTTTATTAAAAATATCTTATAAAGAGTCCTCGAAAGCGACGTGCATGCATGACGAAGATAACATCAGTCAAGGAAGCGAAAGAGCCGTGAGTTTATGTATAGTATAGTATATGTTTTTGAAATAAAAAAATCTTTCCAAATATAGGGCCTAGTTTTAGAGGGCAAATTAAAAAAGCTTGCACAAAGATTAAAACCTAGAGTCTATATTATTATAACTTATTGTTAAGAAAATCATACTATATTAATTTTATTTTCATTTCATACTGACATTATCGGCAAAGAAAAATATATGTGACGTTTTATTGCTGCACATGAAATATCTCACGACATTACCACCCATAACCAAATTTCGCTAAAATAATTTTATAAACTGCGATTTTAAAATGAAATACATATAAAAGTTCAGTAAACAGACAATATTGTTTTACGACTGACCTCAATGCGACTGGTTGCGACAGGACGATAGTGCCTGCAAAAAAATAAACATTACTTGAATACATTTGCATTTGGTACAAAACAGAACGAATTTTATCATAAAGAGAACTAGCCCTTACTGTACTTAGAAAAGTAGATATAATTTTAACAAAATACAGTTTAGTTTATAAAAGTGGTGAGGGCCTCGATGTTTAGGCGTGAGGTCGCAGATTGAAACTCCATACACTTCGAAGCTATTTGTGTATTAACAATGAATTATCGCCTACTTTAACAGTTAAGGAAAACATTGTGATAAAACCTGCACACCTAAAAGTTCTTAGGAATATCTTAGGTGTGTATTCTGCATTGCATAATGTTTAGTTATGGTACGATACAACTTAATGTAGTGTTGATGATTCACAGTAAACGTTATGAACATAAAATTTTGGTTGCCTGAAATAAAGAAGGTGGATTTGAAATCTTCTATATTGGCAATTTGACAAGAAAGTTCGATATATGATCTCGATAATTAACGTCTTATGGTTTTGGTTACTACTGGACAATTTTTTTTTATCTTAAAACAAAAAAATAACCTCACGCCTGTATCTCAACGGATACATTCTGAAGGTGCATTTCTGTACCCAAATTTCGCCAATTATATATTTGTCTCATGTAACTCAGAATTTTTCTATAGAAAATCCCATTAACGCTGCCTGAAATCGAGCCCGGAACCTCTAGATCGGTACCCGTGCCGCCAGACCACAAGCTAGTAAAATATAGTCATCCCTAAATAGTGTTAGAATTAACAGCTCTAATTTCATAAATTCTGGATAAGCAATAACAATGCAATAATATCGAGCTAAACGTGTAATAAACAAAAATAAAATTGAGCACGTAACGTGGGCGGGTTTAATTCACACGTTATTGGTCGTATTTTCCGATATTATTCCCGAATATTTTCGGGTTTTCCGTTCTATCCCGGTTCGGACGCTCGTAAAAACCGGGATGATCCTGGAGCATCGATGCTTCGCGCCGATATGAGAGATTCCCGGCTACAGCTCCCGCTGCCGGAATTTAAGAGAGAATAGCGTTTTGTCAAAATTGGAGTAGCAATTTTTTTCGAATATTGAATTTGGTATTGAGGGGTAAATACGTACAGAATGCACTTTTCATTTGGAATTATAACGTACTCAAGCAGTGAAGGAAAACTTCGTGAAAACGAACACACCTAAAGAGGTATTTAGAAATTTCTCAGGTGTGGATTGTAGTCAACCAATCTACACTTAAACCTTGATGGTCCTTATATTAAACTTTAGCTACCGGTACCATTAATTTTTTTTTGTATGTTACTATTAAATCACTTAAAAATGATATCTTAAGCAAAGCGCATCTTAAATTTCATCACAGGGATTTTTTTAGTTGTCTAATTCAAGTACCCACATAAGTCTAGCATAGAGGCTAACTTAAAGGGGTTAGGGTCTCATATAAAGCATAAAGAAATCTCGCCACAGCTCATAACACCGACCAGATCGCAATCCGGGCACCAAGTAATATTTCAAATTTTTAAAGTTCGCCCTTGTGATGGGCGCCAGGGAGACGTTGATTGAAACTCATATATTTTAGAATTTAATCTATCCACAACTACCTGTTTACTCGTGCAATAAATAACAGATATTGGAAGATTTATGCAACCAGTGCTCGCGTCCGTATTCACTTTGAACAGTCGTTTTATTTTTCAAGCTTTTTGAGATTTTTGAATGTGTTCTTCAGTATTCTAAGAAATTAGTTTGAGCTTGATAGCAATGTTTTCTAGTATTGTACAGCCGAACTGTGGCTTATATTTATTATTTATGAACGTTTTTATTAAGTTATGTAGGGAGGGCCTTGAGGTTTAAATACGCGGTTTAGAATATCCACGATCGCGGGTTCCAACCTCAGCCGCATACCTCTTTTGACTTTTCGAAGTTGAAAGCACTAATTTCGTATTAAGTCGTTCTCTAACGATTAGGGAAAATATTGTCCGGAAACGAGTACTAATATTTAGTTATTTAATTACGCACTTAATTAGCTTACCTGCACTGGGCCAGGGTGGTGGACTAGATATAAACCCTCTCACTTATGGAAGAGCCCTATCCCAGCAGTTGGACGTATTTATTAATGTTTACTCAAAAATAATTACGTAACTTGGTGTAAAGAAACACTAACCTACCCATCCGAGTTTCGAACCTGTAATCCAGTTTTGTAATCTGCATGTTAAAATTCCATCATCGCCTTAGTTAACGCCCCGGATATTAGTCTCTCATGGGCGACGTCCGGTTCGCAAAGAGAAGCATTTCGGTTAACTGGATCTGCAACACGCTGGGAGCACTTAATTACCTATTTCCGTGTTAACCTGGGTCAGTTTTTCACAGTATTGACGTCAATATTCAGGTGGAATGACGTATGTAAGACTTTAGTGCTTTAGTGCTTTGTCGGGCAGTGTTTTCGAATTATTTAATCAGGAATTCTCAATAGTAACACCGAGTCGGGATATATCACTGGCAAAATTTGAGTCCAAAAATGCACCCCTGCGTACCGCTTCGGGAAATGCAGACAAAAGGTAAATGTATGTAATATTTTCCTTATTATAGACATCTTCATTTACCTGTACGGATTAAAACTAAGATGAAATAGATGTTCATCTACTTACTGTAGGCCAGTGTCCAACGTTTTCGTTTTTTTTTGTAATTACACCTTTACATTTAGTACTTTTCCTCCAGTTTTGCGATCTCTAACACGTATTAGAGTTGCTAGACTGCGTGCTTCGCCCAAGGTACCTAAGTTCGAATATCTCCAAGCACCTACCTAATATAATATTGTTTCTCCTCACCCCTACGGCTTCGTGAACTATTTACTTTATCTGTAACAATATAATTCATCTGAGTACGTGATCTGACCTCTGGAATAAGCCGGATTTCGGATTTCCCGGCCGAATAAGCGAAAATAATAAAATTATCCCCGGACTAAATTACCTATTGGGCCGGGAAATTAGCGGCCTATACAGCGACGAGGGTTGCTCTGCGGACCTCAAATGTTGACTCTTGATTAAGCACACATTATAAATTTGTTTAAATCGGCCAGTTATTGATGGTCTCTGGGTTGGCTGTTGGTCTGAGACGGGATAGGTCTCTGAGGAACTGAGAAATTAAAATACTATAAAAAAAAACATGTTTTTGAGGTGACATTGAAAATTTAGTGTTTTATAATTTTATCAAGTTAATTCATCATTATCATCTGACCAGATAAGTCTCATTGCTAATCACGAAGTTTCTCTACAATTAAGAAGGGCTATTATTAGTCCATCACTCTGGTTCAATGCTAGTTTGTGGATCAAATATTCTAGATGTAATACTTGTTTCTGTTGTCTTCATAGACGAGTATTAAAACTGAAGATAAGACTGACAACTTTAATGACAGCCCTGTGTTATCACGTACTGTATTTACTTTTGCAAACAGAGTGTCTTCTTAACTCGGTAAATTAGTTTTCTAAGCAAAACAATTACTTTCATAGTTAGTTGTTCTTGAGCTACAGTTGCTTAATGTGTTTCTAGAATTCGGACTTCGTTGACATGACATCTTGAATAATACGAATACATGCAAGTATGGTAAACGTATTCTGGAGTGGAGACCACGCCTCTCCAAACGTAGTGTAGGACGTCCTCTGGCTAGGTGGGGTGACGATATCCGCAAGGTGGCTGGCAGTGGTTGGATGAGGAGAGCCGAAAATCGAGCCCAGTGGCGTGCAAAGGCTGTTGATGATTATGATGATGATGATGATGATGCAAGAATATTTTGATTTCTGGGGTAGATAGAAGCGTATTTCTACGTTTTGCAAGCTCCTTTGTTTAGTTTTATGTAACAGGGATCGAGCCTACTATAGTGGCGGTCCTTAAAAGCCTGAAAGCGTTACATGTTAGGTGGGTTATGATGAGTTCATAATTGTTTACTGTGCTGTCAGGGCATTCTGTTTTATATTACAAATAAAGATAATTATTCGGAATGCCGTTTTGCGGACACTGCTGCCAAACTTTTAGGGTATCTGTTTTTGTTCTTTCTGAAAATATTGTCTTAAAAAATTACAGTACGGTAATTATTATAGTGAGCTATAAAACATAAACAAGCCGCCAATTGTGTCACCATAAATAGGAGTTGAGAGCAAATGCTTAAATTTGAGTTTTAGACTAAAGATCATGATATTGGTTCACTATCCCTTAAATACTTACCTTTAGGGGAAAGTATAATAATATTTGTATATAACAACACCACAGGAATATACTTTTAATTATAAGCTCATGCATTATTCATGTACAATTAAAATTTCACCTCAAACAGATAACATTAGTAATAATATTCAGCAAATTCTACTTCCATTTTTGTGGTGAAAATTCTATTCGACGAACATTCTTGAAAACATCAGCGATTATAAAATATTCATTTATTCCTCGCGTATTAAATAAATGTGAATTTATTTTGGTTGTATCTTGGAATTTATTGAAACTGGAAATTTGTTAAATGTATGGTATTACGTTAAGACCGAGTATACTAGAGTACTTAAGCTGTATAAAACAGAATAATTTGAACATTAGTTATTTAGTTAGATATATCTACTACATAAGATTTCATCTGCCCAAAAATCTTTATACAGGTGTATTCTGACTGATCGAAAACTTGACTGTGAATTTGAAAACCTATTTTGATACATTTTTGGCACAGAGATAGGTTAAAAGATCGTAATTTTTGAAGGCTACGTAATTATTCTATCCGGAAAAATAAACTTAATTTTTTTTTAGTTACATAATTTATAATAACGGAAAAAAACACTGGAGAAATCTTTGCATATTTAAAAAACGAGATCGAAGGAAACTTTGCAAAGAGCCAATAGAATGTCAATAGTTCGTGCGCCGAGGGTAGTTAAACAAATCGTTCATTGTTCATTGCTGTATGCAGGTAGTGCAAACTCCATCCCGATGCAGAACTTGGGCTGACTTGGCGATATCAAAATTTAATGTATTCTTCATAATTAAGTGCAGTCTAGACTGGAATTGTATTCCCGAAGGGGTAGGCAGGGACATGGTTATGAAGCCACGTTTCTGCAGTTCTGTTTTAGTCTGATGTGTTTGGGGTAGTACTTTTTGGCGTTTTTTTTGGTCTACATTAACAGACCTAGATAAAAATTTTAAAGGAAAATTCAATAATATATGAAAGACTTCAAAATCGAATCCGATACCTTTCGTTCTCACATTATCATCATCCATACATTCACAGCCTCGGGACTGATGAGGCAATTTTAACCATAAACAAAATTAGTATTTAAGTAAGTAAAATGACAAAAACCAGTGCATATACAAGTGACATACTAACTTTAGATCATAATACTTCAACAGGTTTTGCTTAGACTTTCAAAACTTAAAATTTAATATTCAAGTCAATGTACTTATCATTTCTGCCCACCCACGCCTTGTCTGGGAGGTACATAAAATATTAAAATTAAATGCAAACCCAATGTTTTCGTCGTGTTCCTTATACAGGAGTCTCAAGGTTCGAATCTATTGTCCGGTTTCCTTATTTGTAATATATGACATTCATATTAAAATAGTTAGAAGTTCCAAGTATGAATATTAATAGTATCAACATACTGATATTAATAGAAGGTGTCATATAACAAAAACCAGAAAAATTGTGTGGACTAATCAGAGTTAGTAATTTTTGCTAGTATTGATACAATATTATGTAGGTACATTGACAATATAAAGAAAATCAAGCTTAGGTACACTGGTAATGCATTTTTGTATTCTTTTTCAGTCTTATTTCTGTTTCGTCATCATTTGCCCAGATATGTTCCACTACTGGAAATTGGCCTTTACAACTAAGCGGCGTTAAGCTTTAGTCCATCATACTGGCCTATTGCGGGTTGACTTAACACATAAGCAATTCCAAAATGTTTTCAGGTTTCATAACAATGTTTTGCTTCACCGTTAGAGTAAGTAATAATTTGTTATGAATACACACATGACTGAAAGTCGAAGGTTTGAATCTGCAATCATCGAAATTTTCTATAAGCGTAAACTGTCAGGCTACCAAGTCCTTAAGGAATCAGAGGAAACATACTCAATTTTTACATTATAAAAATGTCACGTGACTGGTTAGTAAAACCAAAGCGCCATCAACCCAGTACGTGCTGTCGAAGCGTTTTCTCAATCCACTGCGCCCGTTCAGGTGCAAAATGAAATACGGACTCTTCGCTTAAGTGTGAGGAGAAGTTGGGAGTCGTTTGGACTTGGTCGGGTTATAGTTTTATTGGTTATGTATGAATAAAATTTATTTGTAGTGCGAAATTTATCATGAAAACATGTGGATTGAATATAAAGAGTAATAAAGAAATAAAGTCATAAGTCGCTTAGATAGTTCTGACAACACAAAAATTAAGCCTTGTGTCGTATCAGAAACTACGAGAGACTTTTCGGTCTTAATCACCCAGAAACGCAACAAAACTTTGTAGATCATACAAACAATTTGTTTATGTGCGGGGATTGAACTCGCGGCCTTTCGTTTTGCAAGCTGATATGTAGTAAATAATCAACTGCGCCACGCCGCGCCGTCGCAATAAAATTGTTGAGGGAAATTTTTAGGGGATTTTTTACGGGACAAAAAGTTACTTATCAACGTGCGCCTATATATGACATTTTCAGACGTGTGCTAAGGGGATTGTTTTTACGAAAGTTACGCTGTAGTAGCAGGGAGCCACAATCAAATAATTATGGTTTTCCTATGAAGACTTAAAAGTGTCTAGAAATATTTTCTAAGCATATGTACCATTATTCACATAAAAAATCTGAGTCCTACCATTTGAGTACAAATTTGCAAAACCATATATCGAAGTCAGACTATAGCAGAAAGTCTTTTTGCCTGACACGAGACAATAAGGCCCGACCTTAGATTAGTTAAATGTTTTATGCTCCGTTGGTCATTTTATACCCGTCATTAGGCTTGTAACGTTTATGTCGGGCGGGGTCTTATGTGACGTTTTAGGGTTAAGTAGTGCGAATATATATTGCTTAAGCCAACTCGGGTAAATATGGGATCTTCACGGATTATTGCTTGGAGGGTCGGCAGCGGATAGAGAATAGAGGTTGATTATAATTTTACAATTCTTAAAGTAATATACTGGGTGTATCAAGAGAATGGTCGGAAACTGAGACAGATTTTAGCTTCGATGATTACGAAGATCGTGACATAAAAAAAAAGTAAAACAATAACAACTAGGAGTATTAAATGCAGGTATTTGGTAGGAAAACGAAAAAAAATTAAAAATTTTGTCGGTATTTTTTTATACCCAGTATATAAGAAATCGCTAATGGGGTAAGTAATTTGTTACACTACTAAGTATTTTTAGCCTATACATGTTTATTGAAAATATAAAAAAATATGTACATTGATGCTAGTACCTATGCCCAATGGGTTGGCAAAGGTATATGTACACAGACACATTTTTTATTAACTGTAACTAAGGCGAGCTTCTTGTCATATTTAAGGCACATTTTCAATTCATTTTTTCTTTAAAAATTCTTAATTCCCCGCAGGCTTATAGCGCGGTCTAACGAGACCTAACTGTCCAGACTTTCAAATGGACTACATTTAGTTTTATTCTAAAGTTTAAGTACTAACCATTAGCGCGGTTAAAAACAATTATTTCAAAATAAAGCGATCGTACGCATTGTACTTTACCATAATTTCGTATAGCTAAAATTTAACAGACATATTTAGCAAAATGAGGCGAACCATTAGTGGTAGGCCGACATAATATTCTGCTTGTTAATAATTACGATGCAGTAAGGGTGATGTGGCCACAGGGGTCGGCAGAGTTCTAACGACGCCCTAAAACGCAAATAATAATAGACATATTATTGTTATGAATAAATAAGACGACCGCAGTTAAAGCTTTAGTCCTATAACGTTGTTACCGTCGTTAGGCAAGCTACTTGAACGCCTTATTGTGCCTCGCTTACTACCAGGCGGACCGAAATTCCACGATAATCAATTCGGTTTTACGATTGGTAAGTCAACCGTGGACGCAGCTTTATCGGTTAGAAGAGCGGTTAACAAATCGGAGCATAAGTATGTGTTAGGGATATTTTTAGATATCTCTGGTGCATTCGACAATGCCTGGTGGCCTATGTTACTTCTGAAATTAAAATCTCGCGGTTGCCCAAGGAATATATATTCTATGGATCAACTAAATTGCGCTTAGGTCACCACGCAGTGTCGAAGTCACTGACAATGGGTTGCCCCCAGGGCTCTGTTGTCGGCCCTTACTTATGGAATCTAGGCTTTGATGACTTTCTCGCGATTCCTTTACCACCGTGTTGTTCTTTAATAGGATATGCGGATGACGGACTCTTACTCATACACGCGAATAGTAGGTCCGGTCTAGAAAAGTTAGCAGACACGTGTCTACGTTTAATTACTCACTGGGGTGAAAGAAACCGTCTCTCGTTCGCTCCCCAAAAATCATTTCACTTGCTGCTGAAAGGCAACTTGAAAACCCCGCCGCGTATAAAATTTAATAACGTCCTTATCAAAAGTAAACAATCGGTTTGTTACCTAGGGCTTGTTCTAGAACGAAATTTCTCTTTTATTGAACATATAAAAAGCGTCGGTGAAAAATCTAAGAACAACTTTTATGCCTTGACAAGGATATCAAAGTCAACCTGGGGTCTATCGTTTAATACCTTAAAAGTAATTTATGGAGCTACATATTTGGGTTGTATTTGTTACGCTTCCCCTGTGTGGGCCGATAGGGCAACTGTCGGCGCAGTCAGAAAGAAGTTGCTCCAGAGTCAGCGTTTGGCGTTGATATTTTTGTGTAAGGCGTACAGAACCGTTAGTACTGAGGCTTTACCTGTTCTTGCGGGTGTGCTTCCAGTCGACCTGGAAGTACAGCGTCGCGCCGCGTTATATTTTGCTGACAGGCAAAGTATTGATAGAGATTTCCTTCCATCGCGCGACTTTTCAAAAATAACTCGATTATTTAAATCATACGCCGAGACTTACTCGGAATTAATAGAAGAATGGCAAAACCGATGGAAGCTGTCTGTAAAGGGCCGTCATCTTTATCAATATTTTCCTTCGGTTAGCGATCGCTTGGCAAAAACTTGGCTTGAGATTGATCATTACGTGTCGCAATTTCTAACGGGTCACGGCAATTTTCGTAGTAAATTATTCTCATTTAGGTTGGTTGATTCTCCTATGTGCCAATGCTCAACGCATGATTACGAATATGAACAGTCCGCACATCATATCCTTTGGGAGTGTAATCTTTGGTCGGATGAGCGTAACAGTATGCTCAATAGTATGCACGTAACGTCTGGTGTTGTTTATTATACAGACCTCGTTGAATCTAGGAGGAATTTCCGTGCCTTTCAGCGATTTTGCCATGCCTATTATTGGAAGTCTGTATAACAGTTCGCACGTTAGGTCCAATTTAAGCAATAGTTAACTATCCGTGGTGCGTTACTTGCGTCAAATTTTTTGGTAATTGTAATTGTCTTTCTTTATGTGAGGTTAAACCTCATAGCTCAATGTTTTATCACCCGCTTTGCTGTGGAGGGAAGTGGACAACTCTTTGTTTTTCCAACTCCTCCTTTACATTGCTTTTCTGATTAACTTCGTTGCGGGATTATGACAATTTAGGTCCCCTTAGATTCGCTGAGCTTCATTGCTCGGCGCCAATACTGTGCGTGCCGCTGTTGATCCTGGAATACAGGAGTTGCAGTGGCGGGTGTGTGGTGGGATAGGGCAAAAAAAAGTTAAAGCTTTAGTGTTATATGGAATATGTTGTGTCGCTCACACATTATACAGGCGTGTATAAATCGCGATCGGAATCTAAAGGAAGAAATAGCTAAGGAAATCACAAACACGTTGACGTTAAAGTTAATCCCTAATAATAATTTGATATCTTTTACTGTTTTTCTTATCACCATACAACCAATGGCGTTACCTCCATAGAAGTACAAAAGTCCAGCGTGCTTAACAAAATATCGAATTATATTTCTTAAGCTTTTAATCTTTTTTTAACACAATCTATTTTCACATTATTGAGAACACATTGCCCCACAATAAATATTATCATCTAGACTTTACACTATTTAGACACAATTTGCGTACAACGACTTTGAGCTTCTATAAAAGTACTGCTATATACATATATATACAACGTACACAATATAATATTTAGGACAACGTGAAGATCGTATAATTGTGTGATAATAAAGAGCCTCGACCAACATCTTCGGAGGCTCTCAATCGGTTGTTGGGTCAAAACCCAGATAAAAAAGCAGTGTTATTAGACACGGCACGTATCGTGAGACGGTTTCTAACTCTTGGACCCTAACCACCGGTGGCTTGGGTCGTAGACCTCGCCATCTGCGGGTTTAATTTTTATATTTTGTATTTAAAAATGTAAAAATAAAATAAACACATGAGGAAAATAATAAGGTTGTTATAACATACTCGTAAACGTGCGTATAACACATAGATATGATACGTTAGAGAAAGGTCGAGTACACATCGAGGTCACGAGCGATGGTTTATAGTCGATTTGGCGCTAATTACTGGTGATTCAGCCGTGAATACACACGTGGGTATTTTAGCTCAAGAGGTGCGAGCATTATTTTGTATGTTATGCTTAATTCACATCAATTCGAAATTCGTTATCTTGAATTGAAAGAAGTCCTCCATTAGTTATATTTTTAATAAGGGCCAAAATGCCTACTAGTCCTATCCTATCTGTTAGTTATATCTTCTAGCTATCCTTAGTCTAGCTAAGTAGACTAAGGACAAACTAGTAAATATTAGTAGAGATTCTTAAGGAAATCTTTAGCAAATACTAGAGATTATCCTTTGTCTTTCTGTACAAAAGTACAGAATGCCAGTATACCTTGTAAACAAACGCATAAATAGTTGTGACTCAACAGTAAGATACAGGTCTTGTGGCGTGGGTATTAGAAACTACTAGACTTTTTGGTCTCAAATACACTCAGACCCGAAAAATTTAGTTGGGGATCAAACAAACAATTGTCTTGGTCAAATCCACTGCCTCTTCTTCTTCAACTTAATGTCTAGACAGTTTTGATTGGAGAATATACGGGTTGATATAGGACGAGGCCAAAAATAATGGACTAAGACACATATCCACGCATTCCTACTATGTAACAAAGTCGATTAATATCCTCGTTTTGCGTTAATAAGCCGATAAACCGACGTTTCTGTGACGAAAAATGGCATCATTATACATCTAAATTTGTTCCGTCGCGCAATCTAAGGCGAGCGGGCGCTAATCTTTAACGAGCCTAGAGATTTGTGGCCGCCATTTAATGCTATTTCATTTGATGGAATAACAATCTGTCTTTTGGGAGAATTTATTTTTTGCCTCATAGTCATTTGGTTAATGTTGAGTTTGTCATCGAACATCCTGACTTATCTTTTAGAACTAGATTTAAGGTAACCTAAAAAGGCTTAAAGAATATTAAAGAGTATTTGATTTATATGCCTGACGGCTTGAATCTCTGATACCTAGAGAACCTGAAGCTGGAAAAATGCCCCATGTTGGGCTTAGATTTTTTTTTGTCGTGTATAATACATTCGTGGGCTGACTTGTACAAACAATCAACATTAGTGTACTAGTAGTATATTTGAAGACAGAATAGCAAAATTTTAGATAAATAATATAAACATATACAATGATCATCAAACCATGTCTTTCTCCGAAAAAGAATTTTCAGCTAATTATGTAAAACAAACAACCGAAAATAGACATTCTAAATTCAAATTTAAAACGTCACAATTTGAACCAAAAATGTAGACGGAAAAGAAAAAAACATCGACTCAAAAATACAAAAAGATCGAAGCCGTACTTTCTAAACAAAGTGTACACATCCCAACAATAAATTAAGCAAAGGTCCCAGGTGTCGGGCTGAGCAGTCGCTTTTTCCGCCCATGTCTATTAGCAGTAACAATATAACAACACCTTTTTGCCAACCCTAGCTGATACTCCATCGGGCCGAATTGCCTTAGTTTTTATTTTCACTTACGCTGCCAACCCTGCCTTATGGTTGTCACTTTTCATGTCGGATTACGGGGTGGCCAGTTACAAAATTTTGAAAATTAAATTTGGAACGCTATTAAAAAAGCAGTTAATGTTTTAAACGCTTTACATTGCGGGCTCGTATAATACTACATTTTTCCTTAGGCTTTCCTTTGAAGAAACGATGATAAACGTTTGAATAGTTTTATTTAATAAATATATATTTTTTTGTGTTCTTAATACTATATTTTATACAATGTTTAAAAAACAACTTTTTAGCAAAATTAATTCTCGGTACGTCAAAAATATACGTTTTGAAATAATGTTTCTTAGCTAAATAAAAACATATTTTTAACCTCAAAAAATGTTATAAAACATAAAACACGCAGAGCTAGACGACAAAAAACGATAATAGAGTTCTCACAACAAAAAAAGTCCAACTGGGCGAAGCTATAAAAATGTCGTATATTTATCTCGAAATACATTACAGGAACGTTATATTTTTGAAAATATTTCCAGCGCAGAACATATTTTAGTGAATTCTTCTCAGGAGAATGGCTGGGTCGATCTGTCTTCGCGACATCCGCTAGCGCCCTCTACCGCCCGACGGCAGAGACGCCCGTAATATCACAGGAAGGCTTCCCGCCTGCCTCTGACACACTTTTAGCTAACCACAAACGTATATACGAAATATTATGTTTGCTTATTAGCAGTATATTCTGCTTTGTTGAGATGACGTAATTTTTTTTTCGTCAACTGATCGATTTCGCGGTAAAAGGATCTACAGTGCAATTTAGAAGTCCCGGGTTTGTTTCCTGGATCGGGTAAGTTATTAGATTTTTTTTATTAGGAAATTCTGAATCTGGCTAAAGACGGCAATAGTTAATATTATGTAGGATTGATACATACTTGACGAAATCAGGACGCAGAAATGCATTTTTTTATAAATTATTTTGATATTGAATTTGAGGGTTAAAATATAATGTACTTAAAAAACAGTCTATCCATACTAATATTATAAATGCGAAAGTAACTCTGTCTGTCTGTCTGTCTGTTACGCTTTCACGTAAAAACTACTGAATGAATTTTAATGAAACTACAATAATATAGCTTATACATCAGAATAACACATAGGATACTTTTTATCCCGGAAAATGTAGTATTCCCGTGGGAATGGGTATTTTTGCATCTACTGAGACAATTAAAATGATTTTTGGTATGGAGATAAATAGGAACCAAGGAAGTAACACAGGATACCTTCTATCCCAGTAGTATTCCCGTGGGAATGGGTATTTCTGGATCTACCAAACCGATTTGAATGATTTTTGGTATGTGCATATATAGGACTCTGAGAAGTAAAATAGACTATAACTTATTTTCTATCTGAACTCAACCCTGTAGTCTACGCGGACGAAGTCGCGGGCAATAGCTAGTTTATAATACATTAACGGTCGAGAGCCAATCTTGGACCAATTGAAAAAAAAAAAAAAACAAAAGATTCTCGAAATAAAAAAGAAAAACAAGAAGCGTGTTCTAAAACCTACATTGTTGAACAAATTAAAGCGTTTAATTTAAAATCGTTGGCCTACCTGGTCAGACGCCTTTCTACACAAAAAACTCACCCTTTGTGTCTCCGATTTAGATGGATAAAAAGCTATGTAAATTTTACCTATCGGGGTTTTAAATTTTATTGGAACCGGGAGTTTTAAACTGATGTTAAGACTTGATTTATTTGGTACGATTTGTCATGTTGGTAAAAATGTAAGTTGCTATCCCGACAATCTTCTT
Organism: Cephonodes hylas; assembly: GCA_030295005.1. Lineage (NCBI taxonomy): Eukaryota > Metazoa > Arthropoda > Insecta > Lepidoptera > Sphingidae > Cephonodes > Cephonodes hylas. The sequence continues at coordinate 13,572,080 of AP025364.1, forward strand.
CGTCTTTTAGAGATGCCTGGTTTGAGCTTAAAATATTGGATTTTATCATTAATTTCTCAATAAAAGATTTTTATTCGAAATAAGCCTGAAAAACGACAAAAAAATCATCCCGATGAGCATAGCAGTTATAGTCTTTGTTTCGAAATAATTAAAAAACACCACTATAATTCAAAATTAGAATTACATTCCAACTCCAGCGACGGAAGGAGGTGCCGTACAAAAACAGACGATGATGGACGACGCAACTTTCGCCAACGAATGCAATGATTTAAACAAAACAGCGGGATAAAACTCGGGCCATTCAGCTCCACTCGTAAATAACTTAGCACAAGAGGCTGAAACTTTTTGCACGAATAAATGCAAACGACACAACCCTTTCTATACAAAGGGCTGGTGGCGAACTTGTTAATTTATCGCTGAGGTACAAGTTGGAAAAACCAAGCCTGGCCTTTTCAGTCGCTTCTACGGCTTAGAGCTTAGGTTTTGCTCTATGACCTATCCCTCGTTAGTTTTGCACATGAAATCATATGTAGATCGTTTCGAAAAAAAATGGTTTAGGTTATTCTATGGTTAGTTTATTTGTCTTTGACTTGGCGAATTTAGAACATCGTATTCGATGGTAACAACGAATTTTTTGTTATCTACCTTTTATACTGGGTTAGTAGTCATTATTTTTTTGCTTAATGACCTACTGTGTAGATCTGTGACCTCGCGAAAAATGGCTGCCTAGTTAATTCCTGTACATGACATAACGACTCCTCAATTTCTACTATTAATTATAATTCTATGTTTATCAAATTATTGAATAAAAAATACCTGTTTGATTTACTTATTTTTTAATCCATTTAATACCGGAAAGTGTTAACAGTAGCATTCATTGTATTTTAAACTTATGTATCGCTAAGTGCGAAGGTAATTTCATTTGCATATTATGCCGTGCAGTTCCACAGAAAAATAAAAACTATTTTCCGCCTTTGTTTACGTCCATTTATTTCCTTTTGTTGCACAACCGTAACTTTTGTTAAAGTCTAATTTAAGTTGGTTTGATAACCATATTTTATAGTAGTGATCTCAGGGATTGCGGCTTCAAACTCCAGGCATTTCTGACTTTTCGAAGTCATGTTTGTATTCACAATGAATCTCCAGTTACTTACCTTTAAAGAAAAACATCATGAGAAAACCAGGACACCTAAAATTTCTTAGGAATCTCTAAGGTGTGCAGTCCGCCAACCCGCACTAGGTCAGCCTGGTGGACTGAGGCCTAACCCTTATCAGCTGTAGAGGAGGCCTGTACCCATAATGCGACGTATATGGGCTGATGATGAGTGCATGTTTCCACGATACAGAGAAAAGGTCTTATATGAATTAATATTGTTTAAAAGCGAACCCTCATACATCTCAGTTGCAGTATCTCCATTACATATTTTACAAAGGAACGAAACTTTTTAATATTTTAATTTTATGCATTAAAATTTACCAACACGCAATATAAATTATCTTTAATGCTTTCAGGTCGCTTTGATGGCCGTGCTGTATATATATTATGTACATAATAAGTTATTAATTAATATAAACATAATTATAAACAAACTGCCAGGTACAGTATAATAAACATACATAACCCTTACTTTTTAAAACGTATCATTAGAAGCCCATATTAAATTTTATCACTTATACGGCCGAATACTGAAACGCTACTTAATTTTAAGTCGATTTTAACCGACTAAAATAAGACGGGATTAGACCTTTAAGTTCACCTTCATTTTTAAGTTACGTTTCAGTATTCATCTACATCCACTTACTGTTCTTATTCCTTTATTGTTTTATTTGCCATTGAGAGGGTGTAGGCCTTAGTCCATCTCATGGGCCTAGTGCGATTTGGCGGACTACACACCTAAGTAATTGATAAAAACTTTAAGGTGAAGGATTCATCATTATGTTTCCCTTCGCCATTAAAGCAAGCGATAATAATTCATTGTGAATACACACATGACTTCGACATGTCTAAAATGTGTGAAGTTTGAGCCCGCGACCACAGAATTTCTCGACCGCGCGCCTAAACCTCGATACCATCACAACTTGATCGATTGATAAGATATCTTCCCAATGATAAGAGAATATTTTTTCAAATAAATCATTTATCTTCGGACTCTACAGAGCTATCTAAAAATGCATGAAGAAATTTCAAATTCAAAGCAATAACTTACAAATTACTTATATCATAATTTCAAAGCGTCTGACGGTTGAGTGGGGCAATGTGTCATCATAAAGTTATGGACCATTGTTAGGAGCAGGTTTGGAACGGGAATCGAAATAATTCCGTGTGTATCTAATCTGGGTGTTTATTGGACCTATTATTAGGTGGTTGAGGTCAATGACTTCAAACTATCTTATACAGCCAATAGATGCGGATTGACCAACTTGAAATTCAAAATGAAGGGTATACAGGGTGTATTCAGACCGTTATCAAAAAGTAAGGTAGGTAATAGCCAGTAATGCCAGGGGGTTTGTAATAATCTTATATGTCACTTGCCTTCGTATTTGATCACGGTTTGAATACACCCTGTGTAATGGTGGGAAGGTTAAGATCGTTTTTGTAATTGATCATAAAAATTTTGAAATCATTATTATGTCGGATTGGCCGTCTTAAAATTATAAATAATCACTCATAGAAGAAACCTTGTAACTCAAGAAGCAATATAACTTGAATTTGTCCATCGACATCAAAGGAGTGCACAACGGCATAATTTTAAAAGCTGCAATTCATTTAAAGTTCATTATTTAAGGCTTCGAATAAGAGCATTTTGAGGAGGCTGGCGGTAGGTATTCTGCGCATTCGTGCGGTCGACTCAAAGGGTCTGCTTCAGGCAGACGCAGTCCGAGGTACGCCACCCATTACTTTCATAAACTTAGGATATTTTACCCTTACATTTATGAGACTGAAAAGAAGATTGCAAAATATAATGTATTAGAGACAATTAAAATATATTAAAGACACAGAAATTTAAAGAAGATTGTGTATAAAGGGACATAAATAGTTCGTGGTGAAGCGAAGAAAGTGTAGGCAATAGGAGAGAGATAAGTTAATGTATTCGAAGAGTCTTACTGTAACTTGGTAGCTGAAAAATTGAACGAATGGCATTTAACGTGTCATCGGCCTCTGTCGAATAAAGACAGACAGGAGAACTAGGAGGATAGAGGAAGAGGATTTTATATATGAGATGTTAAACCCTCGGTTAAACATTCTTCGGTAATCACTATAAAGCATAAGTCTGGAACTGCAGTTTTTGTGGTTTATGATTAAAAAAGTGCATAAAACAGTCGATTTATTTCTATGCCAAAACGTTTACTTCTGTTAGAAACAGAAGTGTCTTCTCCAAGTAATAAATACCCATCTTGTCTATATTTCGTTTAAAAATATTCTATCGTCTAGTCTTCACTTAATTTGTCTCATGGTGCCCGTACTCCTGAAGGAATTTAGTGTTTAATGACTGGGCACAGCGGCGAGAGATGCTTGCTAAGCGGATTTATGGCCGCTAGATTTAATACTTGGCGAAATACGTATCTAAACTCTTTGACAATCCAGCGTTAAGTTGGGCTCTCCGGTATTTTCTTTCCAGTAGCCCAGGATGGAGTTTAAGCAAACTTTTAAACGAAGTTCTATAAGTTGAATACTTGATTTCTTGTTTTAGAATTTCGCTGAGAGCATTAGAATTGGACTGCGCTATGGTCTGGTAGCATAAGTGTGTGTCATGGAATTAAGACATTCTGAGTTCGATACAAAGCCAAGCAAGACAATACAAAGCAAAGCAAAGTGTAAAGGTATTTCCATTAGGAAAAAATTATTGATTAAATCAATAAAGTTATATCAATGACCAAACAAGATTTTTGTAACCAAGATCCATTCAAGACAAAATACTGCTATTGACTTTTTCAAGAAAATTTTCAGAATAAGTGGTTCTGAAGATTTTGTAATAGGAAAACTTAATTCACTTGGGCGGTGTATGTCCTATAGCATAATGAAACCCGTAAAAATAGTTAAATTATGAGGTGCAGATTTGAGTAAAAATAAAACTATGTGACTTTTTTAATTCACTATAATTTTCATAATTTTAACAAAACCAGCCATGGCTGATACGTTGCAAAGCCAAACTCGAGATAAGGGTCGTTGAGTGAATGAGCGGCTTAACAAATTTATTTTCTGGCCTTGACCCAAACGAATGCATATTCCAACTTCAGAAACTACAAATTGGTAACAAAGTCCTATTCTTATAATACCTGAAACAGACCTAGAACTAAAAAGTGGATCAAAAATTGAAAGAAATAAGCCAATTGCGTCGGAGCACGGCAAAATAGATTTGAAAAATACGAACGGAAAACCGACTACGGTTATTACGCGAAGTATATCTGTTATATTGTACACAAAAGGTTGGTTTATAACGAGTTCTTAAATTTACTTCAGCAAGTTCTGTTCGAGTTTGTATTGCAGGTGGGAAAGCTCTTAGCAGCTAGTTTGGAGACGAAATGATGATATTTCTAACATTCAGGGAACCCCTACTATTTGTTTAATTGTTTTATCCAATTTTCAAAATTATTTTCATCATATCATCAAAAGTAATAATTCGTTTTCATTTATATATATTTTGCCATTTTTAATAAGGAAAGTTGATCGTTGAGTAAAGAGGAAAAATTCATAGTATTTACTTCGAAAATGCGTGGAGATTAGTGTAGGCAGAAAAATGTTAGCAAAATTTCCTTCTGAATACTTTAACTCATAACAGTTTATAGTTAACCAGCTGAAAATAATTGTATATGGTTTTAATGAATTTATTATGTGGTATACAATCTCTTAAATAAGTGTAAGCCGTTTAGAAAATCGCTTAAGTCAATCACTTAGAAATTAATTGAGGCGATGTTACCGAGGAACGCGGGTCATCGCGTTTCCTTCAACTTGGATAGCTAAAATACTTAGTTTTCGGTTCATTGGCCTATTGGGTGCCTATAATATTTCGGTACACTTTTCTTAAGATTATTTTGTATCCGTTGAATAAGTTTTTTTGTTTGGAAAATAGCCCGTGAAAAATTTATGCTTTATGTATGTATGGTGTAAATCGTGAAGCGTGGAAGCAGTTGGAGGAGGCTTTTATCGGAAGTGGAGCCATGCCCTAAACACACACTTAAAAAAATAAATTGTAGAATGTATTAGAATAACAGCAATGTAATGAGCATGGAAAACATAAGGCTTTATTATTTATTATTATGTATGGTGTGGCGTCCGATATTTAATCTTAGTATCTATCTATGTCATAGTCGAAGAAGCTGGAAAGCTATGGATATGAGTACCTCAGGACTGAGAAAAAGAGGTAAAGATCTCAAAAGGTAAAGAGGTATTATTGGGATTCTATCGTGGATTTAGTCTTGTACTGAAATTAAATCGCGCTTTGTAATAATGCTGATTATGGGCCTTGGTGATTTATTTATATTAATTAATCTACTTCTGCTTAAGAGGGTATAAAAGGTAGGTGTTTGAGTAGTGGTTAAATTTAATAGCGTTCATACTAGTAAGTAAGGCCGAAAGTCGTTACGTTGTTTAAAACATGCTTTGTTCTACAAATAGAAGAATTTAAACGCAAAACAGACAAGTGACAAAGCACGCCCGTCATTTAAAACTATTACACATAAAGAATATATATACTTATGCAGTTCTTTTTTTCCATATCTGTATTATTTGCATATCTAGGTGTACGGAAGTTAAACACGTGGTAGGGGACTTCCCTTTGTTAACGTATGTCACAGCTTAATACTTCGCCGCGCTGACTCTGTGCTTGCGAATTTTATAGTTGGAATGGAACTTGAATGTCCTATATAGGTATAGGTGGTTTGTATTGGCGATTTTTTTTTAATATAGGCCAATGTATGTAGTATATAAGTTAAATATAAGAAAGAGGAGGATGGGCGATCCAAGGAAGCCCACAGAAAGCTAGATGTATATGGCTTAAACATACTGAGCCGGACCCAAATAAAAATTAGGAACAGGGCAGGAAGATGATGACGTATGAAGGTACAGTATGTTGAGTGGTGAGGAACAAGTTATTAGTCTTGCCATCATCAGCCTATAAAATTTTAGTACTGAGCATAGGCCTCCTCTGAGAGGGGTTAGACTTTTATCATGCTGGCCTAGTAAGGGTTGGCAGACTGCGCACCTAAGACATTCTTAATAACTTTTCAGGTGTGCAGATCTGCCACACTAGTTTTCCTTCACCATTAAAGATAGTGAATATTAATTTTAAATACACTTATAGCCTTGCAACGGGTTAACGCTTATAAAGAGTTCATCACCTTTGAATAACTTATGCTTAATTTATTGTTTTTCAGATAGAGCTTTGGCATACCCTCTTAAATTCTCTTTAAATTAAATACTGATAAGAATATTATGATGAAAAAAAGAATGTATATAAAAATTTATACGAAAAATTTATTTACATTATCTTTAACATTAGACGTAGCTGGGGTCGTGGGTGGTTCTATATTATTATTGTGACGCGGTGCTGTTGCTGGATGTTCCACTAGACGATCCACCGTCGCCCTCTACTGGGTGTCCGCGACCGTCGCTGCTGCCGGACTGTGGAGAAGCGTTCACTATTTGTGCGGCGAGGAGTATAGCGGCGATCATACCTAGTACCTGGGACATAAAGAACTTCTAATTAATTTAGGTTCTTAGAAGTTTCTTAGATGTGTTTTCCACCAACCCGCACCAGGTCAGCGTGGTGGACTAAATACTCAAGGAACTCAGTTGCAGAGAAGACACGTGCCCAGCGGGACGGGGAAGGCTTAATCCCTCTCAATTGTAGAGGAGGTCCGAGGGTAGTAGTGATTGTCATGCAGTATCGATTCACAAATACTACTATTATATTACAAGGCGATTTAAGAATTAAACAAGCAATTATATGAATGAACTCACCTTGAAGAATTTCATTGTTGTTTCTGGTTGTTTCTTTCAGTAGTCACAGTTGAACTATGAGCATTCGGACTTATTATCTGCTTATATACTTCCAAAGTCTGGATACAACAATGAATTCCGCTCAACTGTGTACACATAATAATACAAATCGATCTTTTTTGGAAGAAGTGTCCAAAAACGTGACTATATTTGTCGTCTGTATTTTAAACTATTGTTTTAATTAATTTAACTTTTTCCTCATTGCGTTTCACCGAATTTATAATTCGTCTTAATCAAATATGTTCGTAAATGTTTTAAGTATACCCGAAACATTCAGATTCATTAAAAAGTACTGTTTAAAACACAAACGATGTTACTAATATCATTATATCCAAAAAATGACATATTTTCTCTTTAATTTTTACCAAATGAGATCGTCTTTATTGGAGCTTAGGAATCATTTTTGCTGATGATAATTATGGTTTCAAGTCCCAAGGAGGGTTGGCGTCAGGCAGGCGGCTGGCCGTAAAACATCTGCCAAAACTCTTATGCAGCATGGTTTGTCCTTCCTTCCTGTGTGGAGGGACAAAACATGCTGCGCCGACCCAAAACAAGGTTTGGGAGCAGGGCAGGAGAATGATGAATAATTTTGGTTTCATTCGGATCAGAAAAACGTTAAGGTAGATACCGCGGTTAAATAGACGAAGCGTAGAACGAAGAAAAGGTGGGGGATAGCGGAGATCGAACCCGCGACCTCTGGTTCCGCAAGGCTAAAGAACTACACAACGGGTTATTTCATCAATAGTAAATTCTGTTTACATTTAATTTATTTTATAATTTGAAACCCACATGCATGGTTTTGAATGGTAAATTTATTTGTGCAAATGGAATGTGTTTGCAGCGCACGAGATGAAAAACGTGAATGTGCTTCCGACACTGCGTCAACTCTTTATCAGGGTGTACACAAACGAAAATTAAAGCAGACAATAGTCACTGTAATCAGAAACTAACGTTAAAAAATCCCGATAAAAAATTACGGTTTAGACCCACCCACATACATTTAATACTTACGGAGATTAAGAATACATCAATTATTTTTTTTTTTCTGGGAATTTTTTGTGTGAATGCGTTCATCATCGTTGCTATCGCTTAGTCGTCTATCACTATCGTCTTAATTTCAGGCCATGGTCCCTTTACACCTGGCTGTCAAGTATTCTCAAATATTCAATAATGATTAATGATTCCCAAAATTTATCATCATCACTATTAGCCCTAATACAACTACAAATCCAAGCGTCCATTTCTGCTTTTCTCTTCCTTGCTGTTCTGTCTTTTGTATCAATTAATAATAGAGATGGTGATAGAAACTGATTTTTAAATAATTTTTCATCAACAGAACCAAATTTTTCCTGATAGCAATAATTTCCTAAGCAGTGATGGCCTCGAGGTTTAGGCACGCGGTCGAGAATCTCGGCGGTCGCGGGTTCGAACCCCAGGCACACACTTCTGACTTTTCGAAGTTATGTGTGTATTCACATTGAATTATCACTTGCTTTAACGGTGAAGGAAAACATCGTTATGAAACCTGCACACTTAAAAGTTTTTAGGAATTTCTTAGGTGTGTAGTCCGCCAACCCGAACTAGGCCAGTGTGGTGGACTATGGCCTAAACCCTCTCAATGGTAGAGGAGACACGTGCTCAGCAGTGGGCGTATATGGGTTGATAAAGAAGAAGAAGAAGAAGATAGCAATGATCCCAAACTTAAACTCTTACTTTTCAACTAAAATGTAATGAGCAAAATGTTTTCTTAAGTCAATGAAAAAAGACGCGAGTTGATTAAATACTGATGTGTAAACACACATTGCTTAAAATGTGTAGATAAATGGTCATATGTGTACATGGCGCAAACAGACATTTGTTTCACTCTTATTGTTCGCAAATGTAAACAGATGCAAATTAATAACTTTTTTAAAGTAAACTAAAAAAAACGTGTCTCACGTTTAATTTCAAATTAAACAACTTTACATCTAGGTACACAGAAACTGCGTACGATGTCGGTATATAAGCCACCTTGTATGTCTTGCTCCTCACAGAATCAACTTGATCACTGTTCTCTTGTGACCGCAACTGAAACTACAAAGATGAAATTCTTCAAGGTGAGCTATTATAGAATACCTATTACCTAATAATATGTATAGAACTTTTTCCTCATATCTGAAATTTTTGTCATGAGTTAATTTTGTTATTTGTCATGTGTGTTGGTGCAGGTATTGAGTATGATCGCGGCTCTGCTGCTGTCGGCGCAAGTGGCGTGTGCGCAGGACGTGAACTCCACTCTGTACGAAGGCTCCAGCCACCGCGGCATCGGACACCCCGGCGACGACTCCACCAACTCCACCGACACCGCCTAACTACACACACACCAACCTACCATTACTGTGATGACTTATTATAATAATATACTAGCCTAAATATCTACTTTTGTTGTATTATTTATAAACTATTTTAGAAAATAAGGAAATCTGTAAACTACTTGAAATCAAAGAAATTTAGTAATCATGTTTATAGAATGTTGATGTGGCACATTCATTGGGCTCACTTTAGAATTAAAATTGTCTTTAGATTAAAGTTGCGATGCGACTAGAAATAAAATTATTTTATACACATGTAAAATACCTAGTTCGGCTTAAGTTAATAACATAGATATGACTTGAAGCCAGTACTCCCCAAAGTGGTAAGCAAGGTTGCATTTTTGCACACATATTATTTCAACTATCTGTCTTACGAATCTACTGCAGTTATTTGGGTACGTTTTTAAAATACGTGTTGCTACTGAAAATTTCATAATAAAAAAAAAACACAATAACACTTTGCCCCCGCCGAAAATGGAATCCAGGATCTCTAGATTTTAAGGCACACAACTCGAGGCAGTCAAGAAATAAACTTGATTAATTACTATTAAATAGTTTTAAATCCTCTGGATGCTTTTTAGTACCATTAAAGCGAAATACTTTCAAGAGTAAATCAAGTTTCGGGTGAAAATCTTATTTATCGTTTATTCGATACAATTCTGCCGTAGATAAAAAAATGTCGTGACCTAAAAGTTTTAAAAAATTCCTTAGCTGTCTACTCCGCTATGCCGCACTGGGCCAGCGTGGTGGACTAAGGCCAAAACAATTTCAATCGTTGAGGAGGCACGTGCCCCGCAGTGGGACGTATATAGTGATGATGATGATGAATTTTTAAATACTTGAGTATAGTTGACAATCCCCAAGCAGCATTACCTGAGGACTATGCTTATAAAACTGTAATAAGACCGTAAGACGATAGCGATAGACGACAAAGCGATAGCAAGTATGATTATAAACACAAACAGAGAAAAAAATGAGGAAAATGACGTTTCCCGAAATCCTATAAGTATTAAATGCATATGGTTACAGAGTAATTATTGTTTTTTTATCGGGTTGTTTGTAACGCTAGTTGGTTTGTAATTACCGTAACTGTTGGTTGCCTAAGTTTTCGACCACGATCTGTATGAAAACTTTATAAAGAGTTGACGCAGTGTCGGAAGCACATTCACGTGTTTCATCTCGTGCGCTGCAAACACATTCCACTTGCACATATAAATTACCATTCAAAACTATACATGCGGTTTAATATTGTAAAATAAATACAAACTAAACACAATTCATTTTTGATAAAACATTTATTACTAAAACCACTTGTGCAGTTATTTTGTCTTGTGAAACGAGAGGCTGCGGGTTCGATCCTCGCTACTCGCCACCTTTTTTATATCGTCGGATCATCGCAGTGAAGGACATCCAACACTACTTCTTATAAAGCGGGGTCTTCAATTCAAAACTTATCTACTCAGATAGAACCTTCGGTGTTAAAAAAGTTCGATCTCCATTCTCATTCTTTAGGGAACCGTGTGTGAGCCTGTTTCGTCTTCGTCACATTTAATAAAAGACCACCATTTTCAAGAGCTTTTTAAGTAAGTTTAATTTTTTTCGGGTCTTCTTCTTAAAGCTGGCAGCATACAACGATAGCATTCCCAAAAAAATAGATGCTTCCATTTTCAAAAAAAGCCGAGGGATACATGCCGTTTCCGATAGAGCGTTTTGGAAGTCTTAGAGGAAGCCTTCGTCTAGCAGCGAACGTCTTTTGACTGCTGATGATGTGTCAAATACGAAATAAAATGTCACAGCAGAAACTAATACTATTATGATTTTCTGTATAAGAATCTAAATTCCTGCTAAGTGTTCTAGAGCTTTAATGAAATCTCATATATTATATCAAAACTATTATTATAAAGGAAAGGTGGCGGGTAACGGATGGATGAGAGCTGCTCAAGACCGGGATGGATGGCGCTATCTTGGGGAGGCCTACGTTCAGCAATGGACGGCGATAGGCTGAGTTATTATTATTATAAAGAGGTAAAGTTTGTAAGTTGGTGACGTTGTAGAAAATAAACTCTGGATCTACGGAACCAACTTTGATTTTTTTTTACTAATAGAAAGCTACGTTGTTTGTGAGTGCCACATAGGCTAAATATATTATTCCGAAAAATGATAAGATTTTTTCGTTGTAGCCGGATTTGCGAAGTAAGTCGGAGAAAAACAGTCGAACGCAAACGTTTTTAACAAACGCTGCCTTACCCATGGGAGGTATATAGTTGAATCCTACAGGAAAGTTGTAGAGCTTGATAATGCCTACAAAAAAGTCAGCGATAGCATATGTCTAACTTTTGGGGTTGGTTCACAATTACCACTTTTATGCTAACCAAATTTATACTACAGAAAAGTATAGTTGGTGAAGGTGTTTCTATTAAGATTATATGAATTCTTATCCAAATAAATGCGTTAATTTACTATAAGTATTTCATTTAAAAGAAATTTTCCCTTCATATTATTTGATTTCAATGGGTATCTTAGAAGATATCGCAGTTGTAAAATAATGATCAAGCGCGCTATAATGATGCACAAGGCGTCGACCGGCGCTTTACGGTGTCAAGTTTAAACAATTTGACCGATTTGTATGATTTTTAGTATGGACATAAGTAAGGTCAGGGGAGTAAAATTGACTTATAACTTTTTTTTTCTGAACTCAACCCTGCAGTCTACGCGGACGAAGTCTCGGGCAATAGCTAGAGAGTTAATATATTTGTAAATAATACACCAGAAGTAGATATTTAGGCAAGTATATTATTATAATAAGTCATCACAGTAATGGTAGGTTGGTGTGTGTGTAGTTAGGCGGTGTCGGTGGAGTTGGTGGAGTCGTCGCCGGGGTGTCCGATGCCGCGGTGGCTGGAGCCTTCGTACAGAGTGGAGTTCACGTCCTGCGCACACGCCACTTGCGCCGACAGCAGCAGAGCCGCGATCATACTCAATACCTGCACCAAAAACATTGAAAATAACAAAATTAACTCAAGCTAAGAATTTCAGATATGAGGTAAACTTACTTTTTATTTACCACTTGAAAAGTTTAGAACATATTATTCGGCAATAGGGGTTTTTCTCTTAAGACTCACCTTGAAGAATTTCATGTTTGTAGTTTTCAGTTGCGGTCACAAGAGAACAGTGATCAAGTTGATTCTGTGAGGAGCAGGACATACAAGGTGGCTTATATACCGACATCGTACGCAGTTTCTGTGTACCTAGATGTAAAGTTGTTTAATTAAAAATTAAACGTGAGACACGTTTTTTAGTTTAGTTTCAAAAAGTTATTAATTTGCACCTGTTTACACTTTCGAACAATAAGAGTAAAGGAAATTTCTTTTTACGCTCTTTGGTTCTGTTGATACTAAATAATTAGAATATTTCGTCCATTTATATGCACATTTTAAGCCATGTGTGCTTACACATTACTGTTTTATCATCTCGCGTTTATTTTTTCATTGACAGAAAAAACATTTCTGCTGATTACATTTTAGTTGAAAAGTTAGTCATTAATCATCATTGCTTTCAAGAAGCATTTGGTTTTGTTGTTGAAAAATTATTTAAAAATCAGTTTTTTTTTTTTTTATCGTAACCTCTATTTTTTTTTTTTTTTGATAAAACAGCAAAAGGAAGGGGAAGGGAAAAGCAGAAAAGGACGCTTGGCTTTGTAGTTGTATTAGGGCTAATAGTGATGATGTTAAATTTTGCGACTCTTTATTGAATATTTGAGAATACTTGACAGCCAGGTGTAAAGGGACCTTGGCCTGAAATTAAGACGATAGCGATAGACGACTAAGCGATAGCAACGATGATGAACACATTCACACAAAAAATTCCCAGAAAAAAAAATGACGTATTCTTAATCTCCGTAAGTATTCAATGTATGTATGTTGTTACAGACCGTCATTTTTTATCGGGATTTTTTAACATTAGTTTTTGATTACAGTGACTATTGTCAGCTTTAGTTTTCGATCACGGGTTGCATACACCCTGATAAAGAGTTGACGCAGTGTCGGAAGCACATTCACGTGTTTCATCTCGTGCACTGCAAACACATTCCACTTGCACAAATAAATTACCATTCAAAACTATACATGCGGTTTAATATTGTAAAATAAATTCAAAGTAAACACTATTGACTAGAGGCCGCGGGTTCAATTCCAGCTATATGCCACCTTTGTAATGTCGTCGGATCATCGTGCTGTAAGACATCCTATATTAAGTTTACCTAAGCGCGGTCCCCACTCCAACACATGTCTGCTCTAACGGAAACCGAAATTATCATTATCAAAAAAAAAATCCTAAACTCAAAAAGACAAAGGTTAAAAATACTGAGTTTTTTTTTGGAAATGATGAAACGATTTCTGATCAGTAATATCGGGTGTATTTTTAAAAGGTTTTTTAACCAAAGAGAATGTTTCAGATGTAGTAAAAAACAAGTATTCACCGATATTTTTTAAAGACCAATAATTAATTCGCTGAAATGGGATAAGGAAAAATTTAAATAAAATAATAGTTTAATATGCGAATGATAAATATAGTCACGTTTTTGAACACTTCTTCCAAAACGATCTATTTGTATTTCTAGGTGTACACAGTTGAGTGGAATTCATTTTTGTATCCAGACTTTGGAGTATATAAGCAGATAATCAGTACGAGTACTCATAGTTCAACTGTGACTGCTGAAAGAAACAAACTAACAACAATGAAATTCTTCAAGGTGAGTTCAATCATATTATTGCTCATTTAATTCTTTAATCGCTTTGTAACGTAATGATAGACTTTAATTTTGATATTTCTCCTACACTGTATTTGTAAAACGAAACGGTACGAAAATCACTACTAGCCTCCTCTACAATTGAGAGGGATTGAGTCTGAGTGCCGGCTGATGGACTTGATCATCATAATCATCATCAGACCATACACGCCCCGCTGGGCACGTGTCTCTTCTGCAACTGAGGTACTTAGATTACCACGCTGGCCTAATGCAGGTCGCCGGTCTACACTCTTAAGAATCTCCTAAGAACATAAATGAATAAGAAGTTCTTCGTCACAGGTACTCGGAATGATCGCTGCTATACTCCTCGCCGCACAAGTAGTGAGCGCTTCTCCAAAGTCAGGCAGCAGCGACGGTCGCGGACACCCTGTAGGTGGCGACGATGGATCGTCTAGTGGAACATCCAGCAACAGCACCGCGTCACAATAATAACATAGAACTAACCACGACCCCAGCTACATCTAATGTTGAAGATAATGTAAATAAATTTTTCGTATAAACTTTAATATGTGTTTTGTTTTTATCAAAATATTCTTATCAGTGTTTGGTTAAAAGAGAATTAAGGAGGGTACGTCACAGCTCTATTTGAAGTAGAAGAAAGTAAGCATAAGTTTTCAAAGGTGATGAACTAATTATAACGGCACTGTTGCTTTAGCTGTCATTGCTATCATAACAGGGCTTCCATAAAAATACAGCAAAATTTTTCAAACTGCAACAATTATTGTATAGGAAGTAACTTGTTGACTAAAGACTTTTAAAAGCCCATTAAAATAACAACATATTAACTTAATATTTTTTTGAAAAAACTAGTTTCTGAAAGTTTTTCCTTTGTGAACATGTTTTAAAATATGTATAAACAGGTGAACGTTATTTTTCAATAAAAAATATTAAAGAAAAGTGAGCATCGATGCAGGAAACAAAGATGTGTCAATATATGCACAGATGGTTGAAACGATACGAATATATAATCTGTCTGCTCCATGAGGTTATGTATTTAGAATATAAATCATACCTACAAAATAGTCTTTCTTTATTTTCAGAAAAAAGTACAAAGATATATTTTGAATGATGATGCATATGATAGGAAGTAAAAAATAGACTCAAGTAGAGATCAAGATTTTGTACAATATAGTTATGTTATTCCTGCTTCTATCTTTATTCTATCTTTGCTCTAGGCTCAAGGCATAAAACGCAAGGAGCTATGAGTTAATTCTTGATAGTGTTATTTCTTCTTCTTCATCATCAACCCATATACGCCCACTGCTGAGCACGGGTCTCCTCCAGGGATGTTATGGAGCTCCGTAACCGTAACCGAAACAATCGGATATCCGAAATAAAAAAATATCCGTAACTGTATCCGTATCCGATTTAAAATTTCGGATAGTTCCGGATAGGGGCGGAGTCTAAATAAAACGACACGTTTCGACAGGTTTTTGTTTCACCGCTCGCGCGCCACGTGAATCTTGCAGTTTGTTTGTTATTTCTTGTCATAAACAACATATCTAGTTAGTGTTTTATTTTAAAGTTTATACTTAGCTTAAAATTAGCCTTAAGTCTTGTGATATTATGTGATCAAAGTCAAGTTTCATTTGGACATTTTTTTAATCAAATAAATGCAGAATAAGCAAAATGTAAATAATGCGATAGAAACCTTTCTCGGAAAGGAGGAGGTGGCACTACTTCATTGAAACTTCATCTCAAAACAAAACACCTGATGAATAGATAAAACCTATAAATAAAACCAAATTATTACATACTATTTGTGTTTATATAACTCAGCCTATCGCCGTCCACTGCTGCACTTAGGCTTCCCCAAGATAGCGCCAACCATTCCGGTCTTAAGCAGCTCTCATTCATCCGTTACCCGCCACCTTTCTCAAGTCGTCGGTCCATCGTGCTACAGGACGTCCCACGCTACGTCTGCCTAAGAGCGGTCTCCACTCCAATACTTGTCTGCTCCACCGGCCGTCCGAACGTCGGCAGACATGGCCAGCCCACTTCCACTTTAGCGTGCTTATCTTGCGGGCAATGTCGGTGACTCCGGTTCTCTGGCGGATGACTTCATTACGAATTCTATCCACCAGAGAAACTCCAAGCATTGCCCGCTCCATAGCACGCTGGGCGACCTTGAATTTGTGGACCAGACCTTTGGTGAGTGTCCACGTTTCGACTTCGTATGTCATTACGGGTAGGACGCACTGATTGAAGACTTTCGTCATCAGGCACTGAGGGATCGACGACTTGAAAATATGACGCAGCTTCCCGAATTCCGCCCAGCCTAGACGTATTCTTCAGTCTGCCTCCTGCTTGAAGTTGTGCCTGCCCAGTTGAATTGTTTGATGTATTCTTGGACAACTTCGAGAGTGGCATCCCCTACGACAACCGGCCTCGGGAGTACATGACGATTGTACATGATCTTTGTTTTGTCCATGTTCATCCCGAGTCCTATTTGTCTTGAAGATTGGTCTAGGCTGTTAAGCATTTCCTCCAAGTCCTGCAAAGACTCCGCCATGACGACGATGTCATCCGCGAATCGCAGATGAGAGATGCACTGGCCGTTAATGCTGATGCCCCGTCCTTTCCAGGCGAGTGTCTTAAAAGCGTCCTCCAATGCGTTGGTAAACAATTTCGGAGAAATGACGTCTCCCTGTCTTACCCCTCGCTGCAATTGGATTGGCTTAGTACTATGTTCTTGTACCTGGACGGCCATCGTAGCGGCTTCGTATAGGCTTCTCATCACCTGGATGTAGCGGTAGTCAAGCTGGCATCTCTGCATAGACTCCAGAACAGCCCAGGTCTCGACGGAGTCAAATGCTTTCTTGTAGTCCACATACGCGAGGCATAAGGGATGGTTATACTCCTCAGTCTTCTCTATTATTTGCCTTAGTGTGTGTATGTGATCTACGGTGCTAAAGCCCCTCTGAAACCCAGCCTGCTCCGGTGGTTGGAATTCATCGAATTTTCGGGCGAGACGATTCGAAATGACCCTCGGGAACAACTTATAGACATGGCTCAAGAGTGAGATGGGGCGGTAGTTCTTCAATAAGGCTTTGTCTCCTTTTTTGAAGCACAAAACCACCACTCTTGCTCCATGCCTCAGGTGTTGTGCCAGTTTGGATGACGGAGTTGAAAAGCTTGACCAGTTCTCTCAAGACAGGAGTACCTCCTGCCTTGAGAAGCTCAGTGGTTACTCCGTCATCTCCCGGAGCCTTGTTGTTGTGAAGTTGACCGAGGGCCATTCTAATCTCGCCCAATTCGTGGTCGGGAAGCTCGCCTGAGTAGTGGCGGGTCAGTCTGGCTCGCGGATCATCCACGTTGCAGGCCACAGGCGGAACTGCTCTTTGAGCATATAAGTTTCCGTAATACTGTTCGACCTCTCCGAGAATTTCTGGGACTGAGGTGACGGTGGTGCCTTGTTGTGTTTTGAGTTTGGTCAGGTGACAACAGGAGGTGTATGGCTTAGCGAATACTTTGGAGCCTTTATTTTGTACAATGGCAATTTCAACTTCCAAAGCATTCGCGCGCCTTTGTGTTTATAATTTACTTCAATCTAATATCCGTAACCGAAACTATCCGAAACTTACGGATAATCCGAAATAATTTCATATCCGTAACCGAATCCGAAACCGATATAATTTTATTCCTATATCCGTATCCGTATCCGGATCCGAAATATCATATCCGGAACATCTCTAGTCTCCTCTACCATTGAGAGGGTTTAGGCCATAGTCCACCACGCTGGCCTAGTGCGGGTTGGCGGACTACACACCTAAGAAATTCCTAAGAACTTTCAGGTGTGCAGGTTTCATCACGATGTTTTCCTTCACCGTTAAAGCAATTGTGTTTTTGTTGTTATTTGGAATTCTTCAATAGAAATCAAATTATTTAAAACCTCTTCGGTGTTAAAAAAGCTCGATCTCCATTCTCATTCTTTAGGGAACCGTGTGTGGGCCTGTTTCGTCTTCGTCACATTTAATAAAAGACCACTATTTTCAAGATCTTTTTAAGTAAGTTTAAGTTTTTTCGGGTCTTCTTCTTAAAGCTGGCAGCATACTACGGTAGCATTCCCAAAAAAATAGATACTTTCATTTTCCAAAAAGCCGAGGGATACAGGCCGTTCCCGATAGAGCGCTTTGGAAGTCTTTAGAGGAAGCCTTCGTCTAGCAGCGAGTCTTTTGACTGCTGATGATATTTCAAATACGAAATAAAATGTCACAGCAGAAACTAATACTAATGATTATGATATTCTGTATAAGAATCTAAATTCCAGCCAAGTGTTATAGAGCTTTAATGAAATCTCAAATATTATCTAAACTATTATTATAAAGATAACTATTATTGTAAAGTTTGTAAGTTTGTGACGTTGTAGAAAATAAACTCTGGATCTATGGAACCGACTTTGATTTTTTCTACTAATAGAAAGCTACGTTGTTTGTGAGTGCCACATAGGCTAAATATTATTCCGAAAAATGATAACATTTTTTCGTTGTAGCCGGATTTGCGAAGTAAGTCGGAGAAAAACAGCCGAACGCAAACGTTTTTAACAAACGCTGCCTTACCCATGGGAGATATATAGTTGAGTCATACAGGAAAGTTTTAGAGCTTGATAATGCCTACAAAAAAGTCAACGATAGCATATGTCCAACTTTTGGGGTTGGTTCACAATTACCACTTTTATGCTAACCAAATTTATACTACAGAAAAGTATAGTTTGTGAAGGTGTTTTTATAAAGATTACATTAATTCTTATCCAAATAAATATGTTATTTACTATAAGTATTTAATTTAAAAGAAATTTTCCCTTCATGTTATTTGATTTCAATGAGTATCTTAGAAGATGTCGCAGTTTTAAAATAATGGTCAAGCGCGCAATAATGATGCACAAGGCGTCGACCGGCGCTTTACGGTGTTAAGTTTAAACAATTTGACCGATTTGTATGATTTTTAGTATCTGCAGTCTACGCGGACGAAGTCTCGGACAACAGCTAGAGAGTTAATATATTTGTAAATAATACACCAGTAGTAGATATTTAGGCTAGTATATTATTATAATAAGTCATCACAGTAATGGTAGGTTGGTGTGTGTGTAGTTAGGCGGTGTCGGTGGAGTTGGTGGAGTCGTCGCCGGGGTGTCCGATGCCGCGGTGGCTGGAGCCTTCGTACAGAGTGGAGTTCACGTCCTGCGCACACGCCACTTGCGCCGACAGCAGCAGAGCCGCGATCATACTCAATACCTGCACCAAAAACATTGAAAATAACAAAATTAACTCAAGCTAAGAATTTCACATATGAAGTAAACTTACTTTTTATTTACCACTTGAAAAGTTTAAAACATATTATTCGGCAATAGGGGTTTTTCTGTTAAGACTCACCTTGAAGAATTTCATGTTTGTAGTTTTCAGTTGAAGTCACAAGAGTGCAGTGATCAAGTTGATTCTGTGAGGAGCAAGACACACAAGGTGGCTTATATACCAACATCGTACGCAGTTTCTGTGTACCTAGATGTAAAGTTGTTCAATTTGAAATTAAACGTGAGACACGTTTTTTTAGTTTAGTTATTTTAAAAAAGTTATTAATTTGCACCTGTTTACACTTTCGAACAATAAGAGTAAAGGAAATTTCTTTCTACGCTCTTTGGTTCTGTTGATACTAAATAATTAGAATATTTCGTCCATTTATATACACATTTTAAGCCATGTGTGCTTACACATTACTGTTTTATCATCTCGCGTTTATTTTTTCATTGACTTAAAAAACATTTCTGCTGATTACATTTTAGTTGAAAAGTTAGTCATTAATAATCATTGCTTTCAAGAAGCATTTGGTTCTGTTGTTGAAAAATAGCAAAAGGAAGGGGAAGGGAAAAGCAGAAAAGGACGCTTGGATTTGTAGTTGTATTAGGGCTAATAGTGATGATGATAAATTTTGCGAATCATTAATCTTTATTGAATATTTGAGAAAAGGGACCGTGGCCTGAAATTAAGACGATAGTGATAGACGACTAAGCGATAGCAACGATGATGAACACATTCACACAAAAAATTCCCAGAAAAAAGAAATTGACGTATTCTTAATCTCCGTAAGTATTCAATGTATGTATGTTGTTACAGACCGTCATTTTTTATCGGGATTTTTTAACATTAGTTTTTGATTACAGTGACTATTGTCAGCTTTAGTTTTCGATCACGGGTTGCATACACCCTGATAAAGAGTTGACGCAGTGTCGGAAGCACATTCACGTGTTTCATCTCGTGCACTGCAAACACATTCCACTTGCACAAATAAATTACCATTCAAAACTATACATGCGGTTTAATATTGTAAAATAAATTCAAAGTAAACACTATTTACTTTTTTTTAAATAGCCCGTTGTGCTGTTCTTTTGCCTCGGGAAACGAGAGGCCGCGGGTTCAATTCCAGCTATATGCCACCTTTCTAATGTCGTCGGATCATCGTGCTGTAAGACATTCTATACTACGTTTACCTAAGCGCGGTCCCCACTCCAACACATGTCTGCTCCAACGGAAACCGAAATTATCATTATCAAAAAAAAAATCCTAAACTCAAAAAGACAAAGGTTAAAAATTCTGAGATTTTTTTTGGAAATGATGAAACGATTTCTGATCAGTAATATCGGGTGTATTTTTAAAAGGTTTTTTAACCAATGAGAATGTTTCAGATATAGTAAAAAACAAGTATTTACCGATATTTTTTAAGACAAATAATAAATTCGCTGAAATGGGGTAAGGAAAAATTTAAATAAAATAATAGTTTAATATGCGAATGATAAATATAGTCACGTTTTTGAAAACAACTTCCAAAACGATCTATTTGTATTTCTAGGTGTACACAGTTGAGCGGAATTCATTGTTGTATCCAGACTTTGGGAGTATATAAGCAGAAAATCAGTACGAGTACTCATAGTTCAACTGTGACTACTGAAAGAAACAAACTAACAACAATGAAATTCTTCAAGGTGAGTTCAATCATATTTTATTGCTCATTTAATTCTTTAATCGCTTTGTAACGTAATGGTAGACTTTAATTTTGATATTTCTCTTACACTGTATTTGTAAAACGAAACGGTACGAAAATCACTACTAGCCTCCTCTACAATTGAGAGGGATTGAGTCTAAGTGCCGACTAGTGGACTTGATCATCATAATCATCACCAGACCATACACGTCCCGCTGGGCACGTGTCTCTTATGCAACTGAGTTTCTTGAGGTACTTAGATCACCACGCTGGCCTAATGCAGGTCGTCGGTCTACACTCCTAAGAACATAAATGAATAAGAAGTTCTTCGTCACAGGTACTCGGAATGATCGCCGCTATCCTCCTCGCCGCACAAGTAGTGAGCGCTTCTCCAAAGTCAGGCAGCAGCGACGGTCGCGGACACCCTGTACATGGCGACAGCGGATCGTCTAGTGGAACATCCAGCAACAGCACCGCGTCACAATAGTAATATAGAACCCCCCACAACTCCAGCTACATCTAATGTTGAAGATAATGTAAATAAATTTTTCGTATAAACTTTAACATATGTTTTTTTTTTATCAAAATATTCTTATCAGTGTTTGGTTAAAAGATAATTAAGGAGGGTACGTCACAGCTCTATTTCAAGTAGAAGAAAGTAAGCATAAGTTTTCAAAGGTGATGAACTAATTATAACGGCACTGTTGCTTTAGCTGTCATTGCTATCATAACAAGGCTTCCATAAAAATACAGCAAAATTTTTCAACCTGCAACAGTTATTACAGAAATAACTCGTTGACCAAGGACTTTCAAAAGACCAATAAAAAAGCCAACATATAAACTAGTTTCTGAAAGTTTTTCCTTTGAGAACATGTTTATAAATATGTATAAACAGGTGAACGTTATTTTTCAATAAAAAATATTAAAGAAACGTGAGCATCGATGCAGGAAACAAAGATGTGTCAATATATGCACAGATGGTTGAAACGATACGAATATATAATCTGTCTGCTCCATGAGGTTAGGTATTTAGAATATAAATCCTATCTAAAAATAGTTTTTCTTTATTTTCATAAAAAAGTACAAAGATATATTTTGAATGATGGTGCATATGATGGAAGTAAAAAATAGACTCAAGTAGAGATCAAGATTTTGTACAATATGTCTTTGCTCTAGGCTCAAGGCATAAAACGCAGGGAGCTATGAGTTAATTCTTGATAGTGTTATTTGGAATTATTTAATAGAAATCAAATTATTTAAAACCTCTTCGGTGTTAAAAAAGTTCGATCTCCATTCTTATTCTTTGGGAACCGTGTGTGAGCCTGTTTCGTCTTTGTCACATTTAATAAAAGACCCCTATTTTCAAGATCTTTTTAAGGAAGTTTAAGTTTTTTCGGGTCTTCTTCTTAAAGCTTGCAGCATACAACGATAGCATTCCCAAAAAATTAGATGCTTTCATTTTTAAAAAAAGCCGAGGGATACAGGCCGTTCCCGATGGAACGTTTTGGAAGTCTTTAGAGGAAACCTTCGTCTAACAGTGAACGCCTTTTAACTGGTGATGATATTTCAAATACGAAATAAAATGTCACAGCAGAAACAAATACTAATGATTATGATGTTCTATATAAGAATCTAAATTCCAGCCAAGTATTATAGAGCTGTAATGAAATCTCAAATATTATCTAAACTAATATTATAAAGAGGTAAAGTTTGTAAGTTTGTGACGTTGTAGAAAATAAACTCTGGATCTACGGAACCGACTTTGATTTTTTTTACTAATAGGAAGCTACGTTGTTTGTGAGTACCACATAGGCTAAATATATTATTCCGAAAAATGATAAGATTTTTTCGTTGTAGCCGGATTTGCGA
This sequence comes from Cephonodes hylas, assembly GCA_030295005.1. Lineage (NCBI taxonomy): Eukaryota > Metazoa > Arthropoda > Insecta > Lepidoptera > Sphingidae > Cephonodes > Cephonodes hylas. The sequence goes on from AP025364.1 coordinate 13,595,082, forward strand.
AGTAAGTCGGAGAAAAACAGTCGAACGCAAACGTTTTTAACAAACGCTGCCTTACCCATGGGAGATATATAGTTGAGTCGTACAGGAAAGTTGTAGAGCTTGATAATGCCTACAACAAAGTCAGCGCTAGCATATGTCTAACTTTTGGGGTTGGTTCACAATTACCACGTTTATGCTAACCAAATATATACTACAGAAAAGTATAGTTTGTGAAGGTGTTTTTATAAAGATTATATTAATTCTTATCCAAATAAATATGTTATTTACTATAAGTATTTAATTTAAAAGAAATTCTCCCTTCATATTATTTGATTTCAATGAGTATCTTAGAAGATATCGCAGTTTTAAAATAATGATCAAGCGCGCAATAATGATGCACAAGGCGTCGACCGGCACTTTACGGTGTCAAGTTTAAACAATTTGACCGATTTGTATGATTTTTAGTATGGACATAAGTAAGGTCAGGGGAGTAAAATTGACTTATAACTTTTTTTTTCTGAACTCAACCCTGTAGTCTACGCGGACGAAGTCTCGGGCAACAGCTAGAGAGTTAATATATTTGTAAATAATACACCAGAAGTAGATATTTAGGCTAGTATATTATTATAATAAGTCATCACAGTAATGGTAGGTTGGTGTGTGTGTAGTTAGGCGGTGTCGGTGGAGTTGGTGGAGTCATCGCCGGGGTGTCCGATGCCGCGGTGGCTGGAGCCTTCGTACAGAGTGGAGTTCACGTCCTGCGCACTCGCCACTTGCGCCGACAGCAGCAGAGCCGCGATCATACTCAATACCTGCACCAAAAACATTGAAAATAACAAAATTAACTCAAGCTAAGAATTTCAGATATGAGGTAAACTTACTTTTTATTTACCACTTGAAAAGTTTAAATCATATTATTCGGCAATAGGAATTTATTCTAATGACTCACCTTGAAGAATTTCATGTTTGTAGTTTTCAGTTGAAGTCACAAGAGTGCAGTGATCAAGTTGATTCTGTGAGGAGCAGGACATACGAGGAGGCTTATATACGGACATATTGAGGTATCTGTGTACCTAGATGTAAAGTTGTTTAATTAAAAATTAAACGTGAGACATGTTTTTTAGTTTATTAAAAGATATTAATTTGCACCTGTTTACACTTTCAAACAGTAAGAGTGAAAGAAAATTCTGTTTGCGCTTATCGGTTCCATTGACACTAAATAATTAAGATAATTATATGTGTGTTTACACATCCGTGTTTAATCATCTCGCGTTTTTTATTTAATTTTTAAAAGCATTTTACTTGAAAAGTTAGAGTTAAAGTTTGGAATCGTTGCAGTCAAGAAGCATTTGATTCTATTGATGACAAATTTTTTTTTTTTTTTTTTTTTTTCTGTTCCTCTTGAGCTGCCATCAGTCGCCAGACTTTTATCAGCTGAGTTTTGTGCGCTATGGGGGTATGAGAGCAGCTAGCCATTGCCACGCTGTCTACCTAGATTATGTGGTGCCTTTTGAGTCTTTTAACCACATTGACTTGACAGAGTAGGTCTGAAGCGAGATGATTTGGATGACTTTTGAGACGCTCAATGTGTAGTTTCTTATGGCGCTCTATTTCGGATGCCACTGTTGGTATGTTTAAGTATTCGTGTACTTCGTCGTTCCTCACAAACCACGGAGCATTTACAATGTTTTTTAGGATGTTGTTCTGGACTCGTTGAAGGCACATTATATTGCTCTTAGAGGCAACTCCCCATATTTGGATCCCATAGGTCCAAATGGGCTTTAGGATAGAGTTGTAAATCATTATCTTGCTATCTAGGCAGAGCATAGAGTTTCTACCTAACATCCAGTATAAGCTGCGAAATTTGTGGTTAACTTGATCTCTTTTGGCTTTTATGTGGTCTTTCCATGTTAGGCGTCTATCCAGATGGAAGCCCAGATACTTCACGCAATCAGTTTGAGGTAGGGTAGCGTGTTTTAACCGAACTTGGGGGCAATCTCCTTTTCTGAGGGTGAAGCATATGTGGGTGGATTTTTGCGCGCTAGCTTTAATACGCCATTTATCGAGCCAGTCTGAAGTCTTGTTAAGAAGCTTTTGAAGCTTTTCACTAGCTTTTACAGGGTTAGTATCCACAGCGAGAAAGGCAATGTCGTCAGCATACGTAGCCACAGTGACATCATCTGAGGTTGGTAAATCGGATGTGAATATGTTGTACAGGACTGGACCAAGTACAGACCCTTGCGGCACACCAGCTTCAATGGGAAAAAGTGAGGATCTGGCGTTCCCGTGCTTGACTCGAAAGTACCTGTCAGAGAGATACGATTCCAGAATAAAAAATATAGAGTGTGGCAATTTCTTCTTAATTTTGTAAATCAGTCCTTTGTGCCAGACTCTATCAAATGCCTGCTGTACGTCTAGAAACGCAGCAGAACAATATTTTTTGGTCTCCAGGCATTGTCTGACGCAATGATACACGCGATGCACCTGCTCGACCGTGGAATGGGCTTTTCGAAAGCCAAACTGGTGTTTGGGTGTAATTTTAAACTCTTCCATTACTTCAGCTAGTCTTTTTAGAAAAATCTTTTCCCATAGCTTGGACAGAACTGGAGTAAGACTTATGGGTCGATAGGAGGAACATTCGTGTGGTGGTTTTCCATCTTTATGTATCATGACTATCTCCGAGACCTTCCATAGATTAGGAAAGTAAGACAATCTAAAGGTAGCGTTAAATAGGCAAGTCAAGTAAGTAATACATTTCATCGGAAGCTCTTTTAGGATTGTCGGGGTAATTAGGTCGAAGCCCGGCGCCTTATTTGAATCCAGTAATTTTATTTCTCTCGCGACTTCTCTTGGTGACGTTGGTTTGATAGGTAAGCACAATTGGATATCTTGTTTAAGAATATCATCCAAGTTGGTTTCGTCATTTCCGTCATTTGGTTTAAATACTTGGCTTAGATGCGCAGCGAAAGCCTCCGATTTTTCGAGGTCAGTTCGTGCCCAGGAGGACTCCTGTCTAATTGGATAGCATGGCGTTTGAGGTCTATTTAAGTATTTAGAGGCCTTCCACAGAGAATGCTCTCCGCGTGCAGTTGGTGAAAGCGACTCAAGAGTTTTCTGGAGGCGGGAATTTTTGTTTTCTGCCAGAATAACTTTGAGGCTCTTTATGGCTTTGTTCAGCAGATACTTATCATAACGATTTCGCGTGGTTTGCCATATTCGTCGGAGACGCCGTTTTTGAGCTATTTTCTCTTTAACTTCCAGAGGGTGGTTGGGTAAAGAATTAATGTTCCTTTTTAAAGCTGGCGTATTTTCCCATGCTGCAACCTGTATGGTGTTTGTGATGTGTTTGCAGGCGTTCTCGACATCTTCACAGGTTTTAAGAGGAATTTTTAGGTTGATGTGGCCATCAAGATATGAGCGGAAACAATCCCAGTCCGTTTTTCTGTTGTGCAATGACATTGATGACTCTTCGCATTCAACCACTGTTGTAGACAGTGTTAGTATGACGGGAGTATGGTCTGATGATCCGTCTAAGCTGGACTCCACTGTAGAAAATAGAGTATTTACGCCTTTGGTAACAAAGAAGTCTAGCAGGTCAGGTGTTTTCCTTGGATCTGTGGGCCAATATGTGGGTGTTCCGCTTGATAAAATATGATAGTGCTGTAAGTCAGTACAATTTTTTAAATGTCTTCCCCTTGTGACGGTCAACCTAGAGCCCCAAAAAGTGTGTTTTGCGTTCCAGTCTCCACCAGAAATAAATCTACTGCCGAGGGTTTTGAAATAGTCAGAGAACATACTATCAGTTATGTTATATTTAGGCGGACAGTATACAGCTGAAAGAGTAATTGGTCCGGCGCTTTCTTCAAGTCGTACGCTGGTGGCCTGTAGGTGGTTAGTTGAGTAGGCATCAAGAAGGTAGTGTTTTAGGTTTGATTTGATCACCAACGCAGACCCGGCATGTGCTCCACCATCTGGGTGTGGCGAGTGATATATTTGGAACCCTTTCAGACGAAAACTACTCCTATTGGTTGAGTGTGACTCGGATATAAGTACAACGTCTAGTTTGTTGGCAATGATTAGGGCTTCAAGTTCATTGATGCTAGGCGACAAGCCATTTATGTTCCATGTTGCAATCCTAAGTAGCGCCATTTATTTAGTAAGTCTAGGAATTATAGAAGTAAGAAGGTTAAGTAGTGTGCTGATCTGTTGTAAAAGCAATTCTATCTTCTCCGATTGTTTCAATAGAATCTGTTCAACTGTTAGAGTTTGTTGGCTGTGATTTATATCACTTGGTGCATCATTATGATTGATGTTGTCTTTTATATTTTTTGGGTTATTTTGGATTTTGGTGCTCTTGGTTATTTCTGCATAGCTTTGATTAGGTTTTATGTCTGCTGAGATTTGTGTTAAAGGTGCGTGGTGGCCATCAGTGTAGTTATTAGTCGGGCGATTAGCTCTTGTATTGGACCCATTCTGTTTCATTTTCCTGGCTAAGATTTCCTTATATACCTGGCAGCCTTTATAGTTAGCTGGATGATCACTGGCACACAATGCACATCTAGCTGGCGAGCTTCTATCTTTTTTAGGACAATCTGACGTTTTATGCCCTTCCCCACATTTAACGCAACGGTATGGTCTCATACAATTGTTTTTAGAATGTCCGTATAGTTGGCATCGCTGACATTGAACGATTGATTTGGATTTTCTAGGGTCTTCAATTTTAACTCGTTGGTGAAAGATGTATTGGATATCTTTAATGGACTTGTTATTAGGATGAGGCTCCAGGTTTACAAAAAATATATTTGAGGGTTTTTTGTCTACTCCAAAACGTGCATTTATTATCTCGCCCCGGACTTGGTTACCTGTCTTTACTATTTCTTCGACAATTGCCTCGTGAGGTGTAGTGTGGTGTAGGTTTTTAATAACAATTCTACATGGTTTCGTGTCTTTTCTGGTGAAGGTGTGACCTATTAATCCTTTTTGTCTGATTAGTGTTATAACTTTTTTATAATGGTCAGTTGAGTTTACCATAAGGCGTAGAAGATTTTTATTGACGATCTTGAATCTAAACTCTGCAGGCAAGATTATTGTTTCAATCAGCTTAGCAAGTTCGTTGACATCCTCAATTCCATAGAGCACAATTGGTGGAGGTTTATTTGGATTAATGCTCCTTGGACCGGGGTCATCCTGAGGGTCCACTTGTAGGCCAGAATATCTATTCGCTGTCTGCGTAGGCGGAGGTGAGGGCGGGGAGGCTTCTCGTATTTTACGCTTTTTGGATGTCGGAACACGTTGCCATTTTGGAGGTAATTCTTCCTGTTCTGAAGTAACCTCATATGTTGAGAGAGGAGGAGATTTTTCTTGAGTTCTGGATGTCTCTGTTCTCTCACATTCTATACTTCCGCTAAAAGAAGAGGATCTTGGTCGATGTTCAAGGATTCCTTTGTGGAACACTTGCTGTATGTAGGTTTTTTGGTTTTTATTTGGGTTTACTGATTCACACATTTGATTCCCACGAGTAAGGACAATAGGGTGGTCGCTCTCAGGGTGACGCCTTTCCTGAGAGAAGGCTATATACAATGATGTTCGCCAGGTTCATCAAGGTTAGCGCTAATAACTGAAATCCCTTCAGCCATTCATCCTCTTGGCGCGGTCTTCACCGTAGGATTGGGGTAATTATTTTATTGAGGTTTTCTTCCTCTTAACCCGGGCGGTTAAGCCAAGGTTCCCGGTCTTCGGCTGAAGATAACGGGTTGTGGTGGTCATTTCCTACCTCCAACTATAGCAAGCTGTTAGGCTGCTGAGCCAGGTTATTTGTCGCCGCCCGGTACTCGGCGTTGTTGTTCATTTAGCACCACCCGGAGAGCACGTGTAGGGGATATGAAAGGTAGTTCCTACGGACGCGAACAACACTACCCTCCAAAGTCAAGAAGCATTTGATTCTATTGATGACAAATAATTTATAAATCTGCTTTTATCGCGACCTCTGTTATTAATTGACAAAACAGCAAAAGGAAGGGGAAGAGAAAAGCAACAAAGGCCGCATGGATTTGTAGTTATATAAGAACTGACAGGGATGATGATGAATTTTATGTGGATTTTGTATCGTTAGTTTCTGATTACAGTGACTATTGTCAGCTTTAATTTTCGATCATGGTTTGTGTACACCCTGAATAAAGAGTTAATGCAATGTCGGAAGCACATTCACGTGTTTCATCTCGTGCGCTGCAAACACATTCCATTTGCACAAATAAATTTACCATTCAAAACTATACATGTGGGTTTCAAATTATAAAATAAATTCAATGTGAACAGAATTTGCTTTTTATGAAATAACCCGTTGAGCAGTTGTGAAACCAGAGACCGCGGCTTCGATTCCAGCTACTCGTCACCTTCCTTATGTCGTCGGACTATCGTAATGCAGAATGTCCTACACTACGTCTACCTATGCATGGTCTCCATTTCAACACTTGTATGCTCCAACAGAAGCCATTTATATCATGAGCCAAAATGATTCCTAAGATTCCAAAAAGACGATCCCATTGAAGAGAAAATCTTAATTTTTTTGGATATTATGAAACTCTTTTTGGAGGGTAATATCGAATGTTCTTTAAAAAAAGTTTTAATTATTCTGAATGCTGCAGATATACTTTAAACATGTAAGTACATACTTGATTAAGACGAATAATAAATTCAGTGAAACGTGATGAGGAAAAAGTTAAATTAATTGAAACAATAGTTTAAAATACAGATGATAAATATAGTCACGTTTTTGAACACTTCTTCCAAACAGATCTATTTGTATTTCTAGGTGTACACAGTTGAGCGGAATTCATTGTTGTATCCAGACTTTGTTAGTATATAAGCAGAAAATCAGTACGAATACTCATAATTCAACTGTAACTGCTGAAAGAAACAACAATGAAAATTTTCAAGGTGAGTTCAATCATATTATTGCTCATTTCATTCTTAAACTGTTCTGTAATATAATAAAAGTATACCTATACGCTAGTCTAATATTCTTCAGTTTTATTCGGTCTGCTTCTTTGTCTCGCGGCAAAAGTAAATGCCGTGCGAATAACAGAACTGGGCTTCATAGAGTTTTCAGTTTCGAATTGCGTTTGACCTGGTAAATTTATTTAGTCAGAGACATTATCTTTAGAGTATCAGAATTAAATTTAGATATTTCTACTGTATTTGTGAAGCGAAACGGTACGAAAATCACTACTAGCCTCGGTCCTCCCCTACAATTGAAAGGGCCGATGGAACTCATTATCATTATTATCTGCCTATAAACGTCCTCCTACTGAGTTTCTTAAGTAGTATTTAGTCCACCACGCTGGCCTAGCTTGGATTGAATGACTTCATACCTAAGAAACTCCTAAGAACATAAAATACTAAGCAGTTCTTTATTATTACACAGGTACTCGGCATGATCGCCGCTATACTCCTCGCCGCACAAGTAGTGAGCGCTTCTCCAAAGTCAGGCAGCAGCGATGGTCGCGGACACCCTGTAGATGGCGACAGCGGATCGTCTAATGGAACATCCAGCAACAGCACCGCGTCACAATAATAATATAGAACCACCCACGACCCCAGCTACGTCTAATGTTAAAGATAATGTAAATAAATTTTTCGTATAAACTTTAACATATGTTTTTTTTATCAAAATATTCTTATCAGTGTTTGGTTAAAAGAGAATTAAGGAGGGTACGTCACAGCTCTATTTGAAGTAGAAGAAAGTAAGCATAAGTTTTCAAAGGTGATGAACTAATTATAACGGCACTGTTGCTTTAGCTGTCATTGCTATCATAACAAGGCTTCCATAAAAATACAGCAAAATTTTTCAACCTGCAACAGTTATTAGATAGGAAATAACTCGTTGACCAAGGACTTTCAAAAGACGAATAAAAAAGCCAACATATAAACTTAACGCTTTTGAAAAAACTAGTTTCTGAAAGTTTTTCCTTTGTGAACACGTTTTAAAATATGTATAAACAGGTGAACGTTATTTTTCATTAAAAAATATTAAAGAAACGTGAGCATCGATGCAGGAAACAAGGATGTGTCAATATATGCACAGATGGTTGAAACGATACGAATATAATATAATCTGTCTGCTCCATGAGGTTATGTATTTAGAATATAAATCATACCTACCAAATAGTTTTTCTTTATTTTCAGAAAAACGTACAAAGATATATTTTGAATGATGATGCATATGATAGGAATTAAAAAATAGACTCAATTAGAGATCAAGATTTTGTACAATATGTCTTTGCTCTAGGCTCAAGGCATAAAACGCAAGGAGCGATGAGTTAATTCTTGATAGTGGTATTTGGAATTCTTCAATAGAAATCTAATTATTTAAAACCTCTTTAGGGAACCGTGTGTGAGCCTGTTTCGTCTTTGTCTCATTTAATAAAAGACCACCATTTTCAAGAGCTTTTTAAGTAAGTATATTTTTTTTCGGGTCTTCTTCTTAAAGCTGGCAGCATACAACGATAGCATTATATATTACCCCAACGGTTATCGGTTCTGCAACAGATGTGACCCGCCCACTGCCACTTCAGTTTGCCGATCTTTAGGGCTATGTCGGTAACTAAAAACTTTGAATTTTTTTACCAATAGAAAGCTACGTTCTGTTTGAGTGCCACATAGGCTAAATATATTATTCCGAAAAATGATAAGATTTTTTCGTTGTAGCCGGATTTGCGAAGTAAGTCGGAGAAAAACAGTCGAACGCAAACGTTTTTAACAAACGCTGCCTTACCCATGGGAGATATATAGTTGAGTCCTACAGGAAAGTTGTAGAGCTTGATAATGCCCACAAAAAAGTCAGCGATAGCATATGTCTAACTTTTAGGGTTGGTTCACAATTACCACTTTTATGCTAACCAAATTTATACTACAGAAAAGTATAGTTTGTGAAGGTGTTTCTATAAAGATTATATGAATTCTTATCCAAAAAAAGGCGTAAATTTACTATAAGTATTTCATTTAAAAGAAATTTTCTCTTCATATTATTTGATTTCAATGAGTATCTTAGAAGATGTCGCAGTTTTAAAATAATGATCAAGCGCGCAATAATGATGCACAAGGCGTCGACCGGCGCTTTACGGTGTCAAGTTTAAACAATTTGACTGATTTGTATGATTTTAGTATGGACATAAGTAAGGTCAGGGGAGTAAAATTGACTTATAACTTTTTTTTTCTGAACTTAACTCTGCAGTCTACGCAGACGAAGTCTCGGGCAACAGCTAGAGAGTTAATATATTTGTAAATAATACACCAGAAGTAGATATTTAGGCTAGTATTTTATTATAATAAGTCATCACAGTAATGGTACGTTGGTGTGTGTGTGTGTGTAGTTAGGCGGTGTCGGTGGAGTTGGTGGAGTCGTCGCCGGGGTGTCCGATGCCGCGGTGGCTGGAGCCTTCGTACAGAGTGGAGTTCACGTCCTGCGCACACGCCACTTGCGCCGACAGCAGCAGAGCCGCGATCATACTCAATACCTGCACCAAAAACATTGAAAATAACAAAATTAACTCAAGCTAAGAATTTCAGATATGAGGTAAACTTACTTTTTATTTACCACTTGAAAAGTTTAGAACATATTATTCGGCAATAGGAATTTATTCTAATGACTCACCTTGAAGAATTTCATGTTTGTAGTTTTCAGTTGAAGTCACAAGAGTGCAGTGATCAAGTTGATTCTGTGAGGAGCAGGACATACGAGGAGGCTTATATACCGACATATTGCGGTATCTGTGTACCTAGATGTAAAGTTGTTTAATTAAAAATTAAACGTGAGACATGTTTTTTAGTTTATTAAAAGATATTAATTTGCACCTGTTTACACTTTCACTTGCTTCAGTGTTTAATCATCTCGAGTTTTTTATTTAATTTTTAAAAGCAATTTACTTGAAAAGTTAGAGTGAAAGTTTAGGATCGTTGTAGTCAAGAAGCATTTGATTCTATTGATGACAAATAATTTATAAATCAGCTCTTATCACGACCTCTGTTATTAATTGACAAAACAGCAAAAGGAAGGGGAAGATAAATGCAGAAAAGGCCGCATGAATTTGTAGTTGTACAAGAACTGACAGGGATGATGATGAATTTTATGTGGATTTTGTATCGTTAGTTTCTGATTACAGTGACTATTGCCAGCTTTAGTTTTCGATCACGGGTTGTGTACACCCTGATAAAGAGTTGACGCAATGTCGGAAGCACATTCACGTTTTTCATCTCGTGCGCTGCAAACACATTCCACATGCACAAATAAATTTACCATTCAAAACTATACATGTGGGTTTCAAATTATAAAATAAATTCAATGTAAACAGAATTTGCTTTTTATGAAATAACCCGTTGAGCAGTTGTGAAACCAGAGACCGCGGCTTCGATTCCAGCTACTCGTCACCTTCCTTATGTCGTCGGACTATCGTAATGCAGAATGTCCTACACTACGGCTACCTATGCATGGTTTCCATTTCAACACTTGTATGCTCCAACAGAAGCCATTAATATCATCAGCCAAAATGATTCCTAAGATCCCAAAAAGACGATCCCATTGAAGAGAAAATCTTAATTTTTTTAGAAATGATGAAACTCTTTTTGGAGGGTAATATCGAATGTTCTTTAAAAAGTGTTTTAATTATTCTGAATGCTGCAGATATACTTTAAACATGTAAGTACATACTTGATTAAGACGAATAATAAATTCAGTGAAACGTGATGAGGAAAAAGTTAAATTAATTGAAACAATAGTTTAAAATACAGATGATAAATATAGTCACGTTTTTGAACACTTCTTCCAAAAAGATCTATTTGCATTTCTAGGTGTACACAGTTGAGCGGAATTCATTGTTGTATCCAGACTTTGGGAGTATATAAGCAGAAAATCAGTACGAATACTCATAATTCAACTGTAACTGCTGAAAGAAACAACAATGAAATTCTTCAAGGTGAGTTCAATCATATTATTGCTAATTTCATTCTTAAACTGTTCTGTAATATAATAAAAGTATACCTATACGCTAGTCTAATATTCTTCAGTTTTATTCGGTCTGCTTCTTTGTCTCGCGGCAAAAAGTAAATGCCGTGCGAATAACAGAACTGGGCTTCATGGAGTTTTCAGTTTCGAATTGCGTTTGACCTGGTAAATTTATTTAGTCAGAGACATTATCTTTAGAGTATCAGAATTAAATTTAGATATTTCTACTGTATTTGTGAAGCGAAACGGTACGAAAATCACTACTAGCCTCGGTCCTCCCCTACAATTGAAAGGGTCGATGGAGTTCATCATCATTATTATCTGCCTATAAAAGTCCTCCTACTGGGCACGTGCCTCCTCTTCTCCTACTGAGTTTCTTAAGTACTATTTAGTCCACCATGCTGGCCTAGTTCGGATTGATTGACTACATACCTAAGAAACTCCTAAGAACATAAAATACTAAGCAGTTCTTTATTGTTACACAGGTACTCGGCATGATCGCCGCTATACTCCTCGCCGCACAAGTAGTGAGCGCTTCTCCAAAGTCAGGCAGCAGCGACGGTCGCGGACACCCTGTAGACGGCGACGATGGATCGTCTAGTGGAACATCCAGCAACAGCACCGCGTCACAAACATAATATAGAACCACCCACGACCCCAGCTACGTCTAATGTTAAAGATAATGTAAATAAATTTTTCGTATAAACTTTAACATATTTTTTTTTATCAAAATATTCTTATCAGTGTTTGGTTAAAAGAGAATTAAGGAGGGTACGTCACAGCTCTATTTCAAGTAGAAGAAAGTAAGCATAAGTTTTCAAAAGTGATGAACTAATTATAACGGCACTGTTGCTTTAGCTGTCATTGCTATCATAACAGGGCTTCCATAAAAATACAGCAAAATTTTTCAACTTGCAACAGTTATTACAGAAATAACTCGTTGACCAAGGACTTTCAAAAGACCAATAAAAAAGCCAACATATAAACTTAACGCTTTTGAAAAAACTAGTTTCTGAAAGTTTTTCCTTTGTAAACATGTTTTAAAATATGTATAAACAGGTGAACGTTATTTTTCAATAAAAAATATTAAAGAAACGTGAGCATCGATGCAGGAAACAAAGATGTGTCAATATATGCACAGATGGTTGAAACGATACGAATATATAATCAGTCTGCTCCATGAGGTTATGTATTTAGAATATAAATCATACCTACAAAATAGTTTTTCTTTATTTTCATAAAAAAGTACAAAGATATATTTTGAATGATGATGCATATGATAGGAAGTAAAAAATAGACTCAAGTAGAGATCAAGATTTTGTACAATATAGTTATGTTACTTCTGCTTCTATCTTTATTCTATCTTTGCTCTAGGCTCAAGGCATAAAACGCAAGGAGCAATGAGTTAATTCTTGATAGTGTTATTTGGAATTATTCAATAGAAATCAAATTATTTAAAACCTCTTCGGTTTTAAAAAAGCTCGATCTCCATTCTCATTCTTTAGGGAACCGTGTGTGAGCCTGTTTCGTATTCGTCTTATATAATATAAAAGACCACTATTTTCAAGAGCTTTTTAAGTAAGTTTAAATTTTTTCGGGTCTTCTTCTTAAAGCTAGCAGTATACAACGATAGCATTCCCAAAAAATTAGATGCTTTCATTTTCAAAAAAAGCCGAGGGATACAGGTTGTTCCAGATGGAACATTTTGGAAGTCTTTAGAGGAAGCCTTCGTCTAGCAGTGAACGCCTTTTGACTGGTGATGATATTTCAAATACGAAATAAATGTCACAGCAGAAACTAATACTATTATGATATTCTGTATAAGAATCTAAATTCCAGCCAAGTGTTATAGAGCTTTAATGAAATCTCAAATATTATCTAAACTATCATTATAAAGAGGTAAAGTTTGTAAGTTTGTGACGTTGTAGAAAATAAACTCTGGATCTACGGAACCGACTTTGATTTTTTTTACTAATAGGAAGCTACGTTGTTTGTGAGTGCCACATAGGCTAAATATTATTCCGAAAAATGATAAGATTTTTTCTTTGTAGCCGGATTTGCGAAGTAAGTCGGAGAAAAACAGTCGAACGCAAACGTTTTTAACAAACGCTGCCTTACCCATGGGAGATATATAGTTGAGTCGTACAGGAAAGTTGTAGAGCTTGATAATGCCTACAACAAAGTCAGCGATAGCATATGTCTAACTTTTGGGGTTGGTTCACAATTACCACTTTTATGCTAACCAAATTTATACTACAGAAAAGTATAGTTTGTGAAGGTGTTTCTATAAAGATTATATTAATTCTTATCCAAATAAATACGTTAAATTACTATAAGTATTTCATTTAAAAGAATTTTTCTTTTCATATTATTTGATTTCAATGAGTATCTTAGAAGATATCGCAGTTTTAAAATAATGGTCAAGCGCGCAATAATGATGCACAAGGCGTCGACCGGCGCTTTACGGTGTCAAGTTTAAACAATTTGACCGATTTGTATGATTTTTAGTATGGACATAAGTAAGGTCAGGGGAGTAAAATTGACTTATAACTTTTTTTTTCTAAACTCAACCCTGTAGTCTACGCGGACGAAGTCTCGGGCAACAACTAGAGAGTTAATATATTTGTAAATAATACACCAGAAGTAGATATTTAGGCTAGTATATTATTATAATAAGTCATCACAGTAATGGTAGGTTGGTGTGTGTGTAGTTAGGCGGTGTCGGTGGAGTTGGTGGAGTCATCGCCGGGGTGTCCGATGCCGCGGTGGCTGGAGCCTTCGTACAGAGTGGAGTTCACGTCCTGCGCACTCGCCACTTGCGCCGACAGCAGCAGAGCCGCGATCATACTCAATACCTGCACCAAAAACATTGAAAATAACAAAATTAACTCAAGCTAAGAATTTCAGATATGAGGTAAACTTACTTTTTATTTACCACTTGAAAAGTTTAGAACATATTATTCGGCAATAGGAATTTATTCTAATGACTCACCTTGAAGAATTTCATGTTTGTAGTTTTCAGTTGAAGTCACAAGAGTACAGTGATCAAGTTGATTCTGTGAGGAGCAGGACATACGAGGAGGCTTATATACCGACATATTGAGGTGTACCTAGATGTAAAGTTGTTTAATTAAAAATTAAACGTGAGACATGTTTTTTAGTTTATTAAAAGATATTAATTTGCACCTGTTTACACTTTCAAACAATAAGAGTGAAAGAAAATTCTGTTTGCGCTTATCGGTTCCGTTGACACTAAATAATTAAGATAATTATATGACCATTTATATACACATTTTAAGCCATGTGTGTTTACACATCCGTGTTTAATCATCTCGCATTTTTTATTTAATTTTTAAAAGCAATTTACTTGAAAAGTCACAGTGAAAGTTTAGGATCGTTGCAGTCAAGAAGCATTTGATTCTATTGATGACAAATAATTTATAAATCAGCTCTTATCACAACCTCTGTTATTAATTGACAAAACAGCAAAAGGAAGGGGAAGATAAATGCAGAAAAGGCCGCATGGATTTGTAGTTGTATAAGAACTGACAGGGATGATGATGAATTTTATGTGGATTTTGTATCGTTAGTTTCTGATTACAGTGACCATCGTCAGCTTTAGTTTTCGATCACGGGTTGTATACACCCTGAATAAAGAGTTGACGCAATGTCGGATGCACGTTTTTTTTTCATCTCGTGCGCTGCAAACACATTCCATTTGCACAAATAAATTTACTATTCAAAACTATACATGTGGGTTTCAAATTATAAAATAAATTTAATGTAAACAGAATTTGCTTTTGATGAAACAACCCGTTTCGCAGTTGTTTTGCCTTGTGAAACCAGAGAGCGCGGGTTCGATTCCACCTACTCGTCACCTTCCTTATGTCGTCGGACTATCGTACTGCAGGATGTCCTACACTACGTCTACCTATGCATGGTCTCCATTTCAACACTTGTATACTCCAACAGAAGCCATTAATATCATGAGTCAAAATGATTCCTAAGATCCCAAAAAGACGATCCCATTGAAGTGAAAATCTTAATTTTTTTGGAAATGATGAAACTCTTTTTGGAGGGTAATATCGAATGTACTTTTAAAAAGTTTTAATTATTCTGAATGCTGCAGATATACTTTAAACATGTAAGTACATACTTGATTAAGACGAATAATAAATTCAGTGAAACGTGATGAGGAAAAAGTTAAATTAATTGAAACAATAGTTTAAAATACAGATGATAAATATAGTCACGTTTTTGAACACTTCTTCCAAAAAGATCTATTTGTATTTCTAGGTGTACACAGTTGAGCGGAATTCATTTTTGTATCCAGACTTTGGGAGTATATAAGCAGAAAATCAGTACGAATACTCATAATTCAACTGTAACTGCTGAAAGAAACAACAATGAAATTCTTCAAGGTGAGTTCAATCATATTATTGCTCATTTCATTCTTAAACTGTTCTGTAATATAATAAAAGTATACCTATACGCTAGTCTAATATTCTTCAGTTTTATTCGGTCTGCTTCTTTGTCTCGCGGCAAAAGTAAATGCCGTGCGAATAACAGAACTGGGCTTCATGGAGTTTTCAGTTTCGGATTGCGTTTGACCTGGTAATTTTAATTAGTCAGAGACATTATCTTTAGAGTTTCAGACTTAAATTTAGGTATTTCTACTCTATTTGTGAAGCGAAACGGTACGAAAATCACTACTGGCCTCGGTCCTCCCCTACAATTGAAAGGGTCGATGGAGTTCATCATCATTATTATCTGCCTATAAACGTCCTCCTACTGGGCACGTGCCTCCTCTTCTCCTACTGAGTTTCTTAAGTAGTATTTAGTCCACCATGCTGGCCTAGCTTGGATTGAATGACTTCATAACTAAGAAACACCTAAGAACATAAAATACTAAGCAGTTCTTTATTGTTACACAGGTACTCGGTATGATCGCTGCTATACTCCTCGCCGCACAAGTAGTGAGCGCTTCTCCAAAGTCAGGCAGCAGCGACGGTCGCGGACACCCTGTAGATGGCGACGATGGATCGTCTAGTGGAACATCCAGCAACAGCACCGCGTCACAAACATAATATAGAACCACCCACGACCCCAGCTACGTCTAATGTTAAAGATAATGTAAATAA
Organism: Cephonodes hylas; assembly: GCA_030295005.1. NCBI lineage: Eukaryota > Metazoa > Arthropoda > Insecta > Lepidoptera > Sphingidae > Cephonodes > Cephonodes hylas. The sequence continues at coordinate 13,611,201 of AP025364.1, forward strand.
ATTTTTCGTATAAACTTTAATATATGTTTTTTTTTTTATCAAAATATTCTTATCAGTGTTTGTTTAAAAGAGATTTAAGGAGTCACAGCTCTATTTGAAGTAGAAGAAAGTAAGCATAAGTTATTTAAAGGTGATGAACTCGTTATGATGGTACGTGGGAGTTTTTGGATTTCAACTGCTTTTTAACAGTCCTATTGGTGCTCAGCTCATGACGTGTTTGGTGACCACGTTGCTAATTCACCGAAATCATGAAATACTTAACCTGTAGGTACCCTTAGAGACTTAATAAAAGTAAATAGGAACTGATACGCTTCAACTGTTCTAACTATTGTCGTTTGTTCCGACGTGGTAGGAGGTGAGCCCATTGCCGCTAACCGGCTACATTACTAGACTATTGCTACAAAGAATTTTCTACAGGAAAGACCCAGAAACACTGCTTAATCAGAAAAGGTAAAAGCAGACATATATAGGATATAAACTGCCCCAGCGCAGTTAGATATCAGCTTGCGAAACGAGAGGTCGAAGGTTCGATCTCCGCTAAGAGACAAATGTTTCTGTGATCCACAATTATTTAATCGGGTCTGGTTGTTTGTGAGGCCGAAAAGCCTCTCATTGTCTCTGATACCCACCACACAGGACTAGTATCTAGTATCCTGACTAGACTGTTGGCTATATTGATTCATTTGATACACTTTATACCGCGAAATCACGAGGCAGTAAACTCCAGTAAAAATAGCTTTTTGGGCCCATCCCGATCAAAGTGTTTTGCTTCAAATGAATAAAAACTGCTTTATTTTTATTCCGTATTTTACAATTGACCAAACAATATTTTTAGTTTATTTCAAAAATGTCCAAATAAAAATACAATAATATTTCTGAACAGAAGATTTTGATTTCGTGTTAGTGCGACAGCACTGCATATTTTCGAATTTGTTTAGCGTTATTTTTAACTAGCTTTTGCCCGCGACTCCGTCCGCGTAGACTCTAGGGTTAAGTGCAGAGAGATTTTTGCATTTATAACATGTTTATCCCACGGGATTACATTTTCCAGGATAAAATTATCCCATGTTAATTCTGTGAGCCCAACCTACCTCTATACCAAAAATCATTCAAATCGATTTGGTAGATCCAGAAATACCCATTCCCACGGGAATACTTAATTTTCTGGGATAAAAACTATCCCATGTTAATTCTGTGAGCTCTACCTCTCTCTATACCAAATTTCATTCAAATCACTTTGGTAGATTCAGAAATACCCATTCCCACGGGAATACTACATTTTCCGGGATAAAAAGTATCCTATGTGTTATTCTGATGTATAAGCTATAAGTTTCATTCAAATCCATTCGCTAGTTTTTACGTGAAAGAGTAACAAACATCCATACTTACAAATTTTCGCCTTTATAATAATTTTTAATGGTATAAATGCGGGTATCAGGTAAGCAGTCAGACATGCCGCTTACTGGACTTCTGTGAATAAAACAAACTACATGAAATTTTTAAAAGTGAGGTTTGAGTTGTAATTACAATAAGTTTTTATGGTATTGATGATGTATTTAACTTTTATGTATCAGAACATTCGTGAGAAAGTGTATATTAGTCTATTTACATATAAGATAAATATCCTACTATTATCGATCGCACTTCTAAAACGAACGGCTGATGTAAAAAGTATGTAAAGTGGCAAAACCGGGGAAAGAAGTCTGATGTTACGCTTACTATAATAAATAATAATAATAAATAAATACACCCAACAGTCACATACATAGTCCTGACCCCACACTAAGATACGAGTCTTGTGTTGTGGGTATCAGAAACTACGAGAGACTTTTCGGTCCCACAAACACCCAGACCCGAAACAAATATTTGTGGATCACACAAACATTTATCTCGGTGCGGGGATCGAACCCGCGGCCGTTCGTTTCGCAAGCTGGTGTCTAGCCAGCAGCGCCACGGGGCTGTCAGACTATGTGCTTCAACTAACAAATTATATTTTTGACTCTGGTACTGGGTATGATCATCGCTCTACTGCTCGTTCCACATGCAAGGAACGCCACTCCAAAGCCTGTATTTTCACTATTGGGTCCCGGATTGGAGATAGAGATATCATAAAACCGGCCATTACTCAATGAGTCCGAAAATTATTGCTTAAGAGTGTTAATGATAACGTAACACGAATAATTTACCGTGAATACTACATACATATCGATATAATGGGACCCCTCAATATCGATATAATGGGACCCCTCGATACAGGCTTGCCTAGTGAGGGGACCATGTTAGATACTTGTAGAACAATTAATTGCATACGTTATCTTTGTATACTGTTTCACCTTTTTTGTGTCCTGTACGTGTGTAATAATATTAAATAAATAAATACATAAAATTCGTGGCTAATTATTTAATTTTAAGAATCCGCCTATTCGATATCCTACATACTTCCGAGTAGGTAGACTAAGAAATCTTTCTTAACAGTAAGTATGAGTGGTTTTTGAAGTAAAAAATACACTAAAATATAAATCTTTTGTCGTAGGTATCCGAAACTACGAGAAATTTTTCAGTCTTATAAACATTCCGGTCCGCAAAAATGATGATGACAATATAACCACACAAGCATATGGTTGACACGAATAGAATTTTCTAGTCTTTAATTTTACTTTTCTTTTTTAATTTCTTGAGTCAAAGCTACAGATATTCCCTAAAAAAATACTTCCTATTTGCTCCAGTTATATAATTAAACTCGTGATCTCATGGTATTAGTATGTACCGAGAGATCCAGAGGTTTCAGATTCGATTTCTAGGTTGGGCAAAGTTTTATAGGGTATTTCCAATTGAAAACTCCCGGTAGCAGCACCAAGTTTGGAAATCTACCCGAAAAACGGCAGTACACTCGCTTTTGATTGCATATGGCCCCTGAATCCTAATACATACCCGTCGGAGCGAATCGGGGTTAGATTATTATTGTTGTGTTGTGAGTACCTCAACAAAATTGTTACGGGGACCGCACTGCACTATAGTCTAACGTGTCTTGGCCTTGAAAAAATGGGAAATTACACTGTTCATTTTTCATGCAAATATAACCACGTTTTTAATGTTTAATCGCTAAACACAACAACATGTGATTAAATAAATGTAATTTATGCTTTCGAAGAAATAAAATTTAATGCACGTGTTGTTATAAGCTGGGTGTGATGTAAATTGAAATCACTGTTCGGCGTTCGCTAATCAATATTTTGTGTCAACCGCACTGTGTCTTTTAGCTGTCATTGCTATCATAACAGGGCTTCAATAAAATACACCACGATTTTTTAAGCTGACACAGTTATTGGATAGGAAATACCTTGTAAACTAAGATCTTTTAAAAGACCATCAAACAATGTATGAACTTAATATTCTTTCAAAAACTTGCTTGTGAAACTATTTTGTGGATATTGGATACCTATTTTAAATTTTGTATGAACAGGTGAAGATTATTTTTCTATAAAAATATTAAAGAAACGTGAGCAAGAATTGAGGAAATTAAGATGTGTCAATATATGTACAGGTGGAACGAATCGGATATATAAACCAAGGTGTGAGCTCTTCTCGTCACAGAATCATCTCGGTCTCTGAACTTCACACATCTCCAATCTACAAACAACATGAAATTCTTCAAGGTGAGTTCTATAACTACCTGCTCGTATTTGTTAATTTGTATTGAAACCTTAGAGTTTTTTACTGCTATTCTGTTCTAAACGGTTGTGGGGTGGTAAATAGCCTTCCTCGATAAATGAATTACTGAATACTTTTTTTTTCAATTTCAAAAAAGAATTTCTAAAATAAGCGCGTAAAATCAACCAAACAAAGTCTTCAGCTTCGAAAATTAGTATTGTTGTTGCTTTTAATACTTCGAAAATTGTAATTTATGTATTTCCCGTAGTGGGAGACTAAAATAGAAGAAAATACAACACTTCTGTTAGAGTATTGGATAGATTTACTTCAATAGATCTTAAAGAGATAGCAAGAGTTGTTAATGTCGGATTGATTATGAGCATGATTTTAAATAATATATAAAATTTTTGTCCTTTTCACTCCTCGTACAAAATTATTGTCTTCGATTCTCGCTTATTTTTCTACTGTCGATTTGATTAAGCCAGTTTTGGCAGTGCAGTAAATGGCCTAAAGTGATCAATGTGCCAAAAATTCGATCTAACGTGTTATTCCTATATTCGCTATATTTATGCACTGTAGTGCAGTTTTTTAGGCACCAGTTTGTAAAACGATAGTCTGTGTTTTCGATCCCTGAACCAAGGATTTTCAGGCAACCCATTTTGTCCGACCGAGAAGTTTCTCATACTTTTTGATGTAACGACACAGGACGTGTACCTTAGTGTGGCGTCAGGACTAGATACTGGTATGTAACTGTTGGGTGTATTTTCTTATTAATTTTTAAGGTAATATGTATGATCGTCGCTCTGGTGTTCTCCGCACAAGTAGCGAGCGCCGCCCCAGCTGATGACTCCGTGCAAATCGAAAACGCCACAACTGGACCTAACAACTAACTGACATGGCTATCGACTGATTTTATGACGACTGTGATTTGAATAATAATTAAAAAGATTGCATTATAAAAGTTTTTTATTTTCATTATCGATATATTTAGTACTAGAATGGTATTGTTTTTCATTATAATTATATTAATAAGCATAAGTCCTACACTGCGCTTACCTGAACGTGGCCTCCACTCCAAAACCTTTCTGCCCCAGCAGCCGTCAGTTCTGCGAGCTATGTGCCCTGCCCATTGCCACTTCAGCTTGCTAATTCTTTGGGCTCCAGTGGACGTCCTTTGGCTGATGATGATGATGATGAAGCATAAGTAGTGACGGCCTCGAGGTTTAAGCGAACAGAAACAAAGCACATCTGATTTATCGACGTCCTTTACACATTACTACATACGAAAGCACATTCGCAATAAATTACCTTTATTTAAGCGGTGAAGAAAATCATCGTGATAAAAACTGCATACCTATAAGTTCTAAGCAATTTCTTAGGTGTCATCATTCTCCTGCCCTGATCCCAATTCTTGTTTGGGGTCGGCGCAGCATGTTTTGTCCTTCCTTCCTGTGTGGAAGGACAAAACATGCTGCATAAGAGTTTTGGCAGATGTTTTACGGCCGGCGCCTGCCTGACGCCAACCCTCCTTGGGAATTTTCCTTGGGAAGCAATTTCTTAGGTGTATAGTCTACTAATCCGCAGAAGCCAAGATCGGTGGACTAATACCTAAACCGTCTTAGTTGTAGACAAAGTCCGTATCTAGAAGTGGGACGAATATGTGTGTACCTTAAAAGCTGGCAAAGTATATATAGATATGTCTAAACAAGTCTCGTGGTGACTCAAATGACCCATAATTTTTGCCACGTGCCTTTCGTCTATAGAAGAAATCAATTTCCTACGACTCCAACGTTCTTAACAGAGTTACGCTAATAAAATTCAAAGAAAACAAGTACTCTAGTAAATTCAACGAATGAATACATAGTTAATGAGCCACAGGGACAGTTGATTTTTATTTGTCGTATATTTAATATTTGTTTGAAGTTGTATTTATTTCATATTTTGCTATAACATGCTTTGGAGGTCCTTATTCCACATATTTTAAAAGGGGCACAAAATATACAAATATAAACTAATTATCTTAAGTATCTATGCATAAGTAAGAAAAGAAAGAAAATAAATTTTATTGCTGACAAAATCCACAAAAATATATAAAGGACAGTTTATTGCTATTTACGCAGCAAACAATCATCCCTTCATTCAGCTGCTAGTTTTCCTGCGATGGCTCAGAAGTTTTAGGTGTGCAGGTTGAATGACGACGACGATGACCTAGGTCCTAGACAAATCTGCCCCGTGGCAAGGGGGCGTAAGAATCCCACCACGGTATCCCCTGCCTGTCGTAAAAGGCGACTTAAAGGGGCCCTTGGGGTTGCTGGACGTGCTGTGGGGGCAGCGCGTCCTCACTGAAAGTGACCCCGAGAGGGGCGGCGGCACTGTGGCCTGTGTACGTCGCGGGCGCCCATCCACAACCGGGGCGCCCGAACCAAGATAGTGGGGGTGCAACTGTGCCCCCTAAAACTCCGAGACGGCCGAGACATTTACGTCTCGGAGGCGCACCGGGCGGCTGCGGTTGACGGTGGGCGCCTCTCGCCCGCGTACCGTGGTCGCTCCACTCGGCGCGGAGATGGCCACCGGGGGGTTTTGGTCGGTATGCCGGTTTAGGGATTTTGTTAGGGACCCAGCCCGGCATTAACATCTGCGCGGATATGACGTCGCCGCGCGCCGGGCTGGAAGACCGGTGACCCCGACATACACTTCCCGCCTCCCTCCCCCGGGCTGGCGGGAAGTAGAGCCATAAACAGCTTTCCCCCCGAGAACAAAAAAAAAAAAGGTCCTAGACAAATGTTTGTGTGAACCACAAATATTTGTTTCGGGTCTGGGTGTTTGTGAGACCAAAAAAAAGTCTCTCGTAGTGTCTGATACCCACGACTCTGGTCTTGTAACTTAGTGTGGGGTCAGAGCTATGTATGTGACTGCTGGGTGTATTTATTATTTATTATTTTATGTATTAATAAAAATCATATTGTCAACCATAATCCCCATCTGGAAGAGGACAATGTGTGGAACGATATTGAAAAATCCTACAATTTAATTGAAATTTGTAAGAATCTTTTTGCCACGGCCGGTACGCCAAAGAGTATGCATATTCCTGTGAAACGAAGCCTGAGTAATTCTTTTGTCGCAAATATCCGGACGTATGCGAGTTTGGGCAGCTGCAGTGATATTTGATTAAAAAATTAAAACGGGCAACCTATTCTCCTTGCAGGCTTATGTGATAACCAGAATCAATGTCGATAAAAGAAGGGTTCAAATAGATATTGTCTACGTTTAAAATATTTTTTTTTCATTTTTATTTTGTCATGATTTACTCTGGTAAATCTCACAAACATTAGTTATTTTTGTCTTTTATTTATATATGAACGGGCACTTTTGTCATCTGACCGAGTTTAAATGTGTGACTTCATAGCCAATTTCATGCAAAATAAACTATCATTTTATCGACATAGGAAACATGATGGGGAGTCCAGTGCATACAAAAGGTCTTAGAAAATTTTTAGGTCTGATGTCCGCCTACATGCCTGCATGACCTAGAGGCCAGCGTGATGGACTAAGCTAAGTCCGATGTAAACGGAGTGAGGATGATGGCGATGATTTAAATAATTGAAAGTAAACAGAATAGACCAGGATTTCCGAGTACGTCATCAGCAATGAAGGTACGAATTCACGTTTTACAAAGTCTGACTATTCTTTTGTCTCAGATATTTGTAGAAAGTATACAAGTGGGTGCAGATGTGTAAATATTTGTCAAAAAAACGTGTTATAGAAGAAAATAAAATTTCAATTCAAATAAAAAGTGGAATTAAAATAAATATATGAATAAATTGGGTATATCCATAATTATGTACATACGTGTGCGTACGTATAACATATAAGTATACTTTTATTGGTTTATTTTTTTATCGAAACGTTGAAATTTTATGGGTCATTAATTTTACAAGCTTAGATTAAGTGTAAGCAGTGATGGCCTCGAGGTTTAGGCGCGCGGTCGAGAATCTCGGCGGTCGCAGGTTCAAACCCCAGGTACACACCTCTGACTTTTCGAAGTTATGTGTGTATTCAAATTGAATTATCACTTGCTTTAACGGTGAAGGAAAACATCGTGATGAAACCTGCACATCTAAAAGTTCTTAGGAATTCCTCAGGTGTGTAGTCCGCCAACCCGCACTAGGCCAGCGTGGTGGACTATGGCCTAAACCCTTTCAATGGTAGAGAAGACCCGTGCTCAGCAGCGGGCGTATATGGGTTGATGAAGAAAGAAGAGATTAAGTGTATTATTATGAATTTGGCGGACTCCATAATTAGATGGTGCGCTGGGCGGCAGCACAGCATTTAGGGCACTCCTGGCCCTGAGACGCTGCAAAACCGCCCTAAATGCGCGTGATGGTCACCGAGTGGTTTTAGTCGGTATGCTGGTGTAGCATCTTAGGGACCCAACTCAGGCAAGCGGATAAATGTTCTGCGCACCGAGTTGGTAGGCCACCCCGACACGGCCTCCCCCGAGGTACCGAATAGGGGGTGTTTAGGCGCTTTCCTCTCTTGAAAAAAAAGAGTGTATTAAAATATGCTGTGTCTAGGGTTTGCAATCCCGCACCATTTTTTTTCCCGCGGGAAATTTGCGGGAAACTTGCCTTTCCCGCGGGATCCCGCGGGAATTCCCGCAAAAATTCAAAAATGTAAAAATATGCATATAGTAATTCTATATTACCTGTACATTAGTTATACTATATTAAAAATAATAATAATAGAGACATTCATAAATTTATCTAATAGAAAAATTACTTTTTCATAGTTCTTATGAGGTAAGGTAGAGGGTTTGCAATCCCGTATTTCCCGTTCCTACATTCCTAAATAGTAAATAGTAACCTAAACAGCCATTAAAACCTCGAGGTATAGGCGCGGTCGAGTATGTATCTGGACGATTGCAGGTTCAAACCCCAAGCACACACGACTGACTTTTCCAAGTTACCTATGTGTGTATTCACAATTTAACGGTAAAAGAAAACATCGTGCGGAAACCTGCACAAAATCAAACTAAAACTAAACCAAACTATTTCGCAAACCATCGCGGTGATTAAGAGAAGACCTACACTCTCAATGGTAAAGGCGACTTATGCCTAGGCGTGGAATGTTTATGGGCTGACGAAGATAACGAACCTAACCTAAATAATTGTTCCTACCATTCAGTTATTTATATACTCAGCCTATCGCCGTCTTTTTTTGCCTGGGGAAATTACTACTAACAAGCAGGATATATCGGACTTTTACCGACTAAAAACCCCATGGTTCTCGGTTACCACGTGCAAAGGACACCGGGATCTCAAGAAGAACACATACCGGTAATCCTTCTTGCGGTTTGCTTATATGCTCTTCACATATACATTTCTAAAAAGTTATTTTCTTAAGTCTTAACTTGTTCGAAAACGATTAGAGGTTACAGCGCTAATTTGTCGGCCTCTTCGTCTTCGAGTGGGATCGGCTTTTTCACGATCCCTCTCAGCAGCCTCTTTCTTTGCCATGACAACTCGCAAAACCTATCGCCGTCTACTGCTAAACATAGGCCTATTAAAAAAAAGCGTCAACCATATGGTCTTGAGGGACTCTTATCCATCCGTTACCCGGTTAATTGTTACCTATTATTGAGTTATTTACTTTATCGATAATTTACTGCATCAATTTCTGCTAATTACATTGTGCAATCAATAAACGAATATAAGAAGACAAAACTTTTAGTAGTCTTTTGTAAAGTGTCACTTTAATTGGAAACTCTTACTTTTTTTCTAACAGAATAAACAAACCGCCGCACATTTCAATCTTTTATTTCGTTCGATCGATTGATCGATACTGTCCGATGCGCCCGCACTGTTGGGATGGAGCTAATAGGCCGTCAGTGATAGCTGAATTACCTTGCCGAGTCATAAAATTTCCGCGCGGAATTCCCGCACAATTGCGGGAATTCCGCAGGACTTAAAAATATGCGGGATCCCGCGGGAATGCGGGAATGCGGAATGCGGGATTGCAAACCCTAGCTGTGTCATAGCAATTACTGCTCTTCCTACATGGTTAACCCAGTCCTAGTTTAAAAACCATTAACGCAGAAAATCAAAGATCGTTGTATTTCCAATTGACGATATTATCTGCATCTTACAAGCCTATAAAACCACAATCCTTGAGAACTAAAAATTGCAGAAAATATATAAAATTAATATATTTCTATAGGCGTTAAAAAACCGGCTAAGTGCGAGTCGGATTCGTGCACGAAGGGTCCCGTACCATTATTTTAAGAACAGGCAAAAAATCATGCTAGATTTATGAGAGCACCACTTAAATATTTATTTATTCTGTTTTTATCAATTTGTTGTTATAGTAGCAACAGAAATACATCATCTATCAAAGTTTCAACTGTCTATGTCTATGTCTGTGACAGGCGGACAGACGAACAGACAAACAATGAACGTACGGAACCTTAAAAACTGACTTTGACCTGCCGTTCACGTTTCGATTAAAATGTTATTTGATCAATTGCTGTCGAATATGCACGGGAAAAATTGAAAAGTGGTTTAATATTTAATTATGACGATATTGTTTTTAGCAATTTGTGTTCGATTATTCATGTTATCACTTATTGGTTCATTTCAGTAAAACTGTTCAAATATTTTGACATTTAGTTCAAGTTTACTAATTTGTCGAAGCTTGTAATATTTTTCTTATGGTCTTATTGATAAAAATTGTACAGTCGCTAAAATCTCGTGACTGGGTCTAAAAATTGATGCTTATATCCTATGTGAAGCTTTTATTGTATGAGTAACATAAGATCGTAAAGATGCTGATCAAGAAGGCTTTGGATAGATGATAAGTCTTTGGGAAACAAAACGATAAATAAAATAAGGTATAGCGGTAAAATCTAAGTATATTTACAAATAGCATTACAGTAATGAGTCAATTATCAGTGTGCTGGTGGTGTGTGGTTATGAAGTGAGGGTTTGCGTGGAGTTGGTGCCGGCGCCGTCTCCGTCGTCGTGCCCCTTGCCGCCGGGACTGTCGCCCGACTGCGGAGCGCCGCGCGCCATCTGCAGCGCCAGTACCAGCGCCACCACCATGCCCAGCACCTGCACGGGAACCGATTAGCACAGACTTGCACTCGACGTATTAAATATTATCGAATTGTAGGAGTTTTAACATCTCAAGACGATCTGAAGTGCAGAACGGTGGATTGTGAGTGGACCTCCTCTACCATTGGTTGGTACCAACAAGTGGTGGTGATGAATGAAAGAATCATTGGTAATTATCAAATATTATTTGTTAAAGAAAAAGTTAAAAAGTAAGATGTGATTCCAGAGCGGTCGTTCTTGATAGCAATATTATTTGATCGCTATATGAGAGACAACCCTAAATTTTTTGTTAGGCACAATCGAATTAGTCGAATTTGCTTGTAATACAAATAGTGATATATGAAAACTGTTTTTGGATGAGATTTATAAAATCTAGCCTACGCTGTTCCGAAACAGATCAAAATAGTTTTCGCACAACTGGAATAACTATGTACATTTGAAAGCAAACCACGAGTTTTATAATATTGTACTACAACTTTAGCCAGAAAAAAATCCACAGATATACGAATTACAAACTCTAGTTTAATTTTAAGTGAAAATTTGAAACAATTTACAAAACTTACCTTGAAGAATTTCATGTTGTATATTGTAGTAATTTAGTAATCACAATAATACAGTAAGCAATTGGACAAGGCTTATATACCTCAAGTGTTTGGGCACTACAAATAAAATATAGTGTTTGTACTCGGCACACTTTTCTCAACGTGTCTCATTTTACACAAATATAAATAATATTATTTCATCATTAAAATGGTAATCACGTTGCAAAGCAGGAGAATTTAACTGAGCCCGCATGTATAATGAAACATATGAACAAATATATTTTTTTGCTTAACAAATAATGGAAACTTGAGACAAAAGTATTTGAGAAAAAAATCAATATTTGCGGAATGTATCACGTTTTTCGATTTTTTGTATGTTGGATTTTAATAAGATTGGTCCAAATTGCGTGTATATAAGCTAAAAAGTGAGGTGTGGTGTTCACTGTACTTCTGTAACTACACAAGACAACATGAAATTTTTCAAGGTGAGTTCTTAGTTTTTTTTTATTTCTATCTCTTTAATATTTCCTTGTGTATTTAGCTTTTTTTAAACGGTGGTAATTACATATTGTGCTGTGTTCAGATTAGTATGTTTTATCGAAGAAGCAACTCAAGGTTTTTACGGCCTTAGGTAGCCATTACATTTTGATGACAACTATTTAGGCTCAATAAATTAGTGAGTATTTACAATTAATTATCACTCACATAAAAGGTGAAAGAAAACATCGAGATGGAACCTGCTTACCTAAAAGATCTTAGGAGTTTCTTAGATGTGTAGTCCGCCAACCCATTCTAGCCCAGCGTGGTAGATTAGGGCCTAAACTCTCAGTTAGTAGGACGTTATGATGAACAACTCAACATTGTCATAGCCTTATGAACTGATCACAGTCTTTCGATCTCAACTATTGAGGGGCAATCCACCGTTCTGCAATTCGGGTCTTCTAAGATTTTAAAGCGACTAGAATTCTACAATACGGAATCTGACTAGTGCAAGCATGTGGTAATACGTTCCGCCGCAGGTGCTGGGTATGGTGGTGGCGCTGGTGCTGGCGCTGCAGGTGGCGCGCGGCGCTCCGCAGTCGGGCGACAGTCCCGGCGGCAAGGGGCACGACGACGGAGACGGCGCCGGCACCAACTCCACGCAGACCCTCACTTCATAACCACACACCACCAGCACACTGATTATTGACTCATTACTGTAATGCCATTTGTAAATATACTTAGATTTTACCTTTATACCTTATTTTATTTGTCACTTTTGCTGCTCAAAGAGTTATCCATCCTAAGCGTTTTTCGTCTGACTGCCTTATGTCTGTTAGCCCCTCTAGAGGAGACCCACACCCAATAGTGGAACTGATGATGATTATGCCTCTGCCAACATTTCCTACGTTGTGTTTCTATAAAGCTAGCTTACCGTATTCATCACTAAATATATTATTTAAATCGTTCAATTTTGTCACAATTTGCTCTGGCTTGCAACCGCGGGCGGACTGGCAAATAATTTTAAATTATTAGTTGTGTTGGTCGACCAATTCGGCGGTTTTAACATGTATTATTGATAGAACGTAGGAATAATGTTAGCTCCGTCTGTCGTTGGCATTATCATTGTTTGCGTTATGTGGATTACTGGCGTGACCGCGTTTGGCAAATTATTCCGCACCGGTAACCTCTGCTGGTTATTATTTATTGAATTCTATTTTGTAAATGACAGGGATACTTGCTATTTCAATATTGAAAGAAATGTCAATATGTCTACGTACCTATCATGTTACTATCGGATGTTTGACTCGGGCGCTAAATAATTCGGGTAGCATGTAATATCAAGACTTTTATATAGGTGTGACAACCAATACAAAACTTTTATCATAGATCGTGTAGTCGAAGTAGAATGAAGTGACAGACAAGCGATTACACTCGCCACCATGCAATATACAGTTTATTTTACTTTTAATCTTATTCCTCTGTTCTTTGGCCGGTACGTATGCATTGCTGCATTGACGTGATAGGGGGCAACAGTATTACTAATTGTATCCGTACATCCCACGCCTCTACTCCCCAAAGCGAAGACGACTCTTCTACTTAGAAATTTCCTTATAAAAAAACCCAGTAACACTTTACCCGATCCCCAAATTCAACCCGGAATGGCAGGGTAATTTTTACAGAAAAACATTCGCCTATGAAGTATATAAAGATTATACTACGCCCTGGCCACATCACTAAATCGATTACAAAACGCCAGAATAGCGTATACCAAATTTTCGCTAGCAATTGCAAACATAATCCAGAATAGGCATTTTTTCGTATTTAAAATGAATAGTCGCTAAAACAATGTTTCGGTCTAAAACGGTTTCGCGACCACAGAGCGGAAAATTGGCGGCCATTAAGAGGCTCTAAGCTTTATTTTTTTCCCGTCCCCCACCACGGTGGGTAATTAAATGACAATTACGCGACTTGCAAAGAGGAATGTTGTTTTTCATCGCGCCAATTTATTGCATGGAGGGCCACTGAGGACTCTCGTGGTCGCGACTCAATTATATGAATAATTCGTCATTACTGACAACGACGCTGCACTGTTTATATGCACATGTAGTACAAAGAAACTACTTATTCAGAGTAGGGATAAACTGTTGGACTGTATTGGGGTTTGTAGTGTTAATTTCTACAGACATAAGTATATAATTTGCAGACCAGGATGGTTGTAGGAAGTTTCCCATCGCGTAGTGGTTATGGACATATTTGTAAAGAAACTCTTAGTAGTAGAATTGACTATCATTGTACCTGAGATTTAGTAACATTCGGTTGAAGTGTCATAGAGTTTTTCCTATAGGAAATTCTAGTAGCAGCACAAATAGATTAGTGATTAATTCAGAAAATGTGTCCCAAAATCGGCAACAGTCCGATATTACGTCGGCCTGATATATATATGTAATATTATGTCTGACAAAATGTTAATGAGAAAAAGGTGTAGGATTTTGGATGAATGTACGATTATTTTTATATATCGTCGAGCTGAGGAAACTTAGATCGCAAACGATGTGTGGAACATACATACTCATGTCTTTGTATTATAGTTGCTAAGTTTAGTACCTCTAAAGATTATGATATTCGATCAAACCATGCAGATAGAATGAATAACGTCGAATCTATTTGAGTTCTGTAAACGAATTCACTGTCCACAAATGGAATATTTAACTTGGTTTGTGCAATTTCAATGACGGATATTTTGGGCGAGCTGTGAATTTGACGAGTTTTCAAACCAGTAGACGAGAAATAAAAATTGAATATACGAACCTATATTCAAGACTGCCTATGGTTTAGACATGTGAAAGGAAAACAATAATTATTGAGAAAATCCTAATAGATAAACCGATTCTCCAACCCGTGAATCGAACGAAAGACTTTCGAATAAACCTTAGAACACGTTTTGCTGTTCTGTGATCTGACAGATGTGTCCTATCGGATGACATCATTTTCAAAAGTGCCTTTCAGAGAAACTCCCAACGTAGCCCTGTCCAAAGCTCGCTGAGCGAAACTCAACTAAATCATAACACATTTACATACTAATAATATAAATGCAGCTAGTTTAAAAGCCACAATGCAACAAAGAGTTACTGGCTCAAACACCTCCAACGCTTCTATGATACTTGTGAATTTTTTATGCGCTGTGCCTTCCGTCTGATGTTTGTCTTGTTATTATGCTGTCTACGGGTCTTCGACGAACTGGTATTTATGCGAACAATGCTTCCTGTATTTAGTCTATAAATATCATTGTATTGAGCACAAATATTTGATTATAGTAAGTTTGTCTCCACTTATTAGTTGTTCATAGAGGCTTTTAAACCTCAGCTCTTTGTATCGTTTGTATTTTATGATAATAGAAAATTGCTTTATTAGATCGGTAAGTGTCAATAAATTACTAATATGAGTAATTATATAGTTCTGTCATTACGTTTGTCACCCATGCGGTGATTTTAAAGATAAAGGAAAAAATATCCAAAACTTTTTTCTCATCTTAACCATTATCATCAGCATAGGAATTTGATGTGATAGTGAACTCACACATTCAAAATGAAGAGGTGACGTTTTGGATCGGCGTTTATCAGTAATTACGTCTCACTGCTAGGCACGGGTCTCCTCTTTCTTTGTGAGGGTTTATGCTTTAGTTGACGACGCTGGCCAAGCCTGGCCTGACGGTTGGCCCCTATTTACCTGGGAAGATTACGCTTTTAAACGTCACCTCTTTATTTTTAATGTATGAATTTACTATCACATCAAATTCTAATACTTTATACTTTATATACACAACAAAGCAATGCTATTTAACGCAGTTCGCTCCCGCTAGAATATCTTTAAATTGAAATCAGTTTTTGAATAGTTTATAACCCGCAGTTGCGGCCGGCGTAGATTTGTGCACGGGCGCGCCTCCACATTATGTTTTATCAGATCGTGATATATTCACAGCTGCTGACCGCCCATTAGCGAAGTCGTGAAGCTTTGAGGCATTATAAAATTACTGATTTATCGTGAGCTAACGGTTTCGGTCGGGTTTATCCAACGTTTTGTTTAACAAAGATTATTGTAATGAATTCTGGGGTGTCTAGATTCATCAAAATTGTTTCGTAAAAAAACCTTTACGGATTTTAAATAACACTGGTTACTCAAAGGTATTCTGATTAGTCCGCCGACCCAAACAGGCGGCACAGTCTAGGCTAGGGTGGTGGATCAAGGCCTAAACCCTTTCAGTTGTAAAAGAGATCCCTCCCAGCAGTGGAACGTATATAAGCTGATCAAATTCTGTATCTAAATGTACAATCAATAAATAAATATACAAAAATATGGGATTGATTAAAAATTTCGAAAAGGCCCGATCGAGTGTTCCGATACAAGCCGTGTTGCTGCCTAATTACCGTCTCACTGTATCTCCGGAGATAAATCCGTGTTAATTAAAGCTTCGGCGCTCGTCGTTTAATCAAATTCGGCCGCGCGTGGTCGCCCCTTGATTACAGAATCCGACTTGTGAGTGACGGTTATATCGCATTCGGCAGGATTATATTGTACGAATTATGTATAATCAGCTTTTTTATTGCGTGGAGATTTTTAATTCAACGTCTTTGAGGGTAGTTGTGAATTTTGATAAAAAATTGGTGCAGGTAGTGGTTGAGGCATACATTTCTAGATTTGTGCAGATATGGATTAAGATTATATTTAAATACCTTACTTTACTTATCTTTATAAAGAGCTCAGCCTATCTCTGTCTATTGCTGAACGCAGGGCTCCCCAAGTCAGCGTCAACCATTCTGGTCTTTCCACCTTTTTCAAATTATTTCGTAGTCTAGCTTAAAGCTTGCAAAATTGAATTGATCGGTGAGGGATGATTAAATTAGATTTTTACCAGTCGACATAATATTTGAATTATAATTACAACAAATGAGGTGTTTTAACTTTTCCGAGCCAGTAAATAACAATGTTTCTTTTTTAACCCAATGCTGATTCTAAAAAAATCCTAATGGAAAACCTACAAATTTTCCATGACAAACGAGGCAGATACTACTTAAACTACATGAATACCTTCCTCATTATGACAACCACAAAGAGCGCTGGTTCGGAGGTTCCACAAATATTTTTTCGACATCGCCCAATAAATGCGTTCTACATAAACTGAGCGATAATTTGCATAAACGTTTTGTCGATGTATCGCCGTAGGGTTGACGGGACTGCGTTTTTCCTTTATTTTCATTTACAACTACATTCGGTTTTGTACATTGAAGATATTGCTTAAATTTTTCTATTTGTT
This sequence comes from Cephonodes hylas, assembly GCA_030295005.1. NCBI lineage: Eukaryota > Metazoa > Arthropoda > Insecta > Lepidoptera > Sphingidae > Cephonodes > Cephonodes hylas. Next base: position 13,628,297 of record AP025364.1, read on the forward strand.
TGTTTTATTTGAGAATATATCCTGATAAAGATCACGGTAATCGAATTAGTCAGTATCAGAGGAAATTTTGATAATTTAATTTATTAGGAAAGATTGAACAAATCGGCAAGCTTATCATCGTCTTATTACTGCTTATATCCAATATAATTAATTTAAAAAGCACTTCTTGATATAGGTAGTATCCCACCAAGACAAAAGTTACTATAGTCTATTCAATTTACCGATCGTATTGTCTCGAAAGTTGACTTATTTTTTTTATTTACTGCCCAAAAGGCGACGAACCGTGAGTCCGAAGTTTGTAAGGTCAAAGATAGACCATATCTACTATACAAAAGTTCCTTCAAATATATAATTAAACCGGTTAAACAAATATTCCCTCATCTCAGTAGATAAAAATCGCTCATACTAACAACCCTAGCCGTAAAATGCTCTTTAGCTCCCGTTCCGGAGCCGATACGATCTCGGACGCGACTTTACGACACGATTAATGACGGTCCGAACGACATCGACCCCGCGCTATCTTTACTTCCTACATGCTATCGAATTGATTCATGTAAGCGTATTTTTGATAATTTTTCGGTTTCAATTTATACAAGATTTTACTGAGGTTTTACGTAATTAAGAGTGAAAAAATGTAATTGTAATCGTAGTCTGCGAAGAGATTTAGTGTATATTGATTTACTTGTGTCAAGACTTAACTGTCTTGGTGTCAATAATTGTAAGCGACGCTATCTCGAGGGACCACGAGCGGCATTTTTAACATAACAGCCGAGCCGAGATTATGACTGTTTCATACTCGGCTCGGTAAGAAAACGTGAAAACTTAAGATTTTTGTGTGTTTTTCGTTTATATTTTTTACAATAAGAATAAGTTAAGTGTATAAATTATTGATGTATGTAGAGCACAACTAGACTCACATTTAGACATAAGATACATGTATATAGGTTAAAACACTTTTAAAATAAAAGCCAATATAGTCACTCGCCGTAATAAAAACGCAACGAAATTAAGTTCGAATTGCATGGGGCCTCCTTACGGGATAGCCGCGGAGTAGGTAAGCGCGCGCAAAAACCGAAGGATGTATGGGAATCTACAAGCAAGACAGCGAGAACAACAAGAAGGAAAACAGCAAGACCTACAAGAAGAAGAAGACTACGAGACCTGCTAGAAGAAGACGACTATCGGCGAGAGCGAGACAGCGATATCTTCTAGAAGACGGCGCTACGGGAAGAAAGAAGACGGCGCTACGGGAAGAAAAGAAGACAGCGCTATCGGAAGAGCACGCTTCTGGCAAGAAGACAGTGCGACCACAAGGGCAGCACTGTTGCAGCGACTCCGTCCTACATACTTCAAGGAGGGGGGGTCGTGTAGGGCATTTTCGAGCGAGTGACAACGGCATTTTCTATTGTTTGCCTGCGTTTTATTTGCTCCCAAATACACCTACAAACCGGCAATCTTCGACGTGGAAGACATCTTAGGGGCTGGGTACCGGCGTTCGGATTACTCCGAATCTTACGCCCAGCAAGCTTGCCGCGCCCAAGCAGCGGCCGACAAGCGACACGCAACAACTGGTCCTTCGAGCCGGATCCTCTTCGCGTCAAGATGCCGACCACCAGAAGCAACAAGAGCACCGTGCAGCCAGAAGCTGCTGCGCAACCTGAAGCAACGACGTCTGCCAATCCAGCCATCACCTCAACGACGGCGACCACGTCAGGATCGACGCCGACCACGACGTGGACTCATGGAACTACAGTGACCATGACGACCGCAACCGACTACCGACGAGCACCGAGGGACGAAGCACCTCTTCTGACACGAGCCACGTCTGTCAGACTCGGAAGCACGGCGCGATCATATCAGCGGAGGAAGAGGGAACTGGAAGCGAAGGCGGAGTTAGCGAAATTGCAACTTGAAGTGGCGCAAGCAGCGGCGGCACGAGCAAGTGCTCATTTAGAGCTCATACAGCTGGAGGATGATGAAGACTCTCTCGCTGATGAAGAACCCATCAATAAAGAAGAGGACGTGTCACGATGGGTGCAGACGACGGTGGAGCCCGAGGGAAAAGGGCACAAGGATATGGCACCGCCACTCACCGAAGCCGCACCGACCACCGAACGCAGTGACACGCAGAACCTTGCGGACGCGATATTAAAAGCAATCGCGACCGCGAAGCCGGGAACGACGACGGCGACGCCTTCATTTCTACATGAGATGCCAGCGTTCGACGGAAATAGCGGAGAATGGACAGCCTTCAAGACAGTCTACGACGATACGGCACCGCTATTCACCGACACGCAGAACATGGCCCGGTTAAGGAAGGCGATCAAGGGACTAGCCAGGGACGCGGTCAAGAGCGCACTCTACTCTGACTGCAAACCCCAAGAGGTCCTGGAAGCATTACGCCGCCGTTTTGGAAGACCCGACGCATTAGTACTGGCGGAATTGGAGAAACTGAAGACTTTGCCACGTCTCAGCGAGAACGCCCGCGACGTGTGTGTATTCGCCAGTTATGTTAACAACACCGTCGCCGCCATCAGAGGCCTGAAGAAGCCACAATATCTACAGTCGCCGGAAATGCTGAAGTGTATTGTGGACAAGATGCCGGCAGTCATCCGTTATCGGTGGTTCGACTTCGCGGCCGACAAGGAGCCGGAAGATCCCGACCTGTTGATGATAACGAAGTTCCTCAACAGGGAGGCGGACCGATGCGGACCATACGCCGTGCAAGAAGCGGGACCCACAAGACGACAGATTCCAGTGAGGCAGATAGCACACACAGCTACTGAAGCGAAGACCAGCGAGTGTGCATATTGTCAAGGAAACCATCGTGTGGCTGAATGTTCGAAGTTTGCGCAAGCTCCTGTGAAGGATCGATGGGGTTCCGTGAAGAAGAGCGGGTTGTGTTTCAAATGTCTTCACGGACGGCATCGCAAGGAAACTTGTAGAGCTCCGGCTTGCAAGAAATGTAAAAGGTGGCATCATGCGCTACTCCACGAAGATCGCGCAGTTCAAGAGGCACCAGAGGAGCCACCAGGGGAGACGACGAGCAACGTGCGCGTCGCCGTCAATTTCGCCGGCAGCAAAAGGGCATATCTAAAAATTGCGCCGGTGGAAATATATGGCCCGAAAGGGTCAAAGAAGATTCTCGCCTTGTTGGATGAAGGATCTACCGTGACATTGGTAGATTCCACAGTAGCAGAAGATATTGGATTACAAGGACCACAAGAGAGGTTAGTCATTGAGACCGTCGGCGGCAAGAAGGTGACAAAAACAAATTCAATGAAACTTGACTTCACGATCCGAGGCGCCCACCAGAAGAATAAAAGAAGAGTGACAGGTGCGAGAACCGTCGACGACATTCGTCTCGCACCTCAGAAGATAGAGAAGGATCGCCTCAAAGGATGCGCGCATCTCCGCGACCTGACGGATCAATTGACGTACGCCGAAGAAGCTCCAAGGATGTTGATCGGGCAAGACAACTGGGAGTTGATCGTCTCTAAGAGCACGAAGAAAGGCCCGCGAAGTCAACCGGTGGCGTCATTCACTCTTCTCGGATGGGTCCTACACGGTTGCGACGGAGGCAACACGAGGGCGATACGTCACACAACGTGCGCACACGTGTCCACAAGAGAGGAAGATCTTGACACCCTCATTAAGGAGCATTTCGCCGTGGAATCACTCGGAGTAATGCCACGACGGCCGACGACCGACGCAGATGGACAAGCGTTAAGAATATTAGACAGTACGAGCCGTCAACTGTCTAGCGGGAGATACGAAGTCGGGTTACTATGGAAGAACGCGGAAGAGAAACTACCGAATAATTTCAAGTCCGCCGAGACCCGCCTGTACTCAATGGAAAGGAAGATCGACAAGGATCCGAGCCATAAAGAAGAATACGAAAGGGAAATAAATAACCTGATTGACAGCGGTTATGCGGAAAGGGCAGATGCGAAACCAGAGTCGGGAAGGATATGGTACCTACCACACTTCACGGTGACACATCCTACCAAGAAGAAACGCCGACTAGTGTTCGACGCCGCTGCAAAGTTTTGTGGCAAAAGTTTAAACGACGCCCTCTTGCCCGGACCAGATCTGTTACAATCGCTGTTTGGAGTGCTGCTGAGATTCCGGCAGTGGCCCGTCGCCATAGCAGCTGACATAAAGGAGATGTTCCTGCAAATTAAAATAAGGAATGAAGACCGCGACAGCTTACGATTCTTGTGGAGAGGCGACAGACGAACGGGACCACCGCAAGAATACAGAATGTCTTCCCTGATCTTCGGAGCGGCCTGCTCACCGAGTGCCGCAATATTTGTGAAGAATAAAAATGCGGCGAGATTCGCGGATCGATACCCAGAAGCAGCGCGCGCGGTGGATCGCAATCATTACATGGATGACTACCTACAGAGCTTCAAAGGCGCAGAAGAGGCCGTCAAGATAGCGAAGCAAGTAGATGCCATTCACCGCGCCGCCAAGTTTGAATTACGGGGATGGGTGTCGAACAGAAGGGGAATATCGACGGCACTCGGACAAGAACCAGAGAACCGAGAGGTGGAGCTAGGTTCAAAAGAAGAGAAAACACTGGGGCTGCGCTGGTTCACGGCAGAAGACACATTGGGTTTCCGGACGCAGATGAGGAACGTCAGCAAAGAAGTGTCGAACAAAGAGAAGACGCCCACTAAGAGGGAAGTAACCAGTGCGGTTATGTCCACGTTCGACCCATTAGGGTTAGCCACTCCTGTGCTAATTCAAGGAAAACGGCTGATCCAAGATATTTGGAAGAGCGGGGTCGGATGGGACGAGGTTATAAGACCAGAAGAAGAGAAGTACTGGGACGCTTACCTGAACAGCCTGATGCTGCTTGAAGAATTGAGGCTCCCTCGTTGTATCGCCCAGAAGGACCACGAGGGGGAGCTTCACGTGTTCAGCGACGCAAGCGAGACCGCGTACGCCTGCGCCACATATTGGAGGCAGCGATGTGACAATAATAGATACAATGTGACTTTATTGGCGGGCAAATCCAGGGTGACACCGTTGAAGCCAGTCTCTATACCCAGGCTGGAACTTCAAGCGGCGCTCTTAGCGACTCGGATGGCACAAGCGGTACGCGAGGAGATCGACATGGCAGTCCAAAGAGTCACTTATTGGACAGACTCGAGTACCGTACTCTCGTGGATCAAGACGGACCCAAGAACATTCAAGCCTTTCGTCGCGCACAGACTGGCCGAGATAGAAGAGACTACGCGACCACAACAATGGCGCTGGGTACCGTCCAAGCAGAACCCTGCGGATGACGCGACTCGAGGAGTACCGAAGGACTTCGACGCAAATCACCGCTGGTTCACGGGTCCTGCCTTCCTGCGCGACGGCGAAGAATCATGGCCAAGGGCGCGAGATTTCCGAACCGAGAGTACAGGGGAAGAAAAGGAAAGTCGTATCGTCGCTACAGTCAGAACCACGTCTGAGTTCGCCACACCAGAGCCAGAGCGATTCTCAAGATGGATCCGGCTTGTGAGAGCAACCGCCAGAGTAATACAGTTCCTGTATTTATGTGGTAAAGGGCGGCCGATAAATATTGCTCGCAAGATGGAGAAAGAAGATCCGACGTGGAGACGCGTCATCAAGAGATCCTCCGACGGCAAGAAGCAAAGTGTCCCGCTCGCCCCAGCAAAAAGATTCTTGCCTTTAGACCTCGAGCATGTAAAGGCTGCAGAGAATCTGTTGTTTAAGAGATGTCAAGAAGAGGATTTTAAGCAAGAGATCAAATCCATTAGACAAGGCAAGCAGGTGAGCAAGGATAGCAAGCTACGTAAGATAGGAGTCATCCTAGAAGAAGGTTTGCTAAAAGTACATGGACGGATCGACGCAGTGCCACACATTGCCAGAGAGGCGAAGAGACCGGTGATTCTGGACAGCCGTCACCACTTAACGAAACTCCTTCTCCGAAATTATCACGAGCATTTCAACCACGGGAACCATGCCACAGTGATGAACGAAGTTCGCCAGAGGTTCTGGGTGATCGGCCTGCGGTCAGCGGTGCGACGCATCGTACACCAATGTCAGTGGTGTAAAGTACACCGGAGTGCGCCGCAACAACCACCGGTGGGTGACTTACCCGTGGAGAGGTTGCGTCATGGTGAACACCCATTCACCAACACGGGAGTCGACTACTTCGGCCCCATGACCATCACAGTCGGACGAAGACACGAGAAGAGATGGGGAGTGCTTTTCACATGCTTAACCACGAGAGCAGTCCACGTGGAACTCGCACCGTCACTCTCTGCGAGCTCCATGATCTTGGCGTTACGACGAATGGCCGCCAGAAGAGGGATGCCACACACCATCTTCAGCGACAACGGAACGAACTTCGTCGGCGCCAACAAAGAACTGAAAGAGGCCTTGGAAGAGCTGAAGAAGGAAGAGTTAGTCGACGCGTCAGAAGAATTGGGAATCCGGTGGAAATTCATCCCACCCGGTGCGCCAAACATGGGAGGAGCCTGGGAGCGTTTAGTCCGATCGATAAAGGTTGCCCTGGCTGTTACGCTCAAGGAAAGACATCCTCAAGAAGAAGTCCTCCACACGCTCATCACCGAAGCGGAACACATAGTAAATTCACGACCGCTCGTCATTGAAGAAGAATCGCCAGAAGAAGCGCTGACGCCGAATCACTTTTTGATTGGGAGATCCTGTGGTGCTCGACGGATAGGAGTATTCACAGACTCGGACTTGTCTGGACGGAGGTCGTGGAGGACAGCGCAGCGGTTAGCGGACCACTTCTGGAGCCGGTGGGTGAGAGAATACCTCCCCACACTTTTACCACGTCGGATCTGCGGGCGAGCGAGCGACCGGGACTTTCGGTGTGGTGACGTCGTCCTCATAGTGGACGCCACCATGCCTCGCTGCATCTGGCCAAGAGGAGAAGTCATCGATGTCCATCCCGGGCCCGACGGACGTACCCGGGTCATCGGGATACGCACGACGAACGGCGTGTTGCGACGACCAAGCTCCAAGGCGGTGTTGCTGGTGCCGGCGGCGTCGCCAGGACAAGAGGATGGTGCTGCGCACGAGGGGGAGGATGTAAGCGACGCTATCTCGAGGGACCACGAGCGGCATTTTTAACATAACAGCCGAGCCGAGATTATGACTGTTTCATACTCGGCTCGGTAAGAAAACGTGAAAACTTAAGATTTTTGTGTGTTTTTCGTTTATATTTTTTACAATAAGAATAAGTTAAGTGTATAAATTATTGATGTATGTAGAGCACAACTAGACTCACATTTAGACATAAGATACATGTATATAGGTTAAAACACTTTTAAAATAAAAGCCAATATAGTCACTCGCCGTAATAAAAACGCAACGAAATTAAGTTCGAATTGCATGGGGCCTCCTTACGGGATAGCCGCGGAGTAGGTAAGCGCGCGCAAAAACCGAAGGATGTATGGGAATCTACAAGCAAGACAGCGAGAACAACAAGAAGGAAAACAGCAAGACCTACAAGAAGAAGAAGACTACGAGACCTGCTAGAAGAAGACGACTATCGGCGAGAGCGAGACAGCGATATCTTCTAGAAGACGGCGCTACGGGAAGAAAGAAGACGGCGCTACGGGAAGAAAAGAAGACAGCGCTATCGGAAGAGCACGCTTCTGGCAAGAAGACAGTGCGACCACAAGGGCAGCACTGTTGCAGCGACTCCGTCCTACATACTTCAAGGAGGGGGGGTCGTGTAGGGCATTTTCGAGCGAGTGACAACGGCATTTTCTATTGTTTGCCTGCGTTTTATTTGCTCCCAAATACACCTACAAACCGGCAATCTTCGACGTGGAAGACATCTTAGGGGCTGGGTACCGGCGTTCGGATTACTCCGAATCTTACGCCCAGCAAGCTTGCCGCGCCCAAGCAGCGGCCGACAAGCGACACGCAACAATAATTTTGCATACTCTATGCTCGTGTGAAGGTTTCGTTACCGAAAGTTGCAATTTCAATCCTGGACACACCCTGATTACTTGTATTCTAAGTTATGTGTTTCTTCGCAAATATCATGAATTTTAATAGTTAGTGTAAACATTGTGGTGAAATCTGCACTATTCTTAAGATTTTCTTAAGTGGGTTAACATGGTAATCTAAAGCCTTGACCTTAATCTCAGTTGTAGAGGAGGTCCGTGTCCAGCAGTATATGGGGTGAAGGTAATGATGACGTTAGTATTTGCGCATTCGTATTTTTTAAAAATCTAGTTCTTCACAAATTCACTTTGAAGAATGCCGTGAATTTGTAAATATTTAAAAGATTAATAAAAATACATCCGATATCTCTCCAGTATTATCGTGTGTTATAAAATGTTTGCCAAACGTTTGGCCAATGTCGTTACGTGCCATCCATTCACTAATATTATTTATTGGCCGTCTTGTTAGAACGCGGAGGCCTTTGTGATCGGCCAATATACCAACTTAATATTGTAAAGGGAGTATTGATCGTGCGGTATTATTTTAAGAAGCGTATTGAATATGCCAGGGTTGTTACCCCAGCTGTAGATAACTTATTGTTATGTATTATATCAAAATATTTGAGAGTTGTATATATTAGAATATTAATAGTCGGTTTTTGAGCAAAGATTGTATAGTGAATCTTCCTTGTTAGAACTCAAGGCATATTTTTCAAGGCACTTTCACTTTTCAGTTTTTCTTTTTTTTTTGTAAAATAAATATAGACCAGGCCATTGAGGCTTGAGATTTAATAAATATTGCATCTGTGAAAAGAATCAAGATACCAACGAAAAAAGTGTTGTGTAGTGTCAGAACTGTATGTGACTGTTGGATGTAATTTAACTATTGTAACCGAAGTAGGACAATGTACTAAACAATGTTTTACATGTATTTAATTGCTTAGATTTATGGAAATTTGTCTTGATTCGTTTGTTCTTTAAACTATATAATATCAATATAACTGCAACTATCTAATCTATCCCTAACTAAAAAAATACTATGCGGAAAGGAATTAAGATGTACGATTTGGCACTGGGCGACGATTTTATCGGTCGCCTTAACTGCTTGATTTATTGTTAGGTCATAGGGAGCGACTATCTGGGAAATTTTATAAGTTTTTATAGTAGGATATATGTATCCGCCCGGATACACGATTGAGGTTTAAATGTCACTAGGTCTAAAGTCCGTGTGTCACGCTAGAAGCTTCTGTATGTCTACAGAGAGACAGGTACGTAATTATGTTATAAATAATATTTTTAGTCGTTTCTTACTAGGAGACAGTCTGTGTAGATTATACTGCATTCATTCAGGTCTCAAAGCACATAATATGATAAATGTGCTAGTAAATAAGAATATTTGTTTTGGGCTGGGGGTTTGTTAGACCGATAATCTATACTAATATTATAAAGCTGAAGAGTTTGTTTGTTTGTTTGTTTGTTTGTTTGTTTGTTTGTTTGTTTGTTTGAACGCTAGAATCTCAGGAACTACTGGTCCGATTTGAAAAATTTTTTCACTGTTGGATAGCACATTTATCGAGGAAGGTTATAGGCTATATATCATCACGCTACGACTAATAGGAGCGGAGCAGCAATAAAGAATGTTTCAAAAGCAGGGACTTTTTTCCTTTTTGTGAGCTTCCGCTGCGCACGCTACAGAAACGGTTTAAGTTTCGCTAAAATAATGTATGACAGAATTGTTCCCCTTTAAAAATTCTAAAAAATAGTCCGCGACAGCATATGTCTATCTTTTAAGGTTGGCTCACTATAACGTTTTTTATTCTAACCAAATTTATTTTAAATAAAGCATTATTTGTGAAGGTGTTTTTACAAACATGATATTAATCCTTATCCGAATAAATACGTTATTCATTACAAGTATTTAATACAAAATAAATTTGTCCTTTACATCATTTGATTTCAATGAGTATCTTAGAAGATATCGCAGTTTCAAAATAATGATCAAGCGCGCAATAATGATACTCAAGGCGTCGTCGACCGGCGCGTTACGGTTTCACGTTGAAACAATTTGACCGATTTGTATGATTTTTGTATATTTAAGTAAATGGGGCTCTGCGGAGTAAAATGCTACAACTTATTTTCTTTCTGAACCCAACCCTGTAGTCCACGCAGACGGAGTTGCGGGCAAAAGCTATAATATATATATCTAGACCAATTCACAACACAAGACTTGGATCATTGTGTGAAATATTTGAAAAAAAAATGTGAACTCGATCTGTCAAAACATCCTTCTTAATTCACATACATTTTCTTAACATAAACTTAACTTAACATAACGTACATATATATTAATATATGTACCTATAACATCAGTATTTCTATAAAACTTTTATATTAAATAATAAATAACCAACCAAAGCGGGTATCTGACGCGTCCGCAAAATCAAAATGTATTCATAAAACAAACATGAAATTGTTACAATAAATCGTGTTCATGTGACGTGTCGGGCTCGTTACGGTGCGGGATGGCGCGCGTACACGGAAAGTCACTCACGCGCGGACACGTCCCGCGTCCGACACGACGCCGACACGACAATAGCTTGGTGATTTTGCACAATTATTGCTGGATTTCGCTAGTGTGAATGAAGGTTTGCTGAGTTAGAACGTAGAAGATGATAGGTACTGTGGTGTAGGTGGATGACGTCAGTTGAAATGACAGTTTGCCAGATCAACTAGTGAGACAATAATGTTTGAGGAGTAAACGAATTTTTGTGTTATGTTTGTGACAATGAAAACGATTCTCGTAATTTCTGACATGCATGATTTTTCTATGCTGATGGAATCTATCACTATAAATGTTTGCAGATTGACCGATAAGATAGACAGTGGTACGGAGAGCTAAAAATACTCTTGATACTTCTATACGTTATGTCAATCCCATAGAATTTTAAGATTCTGCGGTGTGTGCCTGATGTTTGAACCCGCGACCGCTAAGAATCTTGACCGTGCACCTCGAGGCCGTCACTGCTTAAATCTGTTTAGCCATGAATCGTGTATTACTGTAATGAAGTGTTAATAAAGGTATGACGAGTACTTAATTTTAGAATAAATGACATTACGTGGGACTGATCTCTGGCGAAATGCACCTCTGCCTACCCTCTCGGAAAATACAGACTATTTATGCCTATTACAATATATGCTAGCTACATTAATTTTAATTCATTTTTATCGTTCTTTTCTTCTCTTCTATTTTTGCCCTCACATGGCTACAGTATAAAGAAATTGACGTTAGCACGCCCTAAAATCTCCTAAATTAAACAAATGCTAATCATAAAAAGCAGGGGCGCATTGTTAATTTAGTAAAAAATGCATTAAGTACATAAAACCCCTAAATATGCACAGCTTAATACAATAACACCACCCGTGGTTCTATTGTCGACGTTTGAACAACTCCGCAAAAATTGGCAGCGCTTATTCATATGAAATTGTTATTCACAGTGTGACAAATCTTTTGTCGTGCTCCTTGAATATTAAGTGCTCCTTGTTTGGGTTATAGTATTTATTTTTTATTATAAAATAGAAGTGATTTGTTGATTTTATGAAATGCCTATTGCAATGCTTAGTTTTAAGAGTTTCATGTTTTAATTTACCGCTCAGTTCGGAGGGTAGTGGTCATTGGAAAAGAGCGCACGAAAAACTTTAGAGTAGAACATTTCATAACTAAATAAATGTTATACTATTAATTCACTAAAGACTTCCAACTGTTTGGAACAATTTGTAACAAAAATTTGTCACAGTTACAAATGAGGAAAAGGTTAGGAAAGCGTGGTGGACTAAAGCATTAACCCTTTTAGTTATAGAGAAGGTCCGTGCCCAGTAATCGGACGTATATAGGCTGATTATGACGATCATAAGGAAAGACACTGTAGAGGAGAAGAAAAAGTAAACTAAATGCAAAACTTGAAAAAATAAGGTAAATTCTAAGCAGCCTTATCATATGCACACTTCTTGTTTTCATTTTACAATCACGATATACGAGCTTTTAACTTAATCAAACAAACTTATGAATAGCGTCCAAGATAAAAGGCTTAGTTTTATAAGTTCCACTGTGAATGTGTGAAACGAACTATATGTTTTTGTTAATGAAAACATTTATACACCTGTAAATCATAAAAGCCCAGCAGTAAAACCTTTTTTGTAAGCTATTACCATTCATACTATTTATACAAATAGGTCACCACGCTTAGGTCACCAGTGCCTTAATATAAAACCAGGTAGGTATGTATATGTGTTTATTGAATAGGGAATACTCGGGAAAGTGTGGACGGCGAGCTATTAAGCAGGGATTGGCTTAAGCCATAGGATTGAGCGATAAAAGTATTAATTTATAGAACCGTGTATTCAACATCTTAATATAACAGCGTCGTGGAAATAAAATGACGCCTTATCGTATAGTGGTATGTTGAGACTATTGATCTCCACTTTACTCGATCTTTTTCCCAGTATTATAGTAGTAATGATCTCGAAACCCGGTGTCTCGGGTCCAGACCTCAGGGTTACACTTCTGACGTTTCTAAGCTATGTGCGTACTTATCAAGAATGGTCATTTACTTTAAAGGTTCTCCAACAGTGCGGTTCAAACGGTGTTTTCTTCTTCGCGCAACATCTTTGTGGAATCAGCTTTCCTCGACAGAATTTCAAAATGGAAACGATTTAGGGACCTTCAAGAAAAGAGCTTCAGCCTTATTTTGCTTAAAGGTCGGCAACGCACCGATAATTCCTCCGGTATAGTGGCTCACTAGCTCGTTTGCCTCGTTTCCCAAAAAAAAAAGCGGTTGACGGCTACTTTAGAAGGCATTCCTTCGACAGTGGACTGCCTAACGCTTAGAATACAACAGATCACGTAATTTTTCTATAAAACAGTTATATTAAGTATATAACCTATCCTATCGCCGTCCACTGCTGAACGTAGGCCTCCCCAAGAAAGTGCAGACCTCATTTATCCGTTATTCGCCACTTTTCCCAAGTCGTCGGACATAAAACACTTGCTTTATCAAAATCGCTTTCGCTCTCAACTTGGACCACTCCATCTCGTCCAAGTCCGCTCCGCTGAATGCGCATTGTATTCAACAATGGACTGCAGCCATCCGCCATTAATCCAACATCGGCTTAAGTCGTTCACTGATCGAAACCAATGATGGTAAATCAATCGCCGTTAGTTTAGTTTGCTTTGGACACCTACTGATGGGATTAGGGACGTCATGGTTTGTTTGTGGTGAGTGGTCTCAAATCTGGACACGCCTTTTGGTTTTAAAGGTTCTGCTGTATAATAGTTTTGGGATTTAGAGGTGGTGATTGAGTTTTGCTTGCTTAATGAGTTGGAAAAAGTTAAGAGAGGTGCTTCCTGAAAAAAAATCTGAGATATTATTACATTTACTTATATTTTTCATGTAATATCTAACTCACATACACACGTCCACAAAGTGTTAGTCAAAACATGAGCTTTGGCTGTTTACTTACTTTCACAAAGGTGTAAGGTGAAAAATATATTCCCTGTTCATTAGTTTTCACCATCAGCCCGCACTACGGGAGTATGGTGGAGTAGGATTTCGTCTTCAGAACATTTTTTATGAAAACCCTTAGTGGGAAACAGATTACAGCAACATTTTCGTAGGATTTTCCTCCATATTGTTTTAACCATATTTCTTTCCTGCCGTATATTAAACAGCTCTTATCCTAAGTGGTTTTCAGTACGTTATCAAAACAGTAAGTAAGATATCCTTCGGGATCCCCATTAAACGTTCGGAAGGGCATTTTTATTGCAACAAAATGTTATTGTTAAGCGTTTGGTAAACTGTCGATTGCTTAATTTACTATTCTTCAATGTTAGGAAGACAGTACTGTTTTATCCAGTGGCGTGCCTAGGGTGTCAAACTAAGGCAAGCCCAAATGTTTATTTAGTAGCAGCATATTTTTTTTGGTACGTAGGACTAATAAATACCTACCAGTTAGTACTCACATTCACGTTTATAGCGTTATTTTATAAATAAACAATCGTTAAGTTTGTTATTCGGAACTATGTAAGGCAAGTCGGGCTTTCGGGCTTCTATGGAAGTACCGCTACTGGTTTTATCCATAATAATACCTGAATATGTGGGCATAAAGCACGAAGTTGGTGCAATTTCTTGCATAATTGACTTACAGCTAACCTATAGGTTAACAAGGGTAACTATTTCGTTTGTTTTCTACTCGGTTAAAACCTTAAAATAGAGGAGATACGTCTTGAGAGTTCTTGTGTGCTATACTATCTATTTAAATTCAACTAATTCATTCATTCAAAAAATACTTTTTCGCACACAAATAACTTTATCCAACTGTTTCAGTGTAAATGATATAAGGAAAATAAAGCGATGTCCACACAGCAAATGTAGTTCAATTTCCCTCTGGTACAAGACAGGGGCTGGTGACGCGGCCCTCCGAGGTCGGACCCTAACTTTGACTAATGATGGGCACACATTGAACCGCGGACAGATGGATCGTTTGTTTATTTTTATATATATTGTTGGCATGTGGATAACGAGAGCCTTTGGTACGAATAGTTTTTTTAGTATATTTTAATTTTATACTTTTGCCTTAAGCTGGAGGAACGCAGTTTTTATACCCTCGGCGATTTTTAGGGCGGGCTAAGTGTAACTTTTTTGTTGAGATGCTGCCTACGGCTAAACTGATTGTGGAATATATATTTTTAGTGAAAGTAATGACAAGCGGTCGCTCTCTTAAATTCTCTTCTTTGGAGAGATACGTCGCTGATGAGGCATTGGGAATTGGCTCAAGCCAACTCATTTGGTAGTAGATGCTGGTATGTATTTCTAAACAAGTGCTACAATTATCGTGATGTATTAAAAAAAATGTCCCTTGCCAGGACTGTTCCTACATGTTCTTCTGTTTCTGCAAAAAATCCTAACATGGGGAACCTCGAACCAAAAGCACAATTAACTTTTGATTTTTTTAAATCTCATATGATTAGCCATAAAGCTTGGAATATTCATAGCTAAAATTGCTTATCAAAATCAAAATAATCTTCATACTATTAGCCTTTTACGAATACCGGTCGTAATTCTCGATATTTATCCCGTAAACCCTATCAGTAAACCTTAAAAACTAAATCGGGAGGCAGAAATATTGAATTTCAGCAATAAGGTCTGGGTCCATCCGTCAGCAGTGACCCTAACCCTCGTCACGGCAGCTGCGCGACCCTCAGCTTTATGAAACAACCGTATGTATGGGGAAATTTTAATCTTTACATAGTGAGGTATCGGTAGATGCAAAATCTGGTTGGTATTTAGAATTTTTGTACTAGTATGATCAACAATCGCAGCTTATTATTGCATGTATTGCGATCTAATAATTGTCGAATTTATTCCCTTTTAACAAAAACTTATGTTTAATTAGTTTTATAATATACATCGTCATAGCATAACAACTTCAAATAGAAATATTCCATAGAAATTATTCGTTTGTTGCAAAACCTTGATATACGTATGTAGTACCTGCAATATTTTGTTCAAAAACTTACCCCAGTAAAAACTGCAAACGTTATCCTGGAACAAGAGATAAAAAATTATTTATATTAATTTTAATAAAAAAGACATGGTGTCGCTTAAAATAAATTTGTTACCTGAGAAAGGAATTAAATAAATAAAATAAATTATTTGACATAAAATAAAGTTTTGATAGGCAAAGCACCAAACAATTAGCAATAATTAAACTATCTTTATTTGTGATTTATTTTACTAATCTTCGACCAACAGAAATTCTACACGATTTTTCTGATTCCCAATACATTTACGCCCACAAGCTAATTCTTTTCGAACCCTACAGCAGATGCCAAAATCGAAAAAAGCGAGGGCGTAAATGAATATCCAAAACTCATTACGCCTTACACATCACCATCGATACATCTGTGTCCAACTAATGCGAAATAGGCGTGTATAATCTACTTTAGCTTCTGGTGCAAGATTGATAGGTCGCCGATGGACTTCTCCCCTAAAATATTCGGAAGTAAATAATTTCACGGCGTATTGCATTCATTATGGGTGTCACAATGTCTTGAATGGACGGGGAGATTTGCTGCTCAATCTCCGGGTGAGTATTAGCGGTGTTATCGACTTTTACTAGATATATCTGAAGAAGATTTGAACGACATTTTTCGGGGGTCAGAAGGGGTATAAGACATTTGACATAGTAAATATCTTCATTGCTTTCATTTCGGTCCAAAAACAATGTCAACTTGCAACGAACTATGATCATTTGTCACCAGTCACATAAACTCAATCTATCACGGTCCACTGCTGAACGTAGGCCTCGCCAGGAAAGCGCCAACCATCCCGGTTCTGAGTCATCCATCCGCTACCAACCACCTTTCTTAAGTCGTCGGACCATCGTGCTCCAGGACGTCCCACACTACGTGTGCCTAAGCGCGGTCTCTACTCAAACACTTGTCTGCTCCACTGGCCGTCTGACCGTCAAGAGAAATGGCCAGAAATGGCAAACAGCGTTCTTCTTTACTCCAAACTAATTATTTTATGATTCGCTAAAAATCTTATCATATTTCTTTTTTGAACATTTACACATTGCGTTATTTTCATTTCATAATATTAAGGGTATCAGCAAATATGCCGAAAAATATAATTAACTACAGTTCTGTTATTGGGATGAAGTATTCTACCATCAAGAACATTGTTATATTTAGACAATTTGCAATGTGCATTTACGTTCTTTAATAGGCCTATTAAGCTGTGATTACATTAGGCTAGGTGCGCGAACATCATCAATAATAAAGCCTGTAATACCATTAACATCTATAATTCAAAATTATATCGCAGTGGATGTTGCAGTCTAGGATATATCTATGTTCTTTTAGTGTTAGACAGAAGTTATCTATATACCCACATTAATTTATTTGTACTTTAAGTTTCGCGTTAGAATTCTAATTTTTAATAACATTTCTTTCTTTTTTAAATATTACTGCACATTTTATGATTTTAACCCACATTATTTTATTAATTCTCTAAAATAAGTATCTAAGTTCAAGGGCAAAAGTCTCTTGAAGAAATGTCACGAAAAATATCGATGTTTCTAGAATAAGGGAACCATCACCAAAACAGGTCAAGACAGCTCCCAGGCAGACTTTTAATTTTCCCCATGACGGAACCCACGCAGACGTTACATCAAAGTTTTTCCCGAAAACACTGATTACTTCTGAGTAAAAGTTAAATATTCATCACATCTTTGAAGTGAAAACCGTTATCGCTTTTGATAATATGGAAATTGTTTAATCTACTTTATCGAGTTCTAATATCGGGGCCCAAGTAGGTGGTAGGTAGGTCCCAGTTTAATTCCCAGGGCGTGCAAAATGTAATTTTGTTTTTCTAAGAAATTCTGACGCAGTCTGAATAATGAAATGCACCTTTACTTAGATCGGGGTTATTCATGTGTTTTTATCTACTTTAAGAAATGACGGATCGATATTAATTAGCTTCTTAATACTAAAGGAGGCCTTTGCTCGGCCGCATCAATATGCGGTATCTATCATCAAAAGCCCATGCTTTCATTATGTGTACCTTAATTAGCCTCCTTTATACTTTACAAGACCGGTATTATCTTTAAAATTCCCAGAAGACATATCGAATTGTCCTTCAAAATTTTTTTTCATAAATTCTTAAAATATTTTGGAGTGTAACTATCGCCTACAACGATGCGTCGTGAGCGTGGAGCTGTTTGGCGCCGGGGGAATCGAACCCCAATACTGCTTGACAAATGGTTGCACATGTCCGGTGGAACGTAACGATGGTCTTCTAATGTATCTGTCAATTGTGTGTACGTATTTGTTCTAGTCGGGTGATCATTTTTTTTAATCATATTAATTTTGTATTACGTAAAAACATACATAAGTATAAACGCATTCCTGTATCCTAGGAAGAGGTGCATTTCTACAAGAGAAGAAGAGAGCTTATATTTTTCGCAAAGGCTGGCAACACACTGATGATTCCTCTGGTATTGTGGGTGTTCATGGGCGGTGCTGACCACTTAACATCAGGTGGCTCAGTTGCTAATTTGCCCTCTTTTTACATAAAACATGTCGTACTGTGGCTCGTGCCAGGTCGCCGATACCGCGTACTCTCTCGGCGCTCAATGCTCTCCTGGACAGTGCACCACACTGTGATATTTTTACAGAGGAGTGGAAGGTGATTTTGTTGGAATGTTTGCGGTATTGTGAATTGAATGTGTGATGTATGACTGTGCTTATATTTTGAATTAAATTTTGTAAATATTTTGTAGAATTTAATATAATTTTATATATTTTGTTAATTTATATTTGTTTCGCTGTTTTGTGTTTATTTTTTCTTTAATTTTATGATTCTTATTGTGTATCTTATCGATTAGTGTAATTGGTTTTACCGTATTGATCGAATAAATAAATAAATAAAATAGATATATACATCTTTGTTTACTCCTACGAGAATCCAGGCGTGCGTAAATTATTGCATGAATTTCGACACATATCGCGCCAGGTTTTTAAAAGTCAAGTTACCCAAGACGCCATTAAAAATGTTATAATTATTAAGATTTATTGTCGTTACACAAAAATTAAAGTTCACGTTTTTTCGCGCAACTTGTCGTAAATCACGTGGGTCGCTTGATCGATTAATGTAAATATTTTGCAAGCCTTTAATATTGCGTGCTGTATGGTAATTTGTGGTATACATACAAGAGCTATAATTTGAACGGCCTGTTTTATACAGTGACCTAAATCGACGTGTGTGTTCGATAACTGACTTTTTCTACATGGGATTAAGTAAATAAATAAATATACCCAACAGTCACATACATAGTTCCTACACTAAGATACAAGTCCTGGGTTTTGTATATTAGAAAGTACAAGAGACTTTTCGGTTTCGCAAATACTCATAACCGAAACAAATATTTGTGAATCATACAAACTCTCCGTTTGCAAGCTGGTGTCTAGGCAACTGTGCGACGAGGCTGTTGAATTCCCAGAATATCAAATTATGCCCGGTAAATGTCATAATTGGACCTTTATGAGAGAGTTATAAATAGACTAGGAAAAAACCTCTTTTCCGTTCCTGCATCTAAATAGCTAAATACGGGAGTAACCAAGTTTTACTTCAACAAAGACTATAGATTATACAACACTCTCATCTCTCTTTTGAATTAAAAGATTAGAACCATATAAATGAAATCTAGAACGACATCTCCCAAATCGCAAATCCATTGGCATCCATAACTATAGGTGCAAACTGCGGGCTGCGTCGAAATGGGACGGCAAACTTGCCTCCGGCGCGGGGAACAATGAAAACTTCCACGACCGACTAATAAGCGAGACTCCGATTCGAAATTAACTGTAGTTAGAATTATAATTTGTAGTATCGCATGTCGAAAGTACGTGTGGTTGGGGCGTGCGGTTGGCGCTTCTTAGTTTGTGACGTCATTGTTATGAATTGTTCCCGATTGTGAAGTTGGTGGTGCAAAGGATTACATGAGATGTTAAACTGTTCCTTAAACGTAAATATATGGTTTCGATTGGGTTTTTGGAGAGTGACAATGTTGTAATGACCTCTGAGGCGCGTAGTTCCAATGGATCTGTTTTTTACAATGAAATGTCATGTAGTTTAACTGTGAAGGACATTTGCATATTTAAAAATCTAAGGAACTTCTTTAGTGTTTAATCTGCCAACTCATACTAGGTCAGAATGATGGATAAAAGTCTTAACGTGGGAACTTTATAAGTTCATGATAAGGACTATATCGAATGATGGATTATAAATTCCTATATTTAAGTCTTGTAGAAATATTGCCTTGAGCAATAACTCGGCACTATAAATACTATAACTATGAAACTTACCATAAGTTCAACACATTCCCATCCATCCATAATCAAAACGAAATAACAAAGTTACCCAATAAAATCCTTTTATGAGTCTATTAAAACTCAATCAGGCACCCCAAGATAGAATTCAAATTCCGATTGAAAATTTTCGCTTCACTCGTCTATGTCATCTCCTGTACCGAAACTGATAACAATGTGAAGGATTAAAACCCAATTACTGTGGTGTTAGGGGTCGAAAGACACCCCATGGTGAAAAACCATTTGAATTACTGCAAGTTCAGCAGATATAATTGAAAGTTAATGGCGTGAGATGTTTGTAGGTTAACGATGTATAGTTTTGCTGTGAATCGATTGGTGGATTTCAAGGGCTTTTTTTGGTAACATAAAAGCTAGACTTAGTTGGACTGATGCCAAAACTTTATAGAACGAATTGTATGATCTAATATTTTTTCGGGTTTAGGTGATAGACAAGTGTGTAGTTATTAATACCTTAGATAAATTATAAATGCGAAAATTATTATAAGCGCAAAAGCTGCTGAATGGATTTTAATAAAACGTTACAGGCCTTAGCCTATGTCCTAACATATGCAATAATAATTGACAAAGATACTGGCTAGCCCGCGATTTTCTCTGTGTGGAAGCTTGCTTTCGTCTTCAAAATATATACGTATCATCACGCTACGATCAATTGGAGTGGAACATCTATGAGAAATATGGTTAAAATAGGAAAAAAATATAGATTTTGCAGTTTCTCATAATATTTCAATACATTAAAAAGTAGATATAAATAAACAATTAAATACACCTAACAGTCATATATATAGTTCTGACCCCACATTAGACTACAAGTCTAGCCTCCAATACCCAGACCAGACATTTGTCCCAGTGCGGGGATCGAACTCGCGGCCTCTCGTTTCAAAAGCTGGTGTCTAACCATCTACGCTGTTATTTGTTGGTTAAGCCCCCATTTCTGACAGCAAAAAGCAGTACTAAACTGTAAGAATAACAATTTTCACGAGAAACAACCTTTCCGAGCGCAAATATTTATTTGAAGCCATCTTGTTAAACATTTTACTCGAACAAAACACTTAGTACTAGAAATATTCTGCCTCTGTCCCCCAGGTAACTTTATTAAGTGCGTTTCAAAACTTGTGGTGGATTTAATTTTACTTTTTTCATTTTATACGAGTGCCAAAGTTTTGCAGTTCTCAAATTGTGAAGTTTTTTATTCGTATCTCGAGAGTTGATGTTATTGTTCGAAATGTTTCGCTTAATATTTGCTCATGTAAACGACTTTTAGAAAATATATTGGTCATGAATTGTTTAGTATCTTGTATATCATGTAAAAAGTTGCTTGAGAAAATTGAATTTGAATTCTTTAATGTGTTCTGATAGTTC
Organism: Cephonodes hylas; assembly: GCA_030295005.1. Classification (NCBI taxonomy): domain Eukaryota; kingdom Metazoa; phylum Arthropoda; class Insecta; order Lepidoptera; family Sphingidae; genus Cephonodes; species Cephonodes hylas. The sequence goes on from AP025364.1 coordinate 13,649,546, forward strand.
GCTTATGCTTGAAGATTGTTTATTTAGTTTGAAATATTGTGTACTTTTTATATTATCAAGACTTTTTATGCGGCCGTATGAAATTTATACAGTATAAACGATATAGCATTTACCGATTATAGATTTTACATTTATGTTATTGTTTTTGTTCATGAATTTATGACGAAATTACTACGTACCTATGGCTCAAGAATAGGTATTGCTAATGTACGTCCAATATAATAACATTTGCCAGTAGAAAAGTTTCAAAGTCTCAACCCATCCGATGCAAAACCATCAAAACATCTCAAACGCCATACTCTAGAACATTCGCCCCACTATATTTTTCAAAATACATTCCACACAAATATCCCTCGTAACACCGCATAATATTTCACGGTGGAGAGATTTTTGACTGCTGTAAAGAAATTCAAGCAAACACGTTTATTGCTAGCTGCGGTCGTGCCGACAATTTTATGGCGAGATACGAAATTTTCTACACAAATGCAGCGCAGACGGTGTCACGCGTGCGCCTCTCGAGTCTCGTCGAGGGCTTAACCGCACACAGGCACGTTTGCGAATGCATTTGCTTATTGCAAACCCGGGTTTGGTGCGGCAATTTTTGCTACAGACTCGCCTCCGCGCCGTGCCGTGTGACGGTCATTAAAATTTTGATACTTTTGTGAATACCCATTATACTGTTGCCATTACGTGTTAGTTGGCTATGCGAATTTGATCGTGGGTGTGTTTGAGGTTAGACGTTTAAGGTATACGGTTCGAATAAAACATAAATAAACTTGCAAATCTGTGAACACATAGCAAATGATTTCTTAGCTATGTAGTGTGGTAGACAAAGGCCCATTGCCTTGTAAATAATCAAAAAGGTGATATAGCATCTCCTTGATAAATAGACTTATAGAAGATATTTTGACAAAGACCAGATTAATAATTTAAAAGAAGAGGACTGGGTAGGTAGGTAACAAATCCGACAGTTTTTGGGACGAAATTGAAAATACTTCTATTTGGAAGTTGTACAAAGTTTTTACAACAATAATTTACAAATGTCTTGAGGGCGAAGACGAAGTATCATTCTACATAAAAAAATTTATTAGAAAAGCTGGAAATATATACCTAAATTTGATAGTAAAGCCGCGCGATATAAAAATTTGATAGACATATTATTCCTATAAGTTTTAATTTTTTTTCAATAGGATGTTGGTTTGCCGGAGGCTCGTTAAACTGCAAAGGTTGGATCGATCATTATCGACTATTCCAGAAGTAGTCATGATTGTAATAATGGTTCACATTTGCACATTGGAAGGTGCCATATGTCGTGGCTATTAAGAAAATGAGAAATCTATATATTACAGTTTGATGTCACTTGTTCTACCGGTAGCTGCAGTTGGATTCGTGTTTGTTTGAAACTATTGGAGGTTCCAATGCGATTCTGTAATTTGGATCCGTTAAGTTTCTATGAAGATATGTGCAATCAATAAAGGAATGGATATTGTGTTATAATAAATATAACAATTGTGACAATACGTGATTTAGAATTACTTGTACCAATGTTGTATTATTGTGGTGTACAATAAAGAATATAAATAAATAAATAATAACAGTCGGACCAGACATACTGGACTACATAGGCAGCCTTGTGGCGCAGTAGGCTAAAAATCCGCTTGCGAAACTAGAGGCCATAAGTTCAATCCCCATGCCAAGACAAACTGTGGAATCCACAATTTTTTCCAGCCTCAGCAATCGAAAAGCCTCTCGTAGTTAATGTTACTCACGACACAAGACTTGTATCTTAATATGGGTTTAGAACCATTTTTATGGCTTGGGTTAATTTATTTATCTATACTAATATTATAAGCTGAAGAGTTTGTTTGTTTGTTTGTTTGAACGCTAGGATCTCAGGAACTACTGGTCCGATTTGAAAAATTCTTTCAAGATTAGATAGCACATTTATCGAGGAAGGCTATAGGCTATATAACATCACGCTACGACGAATAGGAGCGGAGCAGCAATAAAGAATGTTTCAAAATCGGGGACATTTTTTTCTTTTTGTGAGCTTCCGCTGCGTGCGCTGCGGAAACGGTTAAAGTTTCGCTAAAATAATGTATGAGAGAAATGTTCCTCTTTAAAAGTTCTAAAAAAATGTCCGCGACAGCATATGTCTATTCTTTAAGGTTGGCTCACTATAACGTTTTTTATCCTAACCAAATTTTTTTAAATAAAGTTTTATTTGTGAAGGTGTTTTTATAAATATGATATTAATTCTTATCCAAATAAATACGTTATTCATTACAAGTATTTAATTTAAAATAAAATTGCCCTTTACATCATTTGATTTCACTGAGTATCTTAGAAGATATTGCAATTTTAAAATAATGATCAAGCGCGCAATAATGATGCACAAGGCGCCGATCGACGCGTTACGGTTTCACGTTTGAACAATTTGACCGAATTGTATGATTTTTTGTATGGAGATAAATAGGACTCAGAGAAGTAAAATAGACAACAACTTATTTTCCTTCTGAACTCAACCCTGTAGTCTACGCGGACGGAGTCGCGAGCAAAAGCTAGTTATCTAATAAAATGAAGGCCGGCAAAATTATGTGGACCGAAATAGACCTGCGTTGGCGCCTGTTAGTAATTGTGCATGTTACTAAACATGCTATTGATAGTTCTGGATTGATACAATGTTACACTATTCGCTTACAAAGTGATATCGATTCAGGACATAATTGCTGGGCTGACCATAGCCGTTCCGAACGGTGATTACTATTCCAGTGGATACGAAAATACTTCTATTGAATGCTATTCATGGGTACAATATGTTTTAAACAACACTTTAAAATTGATTATAGCCTTATAAGGAGCTTGGTATCTTTTTCCAGAAAAGGATTTTCAGGGCTCGATTTGTATTAAAATTCGACAAAATTGGTTCAGCTTGCATAAATAGCCTTGTGGCGTAGTTGGATATACACCATATTGCGATGCTGGAAGCCACAGGTTCAATCGGAATATGTTTGTGTGACCTACAAATATTCGTTTCGGTTCATGTAAGACTTCTCATGCATCGTTTTTGACATCCATGATACCATAATAGTGCCTCAGCGAGAGGTCAGAATTATGTGTCTGCTGATTGTAAAAAAACATTAAAACAACATAACTCAATTTAGAAAACCTCTTGACAAGATAGATCATCGACAAAATGTTCAAAATAAGGCCTTTTTTTTTTTTTTTCCATGGGGAAAATCCTCTTGGATCCCCGTGTCCAGAAGGCAAACGGGGTATGCCGGACTTTTACCGGCTAAAAACCCCATGTTACTCCCTCTGCACTTTGGAGGGTCTTCGGGAACTCAAAATGAACGCGCCGAATTGCCTCCAGTGCCTTGCTTATAAAGCACGCATCGGCCTAAGCATAAAATAATAATAAATAAATAAATATACAATAATACATCAAAATAAGGCCTAGCATACAGTAAAGAGTAACTTCCCTCCAATGTGTCTATTAAGCAAAGCTGAGGTAAACATCCCCGCAGTTAGCCTAACCAATCGGGGAATAATTTCCGCCGTTCGCTCACTCGAGTGAAATAATCGTTGACTGGGAGGAATTTGACTAGCGTATCGTGTTATTTGGTTGCACGTCATTTCCGTACTATCGAACCAGAAGATTCTAGAAGCGTCTATGAGTGTGTTTAAGTCCACACTGGCCTTATGCGATATTGGGATTTTACAAATCACAAAATTATCGCACGGTATAAGCAGTACGTTTCACAACATAATGTCCCTTTGATAACAATGAAAATTAATGTAATAAATGTGTACATTTTTTTAAGTTAGTAGGTACTGTAACTGAATTAGTCGTGCACACGGTGTTTGCCTATTATTGATTGTTGCATTAATTTTTTTTTATTGTGTTTTATTTTTTATTGTAATTTATAAATGTAAACAATTTTTGGCTAACCTAAATAATAAATAAATAAACTGTCTCTTGGTCTGGAAGGATAAACCCTACTCACATCTGTTTTCCCGAAGGAGTATGCAGAGGTGCATTTCTGCACCCTTAGTTCGCCAATTCGTCCCTCATAATTGGCGAGGAACTGTTGCTGCTACTAACAACTACTAACGTGCAAGCTCTGGAATGAACTCCCTGCCTCGGTGTTCCCCGAGCGCTATGACATGGCCTTCTTCAAACGAGGCTTAAAAACAGTACTTTCCTCACGGTAGGCAGCGGCGTGGCTGTGCCCCTGGCATTGCCAAGTCCATGAGGGACGGTGACCGCTTACCATCAGGCGGGCCGTCAGCTCGTCTGCCTGCTAGGGCAATTAAAAAAAATAAATAAAAAATAAATAAGAATTTCCTTATGCAAGAACCCAAGAACAGCTTCCTCCACTCGATAATGAAACCTGCCTCTTTTAAATGCTAAAACCTCTTATAAAAGTAAACATGATTGATAGTGTTGTAATCAATTTTCTATAAGCTACAAGCTTATAGAAAACTTATGGAAAAGTTATATTTGAATAATTTTGATTTGGCTTTAATCTAGTAAATGTTAGTTAAAGTTTATTCTGACTTATAGCTTCAGCCATGGCCGCTACAATTATTGAGAATCATTCAATTTACAAGAAGAGAGTGAAAGTGGAAATATAATGAATGAAGGAATAAATTAATGTACAACCAGTGCTCATTAATACCATAGTATAAATTTATCACGAATATTAATGGCGTTTTAAATTATTTCTCACTCGTGCGCGAACACTTTTCGGTTATCTTAATTAATCCACTTATATTTATACTGATAGCGTGTAATTTATTGTTTTTCTTTAATACAGACGCGATCGAAAATGGAGAGCAGGTTATGCTCAATAGGAATTTCAATTATCTTCTTTATCAATGATGTTTTAACAGGTGAGACTGACCTTCAATAAATAATAAATAAACGTATAGAGTTTCGAGCTTACATTAGGAGACAACTCCTGTGTCGTGGGTTTAGAAACTACAAGAGACTTTATGGTCACACAAACACCCAGACCCGAAACAAATATTTGTGGATCACACAAACATTTGTCTCGGTGCTGGGATCGAACCCGCGGCCACTCGTTTCGCAAGCTGGTGTCTAGTTAACTGCGCCACGGGGCTGTTACTTTTATGATTGTATATTTATTATATAGTTAGGTCAAGGTTTATCTTTAAGTTCTACAAAAGAAATGACGATGTATGTAATGGCGACATTTCCATTTAAGCCTAAAAGCCTTCTGCCTTACAAAATTCCGCATATAACCTTTAAGCTTTGAATCTTTAAAAAAAAATTGACATATAAAAAAGAATAGGACATACATATGAGTGACATATTGATATACTGATATTAATTATTATTACTTACCATATAAACAATATGTTTGTGTATGATAGGAGCAGCTCTATAAACGTATTTTTGTCCCACACATTCCACAATGGATTCCCATTAACAAACAATGTATTGGTGCCAAATCGATTAGCCGGCCAGAACGGCAACAAATCTTAAAATGTAAAAGCCGATAAAAGTCCACGTTGAGACAACTGAGCCGTGTTTGTACGTCAATAAAATTACAATGTTGTCAGTTATTGAAGCCGAAAGCCACAATGTTACTATGAAGCTGAAGTGGCTTTTAACTAGACTGTAAACTATGTTTGTTAGAATAGTCACGTGCCAATGTGTGTAGAGTACTTTAAGAGTTACTTACCTAAATTACTTACGATACATACCCCGCGGCTACGTCGAATTTTGATGTCCAAACATTCTTCTATGTGCTACTTTTTTGTAAACTGACTTTTCGAAGATATATGTATTTGCAAAAAATCATGACGTACTTTTATGGTAAAGGACAAGAACGTGATAAAGTTCTTATGAATTTCTTAAGTAGGTAGTCCGCCCATCCGCACTAAACCAGAGTCGTGTACTGAGGCTTATGTCTCTCACTTATTGAGGATGTTCGTGCCAAGCAGTGGCACCTAAATTTGCTGCTGATGATAATGTTGATGATGATTACTCCATAATATGCATTTACAGTTCCACCCGATGCCTGTTTCGCCAACTTCAGATGGGACGATTGTGGGAAGCCCCCTGTTCCAGTCATGTACTACTGGAAGCCTGGCTCCAGGTGCGAGGTCGGGATGTGGCGAGGTTGCCTGCCGAACCTCAATATGTTCCAGGATGAGTACGAGTGCGTATCAACCTGCATATTCGCCGTAAGAGCTATGCCTGAAGACTATCACAATCTGATCAATGACGAGGATGATGAGGGCTTAGTGACCAGTCCTCCTGTTAACGTGTCGGATGTGTCTGAAGACGCAGTATCTAGCACACATCACGATGGTAAAGAAGAAGGTATAACGGCCACTGGTGATGCCACTCACGCTGGTGATGGTGCTAAAGCTGGAAATTCCACCAAGGCTGGTGATGGCGACAAAGCTGGTGATACCACCGTCGCTGCTAAAGACACGGGTGCCTCTGAAGCTCCAGCTGCATCTACAGCTCCACCTCCAGCGGCATAAGTGAAACGACCGGGCCAGCGTAGGATGCTTATTGTGATTGTTTAATAAATATCAAGAAAGAGTGATACATTACGTTACCGACAAGTTTCTTTCGGTTAACAAATGCCTTTTCTTGCCTTGACCTTCCTATTCGTAAGTTCCGAAAGTCTTTCGGTGTCTTTCATTATTGTCTCGTCGTCTTGCGGCACAAGCTTACGGCGTGTAATCTAAAGGCTCCAGGGTTAGATTCCCGGGTCAGACAAGTTGCTTTTTATGATTAGCACTAGATCATTATCATTATCATCAGGTCCACTCAGGTTTCTTGTACCATTAAAATAATTTAGGCTTTAGCCCACCACGCTGGCACTACTATAAATGTGCCTCAAAAACAGATGTAATCCACCTATTAGAATTAATTAAATACAATTGGGGTAATGTAGGTACAGATCTATCTCTATGTCTATCTTATCAGTAAATATAGGCGTGAGTGTGAATGTATGAAGAAAGGTCAAAATCAAAGTAAGAAATGCAGGAGTAGACACATATTTGCAAAGTAGGAAAATCTTAAGTCTGTTTACATATCTCATGTACTGCAATTTTGAGAATGTATAAAAGTATACTATACGTTTTTTAAAGTTGCCGGTGGCGGGTACCGACGCTACCGCGTTGTACATACGACAATAAATCATGCTACAAGATTTTACTACCACGGTCATGAGCGTTGCATAAGCAGAGGCGAAAGCGATTAAATAATGTCTTTTTCTCTCTTATCATGAGTCCATGTATGTACCCAAACCTTTTGAGTATGGGCTTCCTCTAAAACTGAGGGGGTTTAAGCCGTAGTCCACGATTCTGGCCTCTTGCCGATTAGCGGATTATGCCAGCTTGATAGCCTAGGACTTTTGTCTAAATGCCTTCTACTCTTTACGCCAAAGAGATATGGTTAAATGGAACAAGTACCTTTGATGGTACTTTCGACCAAAATATAGCTTCCAAAAGCAAAAATCCATACCGTTTCCACTAATCATAACAATAATGTCGGCATTTTCTATCATCATTTACTAAGTTGCTTTGTACAGATACCAAAAAGACCTTGTTATTTCATTCAAGATTTTCAGACCAGACTCAATTATGCAATAAATTCCTTCTGCGGTCTAGATTTGAAATAAACCACGGTTATATTTCCAGTCATATTATTATGATGAATTGTATTAAATTTACCTAAATTTACTTATGAGTTTAACACCGTCTACCCAAACCTTTGTATAATTAGGTCTAGATTAAATTTGTTATTACAATGAAATAGATAATATTTATAACCGTTAATTAGCACGGATAGAATTAATGAAATTATTTTACTCATATTAATCAGTTTCTAGGTCGGAATTTCGGAAAATTTCTAATCTTGTAATTATGTGGTTGGCTTGTGATCGTTCTGCTCCAAAGAATTTGACAGTAAAGACTTAGACAAACAAAGCAGCAAAGCAACATTAAGAAAGCAGAATTTATTATAACAGGATTATGTGATTATAACAATGCTTTTTATAATTATTTGGTACCATTGATATGATAGTATTCTAAAACACAATAGCGCCGTGCAGCAGTATGAATGTGGATAACGATGATTTTCCTAAAAGACCGGTAACTCATCGATAATTCCTCCGGCATTGTGGGAGTTCCCGTGCGGAGTTGACCCCTTAAGATCAAGTATCTCACCAGCAGGTTTGCTTCCTTTGCCATAAAAAGAAACAAGCAACAATAAAGTTACCCTGAAGGCTTAAAGTCAATGAAATATTCGTAGTAATAATGGGTAAGTCAACTTTCAATGGTAGAGGAGGCCCGTACCTAGCACTGGGTCGTATATAGGCTTATGATGATGATCGATGATGGGCTACCTCGTGGTCTCACGGTACAAGTATGTGCCGTGCGATCTAGAGGTCCTGGGTTCGATTCCCGGGTCGGGCAAAGTATTTTTGGGTTTTTCCATTAGGAAATTCTCAGTAGTAGCACAGAGTCTAGAAATGTGCCCGAAAAACGGCAATAGGCGAAATGTGGGTGCGGAAATGGATCTCTGCCTACCGCTTCGGGAAATATAGGCTTGAGGTTATGTATGTATGACGTTGGATCTGGATGGAATGTCTTTGGAACCAAGCTAAGACTGGCATATGTCTGACCCTATTCGTGACTGAGGGTTCAAATCGCTCCCGCTTATGCAACGCGCTATCCATGTTATTATAAAGTACAGCTCCTTGTTCTCGATTCGAGGACATTTTTCATAAAACAGCGCGTGTTTACATTGCGATACATTGTTTTATAAAGCGAATCGCGTAGAGTGGAGAATTAATGGATGTTAGACGGTTTGAACGATCGCTTCCTCCCGTTGCTCTGGTGGATATTGGTATTTACCAATATCCACCAGAGCCAATTTTGGCTTGGTGTCATAAAATTGCCATCGTCTCTCGTTGCTAGAGGTCCTAAGTTCTAATCTTAGGTGGGGAAATATGTTATTGAGTTAGAAAGTTGGAAAGTTCTTAGTAGCAGAATGGAGCCTGGAGTTGTACCCCAAAGCCGAGAATACGTTCGCCCTCTTTTACGGGAAGAAAAAAATATTGTTTTTTCTAAAATTGGGTTCAGATATACACCACTGCCTATTAGATAAGTTGGTAGTATTTGTGGATTTATTTTCATTACAATTTTCTTAACATTAAAACTGCTATATTTATTTATTTATTTTTATTTATTTATTTATTTGCTTTATTGGACACCACAAAAATAACATATTATAGAAATAATTACAAAAATTTCCAAGAGTGCCACAATGGGCGGCCTTATCGCTATTAGCGATCTCTTCCAGACAACCCATAAAAAAAGAAGTTAACAAAAATAAATGGGTGGTCATGGAATTACAAAAAGGGAAAGAAAAAAAAAAAACAAAAAGATAGAAAACCAAGAAAAAAAAAACAAAAATAAATAAGGTGTACAAATATATTTGACGGAAACAACATTGGATCGGATTAATTATATTTGGTGTAGTGTGCTTTGAGTCTACTCTTAAAAGTAGCCAACGACTGAGCTTGTCTTATAGATAAAGGGAGATCATTCCACAAGCGAGCGGCATGCACTGTAAATGAATTCCCAAGAAAAGAAGTACTATGCTTGGGAATTTCCAACGTCAAATTCTCTAGTGATCTAAGAGGTCGTGTGTGGGTGCTGCTTAGAAAGTGAAATCGTTGCTGAAGGTAAGTAGGTGACGGAGGAAGAAAAAGAATACGGTAAAGAAGACAAAGAACACGAGTATTTCGGCGAAGACGCATAGACAGCCACTTGAGTTTTAAACGAAATTCGGAGACGTGGTCATATTTGCGTAGCAGGGAAATCTAAAAAATATATATCATTCAGGGGATGGAGGTGCTGGTATTTGAACCCAGGTCTTTCAGCATGCGAAGCAGGCACTCTACCACTGAGTTATACCCCCAGGTGGAGTACACGTCGAAAATATTTATTCTGTTTCTAATTCACACTACTTAATTACTTGTTTCAAAACGATACTATTTTAAAAGAAATGTATTGTGGTGGACTAAAATCTTAACCCTAAAGCTTCTTAATTGTAGAGGAGGTTCGTGCCCAGTCGTGGGAGTTTTATATGTATGTATCGCAGGTTTTCAGGAATTAATAAACTCTCATTGTCATCCAAATAAGTATACTCCAAAGCAGTGGCGTGCCTAGGGTGTCAAACTAAGGCAAGCCCAAATGTTTATTTAGTAGCAGCATATTTTTTTTGGTACATAGGACTAATAAATACCTACCGGTTAGTACTCACATTCACGTTTATAGCGTTATTTTATAAATAAACAATCGTTAAGTTCGTTATTCGGAACTATGTAAGGCAAGTCGGGCTTTCGGGCTTCTATGGAAGTACCGCCACTGCTCCAAAGTTACATATTACATAGTCTTCACCCCACACAAAGATACGAATCTTCTGTCGTGGATTTTAGTAACTACGAGAGACTTTTCGATCTCGCAAACACCCAGACCCAAAACAAATGTTTGTGGATCACCCAATCATTTGTCTTACGCATGGTTCGAACTCCCTGCCACTAATTTAGCTATCTAGTGACTAGCGAACTGTGTCAAGGGGCTGAAATGCCTTTTAATGCCGTAAATCCTGGAATTTCCGAACCAACATATATATGTACTCAAATTATTATTATATAAACTGTACTAAATACCGGTTGGTATACTGATAGATTTATCGATACAACAGAATCTGTTTGAGCTTGCAGAATGTATGTTCACAGTGAATCATCACGCGTTTTAACGGTTATGAAAAATGTTGGAAGGAAGTCTGTTAAAACCATCCACACAAAATGGTTTGTTATGATGAAAGGTCTTGAAGGCAAAATCGTTATTAAATCAAATCGTCATCATCATCAGCCCATATTATACAGGGTGTATTTAGACCGTGATCGAAAACTGAGGCAGGTAATAGCGATAGTGATTACAAACCCTCTGGCATTAAAGAAAATCCCGACAAACAATAATTTTTTTGAGGTTTTCCATACAAACCACATACTTTTAACACCGATGGTTGTATGGAAAACGTAAAAATTTTTGTTTTTTGTCGGGGTTTTTAATATCGCCACTGGGTTTGTGATCACCCTCGCTATTACCTGCCTCAGTTTTCGATCACGGTCTAAATACACCCTGTATGTTTCACTGCTGGGCACGGGCCTCCTCTATCATTGAGAGGATTTACACCTTCAACCACCACGCTAAACTAGTGCGAGCTGGCGGACTACACACCTAAGAAATTCTTTAGAACTTTCAGGGTGTGCATGTTTCATCATGATGTTTTCCTTCACCGTTAAAGCAACTGATAATCATTGTGAATACACATATAACTTCAAAAGTCAATGGTATGTTCTAGGGATTTGAACCCGCAATCATCGAGATTCTCGGCAGCACACCTAAACGGCCATCACTGCCTTTTTAAGCTACATCAAAACCCTAAAATTGGGAAAAACATTTTACTTCGAATATTAACACAATCTAGTCGGTACGAATAAGCCTGGATGATCAAAATACAGCCAAACAATCTAGACATGGAAAACAGAATACCACAGCTCCTAGCCACCCAGAGGTAGATAAATCATATTTCGTAGGTTCAGGCTTCCAGGAAGACGTGTTGAGATCTCTATATATGTGTGTCCACGTCTCGCATAGTGTGAAATATTGAGGGCGGGTGAATTCAGAAAATTGATTTATTATACGCCGTTCTGTGTGCATGTTAGAACGTGGGAGTTAGATCTTGATTTTCCATACAAAGGGAGCCATAGCCTGTGTTTCTATATGTGGTATTAAAGGTTAACTACGAAGTCCCAATTAATGAGCATAATTACTGGTCTCTTTAATAAGTTAAGTCATACATACATATATATGTACATATTGCCGTTCTTCTAGCACATTTTTAGACTCCGTGCAAGAACACTGCCAGATCTCGAAATCAGACCTGGATCAGTTGCTTTAATTATACACGGTGTCTAAAGACACTGATCGAAAACAGGGGCAGGGAATAGCGACAGCGATTACAAACCCATTGGGTTTAAAAAAACTTCGACAAAAAATTATGTTTTCTTAAAAAGTGCTCGTCTCAGCAAATATGGGGTTTCACGGATACGGTTAAGGAACCCTCAAGAATAGAGTCTTCATATTCCTCAAAGGGCTTTTGTGTGTTGTCATGGGCAGTTTTGACCATTAGGCGGTTCATTTGCTCATATACCTCCTTTCCCATATAAAAAACCTGGTCTCAACACCAAAACCATATACTAAATCATATCGCTCAGTGCTAGCGTTATTAGGCTACGGTGGTCAGCCTTCATTAGCCAGCAGTTACTTGGCATAATTTATTCATAGCTGCAGCTTTAAAAACTTTGCTCGTTAACCGCCGCCTGTGGATAGTCTGGCGATAAGGACTTGCTGGGATTTTCATTAAGTATTATGGGTTGGTGGTTTGGTATATGTATGGTGTTGGGGATGGAAGAGAGATTTCGGTACTTGAATAAGGATTGATTTTGGGTCCTACTGTTGTTGGCATGGTGGTAAATGGCCTCCCAATTTTAGGTCGCGATTGTAACTGGGCAGAAATTTGTCAATGGTTGGAAATGTGTTGGAAAAACGGCGCATCAGCCTTACTATCGGCCCTTTTGGATTTTAAACATCACTATCGAAATGTGAATATTAAGATACTTTGTTACATATAGGCGCGAGTGTACGATTTAAATTGCTTTACACCTCCCTATTTTTATTAGAGGTCCTCGAACTGTTTGTTCTAGTATTTTTATTGTTAATAGATAAAGATAGCTTTGTAGCAACCAAAAGTATGCAGGTTTTAACTAAAGTAATGGAATATAAAACGCATATTTAATTTAAATATGGAGTTATTATAAATACAGAATGACTGGTATCCGCAAAATTGGCGATTGCGGTCGCAGCCATCCGCAATTCGGAAAGGGATGCGCGAGCTCGCTGGGGCATACGAGACTTTCAACTATTGTCATTTAATTTTAAATGTTGAAATAATCTAAACAAAAAATAAAATTCTGCGTTTAAAACAAATGCTGTAGTTGAAAATGCAATTGAAACGAATGATGCGATTTTCTCATCCAAATTGAAAGTGGAATTTGATTGGTAAAAAAGTTCGCGTGCGTTGCATACTGTAATATACATTATGTATGATATGTTGCAAGCGGTCCATTTAAGCTTCGCTGGCTTGCAATATATTTTCAATGTAATTTTATTAAACTGATAATGTCTAAGTTCAGTAATTTGACACAACTCACATAGCCTTAGAACTTTCCTAAAATTTTGCACTACCCAACATATTCAGCGATTCATTATGATTTATTTAGATGAGCCCTAATTTTATTTAAAATAAATAATCAAGTAAAACCTCTCAATGGTAGAGGAGACCCGTGCCCAGCAGTGGGACGTATATGGGTTGATGATGATGATGATATAGAATCTACAATATTTTTTGCTGTACCTAAACAAAGAAAATCTGAATAGAAAATAAAGGGCTGCCATAGTCACTTTTATAAAATTCATAATATTACACGCCACCCTAATTACTAAGAAGTCGTGACAACTCTACGTTTAATTGTAGGTTCGCCACGCTCTGAGTATAGACATTTCTTTGCTAGTATATTCAACTGTTTTGTTCTTCTACGAGTAATTCTAAGGAGGATAATAAACAAAACAACATCAAATGCTCCCTCCCAATCAGTGTTAAATCAGCAGTGTATCTAAAATGCACTTTAACGAATACTAAGGCTGTTAACGTTAAAATGTTTAACTAACCGATGCAGCCAAGTTATGGCGTGTTCAAAATTGCATTGCAATTGAGATGGTGCACCAAGTTTCTACTGAACTCGAGTTCCTAACTTGTACTTGTATTATCCATGCCGGCTTCTTTGCCTCTCGGAGGCGATATTCAATTTATATAAATTCCTTGGGCATTACAACGTCTGGATCGACTGCTGGATCACGTTTATCGTCGTGTGATGTTTGGGTTATTGGTTTTATTGGTGGGTTGTTAGTGTGCTTTATCCTTGGTTCCATTAATGCCTTTTGTTTTTTCAAATTTTGCATATTTCTGACGTCATATATTATCAATATTTAATATTATCACCAGCAAATCTGCATACAGAGTGATACTGAGTGCATTTTTGAAGAGAAAGTTTCAGGGTGATGTGTTTGTGATAGTAATCTCTTCTAGGCCAGCATAGTAAACTAAAGTTTAACCTATATGTACTAAATAGCTAAATCTCAGTATCAAGACTTACGACATCATCTCTAGAAATCTTCAAGGATCATACTTCACAAATTTGAGACATTAGGTCTGCCCTACTATCTCATGGGGAATTGTGTGCTTTACGATCGGGTGCTTTCGGATTCGATTCACAGTTGGATAAAATTATTACTATCACACAATCTATTTATACGATAAGCAATATTGCTGGATAAGGCCAACAAGACATATTTAACCCTCAGCTACTTGGCACACTCAGACAAATCTCTAGAGAACTTTTACAAGAACAAGATACAGCTAAATTTGAGCTATTAAATCATATGATGGAGTAAAGTAGCATGAAGTACACTAATCTCACCGTACAAAGGAACGCTCTGCACTAGAATGTTCTTTGAAAGTCAATTCAAAATGTTGCCAGCTTTTCACCGCAATCTTTATCATTTTGATTAAATATTTTTCATAGGGATAGTGGCTGTGCTTAAGTGTATACTCAGCGAAGTAAGAGTTTTTAAGTGTTATTAGGTTTTCTTTAGGCTTTCGTCACGCTTAACATTTACCATAAAAATTATATTGACTTAAAATACAACCATTACAAATTTATAATTATAATGCTTTCGATAAAACTTTGGAAGTCTCTTAGGGAGGCCTATGTCCAGCAGTGAACGTCTTTTGGCTGATAATGATGATGATGAATACACACATTTAAAAAATCCTTCCATTGCATGCATGTATGTAAATAATAAAGTACCTATAGTAATTACATTTTGACTTTCAGTAAAAAAATCGTTACCCATATAGTTATACAGGCAAAAAAATAAGGAAGCAAACTAACAATTTTCCCATAAATTATTGGCGTTTTCATGCGCTAGTAACACTGCACGCGACATCCCGAAACACTTGTGCTGCGGAACGGCCGATATAACTCATTTTTATCGCCGGCCAAGTGTGATACACTGGTAACTCGCAGTTTCACTATAGAGCTGCTTTCAAGAGTCTTGCATCTAAATAGTAGTTTGACTTACTACTTTTTTCTTCTAAAAGTTTAAGCTGCATGAAATTTTGGAAGGATGCCATTGAAGGGAAAATTTCCTTTTCTGCTCTATCAGTATTTTGAGGGTATAATATCTGTGTATAAAATGAAAATTCCTTAAAAACCTACCAGCAATGAATAAAAATTTCGTCATCGTCTTCACACGGGCCTTCTCACGGGTAAAAGTGTTTTAAATCTTACTCCACCACGCTGGCCTAGTGCTGGTTTGCGGATTAAAAGTCCAATAAATTCCCAAAAAATAAATATTTTATAAAACAGTTACATAAGACATGCATATTTTTTAACGCCAATGGGTTCGTAATCACCGTGGCTATAACCTGCCTTATTTTCCCTCACGGTTAGACCTCACCTTTATAATATTCAAATACAACTATCATAAAACATTATTCCTATTATTTTTTTATTTTTTTATAATGAAACCAGTACATGCCAGTAACAGTGTCGCTGGTGTTGACGGGCGCCACGACGCCGGGCGGCGCGGCCGGCCTGCGGTCGCGTGGACAGTCGAAACCTGCTGCTGACGCCTGTCTCATTGTAAATCTATTGTTTATACCATTGAAATATAGTAAGCTTTGACGCAAAACCCGTTGGTCGATTGTTCTCGACGTTTGAATTTTTAAAATGTTTGTGTAATAAGGTCTGGATACGGTTTTGAGGTTGTGGAAGTTTCAAGCATGGGACTGCTACTGTTAATGACTTGAATACCTATGCAACAAATTTTGAAAAGAGTTATAAAGAGTTTTAGTAAGATTTTTTGTAGCATTACGGAGTCAGGAAATGTCCCAAAATTCGTAAATACGTGCAGCAGTTTACGGTACCAATATGTTGATGATTAAAACAACTTTATGATCACACTTTAGAAACTTAATTTACTTCGTGGGATCAAAAAACATCAAACCCTGTTAGTCTCATTAACTACAAACCAAACGCATCTTTACTTCCCAATTATTTAACCCAAATTCCACTAACAAGAATCGAACCCGGCGTTCATACAAGTCCTCCACACTTCCGCAACTAGGTTACAAGGCTCTCCAGTAGGATGTAGTTGGAACTCGAATGGCTGAACTTCCAGATCGAGTCCTCGTGTCGAAGCCTTGGGCAAACACGATGTGTAATGCAGACATTGTTGGACGAATCCGTTGTACAATGCGACACGATAAAGGACGATAAATGTATCCCTGAATTTATTTAAGAATTGAACAATGAAATTAAATTATCAATTATTTTTTAGTATAACAATTGTGTTGATGTAGTGTCGGTACTTTCATATAAGCCCAATAACGTAAATTGTGTAATGTCTAGTCTATAATTATTTAATGTGGGCTCAGGATATTCTCATTTATATGCCATTTAGCCATTATATTCTCATTTTTTGCTCGGTATTACGTGTTTGTAAAACGAAATTGTCTCTCACAGTTTACAGTTTTTTATTTACAACACTCATACCTTAAGGTAGTAAGAACTGTATATATGACTGTTCGTTCCATTTATTTATACGGTCTCCAATAACGCCATAATTAAACTGAACCAAGTAAGAAACAGCCAACACCCGTGCAACATTGGACCAACACCGTCCAACAATCAGGCTGTTGTCTTAGGGAAATGGTCCTGAACGGCGACAACAGCCGCTCTGTACCCCGTTTGTTTTCGCACAAACCTTTGTGTGCCCAAACGGTCCGTTCTCAACTATTACCAGACCGAATTGGATTCGTCTGTCGATGACTGTTTGTTCAGATGACGAAAGTCGGTTGTTGATCCTTTGTGGTGTTGAGTGACGTGGTTTCGCTCAATGGGCGATATTGGTGTTAAAACTTAGTAGCAAATAATGAATATACGCCTGTATTTCCAAAGGCACTTTTTTTATCCATGTTTTATTCAGTAGCTGTACTTCCATTATCATCATCAGCCCGTATACGTCCCACTGCTGGGCACGGGTCTCCTCTACCACTGAGAGAATTTAAGCCTTAGTCCATCTACGCTGGCCTAGTTCAGGTTGGCGGACAACACACCTAAGAAATTCCTAAGAACTTTTAGGTGTGCAAGTTTCATCACGATGTTAACCCGTTAACGTAAGTGATAATTAATTGTAAATACACACGTAATTTCAAAATGTCAAAGGTACCTGGGGTTTGAACTGCGGCCGCCGAGATTCTCTACCACCTGCCTTAACTTCGAAGCCATTAATGCAATCATTTGTGATCAGATAAATAATTTCGATATGTACACTACCCGGGGGTGTAACTCAGTGGTAGAGTGTCTGCTTCGCATGCTGAAAGTCCTGGGTTCAAATCCCAGCACCTCCACAATGATTGAAGCTTTGGGATTATTTTGTGCCTTTTTTTGGTATCGTAATTGAATTAAAAGAGTCAGAATTTTAACGTGGATTTTAAACAAAAAAAAAATGATTCGCAAATTTTTGCTAGAACTTTAAAATAAAACACTAGTTTTGCTTACCCTTTCTTTTCTAGTAAAGACTGCGTTCTAAGTTGTACGTTAAATTATTTTGAAAAAACACATTCTGTTTTCTAAAGGAGTAGATAAGGGTGAATCTTTACACCCGCGCTTAAGAAATTATTGCCGCTTTTCAGAGTCAATACTGGAATTTCCTAACAAATCCCACAAACTTGCCCGACCTGGCAATGGAACCTTGGACTCTAAACTCTATTATGCGAATTTTATTGTAAATATAACAGATTATATCAGCAGTGGAATGTATACGGGCTGATATTACATTTATTCAATTTATAGTACCAATAATGCATAGGAGTACAGAATATGGTTAAAACTCTACTAAAATAATGAATCATATAACACGCCAGTTTTATAAACGGGGGAGATTTGAGTACTGATACAAAAGTATTAACATAACGAAGGAACCAGTCATGCGTTCTTGCTTGTCTACCGCCCCAGTTCGATTCCCGTTTAAACACACGTCATTTGGGAATATGACACAAAATTTGTCAAATTTTTGTGTGTCGAGTAATATTTGTTTAGGTTTTGTGTTGTGGGTATTTATCTTATAATATGGTGTATAATAAAAAATGTTATTGCTGTATTAATTTTTTTTTCTGATGTGAATATATTATGTGTTATTTATATGTTTGCGTAAAACTCTTCTATTTCTTGATTTTTGTATCTTTTTAAATTATCATATCATACTCTGGTTACTTACCTCTGAGGATTGTAATTTATCTAATATTTTTTTTACATGACTGATACACTAATGGAATTACAATTTTGAAAATTTATAAACCATTCCTTTAAACGAAAATGAGCTATATAACACCTGACATCGTTAAGGACAATTTAAAATATCCTTCTAATTGAACTGTCTTTTAATTAATAACAAAAATCATTCTGTTTGGAGGTATATATTTCAGTGTTTAACCAAAACACTTAATGCATCCACACAGATCTAGACTAAACCGCTAGAACCTAAGAAAAACCCTTTGTTGTCTCACATCACACGCGAGACTTATCCATCCGACTTAACTAGCACGACAAATCTTCATTCTCAACTAATATATATTCATGAAAACAGTATAACGCTGCATGTTCAACAATAACACGCATAAGATAAATTCCTTTAATCAAAGAAAATGTAAACATTTGAATTTCGTTTGAGTGTGTCGGCCATGTTGCAATATCTCTACGAACGCGAGTAGTTTTTAACTCGGTGTAATAAATGATGCAATTCTGTTTCTGTTTGCTGTACTTGAGTGGTAAGAATGTTTGTGAACGATGCTCGTTATGTCTTTATTAAGGAATCGGATGTTTTTCTACTTGGGCGTGTTAAGTAAGTACTTAGTCTTAAGTGTCAAAATCCGCATTAGAGATTGATGCAAAGCGATATTTTGTAGTGTTTTTACACCTATTTGTAATGATTTGTGTCGACTTTTTTGTGATAACTAGTATCTACTTTATTCTACTTTTCCAGAACTAATTGGACTTCACTGCGTTTAAACTTTGATAGTTTGCTTTTTCGCTATTAGGAAACTCAAAAAACAAACAATTTTGATAGTCACTTAAATTGACATACTTCTCTCTCTTTACATCCTTATTTCTTTATACATTCGTATTATTAAGATAACTATCTGTTCTAACACTTTATAATAAATCAAATATTGTAAAATATTATAAAAGTTTATTTACCAAATGAACACCATTTCTCTTGGTACAGACCCTTCTAATCGTCACATCAAAAATGGGCGGTACGGTCCGTCGCGCTGCGCGTGCGCAACTACGCAAACGCGACGCTGCGGTGGGGTGAGCACGGAAATTAGTAACATCGTTCTTTGTTGCTATACACGGTCGTTTACACTAGCATTGATCTTTTGATCAAAGTATTAATCTGATGGAAATGCAGTCTGCGAGTTTACATGGGTGAATAGGGAATTCATATAGAACGATTGCAAGTATTTGTACTGTTTGGAAAATAACGTACTTTTAATCAAAGAAAAAATCAATCAAGAAAAGCGGGAAAACAGCTCTTAACGATGATTTTATACAAATGTAAAGGACACTATGTCTATGTCCAGCAGTGGACCAATATTGGCTGCTGTAACGTGTAATAATGTTGTTAGTTGACGTAGGTAGAGGTATTAGAGATACTGATATACTAGACATTTTCGAAAGGGTGATGGTTTGTGTACCAGCAATTTTTGAGTGATTCTCATCACAGAAGGGACATGCAAGTAACAATACAATGATCATCATCAGCGCTTAATGGAGTACATTTTTTTTGTTAATATAGAGAGAACATATGATAAAATTTCCTATGTCTTGAAATATAAAATTTGCAATAAATACATATACATTAATAAAATGGATGCGAAAGGGGGTTGGAAGAGCCCTCATGTTAAAAAAATGAATAAAACCCTATTAATTACACGTCATTTAAACTTTCAATTAATTTGTTCCGATGGAAATCATTAATTTTCTTGTAATTTTAGGGGAAGTTTGAATGAAAAATATTCACACACGCGCGTTTAATCAATCTTTAACTGTGAGTGGTAATTTTTCAATTAACTTCGACGAATAGGGTAGATTTTAGTCGAGATATCTTTGCTGCGTTAATTATTTTAAACGAATGGAATTGTTTTCGTATTTATTTATGTTTTTCATGTAGTTGCTGGTATAATTTGTTTTTTTTTAGTTTAAAAATAATTATACATTATTTCACAAAATTGCTTCAACTACTGAATACGATGGCTATTAAGAAGTAGCTTATTTCAAATTTTGACGTTTTCCTAACCACATAAATTTAGTACCTACGGTTGGTAATCGCCGTGGATACAAACACTACTTACCTTACTTTCTAATCACGGTCTAAATACGCCTTTTATACATGCAACAATTACATTCATAGCCCCAACACCAGTGCCTTTCAGCGATTTTGCCATGCCTATTATTGGAAGTCTGTAAGGTGCATTCGGCTATTTCCGAAAATCGGGATATTCCGATAATACCTATTTACAAACAAACGCGGCAATACCTCGGGCTCGGACGACACTCATCTAAACGCGAATTTCATTCTCTCCCCGCTTCATTTGCCCAAGGACCATTCGAGTGAAAGCATGTCTCGTACAGCCAATTTTATGTGCACAGGGGCCACTTTGCGTTTTCAGATTTACCTGAACAGTAATAACTGTAAAACCTGGTAAGTTATTGAACTTATTGTCACTTATTCTAATAGATTAGCGTTGTAGTGTAGCGTTTTAATTTTGTTTTTTCGGGTTTTTTTCCTCATTATCGGACATTAGCCGAACATAATTCGTAATTATACTAGCACAACAAAATTATATATATATTTTGAGACATGATTATTTATTGACTCCAAATACATTACATAAAAACTTTACCAATAGACCTCGAGGCCAAATACTCTAAATGTCTAAATAATTAAAACAGTAAACAAAAAATATACCAATTGTGATTAATAATCAATAATTCCATCATCTAGTCAACTCATCAAATTTTCATTCGAAATCACCCGAATGCACCTTATAACAGTTCGCACGTTAGGTCCAATTTAAGCAATAGTTATCTATCCATGGTGCGTTACTTGCGTCAAATTTTTTGGTAATTGTAATTGTCTTTCTTTATGTGAGGTTAAACCTCATAGCTCAATGTTTTGTCACCCGCTTTACTGTGGAGGGAAGTGGACAACTCTTTGTTTTCCAACTCCTCCTTTACATTGGTTTTCTGATTAACTTCGTTGCGGGATTATGACAATTTAGGTCCCCTTAGATTCGCTGAGCTTCATTGCTCGGCGCCAATACTGTGCGTGCCGCTGTTGATCCTGGAGTACAGGAGTTGCAGTGGCGGGTGTGTGGTGGGATAGGGCCCATACAGCCCTAACACCACACTAAGGTACAAGTCTTGTATCGCGATTATCAGAAACTACAAAAGAATTTTCGGCATCACAAACACCAGACCCTGCAGACACCGTAGGGTACGGGCTATCATATCTAATAGCGAGGTCTCATTCCCTTGCCAGCACATAATCATGTATACCACCGGACTTCTCAGAGAAACATGCATAACCCCTACAGAGCAACAAAGGAGAAAAAAAAACACCACAGAACACAAACCCATAGACCCTGGTTTCATAAGCCACCTACAGCACTAAAAGTATTTCGTACTGATTTCGGCTTTTAAAACGCAAACACCCAGTCTTTGAGCTATCCATACACACGTCGCAAAGACGTTGGAAGTCAAATAAGATGTAAAAGCAGCGGTGTGCAAGCCGAGTATGTTTGTCCACCGAGATTGGTCGGGTTTCGTAGGGAGCCAGCCAGCCGTGCGCTCTGTATGTTGTAGATTCATATTAAACATAGAATACATATGCAGAAATCGTAAAAATGAAAATATTAGCACGTGTTTGTATGGTACATTGAATTATCACTTGATTTAACGGTGAAAGAAATCATCGTGATGAATCCTGCACACCTAAAAGTTATTAGGAATTTCTTAGGTGTGTAGTCCGCCAACCCGCACTAGGCAAGCGTGGTGGACTATGGCCTAAACCCTCTCTATGGTAGAGGAGACCCTTGCCCTGCTGGGACGTATATGGGTTGATGATGATGATGATTTGTATGGTATAAAGTGTGTTGCTAATTTCATCATCATCATTCCTTATAAGTGGTGCTGCTGGACACAGGCTTCTTTTACAACTAACAAGACGATATTTTAGTCCACCACACTGGCATAGTGCTAGGTTCGACCCCGCGAAGTAGGCTTTTCTCTAAAGTAAATACTAGTAAAGTTATAATCATATGCAACAGCTCGTTTTAGAAGTTTCTAGAAAGGCAGTACGTTCGTATAGGGAAGTTTATAGATTAATATTACTCGTATAAAAATTATTTTATGATAACGGTCGACGATTCTTGAGCTTCTTAAAAATTGTTCTCTTGCCGGTAGATAAATAAAAAAATAAAGAATATAAAACAAAAGTATATTACTGTCTCTTTCTATAACTACCCGTGCGGAAAAATACTATTTCACTGCGTTTTCTTACTAGAATAAATTAAGCTTGTGCAATTCCAAGTATTTTCATATTTCTTACAATTTCTGCCGTAGTTTGCTTGTTTATTATTGCAGTAGAATCCATTTGATTCTATGTAAGATTGTCTACAAATCATCTAAGTCCTAGATTAGATTGTTTTAGGTCGTAGGTACTTTATATATCATCAGCATCATTTAATATAAGTTCCACTGTGGGCACGGGCCATCTCTACCATTGAGAGGGTTTAGGTCTTAGCGCACCATGCTGGCCTAGTGTGGGTTGGCGGGCTACACACCTAAAAAATTCACACAAGTCACACTTTTTAATCTCGGTATATTTACACGTTGCACAATAATAATAATATTGAAATGACGTTTTGTTTATTAAAAATGGCGCACATAATTCACGGCACAGGCGATTAGACGCTACCAATCATAAGAATTAATGTGCAAACTGAATCAGCAAATTAAATTTACTCAAGAGCTCCTATAGGATTCGATTTTGTGATATAGTTCCATACTGGATATGGCAGAGCGTACTAAATACAAGCATTTGAGCGTACTGGACATGCTGTAGTTCAATAAAAGAATATGTTTGTTTTTATTGACATAATAATTCCACAACATAAGGCACTCTCTTTACGAAAAAACTCTTGTACGAACTAGAGGTCTCGAGTTCAATCTTAGATAGGGAAAGGTTTTTTGTACAGTGAGATGGTAGAAACGGTTAATGTGTATGTTGAGCCTCGGAGAAAAATTAGGATCATTAAAAATTTTGTGTATTCAACACATTGACTACATTAGTAATGTTAACAAAGTCTAATGAAAATAATAATAAAGACTTACTAATAGTGCTATTAGATTGCATACGCTGACAGCAAAAATTAAGTACAAGCGACATCCAGACGTCTCTATATCAAATATAATCTATTTGGTATTCTCCAGACAAAGTGTGCAAAATTAAATTGAAATCCAAGTCAACACGGTCCGGTTGGGGATCTTAATTTGAGTTTACATTCTTAATAATCGCCGCTTTTACAGAAAGTCGAAGAAAATTCTTTGTGTAAACACTTCTTGTGCTATTTCATTTTTGTTTCTACAAAAGACATCAACCTGCTTGACTCAAATGGAAATGGCTTTGCTGCATATACGGTAGAATTGAAATTCTTAACATATTTATTATGCAACTACATATGTAATTTGTGCGTAAAACACATTTTCTTATTACTTTTCTATGTTAAAACGGCTACACAAATTTTGACGACTTTGAAAGAGTATTTAACTTAGCTGACACTTTTGATGTAGCTAGCTGTCATCTCGTAAAATCTAATTTAGACTGTCCCACTACCTAACAATAATTCTTAGTAACCACCCATCCATCACCCAAACTCCTCAAAAACAAGTTTCAAAATCTCAAATCGAGGTATTCCTAAAAACTATTCGAAGATATGCATACGCCACCTGACACCGCGGCGACATTAATCCTACTAAATGAAACACGACACTACCCGCACTAATCTCTCATCTTAACGCCTGTTTTGGAACTCAGCCGTGTAATAAAGTGAGACGCGTGGGCTCGCGCGTGACGCGGCTTACTGTGTCCTCATTAAGGGCTGTTGCTTCAGTCAAGTTCTTTATTTCAATTGCTTCGAGTCATATTTTGTTAGTGGGCAGTAGTTTTATTTCATATACAACGTACATGTTTTATATATAAACTTACGCCTGTACTCCCGAAGGAGTAGGCAGAGGTTCACATCATCATCATCAGCCTTTATTCGTCCACTGGTGGACATAGGCCTCTCCTATGGCACGCCACTGGGCTCGATCTTCGGCTCTCCTCATCCAACCAATATTTTTCACATATGCACCAATGTTTCGATAGGTATCTGTCCTACGTAATTTGGAATTTCCTATTTGAAACAACACAGTAAGACTTCGCCCGGGAATCGAACGCAGGACGTCTAGAGCGCACGGAAATCCTTCTGTTTTATCATTTTCGTTCCCTTTTTACTTTCCAACCATCCAACACATATGGACTACAGTCTGCAGTTGTTTTCACATACAAAAAGCTTTATTTACTCAACCATCATATTTCAAACATGAATACTATGAATTTCTAACTAAGTAATACACTTACAAAATAATTTAAAAAAACAATTCCTACTTTACCATCAACAATTAAAAAATCATACTTAATTGTATTCTTAAATTCCTTACTCCCCAGTAACCTCAAAACCCTAGGTATTCTCCCAGCGCCAAATTTACAACGTAACCGTCATTTTCATTTATAATAGCCCAAAGACTAACAACTGCGCAAGTTGTACGGAACACTCCAACTGCGGCTCAAAGCACTGGATTCGCTGGGCTAACTCTTCAGACCTATATCTAGACTGGGAACTAGCGCCTACGAGATTTCAACTTTAGGTCTAGTTGAGTTTACATTACAATGAGTATTTCGGCCCGTATTAAACTGTCTTGTTGTAAAATATGGGTTGGTTATTATCGGTTGGTGTATCTTTGGATGTTACTTTATCAGGCAAAGCAGGAGTCTGGAGGTTAAAAGGAATCATTGTGTGACAAACCAACAAACTTAATGTTGTAATTTAGTCGTGCTATACCAAACAGGGCTTACTTATTGATTTATAATAAGCATTATAATCTATAATTTTTATAACTTTTACATAAACCTTTTTTTATAACCCACACTAGACCAGCGAGGTGGACTAAGGCCTAAATCCGTGCCTAGCAGTGGGACGTATATGGAATGATAATGATGATAAACCTAAACCTTTTGGTGTCCAATGGAAGTACCACCATCAATTTCATGATCATCAGCCTCAAGACGTCCACTGCTAGAGCTAGACATAGGCCTCCACAAAACCCGCCTGCCAAGCGTGACGAGTATTGAACATGAAATATCGCCACAGATAAAATACGCTGAATTACTTACACAAACAACGCAATATGTTTATTAATCAGCATACATCAATAGCATCTAAAGTATACAACACCAAAGCGAAGTTTCCATAGCCATACGTCACGAATAGAATTGCCGGGGCCGCTATCTTTGTTAATAAATTGTTGGGCGAGTTACACCACTGGAACACTACTGGTTGTGTAGAAGCATTAGTGTATTCGATTCCGCGCATAGCACAGCCTTTGTGGGAATAGGGAAGTTGGGGATAGTTGGCGCAAAGTTCCCGTGCTACAGGGGTGGCGCGCAGGGCGACGTGTAATTGTGGGGGTCGACCCCCCGGACTACAAGTCGCGGACTGTGGTCGCCTGTGCTCCAACTTTGCGCAATTATCGCGGTTATTATGAGGAGTGTTATCGTAGTGACGCGGTTCAGTGGTACGCTCAATTTGAAGGTGAAATAACTCGTGATGGTAATGATAATAATTGGCGAATTCTGTGGTTAAAGTTATATAAATGCTTTTTGATGGAAACTAAACATGTTACAACATACCAATTAATTCAAATTTATCGAAAATTGAGCTTCATCAAAAACTAATTAAATACACAAAAATATAATAATTTTCATATGGGTCTGGTATAGTTACCTCAACGATGACCGCGATCTGTGTTAAGTGCGAGCCAAACAACTAATTAATAACTTTTGCGGGTTTAATTGTGGTGGATGACAGCGGCCGCAGAGTTTATAGACACCTACTACATGTCATTTCATTATTGTAGTTTTTATTACATTTGTCATATGAGAGCCTTTATTTTCCTCAGAGGCAGGCAACGCACCGATAACTTCCTTCTATTCTTCTAGTTCATAGTGTTGACCACTCTTACATATGATGACTCACTAGATTGTTTGCCTTTTATTACATGGAAAGAAAATGTGATCTAGCAACACATAGATTCTTAATTTGAAATTAAACAGCATACATTCTCTTTTTACAAGATGTGATCGCGTTCAACAAACATTTGGCCCAACCCATCGATATCTGAGTGCGTCCATCTAGAAAGGCGCCTATACGACTTGAGTTATTGAGTAGAATTGTTCCCGCGGCGTAACGGCGATGCCCGCCTTTGGAATTATGAAGTCGGCTTCGGATAAGTTTCGGAGCCCGCACCGAGCACTTACACAAAATGGACTTTTGTTTCCTGGATTTTTACACGCGAAAACTTGTTTAAATATTAGTGTTATGAATGAGGGTTATTGGGATTTCTCCGTGTTTTGTTTTTGTTGGATGAAACTATTACTTCCCAATTAAAGGAGGTTTGTGGGTTAAGTGATTGCGGAAGCCTTGATATCCTTAAGTTGTTTCCCAATTTGAGGCTATAGTTTTTTTTTATTTACGCTTCATTCATAACTTGTATAGATGGATTTAAGTTAGTTGCTCTTTGCGAATTGCGAGTTGAGTAGTAAGGCCCGTATGATAGAAAGATTTTACTTTAGAACTATAGTCCCTTCATTGATCCCACGAATTATTTATACAGGGTGTATTTAGACCGTGATCGAAAACTGAGGCAGGTAATAGCGAGGGTGATCACAAACCCAGTGGCGATATTAAAAATCGCGACAAAACATAAAATTTTTAACGTTTTCCACACAACCATCGGTGTTAAAAGTATGTGGTGTGTATGGAAAACCTCAAAAATTTTATTGTTTGTCGGGATTTTCTTTAATGCCAGGGGGTTTGTAATCACTATCGCTATTACCTGCCTCAGTTTTCGATCACGGTCTAAATACACCCTGTATACTCGGATCGGCAATAACGTTATTGGCTTTACGTCAACAACAAGACTTGATGGACTCGAGGTCTAAATCTTTTCAATTGTACAGTAGGCCTATGACTAGCAGTGTACTGTGTGACTCGTATATGTGCTGATGATGATGGCAATGACTTGCATATCTTATTTAGACCAGGATGGTGCCTGCATTGACGTAATCGTCAAAAATTGTCAAAAACACTCTGAATGCGTGTCGTAAAATCATTTTTCAATCCAAGTACTCATAAAACGAGCATAAACCAACATCCTATTAACCGCAGAGATCGTCAACCTGTATTCAAATTGAGCCTTACACGCGGCTAAAAACAGCGGGGCAAATTCGAATTAATCCGCCGTCTTTCCATTATTCGCCGACATAGCGGAATTAATGCAATTTCCACGATGCATGCCGCGATGCACGAGCGTTGTTTATTCGCCAAGAATCCGGCCGCGGCCGAGCCCGCCGACAATGGAAGCGGAAAGTAGCCGGGCCAGAGGTGCGCAACAATTATGTTGGTGCAAGTTGTGGGCGGCAGCGTGTTGTGCTTTTGCGTGTGGCTTTGTTCGCGGAAGATAGGTAACGTGATTTTATTATAATTGACGTTTATGTGTATATCTGGTGAAAATCACCTGGCGTAGCTGTGAAGATTGGTAAAAAACATGGAAGAATTATTTAGCTCTGATTTTAAGATGAATTGCTATAATCATTAGTAGTGTGTATAAAACAAACTGTTCTAAACGTCTCATCTAACTTTGTAGCAAATTAAATCGGAAATTACAGGTAAGGGTAAAAAATGAACAGGCTTTTCATATTTATATTTCTTATGTTTTACCAGTTTGTTTTAGGAGCTTGTAGATCTTGATAACTTTTACATGTTGAGCTTGTATTTTTAACGTTACGGAAAATTCTGTAGGATAAAACGTAGGCTAAGTTTCTTTTCAATCTGGCGATAGTAAACGACAGAAATAATATGGTTATGAAAGTTTGTATTATTATCACATTGTATATTTTGCCCTTAAAGCTATGTAACTTGAAATTATTTCTGGTAAAATAATTATAATAGTTGGACTGTCAGTAGGTTTTTTGTTTGGGATAAAGGCAGCTATTATTATACCTTGTTATCTATTTACTTCTATTCGTCTATCACGTTGGGTTTTAATTAGAGTATTTAATTCGAATATAATGATTCTGAGTTGAAAATCATATTATATATTAACTCATCACATAATACATACATACTCACTTGTCTCTGGAGATAGATATCTATAGCCTATTCAGTCATCTATAAGTACGCGAAATTCATAAATATTAATTAATTTCCAATAAACGCTTCAGCTTTTAACTTGCGCACAACAGAGAGTAGCCCGCGGTGCACAAGATAACCATTTAGCAGTTGCAACCAACCTGCCTATTAACGTACGTAGATCTATTGTTCCCCTTTAAAAATTGCCAAGTCCGGCCCCGGGGCTCGAATAATTCACAGGTATGAATTAAGCGCGTTACAGGCGTATTCTTAATGTGACCTATTTGTTAATGCGATGCTGTTTTGTTTTTTATAGCAAAGAGCGTGCTGTTTTCTTAAGGAGTTTAAAAGGATGAAATGAAAATCAGTTTGGAATGGAATGTCTCGACGATTTCGATTAAATCAGGGATGGAAATATAAATAACGAGGGTCAGAAGTTATTCCTTATGTGTGTTGTTACACTCTATTGCGTGTTGGGACGATAGCTGGGAATAAAAAATAATTTAAGACTGTATAGTGATAAGTCCAGCGGGGATTACCTACAATTAAGTCGATTTGAGTTGGTCATATTAAACCATAAATAGATTACAGAGAAGCTTTATAATCGCTCGTAGGCTTCTCGATACTATAGGTACATAAAATCAGTCTATTGCACTAAGACTATTATTCCGTCTTTTTCGTCTTGTACTCTTTTAGTAACTAAACATTTTCCTACCAACCTGGCCTATCATCTCAACATAACATTGGAATGCAAAATAACTGTCCAATTTCACCAGCCTTGGGCGCATTCAGCAAAAATTGACAGTCGTGATCGCCACGCCGATAAAAGCATAAAGCACTTGCAACAAATTGCTATGAAGTAGCACAAGCGACAATTTCCTATGGCGAATCATTGTATAGTGTTTACTTTTGTAGGTGAGGGAATATATTCCGTGTATAAATATGTATACAATTGATATTCCCGTGGCACAGTGGAATAGACATCAGCTTGTGACATGGAATGTTAGTGTGTTTCACAAACATTCATTTCTTAAAAGTCTTTCTTAGTGTCTGATACCCACAAAACGAAATCTACATCTTTAGGTTTAATCTTAACTATGTATGCGAATGTAAGATATTTTTTATTAATTCCTAGCTTGATCAACGCTTAAAGACTAAGGAGATTGAGGTTTTATCAGGAAAGCTCCGTCAATGAAATGAAGTTACAATAAATAATATAATTTGTAACAAAAAATAACATCATTTGTATGAGCGGGATAGTCTGCCGTGTTGGAAGACGACACGATATTAACTTTATCCAAACAATATTGGTTCATTCAAGGCCGGAATTAACCATATCACCAAAATTCTGTTTTTTATTTTCAGATACAGATACGCAGTTTCGCTACTGTTCTTAATTAAATAATGTAAACATTAAATTAGAAAAAAAAAATAGTCTTGACAAAACATATAATAGCTTTTTCCAGATCTCAAAGAGATTAAGGATTTCAAATTTAAAGAACCTAGTTTATTACTACCGTAGTCTCATGCCAAGGGTCACAAGTATGCAGAGATCAGGTTATAGTCTTCTATATCGCCTTTGTGACGTAGAAACTACGAACTTCCAAAATTCCCTGAGGACGGATTCCTGGCAGCTCTCCTAGCAATATTTGCTTTAGTCGTTTAAGTGAAGGTTTGTCCTAACTAAGATATCTAGTATCGATAGTTGTACCATCTTTGTTATTGATAAATGCTCTCCTGTTTATTTTTTAGGGGTAATTGGCGACCATTTAGCTCTTGAGCATAGGTATAATAATGTTCAGAATTATTAGTAGTCACAGATTCATCTCTCATCAAACACAATAATTTTGGACCGGTAAAAACTTTCAATCCTTTAGCACTAACTCGGCAACTTTAACTTTTAACTAGGCTTACACAACTATAAGCTATATTCACTGAACATACGTCCCAGAAACATAAACAACTTTTAAAGTTATTTCAAAACTGTCAAAGAAACCAGCGACTGTCCACAGTAGAGAGTGCGTTTTAAACCGAACCTAATTTTAGTGAGCGATTCCGTTTCCTTTACCGTGAATGCATGACATCTTGCAACAATTTAACAAGCTATTTCTCACTCTATTACTACGTAACAAAGTTCGTTTTCAGTTATTCCGACGGGGATGGACATGAATGATTTATTTGGAGCACTAAGTCAAAGGGATGGAGTCTATTTTCGTCTGTCCTTCAATAAAGATACTCAGAAGCATGTAACTGACGGGTTTTAAGTGAATTTTACGAAATTTAATCACGATTTTGGAGTTTTCAAGTAATTTGAAGGTTTAGAATGAAATTACGTCTATCAACTTACATGCTATGACGTTAAAAAAACACTACATTCTAGTACCCTTCCTTCGAACGAGATTATTACTTAAAGTCGTGATGCCATACTTAAATGTGTCTTTCTCGTAGGTAAAAAGAGTTTGTCAACATATATACAGGGTGTATTTAGACCGTGACCGAAAACTGAGGCAGGTAATAGCGATAGTGGTTACAAACTCCCTGGCATTAAAGAAAACCCCGACAAAAAATAAAAATTTTGAGGTTTTCCATACAATCATCGGTGTTAAAAGTATGTGGTTTGTATGGAAAACCTCAACAATTTTTATTTTTTGTCGGGGTTTTCTTTAATGCCAGGGGGTTTGTAACCACTATCGCTATTACCTGCCTCAGTTTTCGGTCACGGTCTAAATACACCCTGTATTTTTTCGGGACGAAAATTCTCTCGTATTTTATAATCACGAAGACACAGGCCTGGTATCTTTACCTGGAGTCGGCACAATGTTATATGTAACTAAGAGTTTCTTTTTTTAAGAAAGTATACCTGCTTTACACATGAGCCTAAAAAAAATGTTTGCACAAGCATCGGTCTAGATTTTTTCTGGTGTTAAATTACCTTCAACATAACTCACATTCGGCTCATTTCGACGAAAATTCAAATAGTTAAAACACCCTTGGCCCGTACAGTCCAACATTTTTCGTGCTAAAATAATTTACCTAAAACAGTAGCGTTCGCACTCGGCGCACGTGCCCGTTGTATGTAAAAACGTGAAATATATTCAGCATAAGTGTTCGCTTGCGTGTGCTGTATATGGGTCAACACACTTACCCACTTCGGGAGAATTACTGTAAAAAAACAGCGCCGGTTTTAAAACATCGAAGTACGAACGCCGCATGGGTTATGTAACTGTTTCTTGTAATGCGCGTGATCGTTATGCATGTTATTATATTTAAATATTATGCCTGTAGTGTTAAAATGTAGGAAAAAAAGACTTGTTGAAAAATACACTGACTGACTTGTTAAGAAATACACTGAACAATGAAAGTTGAAGGAGGGACTAGCAGAGGAAGGCCAAAGAAAAGATTAATGGAGAGATGATATGAAAGTGCCAGGGGCGATGGGGGACATGACAGCTGCTAGGGATGTTTTGAAATATAAAACATACCAACCTCAAATAATAATTGGAAACAGGGCTAGAAAATGTCGATGCAACTTTAATTGATAAAAAATGTTTAATATCTCAATGCGCATCCAACTGATCTTTACCTATCATAATAAATTCCAGTATTACTCAGATAAGATCATCGATCGGGCCACATTTAGTCGAGTTCGCAACATTCCCTTGATATTTAAAACCATCCTGATTTACAAAGATAATATTATGCAAGTCTTGTCTCAGTCTTCGATCGTTAAATGTTGCGATACTTATCAGAACACTTGTTTTCTTTGACAGTTTTATATAGACTCGACGAAGGTAATAATTAAGGCATGGATTGAGTCATAAAATGGCTTAATTATTTGTATACTAAAACAGCCACGCAACATTGTACTTCGCTGGAATTAGCTCAGATTGTGATATTCCGAACACGGCTACACTTGAATGTTAGGACTGTCTCATATATTATCGATAATAAGCAAATTTCTTATGGTTATAGTAATTTCTGGAGGCTAAATTTCTGACGATTTCTGATGGGATATTCCTGTCTACCCAGACAGCGACTACCATAAGAGAGGTGCAGTTTCATCAATTCGCCATATGTTCGTTTCTTACCAATAGACGCTTTTTTACTTGAGTATGAGATTTGTGACTAAGATGCGTGCTGTCAATAGAAGGCTTCTCTCGTTATTTCAGAAACCAAAACTTTTCGAGATGCCCCTTCACTATATCGTCTTCTAAACCTAATTGAAAGTGCTAGAATTCTGCACGACAACAGTCGACGGCAGAAGAATTACTTACAGAAAACAGAACATTGGAAAACAGAAAGCTGGAGTGAAAATCTTTTCATTTCTGATGGTTTCTATTGGATGTCTCGTATCTAAGGTTTTTGGAATGATTAACTCTGACCAAATATTACATAGTTGATTAATCGGATATAATAACAGTAGTGCTATTTTAAAAAAAGTTACACTTTGAAAGTAGGTGTTTAAAATAGGTAGGTGTGTAAAATAGCCAAATTTTGTGAAGGTCAAACTATGAAATGAGAATTTTCGAGCAAATTATTACGAGTATGTACTGTAAAAGAATCCGATGAAAGCGAATGAATGTTTGCTAAGCAATACACTTGTAGTGCACGCGGGGCTGCTAAACTGCATATCGGGCAAGCGGAGCTCATATCGCGAGATCACATTTCGACATAAATCGTTAGACCGATTGATTTATGGTAAAGTGTTTTATAGCGTAAAATGGAACTCGAGACGTCCTAGATTCTCGCAATTTAAATGCCGCGTTTGAAGTATCGACACTTGGACGAAATTGAAGCGTACGAGTATATTTTATGTTTATTTACTTTGGTGAATGGATGCCATGATTTTTGTATGAGGGAATTTACTGTTATGACAATAAGTTTTGCGATTTCGGTTTGCTGGAAGGAGATACTGCAGCCATTTGAGAATTGGGCATGATTTCTTTGTATGTTTTATGATTGGAAGCTATTTCTTTAGCCTTCTTTGGAATTTGTAATAATTTTAGGTTGAAGCGTCATTATGCCTTGGAAGAACTGGCTTTAAGTCAATATGGCTTTCGAGATGATTTTTAGAAATCAAATAAACATATTAATAAATTTTTTTTTACCATCCTCACATTAAGCCATGCCATCGTTGGCTACCATCTATCATCAAGGTTGCTAATTTACCAGGCAGTTATTACTGGATGATGACTTCCCAGTTTCACGACATCAAGACCTCAACCACGTAGTTGCCAGTTTCAAAATTCTTACAAAATAAAACTTTAATATGTACTCTCAAACGTTAGGAAGGTATCATTAACAGTTTCAGTATACTGTGTGGAGCCGTGCCAAACGCTATTTGTATTCATACCCTTGATGCTATCACAATCTTCGGTAATAAGGAGTGCAGGTTTGAAGACCTTTCGTCCAATGGCCTTATAGAGTGTTCTATGTTAGAACATTTTTAAGGTCATGATAAAGGGTCGTGAGGATTTTATGCTCTTGGAAAAAATCTTGAGTTACTTGTAAATAAAACGGAAGGCCATTTATTCTGGGACATTTAAAGTCATAATAGTCTCCCGACGCTCTCTATGATAAAAGTTTGGTCTAATAAGTGGTAAGTAAGAGATGGTTACGATTATTCGAACTACTGCCACCTGTACAGACCAAATATCGTCTTGTATTAATCGCTTGAAATCAAGATGAAGTTCTACAAAACTCAATAGGAAAAGATTGAAAACCTTTTACGTAATATCGAACAAAAACATTCGGGCAATAATAATGAGAACCCCATTTCAAAGCAAATATATAGGGAAAACATAATAAAAAATGTAATCTTCATTACAGTCCTTTCAGAATTAATTTAAGTCATTCGAGATGCCGTAACAATCTCATTTGCTAACGAATGTTCCAGTAACGCAACTTCTTCGGGACATAACCGAATATTCCGTGTCACAGTCATTAAAATTAAGAAATAAAACAAAGTTGCCGGGCCTATCTTTAAAGCTTTATTGCTCAACAAAGCGTAGATTATATTTCACTTATTTTATTCGGGAAACTTGGGGCTATCTCGGCCGGTATTAGCATGTGGCCAGGGGCGGGTTTGGTGCTTTGTGTCGTGCCAACCTCACAAAATTAATAAGCAAAATTACTTTGTAGCATTCCTGTGTTTCGCTTTTGCTGTTGCTAATCTGATTGTCTAGGTGGGTAATTGTGGAATGTTGACTCGCCGGCTCGGTTTAACAGTTGAATTAATTGTGAATTTCGTTTGCGTTTTATGTAAACTGCAAACATGTATGTTTAATTAAGGTAGCATGCTGGAAGGACAAATAGCTAGAAATGTTTATAATTCTCGAAATCCAGTGACATAAATTGATTCCAAAATGTTATCGAATTAACATTATAAAACTATTAATAAAAATTGTCTTGATCATAGGCAACTAGTGGAATATTTTTTTAAACATAAATTTATTAGAAATTATAAACTTACCCAGTATTTTTTCTTTTCTATGAAGCCAGTTACACAAATTGTAGAACACAACCAGTCTCACACTCACATACCTGAAACAAATAGGTTTGAAATTGTATAGCAGTACTACGACCATTTGATACATAACAAGTATTTGAGCATTGA
The DNA here is from genome assembly GCA_030295005.1 of Cephonodes hylas. NCBI lineage: Eukaryota > Metazoa > Arthropoda > Insecta > Lepidoptera > Sphingidae > Cephonodes > Cephonodes hylas. The sequence continues at coordinate 13,684,993 of AP025364.1, forward strand.
GAAGAGTAACTTGACTAAAACGATTGATCTTGAGTTTGGTCTTCACACGAATATTTTTGCGATTCTCAAATAATTTTCTCGTGTATTTTAAAGATATTCGTACGAATATGGAACTACTTCCTCTCAAGTATTTAAGCATTAGAAATGTTTGAGAGTCCGACGGATGGATTTATAATTTTAGTCGCCGCTTTTATTAAAATACAAACTGACTTTCGCGTAATTTTAGGCCACAAAATTTAGGTGCTTAATTTTTCCAAATACTGAATGTATACCCTACATAAAAATTAACATATATTTGCATATACAAATTTGTCGTTATCTTTTAAATTTAAACAAAATATAAGAATTACTGAGCCTCCATTAAAATTCCGATTCCCTCCCTGTGCCCTCTTAAACTGTGACTCGAGATAAAGTTCTTATTTTTGTCAATAATTTTACGGATTCAAGTCGTCTTACGTGGTCGTTATCTAATTGAAAATCTGATTATAATTGGACGAGATGTGGAAGATTCGCGGAAATTATTTTATTTCTTTTGGCTTTTTTATTCACTTTGAGTAAGCATTTAACAGAAAGTTTATAATTTATATTCTTATACACGAATTAGATTTGGCTTTTTTATTGTATTTGCTTTATTTTGGAATTAGCTTGTAAGTATTTTACTTCATTCTTGTTAGCAATTCACATCACGACTAGTCATGTACCATATAATCTTTGTTATCCATTTAGGCTTTGTTACCTTTCACGGTCTATGCTAGGCTAGTTTCTGTGTTACTTTTCTCTAACTACGATCTCTTCCGATTATAAATATTCAGCCCATATATTTCGTCGATAAACAGTTATTCCTGTGACTATCGCGTTCAACCAAACAAAATAACTCTTTAGCTTTATATATAAGTCTAGATTTTCCAGTCCTTTTTCTTTCCGTACTTTATAGGCTGCTTGATACCTCGAATTCAAACAGAGAGTTCTACTTCCACTTCTCTTTGTATTACATGGAGCTAATATTGCGTGTTTTTCCATAGACCAGCAAGCCCAATACGGTATTATTAAAATGAAATAAAATTAATTTATATGCTAATGAGGCAGAATGAGCTGGCTTTGTCCCCTTTAGTGATGTAGTGAGCTCCCGGGATTTAGCCGGGACGCGGCCGCCATTACAATCGGTAAGATAATGCGAATCGCTTTTTTTAATCATATTTATATGGATGCTGTGAAAGCGATTTTATGGAAATACGTGAGTCTTTTTTTGGGCGTTGTTTTATTAGCTTCACTTTGAAAAAATGTGTTTTTCTATTAAAAATGTATATTTTGGTGTTTTTTTTTTTTTAAGAAATTGTCAATATTTGTTGGCTAAAGGATGCTATTTAGGTTTGACAAACTTGGTGTAGACCAAGTTGGGAAATTTCAAGCCTGGCATACTATGCAGTGGTGGTACTTCTATAGGCGCCTTAAAGCCCAGTTCGCTTTATAAAATTCCATAAATAATTTTTAAGCTTTAATCTTTATTTAACAAAAGCAATTTGGCATATACATGAAAATATTCTGACCGCAAAAAAAAAAACAATTAAAAACTAGACATTTTAGTTCACTACTTTTTTACCTTTGGACTATGTAATGCTATGCCATGGAATCATAAGATATATTTCGTACCCACAATATCTTAATGAATCATTATAATTGCTTTCTAAGGTCGATCAAACCTTACATCTTGTGACGTCATGACACGACAAAGGGTTTTAGTAATTTGTATTTTAAGACAGGTGATTCATTGTCTATGACTATTAAATGTACAAAGCTTTATGTTCCTATCTAATAAACAAGCCGAACTATTCAAACATAAAAGAGAATTTAGCTCCAAAATAATGGATTTATTATATCATTTGTACAAAATAACTTGTTTACTCCACTAAATCATGAAAATGTGCCGTGTACTGTTCCTAATACATACGTAATATTTATATTAACATAATACTCGTACTAGCACCAATTCTGCAACATATTTATCTACTTATAGAAGTGTGATTGTTTTTTCTTAAAAGTTGCAAAGTACTATCAAAGGCTTAAATAAATATTAATTTAATATATGTCCGGAACTGTTAAAAAAGTAGTGATGGCCTCGAGGTTTAGGCGCGCGGTCGAGAATTTCGGCGGTCGCAGGTTCGAACCCCAGGCACACACCTCTGACTTTTCGAAGTTATGTGTGTATTCAAATTGAATTATTACTTGCTTTAACGGTGAAGGAAAACATCGTGATGAAACCTGCACACCTAAAAGTTCTTAAGAATTTCTTAGGTGTGTAGTCCGCCAACCCGCACTAGGCCAGCGTGGTGGACTATGGCCTAAACCCTCTCGATGGTAGAGGAGACCCGTGCTCAGCAGTGGGCGTATATGGGTTGATGAAGAAAGAAGAAGAATACTCGTACTAGCACCAATTCTGCAACATATTTACCTACTTATAGAAGTGTGATTGTTTTTTCTTAAAAGTTGCAAAGTACTATCAAAGGCTTAAATAAATATTAATTTAATATGTGTCCTACTGTTGGGCTCGGACCTCCTCTACAACTGAGAGGGTTTAGGACTTGGGCCACCACGCTGGCCTGGTACGGGTTGGTGGACTACACCCCTAATTTTTTAAGAGCTTTTAGGTTTGCTGGTTTCCTCGCAATGTTTTCCTTTACCGATTAAGTGCGTGATAATTCATCATAAATACACACATAACTTCGAAAATTAAGAGGTCTGTGGCCTGCCTAACCTATTGCCGTCGAGATTTCCAACTTCATGTCCAAAACCACAAGCGCATCACTAGCTTATAAATAATAAATACAATAAATATAATGATAGGAAAATTAGGCATTTATTAATAGGGCATTTTATTTTCTCTTACTCTGTTTCCAATCGTTATTTATAATTTTAGCCCATGATATTTTTAAGGCAGTAATGTAAAGCAAACAAAACTTAAAATCAATCCGCGTGCTGTTGACAGCTCCCGTCAACCGATTTTATATGAGCGTTACATTGCGTTATTCTAAATAGTATTAAAGTTACTATTTTGAGTTATATAATATGTATTTGTAGTTCGTTGTAATATTGACACAGAATTTTATTGTTTTATTCCTTGTCCTATACAACAATTTAAATCGAAAACTTTTATTGCCACTAAAGGTAGCTTTTAGGAATTATTATTAACGACAATTATATATTAGAGATAATGTTAGATGTACAATTATAATACGAAATTGTAATAACGATACGGTCAAAAGTAGTTTTTATCAGTTTTGACTGTTACATATACAAAACGAAACCAAGTTAAAAACTACAAACTGCCTTCGAAATTTTATACCAATTTTAAAAACCACTTCGTTTTTGCACAACAAATAGTTTTAAACAAACAAATTCTGTGTCAGAACATTAAGCTGCTATCGAATTCTAAAATAGAACGAGCATTACCAACGCACCTTTCCATTTCCCCACTCAACAAAGTTCGGAGGGATACGTCACCCCGCAGGGCCCATTCGTAGCTCCACGATACCTTAAGTGTATTCAAATGTTTACGCACAAACAAAATATTTGCCAGTGCTCCACCGTCGTAAATACACAACGATGTACGTAAGTGAGGATTTATATACAAAATATTATTTTATGTTAAGTGCTTCATGCGAGAAATTCACTTTTGTGTGCAGAGATGATGGGGATTTTTTTCGGTAAACAAAAGTCTTAAAAATATTTTACTTAATTCTTGTTTCGGAACTGAACAGTATTACTTTGTGTTTTATAACAAGAAATGAAAAAAAAAAACAATTTCTTCGCATGTACATCGTACCGGTATAGGTACCTATAAGGCTTACAAATGGGCATAGTAATTTAATCACCAGAAGAGAAATGAAATATATTTTAGAAAAAATAATAATACATATTTAAGTATCGACATTTCTCTATATCGGCAATCTTTGGGTTCCTGATTATTTACATTACCGAATAATGCAAAACATTAACTGAGCTTTTCCCTTAAAGTAGAAGTAAAACAGTTGCAATCATCTTAAAAATGCTTTAACAAAATAAGAAAATGTAGTTTAAATATGTGTGTAAGAGAGATAGAGACTATGAGATAATATCTTCAACCGCCCTTGAATTGAACCCGGGACTATATTCCAAGGTATTGATACCAAAAAAGCAGTCATCGCTGCTTTTATTACCTTTTCTATCCAATTCGATAATTATCCCTAGAAAACCTTCCTACAATCACACTTCTACAATCCACACGTAATTACATATATCTTTATAACACAAAAATACTATTTAGTCCAGAGGGTACGAAGGCACACAGGTCACGGCATTGGCTCTTGGTAGGTCTACACGCATAATTCTCTTGCGGAAGACAAACTGCCCCCGCTTAAGGAGAATATCTGCATATGGAACCTTGTTTTATTATCTACTAGCATTTGACCGGGAATTTATGTGCTGATGTTTTAAAAATAGTTCCAGAATCCACTAATTTTCTTGAAGAATAAATAGCTAGATTCTGAATGATCATTTGGTTCACTGCTTTAAACGTTGTAGTATAAAAAAGACTAACCAAATAATAATTTGACAGCATTAAGTACATTGTTTAACTGTTTTTTTTTTTAAATAAATAAATAAATACACCCAACAGTCACATACATAGCTCTGACCCCACACTAGGTTACAAGACCTGTGTCGTGGGTATTAGACACTACGAGAGACTTTTTCGGTCTCACAAACACCCAGACCCGAAACAAATATTTGTGGTACACACAAACATTTGTCTCGGTGCGGGGATCAAACCCGCGGCCTCTCGTTTCGCAAGCTGGTGTCTAGCCAACTGCGCCACGGGGGCTGTCAAACTGGGCAGGAAAATACACACGTTTTGATCACTTAAGTAAGAAGTAAAACTCAACGTAATTAAAGATCTTACAATTAGATTTTTAACTGAGTAAATACAGAATTCGACACAAACGTAAATGTAAATCCTTTCGAGAAAGAACCACACAAATGCCCTATTTGTATAATATTGTAAGTGGACAGCGTCACGTTGTTTACCGATGTAGCAACGAGGTAAATAACAGAACTTGTCTTAGTGCGTGCTAATGGGTGACTCTGCGTGACTCATTATGTGCAATAATCTTTATTGATATTTATATTAAAATCTGACCTAGATTAGGTTCGATGACAATGCTGACAATGTTATACTGACTCCACAATATTAACAACTTAAGAAACCAAATATATAACGCGCTATAAAGTGCTGAATTGAGCTGCTCAAAACGACCTCGATATTAGATATGGCAAAAAGACTAAAACAAGGAATGCTCTCCTATTTTCATTTGGTAGTAATATAAACAGAGACAACCAAATGTATGTATCCACTTAAAGCTTTTAAAGATTGTTATAATTTTTAACCAGTATCATCCATAATATTACCGCAAGTCCTAAATCATAAATTGAAGAATCCCACAATATCCAATAAAAGTCGCGTGTCAGATTAATTTCGTTACACTACGAACCGCCATGGTCGTCCAACGAATTGCTACACTATTAATTGAATTTCATAAAGGTCTGCCAACGAAAGAGCTAGAATTTATCGGGAGCTTTCTAATTACATCCTTTAGAGACGTGGGTTTGGGGTTGATTAAGAGTTATGCTAGCAGCATTTATAAAAGTATTGTTATGTTTTTAGTGATGAAGTTAAACTGTCGCTGCTTAGGAGTTCAGCCATGTCTGATTTGACAAAGTCGTTATTATCAGACCAGTGGCCTCTAGAGAAGGGATAATTAATGGGAAAATTCATCGAGTAATTAGATTTATAAGTTCTGGATTCGATTCGATTTCCGGGTCAGGCAATTAGTTATTGTTTTTTTTCCTATAAGAGAATGTAAAAGAAATTTATGGTTTATAAGCACATATAGCAAATAATAGTACAACTACACAAACATAAATAAATGTATTTTCTTCTATTTTTACCAATTAACTTGAGCAATCATTAAAAACTGATCTTTTAGGTAATACTAACGCAGTTATTTACAAAGCAAAAGGAAGACAAACACAGTATTTTTAGAAGAAAAAGAATACTTTAACCTCTAAGGGTGCAATCAATAGGATCACGAGTCGTAACAACAAAGTGTGTTATCAAACAATCTCAAAGTGCTGCTTCAAAATATACTGGTGTAAGTTTGGACAGGAGTGGAGTGCGCCAGCTGTCGCCAAGATTTATTGTGGCCGTTGCGCCAGACGCGGAATCACCTACTTAAGATGACGACGTGGGTGAAAACTCATTATGGAGTTTGTTGGGTGAAGGTCTACGAGTTTTAGGGTAAGAGAGATTATTCTTAAAAATTCATGCCTCGAACGAAATTGTGATGTTTCAGAATTTTAGCCTAAAATTAGCTGGGCTGGAGAATTCTTCAGAGTAGTTGCTATTTTCGGTTTTCTTGGGGGGTTTTTATAAGATATTAACCCTTTAGTCATTGGTTCGAAACTAGGGATGGTTTCGATGCACTTATTGAAATATAACTCATGATGTTTAAGAAACTTAACACGTGTCTACATTAAGCATCAAGACTATTTCTATAAATTCTTCTATTTGTTCGATTCATTTATTTGTCAGATAATAATATATTTTTTATATCGCATACAGCTAATTTTGATAATTTTTATATTGGCACGGCAAATTAGCTGAAGGAACGGTACAGTCGTACAGTCCCAATAAAATGGCTTTGTGATTAAGTCTAGAAAGATGCAGAATGAGGACTTAGACCTCGGTATAGGAACGAGGACACGGCACCCATGTGATAGACCCATGACCTGTTTATAATATTATAATCTAAATTAGGAATGTTCCTAGTTAATTAAGAAACTAGTGTATGGAGTCAGTATAACATTGTCAGCATTGTCATCGAACCTAATCTAGGTCAGATTTTAATATAAATATCAATAAAGATTATTGCACACAATAAGTCACGCAGAGTCACCCATTAGCACGCACCAAGACCAGTCGTTTTATTTACCTCGCTGCTACCTCATCACATAACCTCACACGTGTACCATAGCTGCACCAGCATCGGTACATAACGTGACGCTGTCCACTTACAAGTGTAATTGGAATTATCTTCAGAATCACATAACATCAGGCTAAACCAAACAACAGGAATCTAGAAAGCGTTCCACAAAGTGGATATTAATCTGGTCGGTATCGATCGGCGCGTGTCCAGCCCCAACAAATTATAGAAGCGCAAACACCTGACCAGATTAAAAATTAACCCTCGAAAAGGTTTGACAAAGCGGAATAGATTACATCCAAAACCGGGGTATTCAATTACTCCATTGTCGGTCTCTCGTGTTAACATGCAAATTGAGCCATCCGAAAATTTTGTGGGCCCAGTCCCTTTTGCTAATAGGAAATGGGCCTTTTCCTTTATTATTCCCTTTGGTCCGACGTGGCCTTTGTTTTATCTTTAGGATTTGTAAATTATTTTGGCCCGTTAAATCGACAAGCTTCTACATATTTAGTGGACGGTGTTTTGGTTCGTGTGGTGGTTACCTTAATATTCTGTTATGGGTCAATGGAATATATTATTGGGTTATTCTTGAGACCTTAATTGAAATGACAAGCTTGCGCTTGCAATGGCTTTTCATTGAATTTTTTTTTAACAATTTAAGACACCTAAATTATTGTGGGCAATTCATCATCTCCTTTTCAAGCCCATCTTTACTCTAAACTACAGTTACATATTTTAACACAAATATTCATACCTGTATCTCCGAAAGGTAGAGTCATAATATGTTTTCCATTTTATCAACAGCTTTTAATTTCCACGTATGTTTCAAGAGCAAATGCTATACTTGATATTTATTTATTCATCGAACAATTTCCTCTGATCGACCCCAGTCTTTCGTATAATAAGCTCTAATTCACGAGAATTTGACAATATAGAATCATTGGATTTTTAAAATTATTACCTACTCCGACGAACTGAGATTCGCTTGGCAATATAACTGGAATTACTCCCACAGAACACATCAGGTCCGAATGATTGGTACGGGAGTTATAACGAACTCTTTAATAAACTACGTCAGCTTTACGTAGCCTCGATACGAACGTGCATTCATTATGAAATCGCGGTATAGCCTCAATTTACCGGCTAATTAATCAAAAATCCAATCAAAATTTCGTTTATTTTTAAAAACAAAGGGGTAGCTACCCAGCTACCCTCCAGTAACCAGCCATTGAAGTAACTCTTCCAGGCCTTCGTTATGCAAACTATTTTGAACTATGTTCGTAGGATTTAGAATTGATATTAGCTTGTATCGTTTTAGTCGGTACGGAAGACTTGGCATTGAAGCATGCTTTGTGACATTTAAGTAGATTTTTACGGTTAATTGGTTGATTGTACCGTGCTGCTTATAATTAAAAGTTTCGTTGGATACTTGAAGGGTTAGATTATACTGTATTGGGGAATATTAATTTGTTTACGTTTGGTACTAATATGCGTGTTTTGGATACAATGGAGGGAACATTAAACAGCATACGGTAATTAATTTGTCCTTGGATACATAATATGTACATTGTTCCTATTAATTGTATAATTGGAATTTAGTTGCATTAAACTACAGAATGTAAAGTCTAACTTGATTTTACCCAAGTATTTCTTGCATATTTTCAGATTCCTAAGCGATCATCAAACCCATCGCCTCTAATTAACGATATGAATATCCTCAAAAGTCTTGTGTAATTTGTTAATGTTTAGATTGTTTACGGTATCCCCATGGTGCAGTTGGATCGACATTAGTTTGTGAAATAAGAGGCTGCGAGTTCGATCCCTGCACCATGACATACCTACAGAGTTGACTTACAAGACATATTTGTGTGATGCAAAAATATTTCGGGTCTGGATGTTTTAGAGAACGCAAGAGGCTCTTATAGTTTTTGATACGGCTCAAGACTTGTATCTTCATGCGGGGTGTTTATTATTGAGAAAACAGTTTCAAATCAAACTTATGTTAAAAATATTTGATGGCATACATCATAATTTGTCATAAATCCTTAAAACTAACAATGAGCTGTTTTAATGTAACAACAAAATTCGAGTGGGCGAAACTAAAGCTAAGGAATGCAAAGCGGTTTATGCAATATAATCTTCATCAACCCATATACGCCCACTGCTGAGCACGGGTCTCCTCTACCATTGAGAGGGTTTAGGCCATAGTCCACCATGCTGGCCTAGTGCGGGTTGGCGGACTACACACCTAAGAAATTCCTAAGAACTCTTAGGTGTGCAGGTTTCATCACGATGTTTTCCTTCACCGTTAAAGCTAGTGATAATTCAATTTGAATACACACATAACTTCGAAAAGTCAGAGGTATGTGCCTGGGGTTCGAACCCGCGACCGCCGAGATTCTCGAACGCGCGCCCAAACCCCGAGGCCATCATTGCTATTATGCAATGTAATGCTCGGATGAAAATAGGTCAGCCTGTTAGTGAAAACATACACCAGCCAATTTTCACCATGATCAATCAACCTAGCGAAAAGTGCATAAATAAACCGATTATCAAGAACCCAAGCTACATGGAAAATTGTTCATTAAGCGCAAAGGAGTCACGCACATACAGCCATATTTAATATCAATATTAATACGAAGACGACGTTACCCGTAAAATGTGTTGTAAATGTACCTGTAAAATTTTTACAACCGCGGTTATAAGTACGGGCCCGGCCTTTTATGTTACGGGTAATTTACGACACACGTCAACGGGTAGTGGGTTGCGCGCGAAATTTAATTATGCATCTCTAGAATAATTATGTTGCAGTCAAACTTACACTGTAATTGGAATGTTGGTTTAGGCTGAGTATCGATAGAGTTTATAGAGATATCGTTTTTTTCTTCAGAATTTTTGAACAATAAACGTCTGTTTTAAAAGTGAAAAGAAGGTCGGGGATTCAACGACGAGGCAAATTTTAGTGTGATTCACACATTCATTATGTTTAAGTATACATAATATACAAGATATGCATATTTCTCAGATCAATATATGCATATTGCATTTGTTTATTTTACTACTTCACACCGAAGTCAACGGCCGCCATACTCGAACATCTCAAAAAGCATAAACTGCAAAGCATGGCAATATTTCTTTGACAATACGGGCCATAAATCCAGAGTCGTAAAGTCCACTAGAGCGTAACTTTGTAATTTACAACTACTGCGACTAAAATATTCAACGTATAAAAATATAATAACCTTAAAGGCATAATAGTTAGCGAATTTAATATTGCTTCGGTACTGAAGGCCGCAAAAAGCGACATTACACTGACGGATGACGTCACACCGGCGCGATCTCCCGTCGGTTATATTTTATTCGGTTGGTACGTCAATTTTGACAGGTGTCAACCGCCCGAGCGCCAATCGGGCTGTCAACGTGACAAGAAGTGACGCGCCTCGTCAGTAGCTTAGTGCTTCCCAGCCGGGTAGTTTTTAGTTTGGCGAAAAACTAAATCTTGCTACAACATGCGATTTAGATATGAGAAATGTACAAGTTATAATGTTAACGTTTTTTTGTTTATTATAAGGATATTAGTTTTATATTTAAATTTATTATTTCTAGATATTTAGGAGGTAAGGCAAGGGCAATAAATAAAACACCTATCAAGGTCAGAACGGTGGTGGGATCGACTGTAAGAGGATATTTAATAGTATGTAATACATAATTTAAAAAACACTGACGATGTCATAATATACCCTCTTTAAGATACTTCTATAGTCCTCACTAGTAAGTTTATATATTCCAGTGCTAATTATAATAATTTTTAAAGAGTCAATTTTTAAAAGGAGAATTCGATTTTGGAAAGTATTAAGGCACCATCATTGATTTTATTTTTGATGTTTTTACACAGAAATGATTAATAAAATGCACGTAAAAGATCCTTACAGAGACTTCCAATTATTCAAAATTAAGTTTAATCAACGTTTTAATATTTCTCTGAGCCGTTGTTCAGCCGTCTACAAAACATATCTCCCGGAGCCTCTTCTCTTTATATCTTAGACAATAAATTTTGATTGACAATTAATAATTTTATTGAACAACAAACCTCTTTGTTTGAGATTTTCGAGTGTTTGCGACAGAGCTCGCCTGTAGAGGGATATCAGTGAAATCAAAACAAGATATTGTTTGTTATTAATTCGGGTTCATCGCAGTTTTCTCTTGGTTTCGTGTGGGCGTTTCTTGGAATGCTGTGAAAATCCATTGCGTTGTATATTTCTTTGGAGAAATTTTTAAATTTTTGTATTTGCACTTTTCTTTTTCAATCACAGTATTGTCATAGTTTTAGGAAAAAATCTTCATTTGAATTCTTCTTTCTGGTTGATATCCTTTGAGGGATTTTTTAAGAATTATAAGCTTGAATTAGTTACCATATATAGATGACATCGAAAGCAGCGATTACCCTAAGAAGCGGAAAGTTTTATAATTTAACGGTAGAGTTCGAACCTGGGACCCTGCGGTCAACCGCATTCCAACTAGTCTGATACGTGTATTCGTAACAAACCCTGATAGTTGAAGGGTTAAACGTAATAGTGACAAGGAATAGAGCCCTTAGATTTAATGAAAAAAGGTTTAGTTAAGTACAAATTCCTGAAGTGAAAAGTGAAGAGTTATTGTGACTCATTTATATAATAAATTTGGGGCGAAATGATGATTGCATCTTTGGAAAAAGGCATGAGATTGCGGCTTACATCCGAGTAGTATAAGATTTGATTCCCAGGTCTAGCAGTGATATATAGTTTTTATAAAAATTTTTACATACATACATACATAAACTCACGCCTGTCTCCCGTTAGGGTAGGCAGAGACTATAGAGCGCCAAATGTCACGGTCCAAACACACCTCTTTCGCTTCCTCCACTGACATTATCCTCTTCATGCATGCACGTCGGTTTCGAGGACTCTTTATATTACCCTTTCTGAATAAATTACCTATGTGGTCTTTATAGGTGCACCTGGGCCGTCCTCGACCGACTTCACCACTCATTCTAAAAATTTTTAACAGAATAAAAATTCGCCATATAGGGAATCGAACCCTCGACTTCTTTAGGTCATGCCACACTTTATATACTAATTACTTTATGACAAATTTTCTTCCAATCCGTCAAGCTGCTATTGAATTGAGCCAAAATAATTCACGTTGTCAGGATTACAATAAAATAGAATTTCATATTTCAAATAATAAATACTAGAAAACATTTTCCAGCTTGGAATATTTTCCGATTGTGAATAAAATGGAGAATTCCTCTTCAATTGATATTATGGGTTGGAAATGCATTGGAGTGTGCTGCACAATGCGTCGCCCGTACATCGGTGCATCGCCACATTCACGATTCGGAAGCATATTCTCTATATACATAGGTATTTCTACATTATTATTTGTACGTCAATATAAGATCGATTTATGCAGTAAAAATAAAATTATAAAAAAGTTGTGATGACCTCTATTTTTAAGGAGTATCGAGGATTTTTCGTGTGTAATCCGGCAACCCGCACTAGGCCAGCGTGGTGGACAAAGGCCTTCTCAGTTGTAGAGAAGGCCCGAGCTTCATTCATTAGGCTGGTGATCCAAATGATTATCCGATTATGAGGGTACAGTTTTACAAAAAAAGACTTAAAAATAGCCTATGTCTTTTCCCAATGTTCCATCTATAGGCTCATAAAGACGTTTAAATCGCCCCTGTAGTTTTTAGTTCAGGTCGTCAAAAACACTATAATAATATTACTTTTAAAACTTTACTTCCAAATGTCACTTTGACGTATAATCTTTTCAATTTATTTTATGTTTAACTAAAATATTATTTTAGCATTTTTTTTTATTAAATTACGTAACAATTTTTTTTTCACTTTTTTCAATACACCAAACTCATTCTAAGCTTCTACCAGCAAACACTGCCTATATTACCCCATCTGCCGCTGGTAACACTATTACGGATGCCAATGGGCCGTGATTGGTCCGCTGAGACCCGTTCGCACTTTCAGTGTTGCCACAATTCTACTCCCAGGGCGGGCGGCCTTGTCACAATCATAAATCCATTGGGGGACCCGCTGGCTTTCTAAATATTTTAGACGACCCAACATTTCGTGAAAATATATGTTCCGGTCTCCAGTCAGGCTAGGAAAGTATAGAGAAATGTTTGTTGCTAAAAGTTGTTTTGCGGTATACGTGTGTGCCGATCGAGATGTTTGAGGTTCAATTCCCGGGTCGAGAGAAAAGTTATTAGGAATTCCGTAAGTAAATTTACAGTAAGCTCAAAGTCTGGAAATTAGCCTAGTAAACGGCAATAGGATTGCTCTGAATCAAAATTTGTTTTAAAAACGAAACATGGGCTTAATATTACTACATCTGTTTATCGATGAAGGCATAAGCCATAAGTAAAATTCAGGATGAAGGCCAGCGGCGGTACTTCCATAGAAGCCCGAAAGCCCGACTTGCCTTACATAGTTCCGAATAACGAACTTAACGATTGTTTATTTATAAAATAACGCTATAAACGTGAATGTAAGTACTAACCGGTAGGTATTTATTAGTCCTACGTACCAAAAAAAATATGCTGCTACTAAATAAACATTTGGGCTTGCCTTAGTTTGACAACCTAGGCACGCCACTGATGAAGGCATAAGTGATATGAAATAACACTCCCAAAACTAACCTGAAATAATTTTCCTAACAATATATCATATCAAATTTAATACCAACCACTTCATTCTCTTTGATGTTGAACAATTTATTAATCAAAACCTAGTCGTTATTGTAAATTACTTTCACCAGCAGGGTCACATCCCAGTTACAACGAGCATTTTAATTAATTTTTCATTATCTTCTTTATGCGTTTTATGAATCCATTACCGTATGCTTACAGCGACCCTCGTCTACTTGTAATAAATTCACTTAACGTTGTTATTGCTTTTCATTTGTTTAAACACACGGTCTTGAGAAGGTCGGGATGTATCTCTTGTAGAAATTATGTGTGTATTCACAATTAATCGTTTGCTTTAACGGTGAAGGAAAACATCGTGATGAAATCTGCACACATAAAAAGCTTTTAGAAATTTCTTAGGTGTATAGTCCGCCAACCTGTACTAACCAGTGCGGTGGAAGATCTACACATTCTCATGTATGAGGTCCGTGGCCTGCAGAGAGACATTTTCATGATGATGAGGTTCCATCTCAAATGGTTATGAGGGCAAACAAAAGGTTTTGTTTGCTTAGAAGGGCAGCACCTGTAGATCCATGGCACCTTGTTCATGAATTTCTAGAAACTTGAAGACCCTGATACATGCATTTCTGATTTTGACTTCTATACTAACTCATATGCCCCGTGGCAGCCCCTGTGGCGCAGTTGGCTAGACACCAGCTTGCGAAACGAGCGGCCGCGGGTTCGATTCCCGCACCGAGACAAATGTTTGTGTGATCCACAAATATTTGTTTCGGGTTTGGGTGTTTGTGAGACCGAAAAGTCTCTCGTAGTTTCTGATACCCACGACACAAGACTCGTATCTTAGTGTGGGGTCAGGACTATGTATGTGACTGTTGGGTGTATTTATTTATTTATGTCCCAATTCTAACGTCAAGGTTACAGTGGTAAATTTGTAGTTCACATAAATAATACAACATCATTGTATTTCTCGAGGGAGAAATAGATGAATTTCTGCATCTATAATACTTTTCGCTAAGTATCTATTAGTCCTACTAAATAGGCGACGAGTTTATTACCGTTTTTCACATGTTAGTGCGGCAAACTGAAATACGAAATAATGTATTGTGCGACGCGGGAATCAAACTCGTGATCCTTATATCCCTCGGAGTATACTTAGGGCAAGAGACTATAAGGCAATCAGGTGTCTCTTAAAAGAAAAGATCGTAATAGTCATAACAAGGAATTAAAAAATAATAAAAGTTGTAAGTCAGTAAGGTTTGTAAGTCACCGTCTTGTGGACAACCTTATAAAGGACAAAAGGTAACTCTCGTCCCGGAAATTAATGTCTGCAGTTAATAATCATACTCGGGAACGGCGGACGCAGGGTTCCTAGATGTATACAATTATAAAGCCTTTGATGCTATTTTATATCAAAGAATAATGCATTTTTAATCATAATAGATGACACTTTTCTTAATAGAGCTTTGGAGACATTAGATATAGATTAGATTATAAACATTTTATATTAGTTTCAATATTTACGATACAGTAAACTTTTCTATTTAAAAATAAAAACTATTCTTACAAAAAAAAATGTAATCCTTTGTCTTTAACGCTTTGATCAATGTATGTATCTAGATACAAAAACTATCAAAATTGCACACAAAGATTAATTTACGAAAATAAGAATATGGTCTTTTAATAATATTAGTATAGCTTAGGATGCTGTAGTCCTTACTGGAATTAAAAAATAATAAAATATAAATACACTCAGACACAGGGCATTTTGTGTGTGTGTATTTGCGATCAGCTGATTTGTATTGACAAGTGATATTGTGGAGGCTTGCAGTAATATGATAATTGACGTGAAAATAAAACAAAATTTACTTCTGTATGTTGTTTTTGTTGCTGGCACAAAAGTAATCATGATACTAAAGACTCACAATGTGTTGACTGGATTTTCAATAGAATTTATTGAACTGAATATATTTCTAAGGTAAGAATGTTTTCTTCGACCAAATAACCCACGTACTACAATTACAACGCAAGAAAGGATTTAAAACAAAAGTAATATACAAGAGGAAATTGCTTTTGAAATGTATCTTGAAATAGTACAGTTTATTTCAATGAGACATTCATATATAATTCAATCTAAAAGACATTACAATGTATTCTTAATGATTTATTTCGCATTT
The DNA here is from genome assembly GCA_030295005.1 of Cephonodes hylas. Taxonomy (NCBI): domain Eukaryota; kingdom Metazoa; phylum Arthropoda; class Insecta; order Lepidoptera; family Sphingidae; genus Cephonodes; species Cephonodes hylas. Next base: position 13,700,883 of record AP025364.1, read on the forward strand.
AAATGATAAAATAAAAATTTCACGAGTTTAACTATAATACCTAAGACTTCTCACAAAGATTTAGCATTTGAAGTCTGTTAATCCTCATCACATCAACGTGGTCTAAATCCTACACTCTCAATAAAGTAGGACTAAACCCAGACTTAAAAGCCTGATAGTAATATGAATACCTTTCAATATAACATATAGAACGCATTAAACCATAAGACCGTCATTTGTTCTACACTTTTTCGTCCTTATTTTATTTTTAATTCATGTTTCTGTATGTTCTGTTGTGGTGTAAATAAAGTGTGATAAATCATCATCATTATCATCAACTCATATACGTCCCACTGCTGGGCAAGGATACATATTAAGCAAAATTTCCCTCACCTCAACCACCAAAGATCTCTAGTAGCACAACACTCACACAAACTTTCGCACGTAATTATTTACGTGTTGGCGCGAATTTGTTTCGGGCGCCCAACGTGCGCTCAGTTGGGCGGGCGGGGATAGACTGACTCGACTCGGAAAATCTGCATCTCCAAAGTGCAGAAACGTGTGTTATGAGACCTACATTTACGTGCATGACTGAGAACTTGACTGGGTTTTGAAGGCGTGAGGTAGAAGTGGGTTCGATCGTGACCCAAGTATTTCGGTCAGTGTGATACAAGAAGCCAGTTACAAATATTTGTTTTGGGTCTGGGTGTTGGTGGGTTCACCAATGATGTCGTATGACACAGGAATTTTATCTTAAGGATTAGAAGTATTTGACTAAACAAATGGTTTACAAACTTTGTTTTTCTTTATGTATGGAGATTTAGACAAAAGTTTAAAATGTAGTCAGAATATTTATGTGAACTAATTTGATTACTTACAGATTGAACAGGGAATTTGAATGAAGGAAAGAAAAATCTGTGATTGCCACTTGATAAGCCGAAGAACATACAAATCACTGAAATAAACGTATAAAAAACGTGGTTGGCACGTCAAACAGCAATAAACAGGTCTCCAAATCTGTAGTTATGTCTTACTGTGGCGTGAACCACTTGCAATTTATTTAAAGCAGCAAATTTAAATTCAAACAAAATCCAAATAATGATGCTGTGAATTATATTATTATTATTATTTTGTAACCTGTCATTGTCTACTACTGAATGAAGGCCTTCTCAAGTAGGCGCCAATCATTTGGTCTTAAGCAGCCCTTATTTAGCTACTCGCCATCTTTTTCAATTCGTCAGATCATCGTGATTAGGATTAGAAACGAAATCTACCAAATAAAAACTCAATTTATTACAAGTAGAACTGTAGGCTAAACCTATTCCACACATACCCAATTCGTACCGAGTGCGGAGCTCTGAAAAAACTCGAACAAATTGCTACACCGCTTGACAACTATTGTAGCAGTCGACCAAAGAAACAACAAAAGAACAACGCTATTTCATTTCTCAGCATAAGTACGGAAACCGAATCGTTACGTTGTAAGGTTCCATTAGTGGCCTGTCACCGCCGCGCGTTCAAAAGAAAAGAAAAGAAAAGAAAAAAAAGGAAAACTTTGCTCACAGATACTTCGCGAAAGATTCGTTTGCTAGATTGTCGTGTGAAATTACCGAAAGACTTGCGCGAAATAGACGGGATTAGTTTTAGATGAAGAGATGTTTTCGATTTCGTATATAGTCATGTGATATCATGTATGGAGTAATACAAACATATGTTTCAAGCGGTGTATTGTAAGCGCAATATTGTTCTTGAAATGAGTGTATCCTATTGTAAGCACGAGGTCTAATTTTATAGTTTAGTAAGCGGCTGGTAAATCCTTAATTACTTATTTAATTATTTTTCATGTACTTTAACGCTGGTGGAAAACATGGTAAGGAATCCTGCCCACCAAAAAGTTCTTAGGAATATTTTAGTTGTGTAGTTCGCCAATCTGCACTGTGGCAGCATGGTGGATTAAGGCCTTAAATCTTTCAATTGTAAGCAATAGGACTTATATCTGATCATAATTATGAAGAATGAAAATGAAAGTGAAGTATTCTAAATTTTCTAGATTCAATAAATATTTTTTCCTTTCAAGATAATCAGACAGTATTAGCAATTATAACCAACCCATGCAATATTCATTCAAGATCTCCATGGAAACAAATTCGAAGCGATGCCGGTGGAGCTAATGCACCGGTCGCCTCCAATCAGCCTCCCCCAGATTTACGATCAAGTTAAGTAGGCCCGAATAAAATATCACCGGCGATTTATTATTTGCACATCCGAGCTGGATTTGCATTAAGGGGAACGGTCGATACCTTTCGCCATGCGGATTTCTTTGTCAAATGAAAAACGATCGAATATCTGATCATCATCATCATCTTCATCAGCCCATATAGGTTTTACTTCGGGCCACGGGGGTACTCTACAACTGACAGGATTTATGCCTTAAATCACCACGCTTGCCTAATGCGGAATGGCAGACTACACACCTAAGAAATTCCTTAGAACTTTTGAGGTATACAGGTTTCCTCATGATGTTTTCTTTCACCGTTTAAGTTACTAATACCTTAATTTACAACAGCACAATCTCTTGCTAACAAATAACCCATAATAGGGTTCATAATTTAACCGAAGAAAAACACCAGCCATTTTTAAACTATGAAACGGCAAATAGAGTTATTACCAGAGAAGTATATTTTGTACTTAATAGCGTATAGCGGGTGCAACAGAATGATCCGCGTGCCTTGAGTCGACGTGAACAAATGTTCCCAACTTTATTCCCCGTTTTACATTCAGCTTTCTAAAAATAATTGTTGCGGAGAATCTCTGATAGCGATCCTTCTAGATTCGGACGGTGACAGGCTTTTAGATTAGTTTAACTTTCGGCTTGGAGTTTGTTTAGTTGGTTTAGACGAAAGTCTATTGAATGTGAGAAAACTGTGTTATACATTTAATGATTGTGTTCTATGTATAACTTAAGCATTGCATTTGTACATAATCTGACGGCTGTATTTCCCGAAAGGGTAGATATAGGGCATACATATCTGCACCCACTTTTTGCCAAGTTTTCGTCCCACGTAGTAGGCGGCCATGATGCATTGGGTGTATAAATATGAAGGCAGGTATAATAATATGGAGTAATCTTGTAAATAAAAAATATTAGTCGAGTGACTCGTTGGCAGTTCGGCACAAGTACCTATGTACTGCGCGATCAAAAGGTTATCAGGTTTATTAGGAATTTTTCAGTAACCGAAAGAGTCTGAAAATGAAGATGTCAATGAGTTCACTCAGTCACTATTATTTTTGTACAATATCGTAGGTATATAAACACACATATTTGAATATACGATCATGAGTAAATTTAATGGCAAAAACGACAATTTAATAATCCATACAGTCCTAAAATTGAAGTACAATATTAAAACCTTACTCGCACATTTTTTAATTTGCCGAAATTAAAATACAAAATTCGCAATTCTCGCAAAATTTGATGCGACTTCTCGCATCCTTAAACCGAGTTTCAGTTATATGAGGAACGAAACGTGGCGCGGCGTCCGTGAAGAATTTAATATCAAACGTTTGCAAGACACGCTGCGATCGGCTACGAATTGACGACTGGGATTTTTAAAATGACGTCCTGTGTTTTAGCATTTGCTATTCGAAATGTATTTTGATGGTCAACACTAGCTTCATAGGGTATTTTTTTTTAACCGTTGACTTTTATTAATATAAGATTTATTAATTGTCTAAGTATTATGTGAGTCAGATTATAGGATATGTAGATCTATGTACACAGACTGATTTCAGTTTTCGTTTTATAAGTGATGTTTGTTATGCGGAAAGATCTATTCACAAAAAAGTCTAAAATATAAAATACAATGGTAAAATTCGATTTCTAATAAAACAAAGATATTTATCCATTTTGCACCTTTATTAGCCTTATTTTATATCTACCAAGATTAAGGAGTAAAGCTAAAACCCTCTCGATGGTAGAGGAGGGCCGTGCCTAGCTGAGGGAATGCATATGGGTTGATAATGATGATACCTACCAAAGTAAAACAAGTCAATTTAATTTCTTCAAACTGTCAGAAACTGTCAAAAAAAAAAATATATTCCACGCACGTGATATAATCTGCTACCCCCGACCTACGGCTGGGTTAATCTACAACACGTCACTTCGGATAAATAGTCGGGCAACCGCTTTCATCTGTCCCGTTTCATCATACTGTTTTGACATCCATTTATCTCTGTCTACCGCAACTAGTGTGGCCATATGTGAACCTTCATAATGGATTGAGAATTAGCGCCATCTGTGTTTCGTGGTCATTGTTGGTGTTTTATTATTTTATGTCGCAGAAGGTTAGTCTGTTGTGCAGTATATTTTTAGGAATTGTTAGTAATTTCTTAGGTGTGTATTCTGCCAACCCCCACTAGGCTAGTGTGGTAGATGAAGAGCTAAACGCAGTCTCTTGTAGAGGAGAGCATTGGAACGTATATTCGCTAATGATGATATTTTTCGAAGGTAAGTTAAGGATTGCGGGTTTGGTCTATACATATTATAAACATTATGAACTGGACATTTTGGACCCATAGAGTGATACGTAACATCATAAAAAATGCCTGCATACCATTGGATGGAATTGGAAGCTAAGAGATTTCGACTACAGGAGAGGTCCTTCTTCAGTACTATGACAACAATTATTAATTATCTATTATAGACTAGTATAGTTTATTTAGAATTTTCTAGAATTACGACACAGTCTAATATGTCAGTATATTATGACACAATAACAATAAACACACTATTCGACACGGTAATTGAACTCAAAATAAATAATAAATAAATACACCCAACAGTCACACACATAGTCCTGACCCCACTTTAAGATACGAGTCTTGTGTCGTGGGTATCAGAAACTACGAGAGACTTCGGTCTCACAAACACCCAGACCCGAAACAAATATTTGTGGATCACACAAACATTTGTCTCGGTGCGGGAATCGAACCCGCTGCCTCTCGTTTCGCAAACTGGTGTCTAGCCAACTGCGCTGTGGGGCTGTCGAAAATATACTTAATTTTTCCCATAGTCCCATACTTCATGGTCACCGGGATACATATCTTTATCATGAAGTATTCGGCTGCCGTTCCCGCCTCAACAGACATAAATTATCCCCGACCACTAATTAGTTCATAGATCATTCAATAGGTGGGGAATTTTAATAATTTTCGACTTCAAACGTTTTTATGTTTCATTATAAAACTTTTATGGCGTCCCGAGTTCGTTAAAATGTTCGTAAAGTTGTTGAAAAGGCTCGTTATGAATGGGGAGTGTAAAACGAATAGTATTAGTTAAATCTTTAGATGTAAAATCGGTAACAGTGACGGTTATCAGGTTACTCAGTTATCAGGTGGTCAAGGTATCTAAATTCCTTGGGCGTTAGGTACTTCTTAGGGTTCCCAGTCATCAGAATATCGTTAAAAATAAGTAGCTGTAGTAAAATGCTTTAAGTATACATTATGCTTCCAGGCACTTTCCGCCGGCCATATTGCTTTGAAGACGCTTTGAAGAACCCAAAATAATGACTTAACTTCACCTTAATTCTGATGCTCTATTTTATGTATGTTCATCAAACTATTTTACAGTCTGACTTTGAAGTTGTCTTTGATTTTGAAGACAGACCGATCCAAGAGCTCCATTTTTCTTAAACTTTTACAAAAACGGAAGGCAATATTCTTAAGGAACTCACCACTAATTCTGTCGACAGGCTATATTCGCATTCTAAGAGTCGTTTTAAAAATCAACTCCAAGAAACTATTTCCAAGATAAAAAGTTTGTCTATTCAAAATTTATCAAAAATGGTTCATCAGTTCAGGCGTGAAAACTTAAACTAAAAACTTAGCACTAATCAAAAACCCATTATACTTCCAATTCCGTACCAAAGATTACAAATCCCACAGATAATCGATATCCTATCGGCAGAACATCTGATTATTCATAAGAGTTTGTTGGCATGAATAAAAAATATTTCCACTTTGATCTTTCAGGGTCGACGAACTGTCGAAGTTTTCTTCAACCTGGTAGATTACGATTAGGATGGCGGGTTACTAAGACTTCAGGGAGCATTTGGAGTACCCTCCGATGGTCTGAATATATTGTAGCTACGCGGCTCCTGCATTGCGAATTATGCGAATAAAATCGGAGCTGCCGCCTTGGGAATTTGATTTGCCTTTTGTCATTTTTATATTGACATTTCCTAGGTCATTCAAAATTGCAGAAAAATAGTGTGGTCTGGCAAGAATCAGTCATCAGTCAAAGCAATATCAGCTTGTTTTTTTCCAGCAACTATTATCGCTGTTGATAACTCATCACATCTGATTTGATAGCAACTACTGGAATGCTAGTTTCTGTTGCCGTTGGTCTCATTTAGCCTTACTTTCAATTGCCTGAGTCCAGTCGGAAATTCGACAATGATGACATAATTATTTTGTCAATTTGAATACATTTTTTCAACATTTGCCAGTGCCATCAAAATGCACTTCTGTATCTAAAAACAAGTGACAATTAGTTATAAATAAAAACTGGAGCACTTAGGGATTCCTGAGATGAAAGAAGAGAAGTCGACGATAAAAACGCACATATTATTGCTAGAATTATCCACCGACGATTTACTTGTGGTAACAAATTTGAATACAAAGAAATAACGACTAAGTAAAACAAACACATGCTAATAAATATGAATGCTAATAATCTTCATAAATATAAAACAACTATCAAAGTTTCGACTCAGCGATTCACAAGGTGGTAAAATATTCAACGGTACAAATTTAAAGCGGACTGTTCACGCGACGGCCGAGTAGTTGGGCTGCTGTTTGTAAATTATGTCTGCAAAATTCCAGGTGCCTTTTAACGTTATTTATTCGTTGTTTTAAAAGTTGGCGGTGCAGTGGGCTCTATTTACGTTGAATATGTATATGTTGTATGGAGGAACGGTTTTTAATTAAATTTTAGATTATACGAAAAATATTGGATATTATACTTGTTATGTTAGGAATTACTGTTACATAGAAATTACTTACAATAGTTGATTGCTGTCATGATTTAGTTTTTGAGTATCTCCATACCTAGTTAGTCCTCCGACTTATTGCTCTGATCCTTATCCGAAAACCTTATCGCAGTTGGTTAGCTTCTGCCTTAAATATTTAAGTAGAGTTCAATTTGTGTGATACAAGGAGTGTTTGATGAACTATTTTGAACCATTGAATCACAGTCTTACGCCATATCATAAATAAATAAATACACCCAACAGTCACATACATAGCTCTGACCCCACACTAGGTTACAAGCCTTGTATCGTGAGTACACAGAGGCTACGAAAGACATTGTCGGTCTCGCAAACACCCAGACCCGAAACAAATATTTTACACAAAAATTTATTTCGGTGTGGAGATCGAAACCGCGGCCTCTCGTTTCGCAAGCAGGTGTCAACTGCGCCACGCGGCTGTCAAATATATATCTGCGGGTGTTGTTCTATATGCATATCAATGTTAGTGTCCTAACAAAACAAGACGCAAGAACCAATCGCAAAGTTAGTGGCAGGGTTGAACGCCCCCGCAACATTTTCACAGCAATAATCGTGTAAAGAGAAACATCTTGGGAAATTACCTATACGGAATAATATCAAAATTGGGGCTTCATACTCACTAAGCCGCTTTACTGTGATCAGTGTTAATATAATGGACTGTGATTGATTTTTGCGTCATGGATTTTTGGAGGGTGGTTTGCCTGAAACTCATACACACATACAAATATCTTACACATATCTTATTTTCTTTACACACCAGAAAAATTTACATAAACGTCAATAAAAACCTGAATAAAAAATAAATTATTGTCTGCGGAGATTCGAGAAATCCTGTCCAATAGTACCCTGTTAGTTTACCAAATTGTTTAAGTTTATTTACCAATTTGCGAGTTTGAATGTGAATTCTATATGTTATAATTACGTCAATGGCACCTTGACATGTGCACGCTGTTCACGCACGTTTACTGCCAAAATTGTCTATATCAGCCACACAAGAGCATGTGAACTACGCTCTACCTGAACAGAACTGAACTTACGCAGAAACAGTCGCCATAGCCGAAATCGGCCAGGATGACATCATCATCATCATCAGTTTACTAACCACAGGCGTTGTAGTGACTACGGCGTACTGAATCATACCTTTGCTATACTTTCCGGGTGTTTAAAAACTATTAGTGTAGCACAAACAAAAATGTCAAAAGATAGGCATGAGTTAATGAGTAACAATTAATAGTCGATTGTTGGTTTACTTTCTTTTAACCACACCTTACTGACTATGAAAACCATTATAGAAAGAACTCTGATGCCTCAATTGATTCAAAAATAATCCATTATGTTTTCATAATAATCACACACTTCCAAATCAGACAAGCTACCGCAATCATAGTCATTGAGCCTTCCAAATAGTCTCCAAACACAATAAAACTCCCAGATTACGATTCCATGAAGTTGTACATAAGCCCCTATTATGTGCTTAAGCCATTGTCAACCAAAGTAGGATTAAGCACGGAGACGATAGCGGCCGTTAGAATTCTATAAATGTGTACACAGCTCGTAATTCAGGGCTCGGTGTTAAGTTACTTAAATAAGTGTTTAAGTGCCTTTAAGTTTCTATTGAACATTCAGCGAGGAATATATTGGATGAGCTTTTATTTACTGCTGTAGGGATACCAACTTTAGGAGTGATGGATGTAGATTAGCAAACAGCGTTCAATTTTCATAATTAAGTTGAATGAGACCAGGAGTTTCAAGGCGCGTCTTACAAAAATTGTAACAATAAACTCTGATAGAAATTGGTATGATAATAGGTATTAGATATTATGAGCTCAATTTTTAATGTAGATATATAAACAGATCGATTTGCAACGTTTTCCATTCTATTATAATCAAGTGATGTGACTGCAAAAAATAGCAACTACAAAACACTCGTTGCTTACACAGATAATGTTATTTTGCCATAACAATTTCTGAGTTGAGACGATAATATCAGTTCCACAGCATAGTGAGAATTGATTTGGGAATTGTGGATTCGTTCAAACACAAAACCCAACTCCACTCTTTGCTATTTCCATTTGAAACTGTATCAGCTATCTCAGTCATTTACAATGACTGAATTTTTTACTAGATTACTGGAATGAAACACCAAGAATCTGTAAGCAAATATAGCTCCCGATAACAATATCACCAAGAATTTGTAAGTAACTTCTTCTTCTTCATCAACCCCTATACGCCCACTGCTGAGCACGGGTCTCCTCTACCATTGAGAAGGTTTAGGCCATAGTCCGCCACGCTGGCCTAGTGCGGGTTGGCGGACTACACACCTAAGAAATTCCTAAGAACTTTTAGGTGTGCAGGTTTCATCACGATGTTTTCCTTCACCGTTAAAGCAAGTGATAATTCAATTTGAATACACACATAACTTCGAAAAGTCAGAGGTGTGTGCCTGGGGTTCGAACCCGCGACCGCCGAGATTCTCGACCGCGCGCCTAAACCTCGAGGCCATCACTGCTTTGCTGTAAGTAACTAGTTTTCGAATAAACATCAAGTGCCACATCAACGTTGAAGTGAGCCCACGACATTCCCACCTCGCAGTCAACCCTAATACGCTCTGTGATTAATTGTCTGCCACCAGACAAGGGTCTGAACTGACTGCTGGGCCGGGCGACATCTATATACCAACTCTTTAGTTTATACCGTTAGTTTATTTTAACAGCCCCTGGATTTAACAGTTTGGGAATGCCTTTGAATGTTCAATTGTATTTGACGATGGATTTATTTTATGCCTTTAATGATTGCTGTTTATTAATGATCTTCTTTATAATATCGGTTTTGAAGACATGTTTCGGATGCATGAGATTGAAAAACTATACAGTTACTTACGACTTTAAAGACGACAATTTTTGCGGGTACATTTCCCAACATTGTGAATCTCGTTAATAACATTTGGACGTATTAGAGTATCCTGGAAATAGATGGTAGGTCTCATTTTCCGCCCCTACGTTTCTTCAGGCGTAGTACATGCCAGCGAAACAGCCAATAAGTTTCACATGAATTTGAAATTCCTTTATTCTACAGAGAATTTCATAATAATTTGCTTAACTCAGTACCTGGGAACTATCGATCTGCATATTTCTGTCACGGGACCAACAAAGCAGTGGAATCTAATATTTTATTATAACCTTGATTTATTGTTTTTACAAAATACAAAATATTCTTTACTTTTAGTAAATCCAATTTGAAACATTGTCTAAGGTTGTCTTCTTAAGTAAGACCATTCCGATGTTTCCATGTAACTCTAACAAGAATAAAGAAAATGGATACCATTTATATTGTCTACGAGAAATGCATCGAGGAATAATAAAATCGGGAGTAAAATTTCTGTACAGCATCTGGTGCAAGAATGAAGATTTATTCTACTGTGTAATCTATATTACGAGCAAAATATTTTGTTGTTACACTTAGGGAATCCATAAATTTTATTCCAGAGCTTGATTGCTCATTGGTAAGTTTATTATTTTAAGAGTCATGTTTTTTAACTTAATGTTATATACATTAACTGATACATAATAATGAGTCAGTCGAAATAGTGGTAACAATTAAAATTTTTCGATACAACTGCGCTTGCTATTTAACTCTTACCTAATAACAAAATTCTCGTTTTAAATATGTTAGAAAGAATATGATGGTATCAGTCAAATGTTAGGAATATCTTTATCATTATCATATTATGTTTAAGCATCATTTGCATCATCACCAACATACAGAACCACAATCTTTTCATTGCACTGTTTGGTATAACCTTTGTTCTAACGTGCCATTCCTCATTACACTACGCAAGCCTTATTCAGAAACCAGCTCAGATCGTTCTCCTTAGGTTTTCAACCAGCCTTGGAAGCCAGGCCGTATCGCATCACATTACATCATAAGCCAAAGGACGTCCACTGCTGGACATAGGCCTCCCTCAGAGACTTCAAAAGTGTTCCATTGGAGGCGGCCTGCATCCAGCGGCTTCCCGCGATTTTCACCAAATCGTCGGTCCATCTTGTGGATGGACGTTCGACGCTTACCTGAACGTGGCCTCCACTCCAGAACCTTTCTACCACAGCGGCCGTCAGGTCTGCGAGATATGTGTCAGGTCGTATACTTCGCAGTAACTGATCGGCACCATAAAAATTCTTCCGACAATATTGGACGGACGCGAAAAATTAAAATTCCCCAGTAGATAGTTCAAGACGCGATTTTTATTAAAGAAAAAAATGCCGAAAAGCGCTCGTTGGAAGGCCTTGCCCCGCGGGAGGCTTTTATAAGGCGCACGATAAATCAAGGGCGGGAAAATATTTAAAAGCTTGCCGCACCAAGATTCTGCGGTTATTTCCACTTTTATCTACCAGTTTGTACCACTAATAGATATATAAAATATTGAATGCTGTATCTTGGAAAGGGCAAGCTTTAAAAAAATACACCACGGATTTTAAGATGTCGTCTACAAAGTCAAAGTCAAATTATCTTTGTTCAAATTAAATTTTACAAGTACTTCAGAATCGTCATTTTAACACTATTTTTAATACAGTTGTGTTCTTATAGTGTAATAGGGGCAATCCTATTGCTGTTTTTCAGGCTTGTTTCTAAGTTTCATGTTAAGGGTAAAATTCTATACGAATATGTATAAAGCAATACATTAATATATTGTAAAAGTGACGTCGTCTATTAGTCAAAACAATTTGTATGATTTTTGTTAGGATGGCTTATTTCATTCATAAGCAATTTCTAAATATAAAAAAGCGGTCGGACAAAGATCAATGTTATCATCTATACTATATTATCTATACTAATATTATAAAGCTGAAGAGTTTGTTTGTTTGTTTGTTTGTTTGTTTGTTTGTTTGTTTGTTTGAACGCTAGGATCTCAGAAACTACTGGTCCGATTTAAAAAATTCTTTTACTGTTAGATAGCACATTTATCGAGGAAGGCTATAGGCTATATAACATCACGCTACGACGAATAGGAGCGGAGCAGCAATAAAGAATGTTTCGAAATCGGGGATATTTTTTCCTTTTTGTGAGCTTCCGCGGCGTGCGCTGCGAAAACGGTTAACGTTTCGCTTAAATAATGTTTGCGAGAAATGTTCCTCTTTAAAAATTCTAAAAAAAAGTCCGCGACAGCATATGTCTATTTTTTAAGGTTGGCTCACTATAACGTTTTTTATCCTAACCAAATTTATTTTTAAATAAAGTTTTATTTGTGAAGGTGTTTTTATAAATATGATATTAATCCTTATCCAAATAAATACGTTATTCATTACAAGTATTTAATTTTAAATAAAATTGCCCTTTACATCATTTGATTTCACTGAGTATCTTAGAAGATAATATAGTTTTAAAATATTGATCAAGCGCGCAGTAATGATGCACAAGGCGCCGATCGACGCGTTACGGTTTCACGTTTGAACAATTTGACCGAATTGTATGAATTTTGGTATGGACATAAATAGGACTCTGAGAAGTAAAATAGACTACAAATTATTTTCCTTCTGATCTCAACCCTGTAGTCTACGCGGACGGAGTCGCGAGCAAAATAATATTATAAAGCTGAAGAGTTTGTTTGTTTGTTTGTTTGTTTGAACGCTAGGATCTCAGGAACTACTGGTCCGATTTGAAAAATTCTTTCACTGTTAGATAGCACATTTATCGAAGAAGGTTATAGGCTATATATCATCACGCTACGACCAATAGGAGCGGAGCAGCAATAAAGAATGTTTCGAAATCTGGGACATTTTTTCCTTTTTGTGAGCTTCCGCGGCGTGTGCTGCGAAAACGGTTAAAGTTTCGCTAAAATAATGTTTGAGAGAAATGTTCCTCTTTAAAAGTTCTAAAAAAAAGTCCGCGACAGCATATGTCTATTCTTTAAGGTTGGCTCACTATAACGTTTTTTATCCTAACCAAATTTATTTTAAAATAAAGTTTTATTTGTGAAGGTGTTTTTATAAATGTAATATTAATCTTTATCCAAATAAACGTTATTCATTACAAGTATTTAATTTTAAATAAAATTGCCCTTTACATCATTTGATTTCACTGAGTATCTTAGAAGATATTGCAATTTTAAAATATTGATCAAGCGCGCAGTAATGATGCACAAGGCGCCGATCGACGCGTTACGGTTTCACGTTTGAACAATTTGACCGAATTGTATGAATTTTGGTATGGACATAAATAGGACTCTGAGAAGTAAAATAGACTACAACTTATTTACCTTCTGATCTCAACCCTGTAGTCTACGCGGACGGAGTCGCGAGCAAAAGCTAGTTAGTTTATATGTAAATAATAATTGATCGTTACATAGATATAACAACAAACAATAAATAAAGACAATTCTAGATAAGACCTAAGAAAATTAAGTCAATGACTTCAACATTGTATTTTTATCAATTAACACTGATTTTATCTCTGTATTGTCCTTATCATCTATTCTATATCATTCGATTGTCTTCATTATTAATTGTTAAAGATAACGTGCCGTCCATGTCGGAACTGTGGAATTAATAATATTAATTAGTATTCAAGTGTATACAGTAAATAATGCAAAAAATAATCATTTCTATCGTTCTTCTGACAATTTCTTTCCAAAATTTTTGTGGTGGACAACGTAAGTAACTTTTGTTATAATATTGAATATCATTATTATACGATTAATAATGTAAAATTTATACAATCAAAAGCAGGTTTTTTTTTAAAACAAAATCAGTATTATAAAAGACATCCCAGAGAATCCAGGTATTGTGTTGAATTTTCTTCACTTCATTATATTATTATTGATGCCGTACAAACAAATAAATCAATGTCTACGGAGACGACACTTGACATTTAACTATAGTGAGATTATAATCGGCATGGCCCAGTGCTGTACTTTCATAGAAGCCTCAAACTGTTACTTGCTAATTTTAGTGTCTAGTTTATAACCATTTATTGTGAGGTCAGGATATTCTTATATATATGTCAAATTGCTTTTCTTAAATAAATATGTAAAGTTTAAAGATTATTCGTGATTTGATAAGGCAAGCTGGGCTTTTGGACATCTACGGAAGTACCGCCACTGATATGGCCCATTTTGTATATTAAATATTAACGTAGCTAATCCAAAATGTTTATTCACAGTGAGAAACGTGCGTTATCTCAACCACGTGGATTACATAGTCGACGTCATTCAAGCTACCACGGCAGAACTAGAAAGAAAAGGCTGGAGCAATTTAAAACTACCCGACACGGAACAAATAGTAAAGTGAGCCAACCAGTACAATATATCAGATCATCAACATCATCATCATAATCGTCATCATCACCATCAATACGTCCCACTACTGGATGTGGGCCTTCTCTACCATTAAGAGGTGTTATACCTTATACCACCACGCTGGCCTAGTGCGGGTTGGCGGACTACACACCAAAGAAATTCCTGAGAACTTTTAGGGGTGCAAGTTTCATCACGATGTTTTCCTTCACATAATTCATTGGCAATACACACTTAACTTCGAAAAGTTAGGGGTGTGTGCCTGGGTTTTGAACCCGTGACCTCCGAGATTCTCGACCGTGCTAATAACCCTCGAGGTCATCACTACTTATTTTTATATTCTAGTGAAACTGTCTTCGGTTGGGAAGCTTTAGGTAAAGTCAAGTACACCAAAGGGTTCCTGGTCTCCATCGAGCGAGTAGATATTGTTCAGTTCACTGTCCAGCAAGTTTGGAATACAAATGGTTCAGTGGACTTTCGAGCCAGGATGAGAATGCATGACGTGGTAGTTGGTTTCGATGCTCTGGTGAACCTCAGTGTTGCAAACCGTCACTACACTGGGACGTATAAGCATCCGATGGTGAATTTTGAATTTTCTGTAAGTACGTTCAAGCAATCATTCCTTCTACATTGATAAGTATGTTGATCTGTTTCTGATTGGCATACGTTGGTTAGGGTTGGCTTTCTTAAGATCCTTTTTTCAATTCTATTGTTTATGGTAGTAAGCGCTTTGATACTTTTCATATTATTTCTCAACGGTAAAAGGTCTTTCGTCAGGTTATTTACTATACGGTCAATAAGGATACTTACTATTTCTGCTTCTGCGTGACTTGATTTATAGATAAAATGGAATACCAGTAAATTAAATTTATGATAATTTGCTTAATTTTTTCAGATACTGAAAGACATGAACCAGAATACAATTACTACAAGCGTTTTAGGAAACACACCAGCTAGTACTAACTTAGTCAATTTCATGCCTAAGGACAATATCACAGATGTTATAACTACATTGGTAAGAAATTATTAACACAATAACAAGACGTAAGGCAACGAAAATCATTAATTAGTTAGTTTAGTAATAACATATGAAGAAGGTACTGAAAGACAAAAAGTGTTTGACCAAATCTATATAATTATTAATTAGTGGTATTTAAAGGTTTAAATTTCAAAAAGAATCTGCATTTTCAGCAGAATAAGTACGTAAAAGTATCTTAAGTTGAGAATAGGCAATCACATAGGACTTAAAAAGCAACTGAAAAAGTCGTAATAAAAATAAATCTGTACATACTTAGTGCAAACTTAAGTGTGTGTATTTATGGAAGTAGAAATAGAAAGAAAAATATAATAATTTCCTCAAACTAGAATCTAGGGGCGAGTTGGGCACTTTAACTAATCTCAACTAGCAGTAAAATAATATCGTAATAACCCTTACATATTATTCATTACTTTTTTGTAGTATGTCAGAGGAACAACGATACCAGGAATCAACGCTTGGGGGCCAGAAGTGATGAATCCGATCTTAGACGACGTCGTGCGAAATAAAGTTGAGTTCCCAACCATCTGCTACAACTGTCCAGGTTGAAAATAAAAATTTAATTAGAATTTCGTCGTTTAATTTGTACAGGTTGTATTCAAACCGTGATCGGAAACTGGGGCAGGTAATAGCTAAGGTTATCACAAACCCATTGGCGTATAAAAATGCCGACAAAAATAAAAAAATGACGTTTTCCATAAGCGGTTTGTATGAAAATCATTAAAAATTGTATTTTGTAATTGTAATTTTTTCTTAATGACTGTCGTATGAATGTTTCATAAGCTGGTAATAGAATATGAGACATCCAGATCGTATTCGTCAATTATCATCACCACTCTACCATCGAGTGGTAGGACTCAGTCCAATTTTGTCTCAACGCAAATGCCGCCGCAAATAATTACTAATTTGAAGTAGTGTAAATAAGTAATAGACTTTTAGGGTTGATTCTCGGGTGCAAAACGGAACATAATGTATCCTGTGGGCGGCCGTAGTATAGCAGTAACATGCTTCTCCTACCACGTGAAATACATTCTCACGCTTCTATATACGCAGATTTACAAATATAATAAACATTTTTTTATATCTGTAGCCCACGTTTTATAGCTTCTAGTTCCTGACTAAAAGGATAATAGAAAATATATCCAGTAATAAAAATATAACCAAAACTTACTATGGTAAAAAAGAAAGTCCGGGGCTTCGTTTCTCGATCTAGCTGGTACTGGTGATATTTGAAAAAAAAATAGAACCATATAACTAAGGATGAGACTAGTTACTTATTAAAGTAACTTATGTTATTTTGGGATTTATCCCAAAATTTAATTAAAAACGGTGAAATACAGCTAAAATCTCAATAATTTACTAAACTACAAGTAACTGCTATTCGATCTAGAGATCGCACCTGTAATACTCCCAGGTAGGGCTTAGAGTCATCCGATTTTCCCACTAACAAAATATAAATAGCACCGCTTAGTTCAAAAATGTTTCAGAAAACGTCATTAGGTTCACGTTCTGTCAAGCAAACCTAATTCAAATTTGCTTAGCAAAATGTGGGTGGAGAAATACTCCTTTAGTTGGCACCACGTGGGTGACGAAATACACCTCTGTCTACTCCTTCAAAGATGCAGCATATGTATGTGTGATATTGATCGGCATAGTCATATTTGTAATTAAGTCCCACAAATAGAGCAGTTAACCTGATCACACGATCGATATCATAGCTGGTATTGAGCCACGCAATACCAAGCTTGTTTTACGGTTGAAAGGGATTATAGGACACCGCACTGGCCTAGTGCGGATTGGTGGACTTTGCATACCTAATAAATGTCTTGTGGAAATATCTTCGGGGAGCTGGGTATCTCTGGGTAACTAACATGTGCCTCAGTCCATAAAATGCCATACGTAGTCGGTCATACGGTTACTGTTGTCATGATCGATGAAATAGAAAAAAATAACAAATACACCCAACAGTCACATGCATAGTTATTACCTAGGATACAAGGTCTGTATCGTGATTATCTGAAACTACGAGACATATTTCGATCATATAAGCACCCAAACCCAAAAGTGAAAAATGACAATACAAACCAATTAATATAAATTTTGGAACGTAAGCTTCGCCAACAAAATTATCGTCCCGGAACAACTAATTAAAATAAACAATTAACGAATTCAACATTCACGAAATGGGAATAATTGTAATTGCCTGGATTTAAGTGTAAAATAGTTTCGGTCTTGCATCCAACTGCTAACAACTTACTCCGCCAGCGCCAGAACTTGCGAATCAACGAGCGAAAACGTTATAAATAAGGAAAATTAATATAACAGGTATAAACAGTTTTACTCGAGTTTGGAGTGTGCACTAGTTAGTGCTTGCTTGTTGTAAGAATTTGGACTACATAAATACACACCCAACCGTCACATACATAATCCTGACCAGTGGCGGTACTTCCATAGAAGCCCGAAAGCCCGACTTGCCTTACATAGTTCCGAATAACGTACTTAACGATTGTTTATTTATAAAATAACGCTATAAACGTGAATGTGAGTACTAACCGGTAGGTATTTATTAGTCCTACGTACCAAAAAAAATATGCTGCTACTAAATAAACATTTGGGCTTGCCTTAGTTTGACACCCTAGGCACGCCACTGGTCCTGACCCCACACTAAGATACGAGTCTTGTGTCGTGAGTATAAGAAACTACGAGAGACTTTTCGGTCTCACAAACACCCAGACCCGGAACAAATATTTGTGAATCACACAAACATTTGTCTCGGTGCGAGGATCGAACCCGCGGCCGCTCGTTTCGCAAGCTGGTGTCTAGCCAACTGCGCCACGGGGCTGTCAATGTACATGTACATCTATATAGCACTCCTAGGTATGTTTATAGAGGTGTACACCTACATGCACATTTGCGCACCTGTGTTTTAAGTACTTTGTGATAAGTGCGAGCCTAAATATGTTTTCTAGACTCTGTAGACTCCGTACTGCTACTGAGAATTTCATGCAGGAAAAATCCAAATACGGTTCACCTTACACAGAAATTGAAGACCCATTCATGTTAGAGGACCAAAAAGCACTCGTTCTACTATTTTCGACTTTTAAAAGAATCAATAGCAAAGACAATCAGTAGCGATTTATTTCGTCCAACCATTTTCACTTTCAAACATGTCATCATTGATATGCAAGTACGAAAAGAATCTATCAAATTTAATTCTTATTACACAATCAAAAACATTGGCAAATACCCACAGACATAAAATCAAAAGAGTTGGTATTGAATTCGAAATCATATTCATAGCTTTTACAGATTTTCTGTCGGAATATCAAAACGAAATACATATTACCTGAAATTTCAAGCGCTGTCTCAACAATCGGAGATTGAAGGGATTGAATGTATAATGTACGCTCAGGATTTTACCACGTATAAACGTAGACTACATACATAACTTCTCACGCCAGAATAACCAACGAGGAGGCATTTGTATTTCTTCGATTGTATTACCATGACTCATCATCATCAGATCTTAATATATTACTCTCTAAACAAGTGCAATAAGCGAGTTAAAGCCTCATTTCGGTTAGCGAACACTGCCAAAACTGACAGAGTCATCCCTCATAAAAATACATTTTTTATTCACACTAAAACCCATTAACTAGATTTACAAACGGCAAATGGATTAAAATCGCGCTATACACATATCATTCAGCTAAATTACTCTGTTGACAAACCGGAACACCGTACGCCATCGAAACTGTAAATGAATTTGTTACAACGCATCGTTATAAAAACAATCATAATTATACAAAATTAAAGCTCAAAATTGATTGTATTATTTATTTCCTTTTGTAACTTGATGTAATAGAGTTTATAGATGACGAAATAAAGATAAAAACAGGACAATACTGCAACGCCACTGAAAGCCGTCCGAAAAGCATTGATTCCACCATTCGTAGAATCAATCCGAATCATTCCTTTGATACGATTTCATTTGGTAGGCTTGACTGAACGTTTTTGGTTTTTAATTAATAATAGAATCGTATTGAGTTTACTGGCAACGGTCTGGTTTGTAAATGGTTCCATTTGTACGGAGGCTTTTAAAATGTTAATTCGTTTTTATATATGACACGCGTTCCTACGCCGACACTATCACGAGTCCAGATCGAATTTTTGAATTATTCAAAAGCATAATGGCTTAATGGAAATGCTGTAGATGAGACACTTAGGTCCTTTATGAAAAAAAGTATTTTAATCCCTACTGTCGTTTGCAAATAAAGAAATTTCGAATAGGTTAATTAATGTTTGAACAAAAAGGACCCAGACAGAATACGTGATGAATTTAAGGTTTTGTTTACGATTTTCTATCTAATATTTTTTGTTTTGTTTACGCCTGAAAATTATTTTGTTTGTTCAGTATTTTATAAATTGTTATGCCTTATTTTTTTAAGACGCAAGTTGTCCGCTTATTTAGCCTCAAAACAATTGTTGATTGTCACATATGTTTACTTGATGTAATTTTATGTTCTTATGTTGGATTCCGTATTACGTATCTTGCATTTTGCTAACGGCTAGACACCAGCTTGAGAAACGAGAGGCCGCAGGTTCAATCACCGCACCGAGCCAAATGTTTGTATGGAACCTACGAATATTTGTTTAAGATTTTTGATTGTATTTGTGAGTCTGTAAAGTTACTCGTAGTTTCTGATACCCACGACACATGACTTGGACCTTACTATGGGATCGAATCTATGTAAGTCACTGTCATCTGTATAACCCTGTAATAATCATGAAACATCGAAGAAAGTACACTGAGAAACCTATACACAATCCAGGTCAATATACCACGGTTCAAAGTTCATAAAAATCTATTGAAAGCTGTTTACTATTATTTTCGTACCAGCTTACAGACTAAACCCGACTAGAATACGTTACGTTTCCACATTTCTTTCAATATTTGCAGTGAATGCCCCAGATTTACTCATTTATAGATAAGGATCTAAAAATCAGGTAGCTTTGTACAGGGTTTTCACAATATTAATTACAAGTATTGTTGTAATTATTATACCTATACATACTTTTTACATGTCTTCTTTATGTAAATCAGCTAAAAAACAACGATGCTTTAGTGACTAAGCATTATAATGGTTATTATATTTATAATTTTCCATGATTAAAATGCATTTCTTCAGTAATACATTCTATTGTTCAATATTTTGTTTTTGCTATTTTTTAATTTAACGGTTTCTAATATTGGTAAGCATATTACATTCAGCTATGATTAATAATGAAACACAAAACTTAATTGTGGACTTGCAATTCACTTTAACACTAGGCATTATAAAATATTTTGTAACTACTACCGACAAAGAACTCTTTTCCTTACTTCAATTTGCAAAAATCCGACACGTGAGTGACAGCCCTAGGGCGAAGGGGTAGCGAAACCGCAATCAACCCCCTGCACACTTAATCCAATATAGGTACAAACAGCCATAAGCATATTCCCAATCAAACAGCATGAGGAATACAGATATACATTCTTGATTCTAAATAAAATGCGTTGGTAAATTTCGTCTTCTCCACTACTTGAGTTACAAGTAACAGGCAACCGTTGTTGGAGATTGAGTTCAATAGCTGAGGAGACAAAGTTGAATTTAGATTGAGGGGAGTGATTGATAATCTTTTTAGGGTTGGATGTAAGTTGGGCGTCTGGTGAGGTACGGAGACGTATAAATAACGTTGCACAATAAACTTGAGCTAAATCAAGCGGTATTGTCGAATGGGGGCTTGTTAGCTGCGGCGTGTGCGACCGCTGATTTTTTTATTTGATATCTCAATAAAGGCTTGTGCTTGAGGGTTAGATACCGGTTCGCCTTTCGTGTGTTTTCTAAGGAGTTGTTTTTTTACCGTACAACCGATCGCCGGGGTGTTTGATTTATAAATTTCCTTGTTTGGTTAGGTCGGGCAATGAAGTTTATTGTGGGATTAAAAATTTTAAATTCCTGACGCTAACAATGCCGCTTTGTTCGGCTCGGGAATATACCGTCACTTGAATAAGTATAACATTCGTGTGTAATAAAAGTAATTTGACAATAAAAATACACAAACAGTACGATGTTTTATGTTCGGTATTTTTTTGATTAATCAGTGAGATAAGGACATAATGCATTGTTATAAATATTAAATCTAGGCTTGCCTAGCTACGAAATTCTGGATCTGGCTGATATAAAGAAATAAACACATAACTTCTTGATACTTGATGTACCAACATATATGAAAAACTTAAACTGTATGAACAACTTGAACCACAAGATCACACTTCTCCAAACAACAATTTGTACAGTGCGATTTGAATACAACCTAATCTTTTTTGCTCACAAAACAACGTCAAAGCCAGTGTTGTTGGCACGCCCACTTTCTCTGTGAAAACATCTGATAACCGTGCGATAGAAACGAGGAGTATCGGGTAAATAACAGTTGTAAGCATTGCGATCACGTACCCGCCGCAGTCCTTCGCCGGTGCAACCAACCCTGCACCGACACGAAACACCTCTCACGATACAGTGGATGAGGCATTCATCTCGTCTCATCTCATCAGCCTATATACGTCTCATTGCTGGGCACGAGTCTCCTCTAACATTGAGAGGGTTTAGGCCTTAGTCCACCACGCTGGCCTAGTGCAGGTTGGCGGACTACACACCAGAAATGCCTACGAGTTTTTAGGTTTACACACGGTGTTTTCATTCATCGTGAAAGCAAGTGATAATTCATTTTGAGTACACAAATAACTTCGAAAAGTCAGAGGTGTGCCTGGAGCTCGAACCCGCGACCGCCGAGATTCTCGACCGCGCGCCCAATCCTCGAGGCTTGAAATAAACAGTATTGCTAATGAAGACCCCGACATGTGTTGGCCGACCAGCAGCTAGATGGATGGGCCATCTATTAAACGTGGCCGGCAGACAAGTGTTGGAGTGGAGACCGCGCGGAGGCAAACGTAGTGTAGGACGACCTGCAGCACGATGGTCCGACGACTTGAGAAAGGTGGCGGGTAACGGATGGATGAGGGCTGCAGAAGACCGGGATGGTTGGCGCTTTCTAGGGGAGGCCTACGTTCAGCAGTGGACGGCGATAGGCTGATGAGGAGGCAGATTTTGGATAAAACTGGCCCAGGATAGAAAGGAATACCAAAAGAGAAGCCTATGCCCAGCAGTGGGATGAAAGAGGGTCGTAGATGAATGAAGACACAAGTTTTGGAAGTAGAACCTGACCTTAGGCAGATAATACAATTGCCCCGTCTTACATTAAAAGGTATTGCTAATGAAGAGACGAGTGTTGGAGTGTAGACCACGCTTAGGCAAGCGTAGTGTAGGACGTCCTGCAGCACGATGGTCTGAAAACTTGAGAAAGGTGGTGTGAAATTAATGGATAAGGGCTAATTGTGTTTAACCATTTAAATTATATTTGTCCGAGAGCTAATAAGACTAGAGTTTTAATTTCCATTAGAAAAAAACTAACGGCAGTACGGAGCCCTATGAGTTCTGTAATATACATGATTCCCTGCCGCTTACAAGGGTTCCGGGGTTACAGATTTGAGTACGTATATATATTTCGATTACTGAAGCCTTATAACGAAAGGATAACAAAAGATTTTTAAATGTTATCTAGTATAAATCAACCTAACCTAACATGGTTAAAATAGGGTAAGAAATTCTTTACAAGAAAAATTTAACACAATTTTTCGCAAAAGAAGTTATGTGACGCCGAAATTTCCAAGAAACCAGCGAGAAAGACCCTCTATTAGTGAGGGTTGATGTAAAACTTATTATATTAGCTCGGGTAAGACCTTGTTCTAGGAATAGGTTACTCTTTGAGACGATGTGTCCTACATTACGACACTTTAGACTAATGCGAATTGGAATATACAGTTTAAATATTTAACGTGACACCTTTAAGATACGTCAATATTTAAATTAGTTACACGTTTTAGAGTGGTGAGCTTATTTCCATTTATTCGGTTCAGATTCCATGCTGTAATTATTTCTGAATAAAAAAAATATACCCTCTCAATGGTAGAGGAGACCCGTGCTCAGCAGTGGGCGTATATGGGTTGATGAAGAAGAAGAAGAAGAAAAAAAATATCCAGAAATCGAGACCTATAGGTCGGATGGCAAATACTACTGCCAAGAGTACACAAGGCAACCGATAGTAAATAATAATAAGTAGGTACACTACTTAGACTATTGTTGAAGGAAGACTACTTTTAGTGCAGGGGATCACGACTCTCAGCAATGAGGCGAACGACATGAGGAGGAGGAGGAAGAGGTACACCTAACATACATAGTTCCTGATCCCATTAAGGTACAAATCTTGTGTCATGAGCATCATGAACTACGAGAGACTTTTCGATCCCACACAAACATTTGTCACAGCATCTGATCGACTTTTAGCCTCTAGTTTCACAATCTGGTGTCCAGCCAACTATCAAAATTCAACAACCGCGTCTACCCCTTCATGGATCCCAAAGTCTGATACCGCACGAACGCGGGCCAGCCAACGCGAACGTTGCTGTTCGGTGGCGTGCAATTCGCAGCACGAAAAAACACTTTTACACGAGGTGCGAGGTTCGCCCGCCCATCTTTCTTTACGTGATCCGCTTGCTAGTGCAGCGGAAATATTCGGCCATTGCCGCTGTGAATCTCGCATTGTCTCGAGGAGTGCAACGTCGAGGTCTTCGTGAATTACTTATGATTTCGTAGGTTATGGTCTTGCGTCATAGGTTTATCACTTGATTTTGGTGTTAGTAATTTGCGTTACATGATAATTGGTAAAGCCATTCTGTAACACTTGGACTGGGGTACCGATGTGGGTCGGTTGTTTTTTTTTTTGTAGTGATATAACAGTCTCAGACAATATTGGGATCGAAAAGCGACAGACAATCATTTGATGCCGTGATTAAGACCGATGATGGCCCATTTGATTAGTATAACTATTCAAAAGAACTTGTAAAAGTCAGTTCAGTTCAGTTCTTGGTTTGTGGCCTTGTAAAAGTCTAATTGAATTATGATAATTTTGACTTTGATTTTTACTTTGATATTGGCCTATGTTTCAAAATTATGCACTGTATAAAACGCACCATTACCTAATGGTCAAGTTAGTATGTTCAAAAAGTATTTAAGTAAAAAGCATCGTAAGCAAAGCAATTGCTTTATACAATTTTCATCAACAGGTCATAGCCTATATTCTTGGATGTAAACAAAAAAATTGCGTGGGAGTTTTTCTTTCTACTTTGAAGCTGTAAAAATCAACAATTTGATCTTCGTAATTAAATGGCTTCATTATCCACAATGTTGATATGTGGAGGTGTTGCGAAGAATTTTGCGTGGGAGGATGTTATTTAAAATCTTGCGTGGGCCTTATTGGTATCCGTTGACTTTTCCGCGGATACTACGTAGAAATATTATTGGCAGCGGTATTGTTCAGAAATCCATTGTTAATTTCATACTCCCCTTTTATACTAAGTTCAATTCGGTTTATTTTTAATCAGTTATATCAATATAGGTAACAGAAATACATTAATGTTGATATTTTGATCATAGGCTACAAAAATTGGTCCCCCATTATTAACTTTCGCGGGTGGATTGTTCCGTGTCCGATACAAGATTTTGAAGATTTTTTTGAAATCGACAAATTACTGAACTTTATGTCAATAAAAAGTTTTCGTGGCAGCACGGAACTTGTTGCGTACAAAATAGACCTTACACTAGACTGGCCTAAGAGTCGTCGATAGATGTCATATCTTCTCTGGAATCTATAATATACAGGTTTTCCAACAATGCTTTCATATCATGTAACTGAGATAATTTTTAAATTAATAATACTTAAGCAATTCCGAAAACTTATAGGTCTCGGCATTCAAACTTATATAACTGTCGTTTGTTTACTGATGTCATTAAAATATCCCGCCGCAATTTAATTCATGATGGCGAATTAAAATCCTGTGGCCGAGGGTGACAATTTTTACGTATAAAAAGTCGAAGGGCTCTTTTTACACCATTCATTATCACTAAAAAAGTTAATGCAATAAGCAGATGACTTAATTCAACTTACAATGTAAATATGGGGTTTTTTTTTATTCTTATTATTATGGATGGTATATAGACCGTTTGAATTGGATAAACCACCAGATTTACGGAGTTGACTGGCAGTATTTAATACTTCATGTAAAAATTGGCCTGTGATTTATTTATGATCATAAAAACTTTTGCCCTGGACGTAATTGCCATCGAATTATAGAAAATAACGCCCGAAATACAAAATAATTTTCTTCCATCGCTAAAGAAGCTTATTTATACCTTAAGTATATGTTTTTCTATGCCCAATGAAATGTAAAACAAATTCCTTGACAATAACTAGATACACTCCGTGGTGCACCAAACATATTACAATATAATTCTGTTTTTAAACGTTGAATGTATAAAGAGTCAAGCAGATTCATTCAACATCGCTCGTAGGTCACGAAAAGCGCTACTCGCGTTTAGTTCAGTCACTTTGCCAATAGATGGTGCGTTCGTCGAGCTGAATCGCGATGTCATTATTCGCGAGCGAAACTATATAAGGCAGCTCCATGTTGGTTGATTTTGAGGAAGGGAATTGTTAGCTTTTGCCAGTAAATAACCCTACTATTACAATTTCGTATTTTTGCAGGGTACTCTCACGTAATGCGTGTTGAGAACTCGACTAATTCCTTAAAATGTTCTGATACAAGAAATATGTATCCAACAATAGAAACTCATATCCCTCAATGTTCATTAAATAATAGTAATGCTCCAGATTATTTATTATAATCGTTGTTTTCACTGGGGAGATGAGCATTTGAGAGTGATTCTAGGAATGGCAAATACAAACATGATGGCTAACATAAGTACAAGAAATTTGTATGATATCGCTTAGTTTTTCGTGGTTCCTATGTGGTGTAGTCTATATATTTAAAGAATACCACAAGTGCGCCCCGCCTTTTCTTTATTTGCCATTTTATGGCCCTTAACAGCCAAAAGGTTGTCGACCACTGGTTTAAGCTATGATCCACTTTATCATTTTTTAAAAATCTATTGAAAATGACTTCCCGTAAATTTAAATCATTCCGCCAGATTCAAACGCGCTCCATAGCGTTAGTTCATTTATCAAGACGTCGCTATCTCAATCCCATTAACTGCTACTTTCTTCCAACGCAACACGTTCAACCCTTCAGCGATCTAGATAACATCCTTCGCAAACGCACACGCTCCCAACTGTCATAAGTTGGACGCGCAGATTAAGCCCCTGTCAGTTGAGTATCATAAATCAAAACTCGGCCCCGGGACGAATTATTTAAATGCCATAATGAGTCACGGGTAAAAGTTAAGGGAGCAACCCGTATTTATCACCGTGTCGGTCTGAGTGGCCCCCGGATTACTGGTAGGGTTAATAAATGCCCGTTGTGTACGCCATTTTGTTTTTTATCAACGTTCCAAATTCGAATTATGAACGGCAATTCGTCTCTGCGGCTTGTGCTTGTTGTTTTTGATTGAATCGACTTTTGAGTTATGGGTGGTCGCGGGTACATATCGGCCATATATTTTGGAATGTAATGGCTTAATTGGGAGTCGAACGGAGATGAGACTGTAGTCTCGCGTTCAAACTCGCGGTCCATACATATATATAAATTGTACATGAATAAATGTGCTTTATTTGTATAATCATGACAATGCTAATGTGTGCAAAATTGTTAAGATAAAAGTGTGTATTTTCAAACATATTTATGTTAAATCCTTAACTTTGGCCGTATTTATTAATTTTTTCGTCTACCTCAGAAACAGACATAAGAGCAAATCTTAAGCATAACAATCAATATATTTGAGATCATTCTAAAAAACAAGATCATTAATTGTAGTTCTTGAGTTAGTCAATATATCTGTAAGCGCGATTAAAGCACAGATAATCCTTTTATCAACCCTAAACTATCGTTTCGACTCAATAAATCAATTCAACGCGAAAAATAAACTTGGGCAATATCGACTTGGGTATTGTTTATATGTCGGTCGAAAAGACCCACGTGCTCAGCGACAGGGTTAACGCTGTACTGTCAAATTTGTGATACGAGAAACATTTGATTTTGACCTGCACATGATAAATCATGAAACTAATTCATCCCATTGCCTCTGCAACTTTTGCACATTAGTATTGACAGCGGCATGCCCAAAAGTTGTATTTTAGCAATATAATATATTCATCATCATCAGCTCATATACATCCCACTGCTGGCCTACGCAATCATTGGGTTTACATAAAATTTAAAATTTCTTAGAAATTTTAGGTGTGCAGGATTCTTGACGACATTTTCCTTCAATGTCAAAGCAAGTGATTATAATTCATTGTTAACACATAACTTCGAAAAGTCAGAGTATTGAACCCGCGGCCGTCAAGATTCTTAACCTCGGGCCTAACAAAATTCGATGTGAGAATACACTTGCTGAAAGTTCATACTATACTTGGAACTCAGAAAGTTTCTCAGGGTATTACAATCGTACATGTACTAAGAGTATTACCAAGGATCCTTGTATCCAATAACCTTAATGGCTTGAAGGACTTACGTCCGTTCTAATTGCATGCACAATGACAGTCTCTCCAATATAATCACACGTAGTTAGTGCTTTTTTAAATTGTACCATTTGGAGAATATTAAGCAGCGTTTACATTAGAATGAGATTTTTTTTTATGGAGACAGATTTACGCAAAAACGCAACTCTTTATGTTTTTTTAAAACGACAGGAAGAAGTTATGAAGTAAACTAGCATTTTTGCCATTGCTTCTACTGTCATGTCAGGGAACCAGATTATTCAACAGAAAGAGGTCGGTACTTATTTTAACTAATAATTGTCTACTTTAATAGTTTTTAACGCACTGTATGCTAATAAATTATTTTTTTATACCTTAGTTTGGACTCAAAACACTGCTCTACACTACGAACAAAGAATTTATTTAACACGCTTCTAATCATCTGAATAAAAATTTAAAAGAAATATCAATCATACAATGTAAAGGAGCCATAATACATCGTCGCGACACCCGTCAAACCGATGCCGACAACAATTACAACAAATTATAAGCGACAATGTTGCAAAAAAGGCTAAAACAAAAGAGTTCCCACACGATCCCACACGCGTTCGGTTATTACACTAATTCATACGCTGTTAATGCGCTCGTTTCATGTCACTGATTGTAGATACATTACTTTTCTCCGTAGTTAAGGAGTAGTCAAACGTTATCATCGTTATCAGCCGAAATATAAATAAATACACCCAACAGTCACATAGTCCTGACCCCACACTAAGATACGAGTTTGTGTCGTGGGTATCAGAAACTACGAGACACTTTTCGGTCTCACAAACACCCAGACCCGAAACAAATATTTGTGGATCACACAAACATTTGTCTCGGTGCGGGGATCGAAACCGCGGCCGCTCGTTTCGCAAGCTGGTGTCTAGCCAACTGCGCCACGGGGATGTCCACTGCTTGGGCTTCCTTAAAGACTTCTAAGGCGCTTTGTCGAAAGCGGCTCGCATGATAGTCACTTAAAAAGAGAATTTTGATATTAACAGGGCTATTACAAATTTTTATAAAGCCTGTTTGAATTACATTAAAAATAAGATTTTGGCATGACAGTTTTCTTATAATCTTAAATAGTAACTTGGAAAATGGACAATAGTTACAAACAGATGTTTCCTTTTGCCCACACTAAAGTAACTGATATATGTTTTTTTTTTAAACAACAAACAAACATACCTCACCTATATTCCCCAAGGGGTAGGCAGACATGCATTTCTGCACCCACATTTCGCCAGGTATGTATCAGTCCCACGTAATAGAGGGCGAGCCTATTGCCGTTTTTCGGGCACATTTCCAGACTCCGTGCTGCTACTGAGAATGTCCTAATGGAACAACCCAATAACACTTTGCCCCACCCGGGAATCGAACCCAGGACCTCTAGATCGCACGGCACATACTTATACCGTGAGACCACGAGGCAGAGTATATCCTTACTAAAACATATAGGCAACATCACAAAAATATAACCTCCCCTTAAGTGCCCGGGGCGATCCTCAAAGGCAGGACGTTTAAGGCGTGGTCACCTAATAGCAGAATAAAAAAATCACTTACTTGTAATATGCATATAATTCAAATGGTCAGGATATTTTTAATTGTACCCACCCTGTTATTACAAATATTTTTATTTGAAATTTCTAGAGAACGAGAAAAAGATGCAGAAATATGCGTTTACAGAAGCTTGTTATTATTCCTGAGTGAACTAAAACAGGTTTAATTTATACAATATTAATGTATTGGTTCTTCATTTATTTCCATTAACGAAAATGCATTGTTGATACATTTATAAGTATAGGTATGAGAACTAAAGAAAACGTCAAATAATATGTGATGGTCATATTTGTGAATTTATTTGAATCATCATCATCATCATCAGCCTTTATTCGTCCACTGCTGGACATAGGCCTCTCCTATGGCACGCCACTGGGCTCGATCTTCGGCTCTCCTCATCCAACCGCTGCCAGCTGAATTTATTTGAATGTTTATACTTTATTGTGATTTGATAGAAAAATACATTTGGACCAACCCGAGAATCAAACCCAGGACCTCTGAATCGTGCCCTAGTGCACCGAGACCAATTTCCAAGTTCTTACCACGCCTTCACCTCATAATTCAACGTTAATACCACAAGCTAATCGATAAACTATAACCGCCCGTATGTCTGTATATAAAACTCAGCCCTAAAATAAAATGCTTTACAACCAATGAGGTTTACAACATAACTGCCGGCTCGGCGATCAACTTTATTTATTGTTTAATGATTATATTCCCGAGTTACTGCGCCTTGTAATGTCGGCCTAATGGTGGTTTACAAGGTTTCCGAATCGCTACGATGGGGGGTTTATGTTCGTATTCTTTAGTGACCTGTGTTGTCCAAATGCAATGATGTAAAATTGATTATATTTCTAATCTATCTTGGTGAAGTCAAAATCACTGATATTCATGTCAAATTAATAATAAATAGCCAAATATATAGTTCTGAACTAAGATCCAAGTTTTGTGTCGTGGGTATCAGAAAGTACGAGAGACTTTTCGGTTTCACAAACACTCAGACCCTGAAAAAATGTTTGTGGTTTACACAAACATACTCAAACATTTTTCACGATGCGGAGGTCGAACCGGGCGGTAGCCTTTAGCTTTGCTATCCAGTGTTTAGCCAACGGTGCCACAGACCTGTCAACTTTTGATAGGTTGACAGGTCTGCAATTATTTCAGAAAAAAATATTTTTCGTCCCTTGTCATAGTTTTATTCTCATTACAAAATGTTGCCTACATTAGTTTCAAAGTCTGACGGGGCCTGCCGCACTTATTTGCATTTTTAGGTAATCATGGCGAAAAGTGGAAAATTCGTCTACATTATACAGGGTGTATTTAGACCGTGATCGAAAACTGAGGCAGGTAATAGCGAGGGTGATCACAAACCCAGTGGCAATATTAAAAACCCCGACAAACAATAAAAATTTTGACGTTTTCCATACAACCATCGGTGTTAAAAGTATGTGGTTTGTATGGAAAACCTCAAAATTGTTGGGATTTTCTTTAATGCCAGAGGGTTTGTAATCACTATCACTATTACCTGCCTCAGTTTTCGATAACTGTCTAAATACATCCTGTATAGTACCCATCAGAAATGTTTAATTATGTTAATTTCTAAATCACCAATCAATACTACCTAAACAACAGAATTACCTTCTTTACACCATAAGTATTTCTTTGTATTTAGTCCCTGGATCAGGGTTATCCACGTAATCCGCTTGGCAGTAAATAACTACGAGGTTCGCAGCTGGTTAAGACGTTGTTTACGTCTGGGGACTCGGGCCGGCACACTTGGCCTTGGAGAATTCGATCTATTGTCCTCTGGCGGGCTATTTGTACACTGCGGATTTAGCCTGCGAACTCGGATTTATTATTGATATATTTTTTTGCCTATAATCTGGTTAGCTGGCTTAGAACGTGACTTATTGAAGGGTATGTCATCGGCATTGTCATTCTTTGCTGTGTAACGTAATCTCCTTTTTTTGTTTTTAACTCCTTTATTACAAGAGATATCTTGTAATCTAAAAATTAACCTAAAAGCTGATTATCTTTTAGGTTTCGAAGGAATATTAAAGGCGTCACTTTACAGTGTCAATTCTGTGCGTGCTGTCGATCCCGGTATAACGGTAAAGTGTACTAATAGAACATATTAATTTACTTTTAAGATTCAATTCATCACCGTATTACTGTACTTTTGTTTTTAGTAACTTAGGCACAAACTAGTCACAAAGTTCAACCTAGACTTATAAAAGATTTCCTGATTTTTATTCACAACCTAATAAGCCTAATAAGGACTTGCAAGCCCCCTAGGCTTTACTATACAAAACACTACTTAAAACTTAACAAGTATCAAAGCTTCAACCTTCTTAAATCTTGAATCCCTAAATAAAACCTGTATAATTTCTGTCGTCAAACAGAACAAAAGTAATATCCCCTTTTCACCGCAAAAGCGAAATAATTCATTCAACCAGCAAAAGGGACGTTTACAAAAGAACCCGATATTAATGCAAATCACTCGCGATTCGGAAAGCACGCCACTTGGCGACTTCATTTTTTAGGGTACGAATGTTTGTAGAACGTGTTTTAATAACTTATTTACGAAACGGCGCGATTGTTCCCAGTTTTAGGGTATTCAACGTGAACTATGGTTTTGAAATTGTTCGCAGTTTTTGTATTAGATGTCATGTTATTTGCTACTTTATTGCATTTGTCTTTTATAGAACGCGATGCTTTTCGAAATTAGCAGAATTTTATTGAGGATTTTTTATAGGGAGTATTATACTCTGGGTAAACTTTACTAGCGTATTTCCTTGCATATAGTGTAGATAGAAGTGGGTTCCATTACTTTTATTTATTACTGTGTTTAGAGCCTTGAAATAGAAGTATATTGCCTATTTATGGCCAATTTTCTAGACTCCATGCTATTAACAATTTCGCAATAGAAAACCTCACTTACTTCTACATAAAAACCGCCCAACGAACCTCGATTGAAACCCAAAAACGCTGGTAAAGAAAAACCCCTCTGCCCTCTCAGATATTCTCGAATGCATGTAAGTAGACTAAATGGAAAGCACACAGCATTTTCCATACAAACGGGACGATAAACAGCATTATAAATCCACGGAACCCATTAAACCAGCAAGTGCACACTTGGCCGAGTTTTTTGCAAGACCAGATGGTATTCGCGACAAGCCGAAATTAAAGCGGGCCTGCCGCCAACCGCCACATGTTACTCGGACGATGGAAATGTCTTTATAATGACACTTGTTACTGCGCTCCAGTTCCGAAAGTCGGCTCCGATGGTGCATTTTTAATTTGGCCGCTTAATCATTTGTTTATCGTTTGAAGACAGGATAGTCGGTGGTTTGAGTGGGATTTTTGGGTTTTTCTTGGGAGGACTTGGGATATATTGCTTATGACTTAGAAAGGAGGTATGTAGAAGGTTCATGGATATAAGGTTTGTCGGCTATTAGTCTTTGTTGTCAAGTTGTATTATATGCTTTCTTCACTGGCAGGGTATATGCTATGTGGTGCAACATAGGTATGATGGTGTCCAAGTAGACCATCAAGGACCGAGAGACTATATCTTTCGTCACTCGTTACACTAGTACCAGCCTATTAAAATTCTATGCTTCTCGACGCTAGTTCACCAAAATTTATTCGGATAAATTTTGCGTGGTTAATGTCGATATTGTATAGAAATCAGTATTATGTCGACACTTCATTTGCAATTTGCTGAGCCAGTAATTGTTAGTGTTAAAATTGGATTTTGAAAAAAAAATCGCTACTAATTAATACCAGTAAATCTTCGCCAGGAGTACGAGAAATCATTAATCATTACCTATCAATTTATTGAAAATTGTATACCATTTCAACCCGTTTAACTTTGGATACAAAGGCAATGTAATGTTAACCCTCGGGCGGCAGGTGTGCATGCGCATATGTTCCATTCAGGTCATTTTAAACCACAAATTGTATCATTTATTTCCGCTTGGAATAAGGGCGTGAAATATTGTAAAAGATTTAAGAAATAATGACGGAATTATATGATTTAAAACGTACAGTACGTGGTTAAGGCATCAGCTGACTGTATAATTTACATTATATAACCTCTTCTTTTTTTTAAGTTGAGTTAAATATAGTAATAAGTCTGAGGTTTTTATTAAAAAGAAAGTAAAATTTCAATATGTAAAATTACGCATCTGAATTCTACATGTATGTAGGTACTTCCAGTAGGCATGATAATAATACCGGGTGTGATTTTGTACTTCCCGTCACTATAATTGTATAATTATGTACCTTGATTCGGTGGTTGATATAGGCTATATAAAAATATACAAACAAACTGTGCCTTCGACAATTGAAATTCACAGAACCCATCCCAAAAATGTTGTACGTCGAATTCCATTTGTTTGAAAAACTGCCATTCGTTTTATCTTTGTTTGCATTCTTTAAATCCTGATTCTTATTGACTTAGCACCTCCACTTTTTTGTTAGTAAAACATTTTTCTCTATTTTTCATTGATATTCCACGCCTTGATAATTTTTTTAACCCAAAATGATTTTATCAATTCGAAGCCGTGGCTATTGCAGAAACTACTGGTTTTAAGAATACAAACAAACCTACATGTTTCACTTTAGGCGTTTTATGACAATTGGCAGAAAATTCAGTCATAACGAAAATTATATTCCTTCTGAGAGCTGATCTACCTTTCTCCTACTGTATGCTGCTGTAACGTAAAAAAAATACTAAACACACTCCTTATTTCATTCAAAGCATTCCTTTTTTATTTCTTTCTCAAAATTTCATTTCATTACTCGGATGAGTAAATACGATCTACAGTATAGCTGTTTTTTTACTGCCCTTTCGAGCGCTACGTCTGTCTCTTGGAGAGAATATAAAAACTCCCAAGCGTTGCAATACACGCCAACCTGTTTGTAATTAAATTAATTAAATTGGAAACGTCTGTGACGGACGTGACTTTTTCTTGTTTTAAGGTGTAATTTCATTTAATTGGTGGGTGCCTTTCTGACCCCCAACCGCATTGAAAGGGTTGCGTTTCTTTGTAACGTCTCTTTTAACGTTTTTAAGTGCAGTTGGAATGTAAGTTTCTGCAATTAGAATTATTTAAATGTAACATCGGTTGGGTTTTCAATTTTGTTTGTACGTGCGCGTTTTTTATGCTGATCGTTTGAAATGTAGGTATTGTATTTTTTAATTTATTGTATTTTGTAATCGTAATAGTTATTGGCACCTTACCCCCAACCTTACCCTTCTTGTCCCTGAGTTGGCATCACAATATGCCAGTGCGGTGACTTCATCATCATCAACCCATATACGTTCCACTGCTGGGCAAGGGCTTTCTTTACCATTGAGAGGGTTTAGATCTTAGGCCAACATGCTGGCCTAGTGCGGGTTGGCGGGTTGTCTGACTACACATCTAAGAAATTCCTAAGAACTTTTAGGTGTGCAGCTTTCATCACGATGTTTTCCTTCGCAGTTAAAGCGAGTGATAATGCATTGAGAACGTTTAGACATTTTCGAATAGTTCTTACAAAATTATAGATATCAATGAAAAATAATCTTCATTGCTCGTTACGAAAAAACATTTATATGACCCTAACACGAAAATACAGAGACGGGTCAAAAACACCTTCAACAATAT
Source organism: Cephonodes hylas (assembly GCA_030295005.1). Taxonomy (NCBI): domain Eukaryota; kingdom Metazoa; phylum Arthropoda; class Insecta; order Lepidoptera; family Sphingidae; genus Cephonodes; species Cephonodes hylas. Next base: position 13,736,094 of record AP025364.1, read on the forward strand.
TTTTCTTGCCGCAAAAATATCATCAAACTTATTTGAAGTCGTAGAACAAATAAATTATGCAAGTAACGTGCCTAGAATAGAAAATGTCGTCTGACAATGTGTTGGAGCACTTATCTTAATAAATTTAATATTGGAATTTTTTATAACCACGTTCTTTGTTTTGTATGGACACCGTGTATGTTTTTTCAAAATATTCAAATTGTAACTACAACTTATCATCGTCATCACCATCAGCCCCTATGGGTATCTCTGCTGATCTCGTCTACCCAATGGTAGGAAAAGCCATTGAGTGGCTTAGGTCCTTATACAATCTTCGTTTTTAAGAAATAAACCAAATGGTTGCACTTCATAAATACATACACAGCCTCACGCTTATAATCCTCAGATGTGATGATATCATGTAATAGGAGTTGAGCCTATTCTCGATTTTCGCGCACATTTCCAGGCTAGGTGCTATTACTGAGAATTTCCAAAAGAAAAAAAAATACACCGCCGACCACAACTAGCATTGGTTACGGGGCAAGACAATCATGATAAAGCTTCACATGCCCTACTCTTATTCTTCAGGGAGACTCGCCAAATTCACTCCCCACTCCGTCACTGTATCAATAGCCCTAAACAGTATCTCGTAAAACAATGTTTATAAACGTTCCAAGCGGGTGCTAAACGTCTGTACGTGAGCAACAAAAACCCGCGATTGTCCGGCACACGAGAGTTGCAATTAAACTTTTTGCCGGTGGATGTCTCTCGACGCGTCGACAATTGCTCGTGTTGTCTTCAAAGAGTTTAACGATTAAAAAAAGTTTAAACTGCACACTGTGGGGAGGTTTCAACGGAAGGATATTGTTGACCATTCATATTACCTCAATTTGGAAGTCTTTTAATTGCATGTAAAATGGTGAGGGTATGAAAAGACGTTTACAAGAAGATTGTCTTATGGTGCCGTGGGTTCTGTAAGTTCAGGTTGACATTCTCAAGAAGCAAGGAAAGTATGCCTCTGAAAAGCAATAGGCTTGTCATATTAAATGGGGTCGGTTTAAGCATTAGGTACGTAAGCAAAAACAATTATTTATTGTATTTAAATTTAAAGAATTCATCATTAGGTCATCTTGTTCTTTATAATATGTTTCAATATAAAGAATAAGATAGATCCGTAGTACAGTTGGCTAGATACCAGCTTGCGAAACGAGCGGCCGCGGTTTCTATGTCCGCACCACACATATTTTAGTGGATCACACTAACACTTTTTTTCGGGTTTGGGTATTTCTGGTACTCACGAAATAAGACTAGATCTTTATGTAGGGTTAGGAACTGTGTATTACTGCTGGGGGTATATTCTTTTTATAAAAAAAATAATTAGGTAAATTTGTGTGTCTCCAACACAGTTTAGACTACTACGCAAAAACACTACAAAAACCATATGCCATAATTACAAACAGCATTTAGCAATCTTTGATGAGATTTTAATACAAATCAAGGGGTTTAACAAAGCACTCAGGGTTCCGCCACCTAATCATAGGGTGTAATAGCTGATGTATAATTCATATGTGCCGGTCCAGCGCCGAGGACAATTTCAACCCCTTTCCACCCTTTCATATATTCTGTATTATAATGAATGTGGTAAAATATTTGTGGACCATTCGGAATTTTATATGTCTTGCGTGTTACATGGTGGTATTTTTTGAATAGGTATTAGTATCTTGAATTAGAAAACAATACTCTTGTTTGTAAGAATATTGTTTTTTAAATAGTGTATATTTTGTTTTGTTAATTTAACATTATGTATGTTATTCATGCCAATAAGGATGGGCAGGGACCATTTAGTGCCAAAAGCAATGATATTCATCAGAAAACATAAAATCAAAGAAAAATCTAGACTTTTTAATCATATGGTGAGAAGAAATGAATAAAAAAAATCATTACCTCTCCAAGAACTCGAGACGCAGCGTGCTGTTAAAAACCCCTGGAACATCTATTCAGCATTCCGTATACGTGTGCAAAGATAAGTGAGCTTTCATATACGTACGGGAATACCGATCGTAATTTCCCATAAATTATGCGAGGCAATAAAATTATAATTCTTCTGCTGCGCCGGTACGTGATCTCGTTGAAATATATCGCTTCGGTTTGTTAAAATTATTAATAGCAGGTGATGTTGGCTCGTATCGCAAATGTATCGCGGGCGTCCTGAAATTGTAATGGTTTTGGAGATTTTTGCCATCAGCCTATATACTACTGTTTGGCATGCGCTTCCTCTACGACTGAGACGGTTTTAGACCTTAGTGCACCACGCTGGCTTAGTGCAGGTTAGCGGAGTGCAGACGAAAGAAATTCTTAATTTAAGGTTGCCTCATAATTTTACTTCATCGTTAAAATCTTCTTCTTCTTCTTCATCAACCCATTTTCGCCCTTTGCTGAGCACGGGTCTCCTCTACCATTGAGAGGGTATAGGCCATAATCTACCACGCTGGCCTAGTGCAGGTTGGCGGACTACACACCTAAGAAATTCCTAAGAACTCTTAGGTGTGCAGGTTTCATCACGATGTTTTCCTTCACTGTTAAAGCAAGTGATGATTCAATGTGAATACACACATAACTTCGAAAAGTCAGAGGTGTGTACCTGGGGTTCGATCCCGCGATCGTCGAGATTCTCGACCGCGCGCCCAAACCTCGAGGCCATCACTGCTTAAATCGTTAAAATACGTTATCATTAATTATGAATACACACATAACTTCAAAAAGTCAGAGGTGTGTACTCGTGATCGCAGAAATTCTCGACGGTGTGCCTTTACCTCAAGGTCATCACGACTACCTACATTTTCATACATCAAAGTTGATGATTCACATGATATAGTGGTAACTATTGCAAAGTTTTACTCACTATGTATCCGGCCATTTTAAACGAATATCTAAGTAGATCCGTTTTCAGACTTCAGACCCATATCGCGTTGATATGTACACTTCTGAGAGTTATTAATGAATTTTCTTTGGTAAGTGAAGTCTACCAATCAGTTATCGACGAATCTTTCTAGATTACCTCTTTTGTCTAAAAGCCCAAAGTCAAAGTCAAATCTCCTTTATTCAAATACACTTTTACAAGTTCTTTTGAATCGTCATTTTTTAACACTTTTTTATACTGTTTTTTTTTAAACTAGTGCCATCTTCATACAACAGCTTAAAAGGCATGTGCCCCGCAATGGGAAGTTAAATACCTGAAGAAAACCCATGTTATACAGCACCAAAAACCATAAAAATAATTAGAGGTGTTAAATAAACCCGCTAGCAAAGTGTGATTATCGCCAATACTATCCGGTAAAGGTACATCCACATAATGGAAAATAGACGAAACAATAATAAGTTTAATGCAATGTGAAATTGTTGCGGAATGAGCATTTCGGCTGTGCACGGATTTGCTCGCATTAACCCGGGACGCAATTAAACAATACACTCGCATCGGATTTTTGGTCATTAAAATAATATTTCCCTTGTGTGGAGATTACCAGGATTTTTACCCGAAAATATATTGAATTAATTAGTGAATGTGTTTTGTTATGTAAGTGACGACCGATAATTGGAAGACGGTTTGAAATTTTGCGCCAAAACATAGCTAAGATTTGAGCAAAATTTAAATTAATTTTGTAAAAAAAGAGATGTTCCGTAGCGGCCAGCGCAACAGCTCCTAGTACCCCTAGTTATTTTCACCACTCAAATATGTCCCAGTGCTGGACGCTGAGAAAGATTCTTCTTCTTCTTCTTCATCAACCCATATACGCCCACTGCTGAGCACGGGTCTCCTCTACCATTGAGAAAGATTAGGCCTTATTCTACCACGCAGACCAAGCGTGGCTGGTCAGAGAAGAAATTCCCATGTAATATCAGGTATACAGATATCTTCACGATGTTTCCTTCACTGTCATACGTTATATATTTTATTATACGGATATTTTATCACCAATAAAAACAAGATTTAAGTAACATAACGCATAGGTGCATTATACTGAACTCAAAATATTCGTAAACTTTAACCGGGCGGTACAAACCGTAAACTATATTTGGGTTTATGTCTGTTCGGAACTACCTCGGTGCAGGGCCGGCGCTACGCAAATAGAGCGGGGCCCATGGGACCCATCCGTTACATACAAATGGCAGCGGTTAGGGCGAGCGCACACCGAGCCAGCGCTTTAATTGGGCGCCCGTGAATTAGATTTATTAATGTGTTTTGAATTTAGAATAGGAATTTAAAATTAAGTGCAAGAACTAATTGTCTTACATTGTCGTGGTTTATTCCGTTATATTGGTATAAATCATTAAGAATAAGGACTAGATCCTATGTAATAATTCTATAAATATAAGTATTTTACATAAGTGTTTCCTGTTCCAATCGTTATTGATTTGATTCAGGTTTTAAAATCGGATCGAGACAAAAAAATAAAATGTGATATATAAAAAGTTAAGTGTTTAGCGATTTAATAAATACGCCCAACAGTCACATAGTCTTACACCCACAATTATATAAAGGTCTTTGTCGTGGGAATCAGAAACTATGAGAAACGTTAAGGACTAGGGAATGCAATCCCGATCCCGCGAGATCGGGATCCCGCGGGATCCCGAGTAATTTTTCGGGATCAATCCCGACGCATCATATGACGAGATCCCGTTCGAGATTGACGGGATTAGGCGGCAGTAGTCAGGATTTATTTCAGTGTGGAGGAACAAGGGGGCGATTTTTGCAGTTTGCATATAATTGCTTCGCCACGCTATTCTCAACCAGTGTTGAGTCGGAGAGGGCATACTCAGCAGCGCGTTACATTGCAAAGGACTCTCTGTTTCAAAAGGTACTCTTTGTTTTTTAAGGAGTCATTTTCAAAATCACTTATTTTAGGTAACTACTTCCTAATTCCTTTGAAATATGTTTATTATTTTGATTACCTAATTTACCTATGTATATTAATTTCCTTAAAACCTGATAGTTATTTTTGGTTGGTAAGATTAAAGAATAAAGGTTTTTATTTTCTTTCGACTAATATTTATTTATTTATTTATATACTTTTTGTACACTATATAATAAAATAAATATAGAACATTAATGAAGCATAACGAATACAATATAGGCACAATAGGCGGTCATATCGCTAGCTGTGATCTCTTCCAGACAACCTACGCGACTGGAATGAAAGGTCGTAGTTCTGGCAGTTGTCTTCAGAATTGTAAAAAAGAAACAGAAAAAAATTTAATAATGTATATCAATAAAATACATACAAAAACATACATGAATGTAAAAAGAAGATATGTTAACTTAACATTGAATAGAAGATATTGGTGTAAAGATTGCATGAAATCAAAACAACACTATTAATAAAAGAATATAAATACTAAACGACATACATATAGGAATACGAATTTACTAAATAAAATATAAAGTTAAGAATAGTAAGCTCTGAGAAGTTTTTTAAAAGTGGAAAGCCATTTAACTTTACGAATTGTTAGTGGCAATTCATTCCACAGACGTGCAGCATGGACTGTAAAAGAATTATTAAGAAATTTGGTGCTATGCTGAGGAATTTCAAGTGTTAGATTTTCTGAGGACCTAAGCGGTCGTGCATGTGTAGCGCTTAGAAAACGGAACCTATCTTTAAGATAACGGGGAGCAGTGGGATTGAATAAAATTCAAAGAGTAGCAAAAGAATACGAGTATTCCGGCGAAGGCGCATAGATACCCACTTGAGTTTATCACGAAATTCAGAGGCGTATTTTACTTAAGCTCTCTATCACAAACAAGCAGTTATTAGTTTTTTTTGGTCATCCAAATAAATTATTTTTTTAAAACAAGACGGGATCCCGAAAATTCCGGGATCCCGCGGGATTGATATTTCTAATCCCGCGGGATCTCGAATTTGCAATCTCGAGTCGGGATTGCATTCCCTATTAAGGACCCACAAAAACCCAACCCGAACAATTTTTGTGGCCTCCCAGTGTGCATTTTCATTCGATCATGTTCTCATTCGATTCCTGGGCTGGAAAAAATATTATTGGTTTTTATATTCTCAGTAACACGGTCTTGATATTTTCACAAATAACGGTAACAGCTTTTTGCTCTGTAACATGCGAAATTAAAAAACTTTTAACTAAATGTATAATAATTGCAATACATAGAAAGTACTTTCGGAATATGAGCGTAATACGTTGTGTTAATTAAATATGCATAATTAATGAACATCAAATGAACAAATATAATCCAACATTAGTACTGATTCCAGTAATTATATATTAATTAATCATTCTGCAATAGCCGACAATAATCTCTTGTACGTGCGGATTTACTCGAAATAGGTTCAAATCCGTGTCGGTGAAATCTTTTTTGACATTCGTGCCCCCTGTAACAATAATTAGAGCAGGCTGTAAAACGAGAGGTTTTGGGTTCGGTCCCGTAACAAAACTGTAAGTTTTGTAAAACACCAATTGGTTCTTAAAAAAAGCAGTACGTCGTTTTATTTGATAAATTCGCGGGACGGGCTAAGTGATTTTAGGTTTTTTTCATATGGAAAATCTCGATAATACGAGTAAAATAGACACGGACGTGATTTCCACATAGTTCGCCTATAGGCTATTCAAATTCCAATGAGTACCAAATGCACCTCTGCCTACCCGTCAAGTGTTTAGTCGTTTGTTTCGTTTCAAGAATTAGTTGAGTGAGCATAACGTGAGAGTACCCTGCAAAAATAGCGTATATTGGAAACTCAAGACGCGAGGAATATATAGAATTCTTTAGTAATATAGTTTCTAGCTAACGATAGCGCGATTCGATTCGAAAAGCGCGCCATCTGTTGGCAGATGTGCTATAACATGTACGACATATATATTTTTACTTATACATATTTGTATAATACGCTTTTAATGTTCTCAATAAAACGCAAACTATTAAACAGTTATTATTATTTAACAACTTATTGGGATTTGAAGTGAAATTACTTTTTATCAAAAATTGGTGTTGAGATTTTACCCTAGCAAAAAATCGTAAACGGTCTTTTGTATATCTTTGCTGTGCTTAAGCATCCTTTGGTTAAGATTTGGTAATATGTAAGAATTAAGTTTAATTTTAATACAATCGTTTGCCGTAAGGGGCGCTGGTTGTCACAGCCGTCGTAGATAAGGGAAGATTTGTAAGCTTGTTATATTCTCTTTTTATTCTATCCACGTATATCCTATATAAGCAATATTTATAATCAATTTTGCTTTTACAAATTATTCATCGAAATCCGATGTTAACAAGCTGATCTTAGAACGCATTTAATCAAAACTGTGTTAAAATTTACACCAATTACACTATACAAATTTTGACAAACATTCAAATAACACCCGCAAATTCAAAAGAGACACATTTAAGAAATCATTATACATATAAAACTACTTTTCGAGAAAATTTCGTTTCAGAGGCAATTTCTCATCCATTATCCAGAGGCGAAACATTGCAAAAACGGTTACCGTTTAAAACCTTTTTTATATAAAACTTACATTTAAAAAATTTAATCGGAACGACAAAGCGACTGCGTTCGGTAACAGAATGGCGTTTCGTTCGATCGCTTTATATTTGTCCACGCATTCGGAACAAATGGGAAAACATGCGGACTAAAAATTTAATTGCTTTCAAGTTCTCTGACGCTGACTGGTGTTGCAAACCATACGGAATACAATAACATTAATTTACACATACGAAAATATACGCCTGGCATCGGAAAAGGTAGGTAGAGGTACGTTTAAACACTTACCTTTCATCAGCTATTATGTCTCGGATAGTTGAGGTGAGTCTATTGCTTTTTATTGAATAAAGACTCCATGCTGCTACTGAGAATTTCGTAATGCAAAACTCAATAACACTTAATCGACGCGAGAGCCGAATCCGATTGTTTATCGCTTACTTATGCTACAGACCAACGAGGTACCTACATTCTTTTCCTTATATCATCATAGCTTTAATACTTCAACGTCATTTTATGCCAGTTTTAATTATGTTCCAAACTTGAATATCTTCAAATCTATTCACACCACGTCTTCCTACGTACATTAATAGATCTCAGAAATATTCCCCGCCTCATCTCCACATCTCGTTACGTTTTTATGGCTGTCATAAACGCTTTATATGAATTTAAAGTCCACGAACGACCGCCTTACAAAGTCACACAATTGGTGTAACATAGTCTATTGTTAGTGTCAGTTATGGGAAAAGTTGAAGCAGTTTTAACCTAGTTGGTTTGTAATTTTAGGAATTATGTTACTGAAATGATCAATTCGTGTTTTACTACCGCTTTGAAGCTGGCAAGCGTGTTATTAGTCTTTCTTCTCGTGGAGGTTATGACGTTTTAATAGCTCACACATATGCTTGCTAGATTCATAGACAAAGCTTTGTAAATAATAAATATATAACGCTGATAATAAACTGGTATTTTAGGCTTCTTTGTTAGTTGCTTATTTGGTCCTGTAGTAATAAAATACGGCATTAAATCAAGGGGTACCCGATGCATTTCCCGAATGAGGCATTTTAATTTCACACTAATATTTTATGGTGCTTTCTTCAATTCGCCTCTGTCAAACCATTTGACAATTTTTGCTTAGCGATAATGTACGATCTTAACGGTTATTTATAATGGGTAATATAAAGAGTCCTCGAAACCGACGTGCATGCATGAAGAGGATAATGTCAGTGGAGGAAGCGAAAGAGGTGTGTTTGGACCGTGGCATTTGGCGCTCTATAGTCTCTGCCTACCCTAACGGGAGACAGGCGTGAGTTTATGTATGTATGTATGTATATTATGACGATAATATACGCTCGTATGATAATCACTTTTAAGCCGCCATATCAGAATATAGATATAAGATAGTATCCTCGATTTAAGAGGATTTGTGAACAGGAGGATCAAAAACAAATAAGACAAAATTTTTTTGCTTACAATTTCATTTCTGAAATACAAAACTACTTTAGCTATTCAAACCCAACTTGTCTACTTAAACCGATATCGAATGATCTAACGCGTCCATAATATACTTCTTTCATAGCTTTGTATCCGGCTTTAATGTGGTACAAATCATTTCCCATGTTAATACACACTGCCGTCGTGCATCTACGGCTTAATATCTTATTGATTGTTCGTCACAAAATCCGATGCTGGTTGGATAACATATGGAGTTGATACAACTATTTTTGGTTCTGATTTTAAGAACGTTAAAATATTTGAACACATTTATGCAAATGGTATTGTAAAGAGATACAAAAGTTATATGATGGGTATCGGCAAACTTCTGATCCATGGCTTTTTTATGTTTTTTTGCACAAATGACAACCCAACCGACTTATCCACAACACAGTTGCTAACAAAAACATGGCTACTGGACCAATTGGTGGTATCTACACAATCCAGCCGACTCATCTAAACTGCAGTCGAAGTAAATTAAAGCTCGTTCGTAACCTACTAGCAACAAATTGTAAATTCCAGTTAAAGGAAGAAGCGTTGTATTAAAAAATGCAATATACACTTCGTAAAGAATGCCAAAAAGATATGGTTATTGGTCAATCCAGGTTTGACCCCGTGGCGGTACTTTCATAGAATTCCTAAAATGTTTCACGCTAATTGTATAATTTAAAAAAGTGTTTTTTTTTTAAGTAAATAATTAAAGCTTAATAAAATTTTATAAAAAAGTACTTTTTGGGTTTCATGAAAGTGCCGCCACTAGTTAAACCATTGCAGGTCGCTACTAAAATTCCGGAAAGTGTTGTACAACTCCATACACATCCCAGGAGCCCGGTGCATTAAAAAGTAATCTTACGTCGCTGCCTGCTCACTTATTCAGCGATGTACATGAGGTAGTGAACAGGGTTCATAAATAATGACAAAACACGTCGGCACGGCCGGCTTTCCGCATAAAAATAAAGAAGGAATTGGATTTGATCAAAAACTTACAAATGCGCGGCTCGCTGGAGAATAACAAATTATATTCCCTTTTTACATGAAACGTTGAATTACGCTTTTCTATTTGATTCATTTTGTTAGTTATACGGATAGTTTTGTAGGCGGAGCTGAGGTGCGTTTGTACCTCCATTGCAACATTTTTGTATCGCGGAGTAAGTGGCGAGACTTTTCTTATTTAGGATTTGTCCTCCAAGCTAAGAATGTGAATTTTATAACGATTCTCCATGAGTTTTTGCCGGATAAATAAGATACAAATATCCTAAATTTGAGCCCATCTACTAACACACTGTTAACTTGTAAATTTTCTCACAATTCGTGTTCGTATTGATTTATTAATAATTAATTAGTACGGCAAAGATAAATTTATAGTGCGGAAAATAAAACTACAATTTTGTAGTTTTGCGCGTCGGCAAATTCAGGAGAAACAGAGAGGAGGAGAGGTTTTAAAATATCAAAATTTTTCAAAAACTTGTATAGGCAATGTCTAATCATCCTCCCCATCGCTTCATTTCTCAAATATATTTTTACAACTTGTCACTTCATAGCATCCGTTTCAAAAGTAAGGGGATAAATCAAAATTTGAACGTCCAATGAAGCCGCCTACTTGAGCTCATAATAAATCGTTCAAAGGCTAATTAAAATAACGGTGTTAACTCACCGACATATCGCCTGATGTTCCGTTCTGTTGACAGCTGTATGATTTATTTAGACAGGGGATCTTAAGGTGCGTATACACATGACTTCGTTCATTATTTTAAGAGTATGTTGCAGCGTGACATCTGTCCAGTCTAAATTTATCTACTCTTCACTATATGTTATTTTCTTGTAATTTTTTTTCTTAATCGAGTATAGTTTTTTGGATAGAGATTTAATTTCATTTTTGCATAATTTTTATATATTATATTTCGTGCGGTCTAGAAAGTTAATTTCTAGGTCGGATTGAGTGTTATTAGGTTTTTTCATTAGGAAATCCAGAATCCAGCACGGAGTCCAGAATTTCTCGAATAACGTCTATACCGCTCTATTACATTTACTAACTAATTTCTATTACGCGCGATATTTGTGAGAAAATATTCCCCTTTATCTAGGCTTTTCGGGAATATAAACGTAAGTATGTATATTAATACGCATATTATCATAATTTATTATAGTATAGTTTTTTATGTATTATTCATGTATAAAGCAAGAGAAACGAGTAAAAACTACTAGTTATCCTACTAACTTAGGTCTTCCTTCATAAATTCACTCGGTTGTAAAATTCAAGTATCCATTAAATTCAGAATTCGCTTTAATTTGGCCAAAATCTATGCTGAATTATTAATTAGTTAAACTTTGTAAGCTAATACAGTAATTAACTTGTCTTTAAAGTTTTAACAGAGCTTTTAATAAATTATAGTGAAGCTTTAGCGTCGAAAACTTATTTCCAAGACTTACCTGCTTTAGGCAGATCTTCACTTAGGTTATTTCATAAATTCTTTTTTCTTAATATTTTAAAAGGTATTTTATAATCCTAGAGCTTTTAGCATTTAACTATGAACTAATTTTGGAAAATTACTTTGACCTTGATGTACTTAGATCAAATTACTCCTCACTTACAGTTAAGACTCAGAAGACTTTTAATCCTATTCTTATCATCCCAAGTTTCCTTTCCAATTTCTATTTAACTGCAGACAAAAACATTCAGTAAAATTGCTATTATTTACTTCTTGACATTGTTTGATGAAAAAAACAAAAATACAATCGACTTCAAGGCTAAGATGCGTCTCTCTAAACAATCAAATGTTAACAGTATTTATCACAGTCATCAGTACTCCATATATTGTTAATCTGATAACAGGGTATCAGGTCACTCTAAGCTAATTTCTAAATGGTTCTTCCACTTACACGTCATATAAAATCATGGACAGAAACTTGTAAATAAAATGCAAGTTGAAATAATATTTAAACCAATGTGCACTGTCCTTTAAGTAGTTGAGTAGGATAGTCTTGATATTTGTCGGTGTCTAATTTGAGTCGTTGACAACTCAGGATAGCGCCAGTGCAACCGCATAGAACGTGGACTTGAAAATCTATTTTCAAATATTTTCATAATGAATTCAGTAAAGTATATATTTATAGAACCTCTCATATGGAAATACTTAGCTAAAATGTAATTAATTAGAATCATAATTAGGTTTAAAAAGATTAAATTCATTATCATCACCAATATAAACATATTTACAATCTTTGTGCTCCAGTAACTTTTTTAACATTTCGTTTTTTACTTTCCTCATCCATTCATTTGATGAGTCCAAAGTCTGATTTGTAAATTTCTAAGAAAACCGTTTACTGTTTAATTCATAATATAATTATCCAGTCACAAAATCGCAAGATATGGTTTATATACCTGTAGTTCACTGTACACATTTTAACTGTCAACTCTTCGTTTCAACTCCGCCTTTTTCTTTTTTTTTTTATTACCTTCATTGCGGGATCATGACAAATAAGATTTTCTTAAATTCGCTGAGCTTTATCTTCAATACTGTGCTGTTGGTGTTAGAGGACAGTATTTCAGTATGTTTTGACTTGTGAGATGGAACCAAAAAAACATGAACGCTGTGCGTGCTGTTGATCCTGACTGATTGAAGACGCGGGTGCGTCTTAGGATAGGGACAAAAAAATGTGTCAAGTATTTAGGTTCGCGGTGTACGAGGTCCGCCCACCGGTAGTCCCTTTTTTGCCTTCATCTAATTAAAACCACGTGCGAAGAGTTACAGCGGAGAGGAGGACATCGAACATGTTTATTTATGATATCACCGTCCATTCAACTTTATTGTACGCATTTCGCTAATAAAAATGGAACTTAAGATGTATTTGATAATAGTGCTAATGTTATAACCGATATTTTGGTGGTTGTACGTACGTAGTACGAAATGTATAGTGAGTGTGACTCAAGCCTAAGGAAGTCCAGAGGCCAGTTAAGAGAAATCATATTGAAAAATTAATATGCACACCTTAAGTTGTTATAATATATATGTATGTATGTCAGACTAGGACCTAAGCAAATTATGCCTTAAATGCATTTTTAATACTCGTATATGTGATGAGGTTGCGCTAAATCAATAAACAAATGTTGTTTTTATTAATTACGTGTTAATATTACTCTGTAATTACATTAATGATGATAGAAAAGGACCATATAAATCCACGAGGCGGTTTCCCAGTTTCCTACCCCACATTCAAGTACACGATCCTTTACACAATAAAAAAAAAACATTGTATCAAAATTCGCAACATGGGAAGCGCGGGTCATAAACAGGTACAAAACAAAATGTGTTACATTACGCGTGTTTACAAACCGTGGTGTGTCCGGCAAAAGGAATTTTATTAAGTGTCATTAGTATGTGTAATCCCGAGGGACTCTCTGGGACTCTACCGGCCTCTACAGGACTCTACGGGGCGCCGCGGTTACATTTTTTCCATAAATATACGTTATGAGTAAAGTGACCATTTATTTTTTAACTCAAAACGGGACATTAATTTATTTCTTATCTACATAACTTTTACAGAACTATCCTAAAACAGATGTGAGACACCTTAAAATTAATAACTAGTCTTCATAGGAAACTGTGCATGTGGCTTTCTTTGTGAACTCACTCACAGTACAATGAAATAAGTCTACCGCTTCCGGGACCCTATTAAGAGTGCGGAGTAATATAATACATTTTTTTTATTCGCAGTTCGCGTTTTAACAATGAGACAAAACATAACTTCCTTATTTTCTTCACGTACATACGTACGTAGCCTCACATATCTGTATTCCCCGAAAGGCTAGCAAAGGTTTATGACCATTTCTGCAACCACATTTCGCCAGGCATCAGTCCCACGGAATAGGGAGGGAGTCTATTGTCGTTTTTCGATAATATTTCTAGACTCCGCGACTCGTCCACGCGAAGATCTGAGATTCACCGCCTGCACCTGTCTCACGAGCTTCTAAATTTGAAATTTTCGTGCAACTTTGGGAAGCGTGACATATTTTTTGTTTGAAGACAACGGGACAGATCTCCGAAAAAAAGGACAGTCTCGTTCAAAATTGGACGTATGGTCAGTTTAGTGATAACCCAGCTGTGAATTAAATTGGGCTCGTGTTGGTTTCGTAATGAATTCCCGGTTGTTCTCCTTTTGTCGGCCGTGATTGCGGCGTGATTTGCGGGGTGTAGCATCTCGGGTTCGATTCAATGTCTGGCGAGTGTGAGTTAATGGTAATAGCTTTGTTATTACTAGTATTTTGTATTTTAAATATGTCATAAACATAAATACATATAAAGAAGATTAAGACTATAATAGGTTACCTGTACATTGATATTGAATGAGTAGAAATATAAGTATACTTAATTAAAATTGGCATCAATGAAGCAAACATCTGGATTACGATTGATTTTATATTACTTGATAACAATCTTAGAGGTTTAGCGCGAATAAGTATTGCGTTTCTTTCGTTGAGTTGCATTGAATGCTTTAATTATTATGGGTAGTAGAGTATTCCTAAGAAAAAGTATCCATAAATGTAGTAACATTTCATAAGGCGAATGACCCTCACTTGTCTAACTCTATAGTCAAGTCAAATCATGTAAAAGTCGGCGCCGACAAGCGCTCACGTATTATGGTCACAATAAAAAGTAACGTATCTTAACTTTATCACACGTACTATGAGCGTCTATATTTCTCTTGTTTTAAGTAGGTACTGAGAAACGCATGGTGCATTTAAAAAAAATACACCCAACAGTCACACACACAGTCCTGACCCCACATTAAGATACGAGTCTTATGTCGTGGTCATCAGAAACTACGAGAGACTTTTCGGTCTCACAAACATCAAGACCCGAAGCAAAAATTGGTGGATCACATAAAAGATCCGAAAAATGATTTCAGGAACTCAATTCCTCACCACTCACTAATACTGAAAGGATAACGAGACAAAAATCCTAATAAGCTGTCACACAAATGTCCAAATCAGGATGTCAATGTCAAAGTACGAGGATTGATAGCTCTTAAATATTTCAGGGTAGAGACTATCATTTACCCTTCAAATTATGTGCTGAAACACACAGAAATGACAAAAAACAAAGATACTCAGTGCTTCTAAAAGAGACTTGTTTGTTTTTAACGATATAAAGTACTTAAAGAAAATAAAAGGAAAATATATGTAGTTGTCCACTTCCTTCCAAATCTGTCCCTGTGATCGACATTTATAGGTATGTAGACTTATTTAAGGATTACTTTAGATATCATTCAACTTCCTTAATCAATAAAATTCCGCTTTGCAACTCACAAACGAAGAAGAACAGTCCCCTGAAAACAATGGGACAATTTATGCCCCCCAAAAGCCCGTTAGCATTATAAAATGCAAAATATTCCCTCTTAGTTAATTTGAATACGTACGGGGGCTATCGGCGACATTATAATACCACCGTTCGGTACAGATCGCCGATATTATTGTTACGCCAAATGCAAATGAATTTCGAGTGGCGACGTGTCGTGAGAATGAGATCGGAAATGGCGCGCAGTGTGGTGCAGACGGTAAGGTAGTCGGGGAATATTATGATCGATTAAATGCTAATTATTATCTTCCATAGGACAGGCCTACGTCCAACAGTGAACGAAGTGAAGATTGTTGATGATGATAATAAAGTGGTATTGGCATCAAGGTTTTTGCAAGTGGTTAAGAATCTTGGCGGTCGCGGATTTAAACCTGACTTTTACAATTGATATGTGTATATCAGTGGCGTGCCTAGGGTGTCAAACTAAGGCAAGCCCAAATGTTTATTTAGTAGCAGCATTTTTTTTTTTTGGTACGTAGGACTAATAAATACCTACCGGTTAGTACTCACATTCACGTTTATAGCGTTATTTTATAAATAAACAATCGTTAAGTTCATTATTCGGAACTATGTAAGGCAAGTCGGGCTTTCGGGCTTCTATGGAAGTACCGCCACTGGTGTATATGTAATAAATAGTCACGGAATTTAACGCTAACCCGCATTAGACCAGCGGGGGAGACTAAGGCCTAAACCCTCTATGTAGGGAAGGCCAGTGTCCAGCAGAGGGTTCGGCATTTCAAAAAATTTTTGGTATGATGTAGGAATACCTACCTAAATGAAACAACAAAAAGAAATTATTAATCAGCACTACCATACTGCACATTTCCAATACAGCGCAAGTAGTTCCCACGTAGTGTTTCGGGTTAACCCGGCGTTAACCCTGAGATGGCGCGAAAACACCGGCGGACCTATTCGACCCCGCCTGTGGACAATTAGGTAACCATTTCCGAGTTGGGGTCCTTGCCCGGTTATATTTTAATATTCTTAGAATCTATGTGGCTAGTGGATTAGTGAGAATAAATATTTTGCTAACTATTTTTTGTTATTGATAATACACCGAGGCGGATTTAGGACGTAGTTAAAGCGTTGATTTTAAAGGCCCAGGTTTGATTCCGGAATCAAACCTTTGCCCGGGCAAAGTGATACAAAGCCTGGAAATGCGACTAGCTAGCCGAAGAGTTCTAAAACGAACTGTTAGAATCATCTAAGAATGTCGGCAGAAGTTTTTAGTATACGTAGAAACACACTAAATAAATAGTACTCTTTCAGATTATTCGTACTCGTAACCGTTTCATAACCCTTCCATTGTATTTCATTGCAAAAAAAATATGCACTAAATGAAAAGAAAATGCGCATTAACCCAAGCTTTTGCTTTTACTAAACCAGATTTCTAGTGCATTTCACTAGCCATTAATAAAAAAAGCGAAATGTTATGAATGGGAATATTACTATCAGGACCCCTCTAAAAATGTGTTCACTAACACACCTCGGAATAAGTGCAAATCCTAAAAAAGGCCCAGTACGGAGATTGTGCACTTTTGTTCAACACAAAAAAGGCTTTTTTCAGTGTTTTTAATCTGCATGCCTTCACAACTCGGCTCCTTTCAGCTCGGGGCCATTTTAATCTATTTTCCGCGGCACACAGACAGACAAACAAAAACTGGCTCTCACAGTTGCTGCAACAAAGTAATTTAGTTGCAAATCATTTTGAAAACAGTTCGCTAAGGACTCC
This sequence comes from Cephonodes hylas, assembly GCA_030295005.1. Taxonomy (NCBI): domain Eukaryota; kingdom Metazoa; phylum Arthropoda; class Insecta; order Lepidoptera; family Sphingidae; genus Cephonodes; species Cephonodes hylas. The sequence goes on from AP025364.1 coordinate 13,753,148, forward strand.
GCGGAACGCATTAAACTTTATTTGGATGGGGTTTTTATTTTTTTTTAGGCGTAGGTTTTGTAACGAAAGACAATGATAAATGAAAGTTTCTAATTATTGACCTTTATATCTCGAGAGTAAAGCAATTAAAATGGTGTTTCTAAAACAAAAATGTTGATTGTATTGTATAATAAAGGCGAACGTCTAGTGATTCCTTATTATTAAAATCTGTTAAGATTTGGAATTGTAAATGAAATATCTTTCTTTCAAGAATATTTTTAACCATTTTTCCATTTTGCTTTGCTGTTTTGCAAATCATATTTTAAGTTTGTAATTTTTATTGTATTTCATTAAACAATTAACAGCTCATATGATATACAAACTTCGATGCGAACACAGACCAAAACATCTCGTCCATCATAATTGATAACTAGAATTCTAAGCGTTATTGTATAATCTGTGGAGCACAAAGCTCCGTTGTGGGTAAAAGCGGGCCCTGCGGCGAACACGCGCGGACATGCTCAGGCCCTAACCAAACCGATATTCTGTATCGATATCACTTTAAAATTAAATTGACGCGATCACGTTTTGATGCGAAATACCGGCATGAGAGAAAGAAAGTAGAGGAATAAGTCTATTTCTAGCAGTGGCGGTACTTCCATAGAAAGCCCGACTTGCCTTACATAGTTCCGAATAACGAACTTAACGATTGTTTATTTATAAAATAACGCTATAAACGTGAATGTGAGTACTAACCGGTAGGTATTTATTAGTACTACGTACCAAAAAAAATATGCTGCTACTAAATAAACATTTGGGCTTGCCTTAGTTTGACACCCTAGGCACGCCACTGATTTCTAGCCAGTCAGCTAGAATTATTGCCCTGATAGAAAAAAACAGACATACAAGTGTAGGCAGGCAGTGATGGCCTCGAGATTTCGGCGCACGGTCGAAAATTTCGTTTCGGTTAGCGGTCGCAGGTTCAAACCAGGCACACACTTATGACTTTTTAAAGTTATTAGTGTGTTCGAAATGAGTTATTACTTGATTTAACGGTAAAGGAAAACATCGCGATGAAAGCTGCGCACCTAGCAGGCGGCGTTAGGAATTTCTTAGCTGTGTAGTACGCCAACTTTATTTGTTTTTGCTTAACACACAATTTGTATTAAGACAGATTTAATGCATTTGGTAATCTCCAAAATTCCAACTAGTGTGAAGCAGAGACGAAAAAGTAAATTTATGGCATTACTTAACCTCATATTATGCGGAGTTCATTGATTGTGTTTTGTTTGCTATTTGGATAGATGATAGCCATTAGCAATATCCAGAATAAGGGAGCAGCCTCAAAAGCTGTGTTGTGGATTTTGACGGGCAATAACTATGTGAGGCACGAACATAACCCGACAATAGACAACGGAATCTCTATCAAATACGTTTCAACAATAAACAATTTTTATTACTAGGTAAAATGGAATTTTTATTGGTTATGTATACGGGTCAGGTATTTCAATATATTCTCGCGGTACGGGCGTTGTTGCAATGTTTTATTTTCCATTTGGGTGTTGACCATATTTGGGTTTATGAGGTAAATCGATTTTGGCTGCGAGGTCGTCAATTATTTTTTAGGTGTCTAAGCCATATATTAGTGAGTTTGGATTGTTAGGTTGTTAAATTAGCACAAACTAGTTGTCAGACGGGATTTATAGAAAAAATTGGGGTAGCAATTAGCAGGTGGTAGAATATGCAAATCTATATTATTTCGACCTATGCATAGAATAAGGTTACTTATGACTATAACACCAAAGTACTTTTTATGTCTAAAATAGAGTTAAACTCGTTTGTATATTGCACTAGTGAAGTAATAATAATCATAAATTTTGTTGTTGTTTGAAGAACATAAAAAATTACTGATAATTTTGTGCCCAAATAAGTTTAAATTGCTGAGAAAGAGAAGTTGTGCAAAAGCACATATAACTTTATTCTGCGCATAGGTCGATTTATTAACTGTGGGTGTATTTATTTATTTAACTATTTATTCTACACCAAGAGACAATGAACAAAACTATAACTTAGAAGTAATGAAAGTACAATTGGTGGTCTTATCTCTCGGGACGGTTTTATACAGAAAACTGTAGGATGGACTTTATTTATTTATTTATTTATTTGGTTCTCCAACAAGGAATACACCTTACAAGTTTTTTCATTGTACCGTTGCAGTCCAAACACTGTGCTTCCTCAATTATAGGAGATCACAACATGCAATACAACTATACAACAGGAAAGGAACAAAAATTATTTAAACATAACAAAAAAGAAAACTACATAAAAATATATGACTAAAAAATTAAACAAAGCAACAACAACATTAACTTAAAAACAGTTACTTAATTCAAGCGAACAACAATTTGTAGCTAATACAATATAACATAGAATTGAATAGAATAGAATAGGCACATCAACATTTACACATTGGTTAAAAATACTATAAAGATAACTAATATGGTTTCTCAGTATCGATACTCTAGTAAGACCGTGTTGATAACTCCAAACTTCAAACGCATTACCTAATATTAAATCCATTCCGTAGTATCAAAAAATTACTCTTTTAATTGATTGAATGTCCCTATACAATTCAATATCAATTAATCTTTCTATTCTTTCTATATTAAAACAATTGAACCTACCATTGGGCGTTCACCTTTACTTCTCATAAGTAGAAAATGCAGACTTTTTATGCAAATAAAATATTATCATATTTACGCAGCCTTTAATGAGGCGTGATAAATCACAATCACAGGGTGTGCCGACACAACGAAGTACGTGGGCTAAGTAAAGGCAAACATTGGGTCTATTGTGCGACGGAGGCACAGAGGTCTCGCGACTTAACCGCTTGATGCTATATAATCTCCGCTGAAAGCCGCACGCTTCCTGTCTCCACGGTCTTTATTTTATTTGATGCGGATCGTGTTATGGTACTGTTGCGGTGTTTTGAATTGGCCCGCGGTTTGTTGTTGAATTTATGAGCAGTTATGATTGATATTTTAGAAGCGATCCTAACCATAAAAGATTGCCGTTGCTTATTTTTTTAATGTCTAAATCGAGTTCGTCTGAGCAAAATGTCTGTAGTTGCGATAATTATATATCCTGAATAATTGGTACACGTTTTCCAATACATTATTATGTTTAGCCAAAGATATGTTTTTTTTTATAATGGAGCATATTTGTAGACACTGTATTCCCATCGAGTTTTATAGGAAAAAGTCTAACATTAATCAAATTTGACTTATTTTTTAAATATTTTGGTAATAAGGGCAAGGCCGCGAATGCGTCTACAGCCATAAATAAAAGGAGCATTTCTTTCCAATGTGACACAGAAAAAAGAGCTAGGTCAACATTAAAATAGAAATACAAATACCAAACACAACTGAAAATTAAATATAACCTCAAACGATTTAATCAAAAGCCAATCGTTGGCTACTCGCATCGTTTCATTAAAACTTTAAATTGTACACGTACATAAAACACAAAGTTTTGGCAATATCATAAACCATATCCAAATGGTGCGTTAAATTTAACAGATGAAATCAGCATCCAACGAGATCTTGTCTCAAAGTCAAGTAGGTTAATTCGTTCCGAAATGTACGCAGTAGGTAAGCAGTTGTTGCAAATTGCTTTCATGTAAGGATTACTTAGATGTCAAATAATTTGTGTACATTAACAAATGTAAACTTTGATACGCATATTACAGACTTATGGCGCAATTGGTTAGATACCAGTTTGCGAAACAAGAGGCAGTGGGTTCAATCCCCAAACCGAGACAAATGTTTTCGAAACTGAAAAGTCTCTCGTAGTTTCCGATACCCATAACACAGGACTTGTATCTTAGTGTAGGTGACTAGTTGTGATAATTTATCTATGGTTCTGCTCCCTCCAATCGCCGATAACTGTGAGCCCGCCATTTTTGAGATTACCTTTTCTTAGCTACATATTCGTTTATTTTATTTGATTCTTAAAAATTATATAAAAAAAACATCTACTAGGTAACACTTCTGTGTCTTAGCACATATCTACCAGCACACAGAATCGGCGCGCCGAGCGGAAAGGTTGATCACCCCACTTTTTAAATATTTTATTTTGTGTCTTCCCCGAAGTTTCAGAAAAGCACCTTAAATCTTTCCTCTGGTTAAAGCCAGTTCAATGCTCATATTAACCAGTGTAAAATCTCTATAAACAACCTCACGCCAATACTAAACAAACGCAGCATATAAAAGACACGGTAGGGCAGGACGCCGGCGCACTTTACTCATAAATCATTACACATATTTCCAATATTAATACCGGTTTACGCCGATAGTCGCCGTCGTGTTAGCAAACAGAGCCGCGGAGACGTGTTTGTATTGTGAAAATGTTACTATAATAATGCAGTGCGCTTACGGGGATGGTTTGCGTCGAACAATATACACGGGGTGATATTTTTTCTTTTCAATATAGCAAAGTATGCAAAATTGTCTATAATATGGTGTATTTGTATAAAAAAAAAAATTGCGTCACAAATGAAAAGTATGTATTAATATTTGCATGGAAAAGTTGTATTGCATTACAAGTAAGAATTAACTAGTCTGTTTGATAATTATCTGCTGTGACTTAATAATCTAAAAAGAAGTTAAGGAAGGAGAACTCAACTCTCGATATCCGAATTGAAGTCCAGAAATATGTACAACTAAAGTCGTATACTCTGTTCAGTTAGGCAAAATTCTATGCCGTATATTCCAAAAAGTTACACGAAATGAGAAATTTATGTTGATACAGAGTACATTGTGGAAGTTAGTGATTTATTGTTGCGAATTATTGTAAGAAACGTGAATCGTGGGTATTAGACAGCTTATCCCCTCGTACGTGGGGCGTGATCATTGGAAATTAATAGATTGTGCTGAGGAAAATTTATAAAATAATGTAGCAGTATGAACATACTTTTTAAGCCATTTTTATATTAGTAGGTACCTGATATTAGTTATAGAATGGTCGATAAAGAATATCGAAAAAAATTGTGAAAAAATATGTGAACTATCACAATAATTTAAAAAGGAGTACTAATCTACACTAATTGTTTTCAGATTGAAGAAGGTAATTTTACGTCTCCGTTCTTTTAAATCTTCTTACCAACTGTTATTTCAGAAACCGTTAAGTTTTAAGAATAATTTTAATTACTCGCCTTACGCTTTATATAAATATACCAAATACTAGATACCAGCTTGCAAAACGGGAGGCCGCGGGCTCCATTCGCGCCGAGACAAATGTTTAATCTACACGAAAAATCACTCAGAATTTCTGATATCCACGACAACACTTATATCATAGTGGTGTCAAAACTATATATCTGACTTTTTTTATACATAGAATATACATTTATCATCGCCCATGTTTATTAAGTTGAAATGACAGGGCTCCCGAGAGTTAAAAAAGTCGATTACTCACGGCGGCGATTTGAGCCCGATCCGCGGTGGGCCCGAATATAGGGTCCCTTATCTGCAGATGGATCTCGTGATACCAAGCTGGGCTCACTTAAAACAACTTTCTATTACCGACCCTATAGTATAGAGAGGATGGATATGGCTGAATATCGAGCACCTAATATTAAAAATCTAGTTTGAAAATACATTTGAGTCATACTTATTTTTTTATTTTATTATGTTGTCGTTAAGTTTACAAATTTCAATTAGATTTAAGCCATACATTATCTATAATTCATATTATCACGCAATTTGATTTTTGTTATCAATGTTAGTAAAGTCGAGTATATTTCCAAAAACACACTGGCAAAGCTTTATACTTTTTAATACTAAATAAACATGTAATTATGAGGCTAAAATTATAAATGACGTTATCGCCTATATACTATAGCATCATAATTCATAAGTAAATAATATCAGCCACATCCAGCACCTTTAAAAATAATGTTGGAATATAAAACGAGCCACGCTACCGCGCCGACGTCTAATGAAAACGTAATGATGAGGCAGAAATCATTTTATCGGACCCCCGCCTCGCCTACAGCCCTGCACTTTAAAAAACACACCCTGTTTGAATCGGAGACCTTGATGTGTTTCGTAACGTATGGTAGGAATGATAAAGACGTTTAGGATTTCTTATTTAAACAATTAAAAAAAACTCAAAATATACGAAACTTAGCGAGCAAATAGCTTTCATAACCAAAAAAATATTAAAATGGTTAACATAAAACACAAACTAATTGGTATAGATAATCGCATTGCTATACATTTCCATTCATCAGTCCCACTGCTGGGCACGGGCCTACTCTAGCATTAAGACGATTTAAGCCTTAGTCCACCATAGCCTAATTCAAGTTGGCGGACTACACACCTACGACATTCCTAAGAACTTTTTAGGTGTGCAGATTACATTACGATGTTGAACCCGTAATCGCCAAGATTCTCGACGCGCTGAAACCTCGTAGACGCTTATACCATGTAATTTTCTACTTCTTCTTCTTCTTCATCAATCCATTTTCGCCCACTGCTGAGCACGGGTCTCATCTACCATTGAGAGGATTTAGGCCATAGTCCGCCACGCTGGCCTAGTGCGGGTTGGCGGACTACACACCTAAGAAATTCCTAAGAACTCTTAGGTGTGCAGGTTTCATCACGATGTTTTCCTTCACCGTTAAAGCAAGTGATGATTCAATGTGAATACACACATAACTTCGAAAAGTCAGAGGTGTGTACCTGGGGTTCGAACCCGCGACCGTCGAGATTCTCGACCGCGCGCCCAAACCTCGAGGCCATCACTGCTTATATGCTTATTTTCTACTTAAATATAACATAGTATAAAAGTGTCGCTACTATGACATGTTACATAAAAGTCTACCCACACAGCCATAGATACGTAATAACATCAAGACGACAGATCTGCAGGTTATTAAACAAATATGGAACCCTAGCAGACAGAATACGTCTGTCCCCAGTAAGGGTGACTTCCCTAAATAGAATTATGTAATCAAATTAATGTTGCCGGGATGACGATGTCTCGAATAAAATGCTCCATCACCTTCTAATGATGCAACGTATTGAAACTAGCATCCGTGACATAGCTGTGTGAATATGGCGATGAAATATAAATAAATAAATACACCCAACAGTCACATACATAGCTCTGACCCCACACTAGGTTACAAGACTTTATCGTGGGTATCAGACACTACGAGAGACTTTTTCGGTCTCACAAACACCTAGACCCGAAACAAATATTTGTGGTTCACACAAACATTTGTCTCGGTGCGGGGATCGAACCCGCGGCCTCTCGTTTCGCAAGCTGGTGTCTAGCCAACTGCGCCACGGGGGCTGTCGAAATATAATTCACTTTTTCCCTACATATGTATGTAGGAAGTATGAAAGAATAATAGGTGTATCTTTATAATATAGTATCGCATAGTTTCAGGTGATAAAATTCTTAGAAATTTGATAGGTGTGTAGTACGCCAACCCGCACTAGAGCACAATATTTTATGTTAAAAGAGCTTGTGAAAATCCATTTGAGTAAAGATGATTTAACTTGAATTCTATGCTAGTATATTATAGTTTTAGAATTTGTCTACATCTTTAAGTGTTTTAATCGAGGAGTATTAAATAAACCACTTGCTATTAAAATATTAATGATAACGTATATAATTCACAACTAAACATTGCTCCTTAGAAATATCTCGAAGAGGGGACACGATATAAAGCATTTCGGCAACCAAATCACAATGGAAGCTGCAACAAAGACTATTCCGAGCAGTCGATTAGGGTTATTCTTCTCAACGCCGCGATAAAATAAATATTGACAACAACAAACAAGAAATTGCGTGCGAGAACAGTGCTGGACTGACAGGGTTCCGTATCATAATAAAAAATAATATTTATTGAGTTATATAAAATTGCCATGACAAACACTAATAACATTTGATTAATTATTTTTAGGACAGTTAACCCCTGTATACATTTCTATACGAAGAGAAAAGTAAACTGTATCAAGAGACCATGGTCGAAAACTGAGAGAGGTAATAAGCACCAGAAGGTGATTAGGAAAACGTATAACATTTTAATTTTTTTCGTCATTGTGTTTGGAATCACATAAACTATTATCTATGGTCTACTTACGCCCTTTATGACCTCTCATAATCATCTAGTCGCTAAGCATAGCTCTCTTTTACATTTAAGAGGGATTAGGTTTTAGTTCGTCACACTCCGTCAATACTGCTTAGTAGACTTCATGGACTCTTGAGTACAAAATTCTTAGGTACTATATAATATGTACTCAGATATATTTTTCTACGCCACTTGAAAACACACTTTATGGGATATTTTATGTATAATAATTTAATAAATCTGAAGAGTTTGATTTGTTAAACGAGCTAATCTCAGTAATTGCTGATTCAAATTAGGCAATTACTTAATATATAAATAAATAAATACATCCACGTAGCTCTGAGCCCACACTATGTTACAAGTCCGGGATCAAGGGTATCAAAGGCTACAAGAGACATTTCTCACAAACAGACAGCCCTGAAACAAATATTTGACGAACACACAAACAATTGTCTCGATGCGGGCATCGAACCCGCAGCCTCTCGTTTCGTAAGATGGTGTCTGGCCAACTGCGCCCCGGGGTTGTATAGTCCATTTTGGTGAAGCCACGGGCATAGCAAGCTAATAAAGAATTTTAGCTAATTTCAAAGTCAAGTCGAGCTCAAAATAAACCTTATTCAAATAGACTTTTACAGGAACTGTAGAACCCACGATATACTACCATCGCAATAGAAAATTTTGTATAATTTTGTTTAGATCTATCAACCCCTATTCCTATACGCAAGGATCTCCAAAAAATATGAAACGCTCGTTGTCGGCAATCCTTATGACAGGTGACGCGCCGGTCAAAAGGCGAAAATCGCCAGTCATCGCCAAATGATTATCGGCTCCTTCAACGTCCTCAACGATATTGGGTTGTTAAAATATATTCCACCCTCTCTCTGATGTATAAATAACAGGTCTTTTTTGCTTTAGAATGTATAACATTCATTTTTTTAAGAATACTAGATGAATCATACGAAAAGGACTCTTAGTTGGTTTGAAATGTTTTGAAATCAGAAAGATTTTTTTCTTTTGTTTACTACTAAATAGGTATGTGAAATTTTATGATGATTAAAGGTTAAGTGACATGCAAAATCACGTTCGCATTATTGTCAAAGTAACGAAAAAGCTTTTTGTATATCTTTATTAAGCAAAATATTACATAGGTTGTACCGAGCGCGGACCTATTCAGTTTAGTAGGTTAAGATTTTTAGTCTACGATGCTGAATCGTTGCAGTTTGGGGACAGCCCCGTGGCGCAATTGGCTAGACACCAGCTTGCGAAACGAGCGGCCGCGGGTTCGATCCCCGCACCGAGACAAATGTTTGTGTGATCCACAAATATTTGTTTCGGGTCTGGGTGTTTGTGAGACCGAAAAGTCTCTCGTAGTTTCTGATACCCACGACACAAGACTCGTATCTTAGTGTGGGGTCAGGACTATGTATGTGACTGTTGGGTGTATTTGGGTGTATTTATTTTGCTGGACTCGAATTATTATACTTTATTTTCTATTATAACCAACTTAATTTCTAAACGAAACCTGGGGAAAAGCCCCAAAGACTTCCGTGGCAATCCTTAAGCGGTTACTTTACCTTGTGCGCAAATATCTATTGATAAGCTTAACCATATTTTGCCAATACTCGACCACCTTTTCCCCAATCCCTTATAAAATTTAATATTTCTTCAAAAATAACAAAACTGAACATAAAAAGCAATATTACTTAAAATTAGTTGGCCCATTGAAGGCGTTTTCATTATACTCTCACCTTATTTACACCTTTCAAAAAGGGGTTATTTAAATACATCCACCCTATGCAGCGATAACGCTTTTGTGTACACCCTGTGTATAGAATTTTCAGCCGCCTGCAATGAATTGACTTTTCCATGAGCCATTGTTGGGGAAATTAAGCTTTTTAAAATGTATTTTTAGGGAAAATTGAATGTGCAATTTCTTATTACTGGAATTTTCTTAAGTCAATTATATTAGAATAATGGGTTAGGACTTAGGTAATATGATAAAAAAATTACTTAATAATGACTGAATAAACAATGAATTTTTAACTTGAGTTTTTGGTGCGTTATCATAGGAAAAAATAACTATATTATCAATGTTTGGATTGAAAATATTTCATACAAATTCTTCGTAATTAGTTCTACGCCTACAACCACTGCAACCTTTCCATTCCCATTTCAAGCCATTACCTGACCTGCCAACATAAATCCGCATTGTAATCACATACATATGTTTTAAATGAAGTGCCCGTGTACTTGCCAAATATACTTGGAGTAATCAAAATTCGTTCCGGACTTGGCGTGGCCCCAACCGCCTGAATTATAGTCGCGCCCGCTCGGCCTCCAATAAAATACTTCCAAATCCCGTCGAACCCGTTTACTAACTCCGCACGTGGGATTCGATGGTTTTTGACAAGCCATTTTACGAACTAACTCCAAAGAGTTCGTTTGGCGGTGCGAGCTCGCTTGACTTACGAGCGCTGCGTTTGAAATGCTGTCTGATGATTTATATTCTGCGAATTAGAGGATCGAGGTTGTGCCAATTTTAAGGTATAAGTGGGACTGGAATTGCGTTATTGAACAATATGTTAACAGTTAAACAAAGCAATGATATAGTGTTTTAAGTAAATTGACAGTACATCGTTTCATCCAAGACGATTTGTTTGATTCAAGCCTTGTACCGATCAAACAGCATCTCAAGGTGCTGAGCATGACAACATTACACTAAAAGCTGACTTTAATGGTTTGAACCCAAATTGCCATGAATTATTAGGCACCAAGACAAATGTTTGTGTGAACCATATAAATAGAATTAGTCTGGGAAATGTGAGATCGGAAAGTCTCTCGTAGTTTCTGATTTCCATGTAGACTTGCATCCAATTCTGGGATCAGAACTAAGTATGCAACTGATGGGTGTATATTATCTATTAATTTTATAGATACCCTTCCTGCCGTACTTCTGCTACCTTATTAACAGTTACTACCAACAAAACAATGCTGTTTTAAAGCATTCTCATTGAAGATAAAGAAGAGCGCTTACTAGTAATGGCATCAGTAGAATACGACGGTAAGAAGTTTGCCAATAACGTCGAACAGAATGAGGTTCACGAGACTGTTCTGAGTTCAATGCTTCGAGAAACGTCTTTGGCTACTTCTAGTTTAAAATCTGGGTATTGTCATGCTTGTAAATATAATATTAAAAGTGTTTATAATATAGATATTACTGATAAAATTGTGAAGGACATCGTTGCGATGTGAATATAGGATATTTGATGTTTTCAACATAAATTTTTGGTGTAAATTATTTTATTTGTAAAATGTACATCTATTATGGTTTTTCTTACCTATAACTCACCGTGCCATTGGTGTTATTGTAAAAAATTGTTTTTTCGTCCAGCACACTGCACAAGACGTGACTCAAGAATCCTCGTTTGATTTAAACAACAAACCAAAAGTGATTAAAATAGTTAATAAAACATTTGACATTGTATATTAATAAATATGTGCTGTAGAAGATAGGAATCAAAGCAATAACTAGTATTTTTATTAAAATCAATGTTTAATAGCTGTTCAATCTATTCATTAAGGATTTTTGTATTCTTCTAATTCAATCTCCAGAAATAGAATCCAGAAACAAGCTCTTCGCACAAACCACATTCCTAATGGTTAAATTACCTCCTTGTTATTCTGATTCCTACCATACAGTAAAGATGTCAGGAAATACCTCAAATGCTTCAAATGTGACGTTGTCCGTTGAAGCAAACAAAAGAACTATTTAAGGATATCAATGTGGGTGTTTCAATAAATCTACACCGGTGATTTAGACGAAACACGAAGTAAGTTTTACTCGGACTGCTTGATAGTGGATCAGACATCTACTATATCTTTGAGAAATTAGTGAACTAAAATATAATAATTAGTGTTTCTCAACGGTAAAATTCCAAGTGGAAATTTTAATGCGTCTAAATTATTAAATTTCATGCAACTATTTTTCTCATGCAGCGTTTACCTAATATGAACTCAACTATCAGTCAGATGAAGAGAGGCATACATAATAATATATATTTCTTTCGGTCTGAAATTCGTCAAAAAGACTCCGCAAAGGTTTAATGCAATTGAAATTTTCAGAAATAGAAACTTTTGTTTGAAATTATTCACTCTTGTGTGGATTGGCCGGCTACATACCTAAGAAATTCCTAAAAAAAATTAGGTGTATGTTAGTTTCATCAGGATGTTTTCCTTCAGCGTTAAAGTACGTGATAATTCATTGTGAATATGCACATAACTTCGAAAAGTCAGAAGATCCCGCCACTGTTGAGATTCTCAACCGCGTGACCAAACCTCGAGGACATCACGACTTTTTTGAACGTAAATTGTCGTAAATAATATGAATAGAATGAAATTGTCAACCTTTATCATTACCCAAACTAATGCAATAACTTTTCATTCCAAAAGTCCCTATCCAGTATTCTCAAATTCCACGTTACTCCATGTGCTTACTCACGTGTGATTTAAGACCTTATTTCTGTGGCAATAAATATATCTGACAGTCATCGACGAGATGATTCTGCGAAATTGTAGTCTCATACCATGGTCTGTTACTTTACCCTTTTTCTTTAATGAGCGTAGTTTATGACTAGATACCTCTCTAAATCACAAGTTTGTGCGTATCTAGAAGTTTTGTGTTCGATTCCTGGGTCGGACAAAGTGTTGTTGTATTTTTCTTATAAGAAATTTTCAGTAGCAGCACGGAGTTTGGAAATAAGCGCAGAGAACTACAATGGGGTTGTTTACACGGGACTGTTATGAAGAATATCTGGCGAAATGTGGCTGTAGAAATTCATTCAAGGAACGCGTATATTATAAGATTGGCGGTAAAGCATAGCCATTTTCTTGAAACGACGAAGGTTAGGTCTCAATTTCACTGCACTAACCTAATGCTATCTTCTTCATCAACCCATATACGCCCACTGCTGAGCACGGGTCTCCTCTACCATTGAGAGGGTTTAGGCCATAGTCCACCACGCTAGCCTAATGCGGGTTGGCGGACTACACACCTAAGAAATTCCTAAGGACTCTTAGGTGTGCAGGTTTCATCACGATGTTTTCCTTCACCGTTAAAGCAAGTGATAATTCAATGTGAATACACACATAACTTTCGAAAGGTCAGAGGTGTGTGCCTGGGGTTCGAACCCGCGACCGCCGAGATTCTCGACCGCGCACCCAAACCTCGAGGCCATCACTGCTATCTACCTAATGCTAATTATCACTTGCTTTAACGGTGAAGGAAAACATCGTGATAAAACCTGCACACCTAAGAGTTCTTAGGAATTTCTTAGGTGTGTAGTCCGCCAACCCGCACTAGGCCAGCGTGGCGGACTATGGCCTAAACCCTCTCAATGGTAGAGGAGACCCGTGCTCAGCAGTGGGCGTATATGGGTTGATGAAGAAGAAGAAGAACCTAATGCTAGCTTAAAAATCTTAATTTCGTTCTAAATTCTTACAAAAAAAAATCTTAGTACATGTAGGTACATATCACCGCAATATTAAATAGATATAACAATGCCTAAATATGTGATTCATATGTCATTTTGTTACTCACATACATTTTATGACCAGAATGTATCATTATTCAAGAATTTATGTTTTATGACCACAGGATGGTAATCTATCAGCGGTTTTGCAAATTTCCAAAATTTTATGGCCAATTAAAATGAGGTATTAAGTTCGTAAATTCGTTCATTATGACATTTTTTGTGCTTCTCAAGTCAAACTTTGTAATTGACTTTTTATCAGATATTTATCTTTAAACCACAAAACTCTGCAGAAATACTGGATTTTTTTGGAAAAAAATATTTTTTCTAAAAAAAACTAACGTTTCCATATTTCCTAGTATTTTCTTTAAACACATCTAGATTTCATCTTGATTTGCTATAACCTAACGGTCAGCGGACAGAACATTGTGTTAATAAAATATTTTTAAAATTAATTTTGATTTAAAAATATAAAAATACCTATAAAACATTTATTTATTGTAATAAAGCATAGATTTGTAAGACCCACTTTTTTATAGTGTCCGATGACTAAAAATTCATCTGTGTTTTAAGAGCCATGTGAATTTGTAACCGCAGATAAATAATGTATTAAATTTTGAAGACACGACCCATGATTTAGCAGTTAATTTCTTTGGCCATATATCTGACAGTCAAGTCTGTGGTTCTGCGAACTTATCGAATACAATGTTTATTACTGTATAGATTAAATAGTCTGAGTCATGTGTTACTCATGGGTACATTGTTTAAATCAATTTGAAAGGGTACAAATTGTTTAATACTTTTTCAAAGGGTTTACTCTTTATATTTTGATAGCCCCGTGGTGCGGTTTGTTAGTCGCCTGTGATACGAGAGTGTACGATCTATCGAGACAAATATTTCGAAGTTATCTGAGTCATTCAAAGAATATCATGCACTACATCAGTGAAGGAAAACATCTTAATAAAATCTACATACGCTGCAGTTACCTATAAATTTTTTTAGCACTTTCCTTAAAGTTGAAAAAGACAGCCTAGAGACACGACAAGAAACTAATATTATTTTCTTTCCAGTTGTCAGCATCATCTCCATTTGCTTCTGGGAATTGGCATGAAAATCCAAAAAAAAAATTTTTTGTAACCTTTATTGCTATAAAAATATATTTCTTTTGATGTTTTTATTTTTATCTCTTTTATACTGTTAAAATTAATCCTTGAAAAGATGATATTTTAAATTACCTACGTGGTACACTCGGGTGTGCCTCTATTACGGAAGAAAATAACATAATTTTGTTTAAATATAACAATTTATTCTCCGCCCGTCATAATACCGCCACATTGATTATGTATCACTTATCAACGCGTTATCAATGACCCGTGAATTCCTAGTCGAGGTGAAATGACGTCATCACACACCGCGTTTCTTCATATTGTAAGACGGTTATTAATTTCGCATCACCCTTCACGGCCTCCGTGGCGCAATTGGCTAGCGCGTTCGGCTGTTAACCGAAAGGTTGGTGGTTCGAGCCCACCCGGGGGCGACTATCTTTTTGTATGGATTCCCGTGATAGTTGTAAATGCAATAAAATAAAAATAGGATTTGGTTGTAATTTATAATATTGAAATGTGTAAATGCTTAAATTGTGTGGTCATGACTCCTCTATTTTATTTTGTTATTAATTTATTAAAAAAAAATTATAAAAAAAAAATGTTCGCAATATTGTATGCCATTTATATTTTTTTCTTAATATTTTAATTTCTTTACATAATTGTTTGTATTATCAAGTTATCGTTGAAGAAATATTTTTTCATAACGCAGGTAATTAAGGAAACTACCTCCTGGGTCATAACATTCGCTAAATCAAATCGTGATTTCAATTGATAAGTAAACTATCAAATAGGATTAAAAAAAAAATACTCATTAAGTCTAAGCAGGAATAAGAAATGTATTTCGTCATTTATGTTTGACAGACAAGTTTTTAAATATCACATAATAGATTTTTTCTTGCCGGACTCGAAAATCGAATCTGGGTACCCGCCTATTATTACCTGGCTACCAACGACTTATTATATTGTTCTTTAATTTAAATTGATGTCTATTGTTTGATTACAGATGGCGCTAGTTGTACAGCGTCATTTCGCGCCATCATCCAGCCCCTTTATAATTTACCTTCCATAAATATCCCGGTAAAGCTGGCTCCCAAACGTGCCCAGTAAGTAGGTGAGGTCGCGAACATTCTCAATGGGTTCGTTAATGCTTTCATTGCGACGGAACCCGGCTTACGCTCCGTCGGTGAATTATTGTGGCCCTGATAAAAATGTAGCTTACCCCTCGGTTTTAATGACTGTAATATCTTTGTTGCCTTTAGGATGCTTTCGTTTTGCTGTGTTTGGTACTAGTGATCGCCTTTGGTTTTTTGAAGTTTCAATGAGATATAATAACATGATGGTTTAATAAGAATATATCCAGGAAAACACTACTTCAGTATTCATAAATTGGGCTTCAAATAGAATGATGATCGGCTAAAATTTTTTACGAATGTATTCTCGAGTTCTTCGCCTATACATTCCACATTACCCAAGTTACTACTTTATATAAGTCAAGTTATCCGGTCAGGTACGAATTTATAACCTCATAAGATGATGAAGTTATTAGTATGATCAGTTGGACTAAGATCAGATAGTCAAAATCTTCGAAAATCTCATTAACCCGAATGAAACATCATTACATCGTTCTTTTATCAGCCACGCTTGATAGCTTTTGGTCGAATTCATATTATAAATAAAAGAAATACATACATACATAGTTAGCCATTAGAAATTAAAGGAGACTTTCCGACCCACTAACACCCAGAGACAAAAATAATTATGGACAGCGCAAACATTTGTCGGTACAGGGATCGTACCCGTGGCCTCTCATTTTACAAGCTTGTGTTGCCAGACTTTACTAATTTGTTTTATTAAACCTCTTTCAAGTAATTTTCGGATGCCTAATAGACATATATTAGTTCAATCCACTTTGATTAGGGTTGACTAGATATTAACTAACACATTCTGATATTAATGGAAATTGTTTCAATGTTAATCAAAGCCTTGGTGATTCGAAGCGTTTCGTAATTTACTAAGTTTTGAGGTCTGGTGATAAAGAATTTGACAAGGGTTACAGAGTTGTTTTCAGATGGTGAACCACTATATAAAAGGTCGCAATTTTGATCCCTGTAAAGCAAGACATTTGCGTAATTTAGGTACCTACCTACATTTTTATGTTCAGTCAAAGTTTCTATAGTAACTGACCAAATAAAGGCATATTATTGATATTAATCATACAGTGGCGCTTTGTTCACAGTCTTAGTTTAAACTTCATCTGCACTTATACGCCACATTGCTGGACACGAGCCTCCTCTACAACAGAAAGACTAGGCCCTACTTTAGGGTTGGCAGACTACATACCTATTAAATTCCCAAGTACTTTTTTAGGTGTACAGGCTTCCTTACGATGTTTAAATTCACCTTCAAAGTAAGTAATAATTGATTGCATAATATTATGAAAGGTTATTTATGAATGCATACAAACGGTATACATAAACCCAATCCACGGCATAAAACATAGTTCACCAAATAAACATTAAAGCAAACGAGACAAATAAATTATTCAATCTAATTAATAATCAAGACGTTACTTTAAACGGTAACAAATATGGCGTTCAAACGGCCGACAATTAATTAACTCGACTACCGGGAACTAACGACCCCAGGCTAGGTTATCTTCTGTCCCTTTCTAGCACCACGGGATAGAGGGAGACAGGAACACTTTTGGTAATACAGATTACACAGACCGTCGGTCACGGATGGTTATTTTTTACACACGAATTAGTTTTGTTTGCTCTTGATTAATATTTTTGAATTTAGGAAATTTATTTTGAGTCGAAATGCAGCATTGGATGTGAGATCTTCCGAAATTTCTCGGTGGTCGCTCAAATTCCACGTAGATGAGTTTTCGATGTCTATGTTTGTTTTTAATAAATGTTTAATTAGCTACCGTGCTGAGAACGATGATTCTAAATAAATAGGGGTACATGGGGTTCCTTATAAGAGTCGAAGTGTCTTGAAAGAGGCACTAGAACATATTTCTCAACTCCTATCTAATGCGCTCTGCCAATAGCACAAAAAAAGTTTGATACGAGCTTCGAAGTCTGCTATATGCGTGACTGGCTTCTGGTTGAAGAGACTATGGCATAGTAAATTGAAGAAATAGGAGAATTAGACATTTCCTAATTTTTTTGTTTTTTGTACTTCATTTTTTTTATCTTATCTACTTTTTATTATACCTACTATCTTTGACTAGAATATCTTTTTAAAGTCTTGGAACAAAGAATAGAATTTTATTTATTCCTTCCATTGTTTGATCTCTGCCATATAGTATCCAAGCTAAAGTTTATATTTCACGGGCATGTACCCCTAGACTCTAAACTTCGCGTGAAAAATTACCAGTTGCAGTTTCTAATAAACATTTTGTACCAGCAATACATCTTGCTAACAGCTAAAGCGCTCTGAAATCTAAGACTGAATTTCTAAGTCTTCTAAGACGCTGGTGAAAAAGCAGCCGCTCTTTGTTAGCGAGTTATGGCGGTAAAAACCTACGCCACCAGCGCCATCTGCCGGTGACAACGCGAAGATTTATCACGTACTTTCGCTATAGAACCTTCTCTCTTGGAGTTTGGGGTGTGGCATGAGTTTTGGCGGGTTGCAGTTAAGGTGCAAAGGTAAAAGTTGATTGGTATTGTCTTATTTTTTTCAGGTTGTTATGGACTTAAGGTTTAGGCAAACGGTTGAGTTAAAGTTCGGCTGTCGCGGGTTCAAGACACACAAATCTGACTTTTCAAAGTTATGCGCGTATTTATATTTAATGACGTTCTTTAAGCGTATAGGAAAACATCGTAAGTAAGCCTGCACATCCAATAAAAAATGTTAGGAATTTCTTAGGTGTGTAATCTGCCAATCTGCCCTTCTATTATTAAAAAATATTTTTACGTCAAATATTAATTAAGTTGCACGATCGGGAAAAAGGGTTGGCTTAGTAGACCAATAGTTAAATTCAATAGTCAAATTCAAACGATATTTTCTTTGAAATTCCCAATACCACTTCACGATTAATTAAAAATCCTCATAAAAGAGCAAATTCTAAATATTTTTATACAAATCGGTGTAATCTCATAACACAGAGCGTATCCTTAAAGCTGTCTTGCAGATTAAAATCCTGAGCGTGTACCAATGAACTCGTTTTGTGTTGTAGCTAACATATATTTTTATTTGTTGCTTTATTTCTGTCTGAAACTTACAGGATCCGTAACTAATAATTACATTTGTTTCATACTGAATGCTTATTTACTTCTCACTTCGGCTGAAAGCAAATTAGTCATTATAGTAGAGACTACGATTTATCAGCAAATAAATAATATTTATAAACTAATATATTTAGTGAACAATAATTAAAAAGCCTTTACAATAATGTAGCAGAGAAAAATAATAGAAAAATAAAACATGCAACAGTCACATACTGCATAGTTCCGGTCCCACACTAAGATAAAATTCTTGTATCATAGGTAATAGAAACTCCGACAGGAGAAGATAAAAATACAACAGTATCTTTGCAATTACCAATTAACCCATTCTTGACCGCCGTGCCAATTTGGGAACACTTACTTTTTGAGGGTACATGAAAAAAGTATTTATGTAAGTTAATAAATTCTCACATTATTGGATAGTTGAAAGTGTGGTGATTACATATAATATTAAACAATTTAGTTATATATTATAGATTTATTACAATAATTGATCGAATTTTGCTTTTGAAGGACCTGTCGAGGTACTTGACTGTTTGCAATTATTATATTTTGCATATTAAGTTTATCATCGTCAATAGTTATTATTATTCAAATACGATAAATTGTCTATCTTATACACAGAATTTAAAAAATAATGATTCATTTTTTACCATTTTATAGCACCTTAAACATTGCTGTGCCAATTTGGGTACACTGGCCACAAGTGTTATTTTTGCATATCATAAGGAGAAACTGCTAACGACGTTATAGTGTCAGTAACAATTGCCGTGGATAAGAGGAAGAGGTAAATACAATCCTCGAAGATTGTGACCACGGCTTGGACTATGATTTGGCTATAATTCCATTGGAACTTTTTATTGATACTGACGAAGGAGATGGTTTTGATAATGAACAAATGTCTTCAATATTGCCAATTCATGTTCTAGGAGAAATCGAGGTATTAAGGTGTTCATAATGTAGATACTCTTTCTGAGTATGAGGATAGCAGTGATAGTGAACTGCCAATGGAAACGAACATAAGACCGCAAATATTAAACCACCGCTAGTGCACCTGATGTACCTGCGATTGGACGAAATTGGTCAGTGCTGATTGTGCCTCCTTTTTTTTTGTTCTCGAGGGGAAAGCTGTTTATGGCTCTACTTCCCGCCAGCCCGGGGGCAGTGGGGGGCGGGAAGCGTATATCAGGGTCACAGGCCTTCCAGCCCGGCGCGCGGCGACGTCATATTTGCGCAGTTGTTAGTGACGGGCTGAGTCCTTAATACAGTCTCTAAACCGGCATACCGGCCAAAACCGCCCGGTGGCCATCTTCGTGCCGAGTTGGGCGACCATGGTACGTGAGCGAGAGGCGGCCACCGTTGTCCACAGGCGCCCGGTGCGCCTCCGAGACGTACTTGTCTCGGCCGCCTCGGAGTCAAAGGGAACGCAGTTAAGCAACCTCTACCTTGTTTCGGGCGCCCCGGTTGTGGGTGGGGGCCCCGCGATGTACAGAGGCCAAAGTGCCGCCACCTCTCTTGGAGTCACTTGAGGACGCCCTGCCCCCGCAGCACGTCCAGCGACCCCAAGGGAACAATTGAGTCGCCTTTTACGACATGCAGGGGATACCGTGCTGGGATTCAAAGCCCCCTTTACCTCAGGGCAGGCTGATTGTTCCTCCTTGGCTCCTTCTTATCCTTAGACTTATCCATCATCGATTGACCAATAACTAAACGAGAGTAGTATGAAAGAAACGTTGAAAGAACAGAGATCGAGTATAAATTTGATACAAATAATGAGATACTTTAGGTTCGCTGAAAATGGCCCAATCAATATCGTTGTATGGAGTTGAAGTCCATGGCAAACAAATGGAGGTGGGTTCCCTTCAAACACATGATAGATGTGGCATTACCAAATGCGTGACCATTACAGCTACGTCTAAAGAAGATGTAATGGATCAGTTATATTTTCGCTGAAGTATAGCTACATTTTGTCTTGGACAATCACCTCATCATCATGTTACTCGTCAGATATCATTGTCATCGAATGGTTACAAATGGACGGCAGCGAATATGTTAAAGAAAAAGTTTCCAAAGCGTTTTGGTGGACTTATCCGTTATAATAGGATCCGATAGACTTGCACACTATTTTACCCTTAAGTGGCCATTGTGCCAATTTGGGCACACCCCTTTAATTTCAAAATTATAAATAATTTTTATTTTTTTTTTCATTTTTATACTTATTTGTATCCCCAACTATGATTAAATAAAGAAATTTCGGAATTTGTTCTTGTAGTTTCTGCTTGGCCACAAATGGGTTAACTAGAAAAAGTGCATCATAAACTCTATTCCGCTACAGAGTAAAAAAAAATAAAAAAGTAACCATAGCAAAATAATACAATCAATCAGGAAATCAATTAATAAATGCATTAAACAAACGGAACGAGGGAAACTATTTCATTATGCCAATACGTGAAGTACAAACAGACGGACGACGTATTTAACTATTTGTTGTGCTAACGAACCGTGGAATATTATTAAATTCGCATGAGGCGAGCGTTTTGTGCCGGTTTTTATTATCTGTGGAAATTTCACTATGATTGTGACGACACGACAGAATCATAAACTATCTAAGGTTACCGCCTATCTTCCATTGATAAAGCTATTATTGTACTTAGAATCTTCACTAAACATGACAAAAATGCTAATACCATCTGTCAAATTAATTCCCTTTTTAAAATTACGTACCACATAGCGCCATCTATTAATGAATTTAAGAAACAGAACTCCTTTAAATTGAAAACAACAGGTGTGCCACGCGCTCATAAACAATACATCAGAAGTGCTTACTACATCGAATATACGATGCATTCAGAATAATAAATTCAAGAAAAAAACGAGTAGACACGAAACAATACACGTTTTTTGTCCTTTCAATTTATATTCTTAACACATGACGTTTACACGTTCCTAATTTGATGTTATGCATAGATAAAATTCTATAATTTCAAATTATACATTAGGGTCCTTACCCTACGCGTCGCGGGCTGTCTATTTACAGCGCCATGTTGTTTTTTGTTTTCTTTTTTTTAATGCATTCGGTGTTTACGTGGAATGACTACGATTAGTCGATAAAAATATGTTAGGCGATTAGCATTAAATTATTTTGTACAAATTTTAAATTTGTTATTTTTTATTGTGATCCCGTCAAATTAATCTTGTGTCGTAGATTTATCCTATTTATTATGTATGAATTGCGATGCTGTTGTTAAAATAATACTATAGAAAAATCGTAACAAAATATTCAAACCAGAAACCTAAGTCTTCCTAGATTTAATCGACAGTAATGTATAGTATAGGTAGGTACCTATATAAAAACATACCATTCTAATTTTTTTTACAATTCAGTGAAAAAGATTCACATTATCAAAAAACAAATTAATAAGCTACATTTAATTTATATCCACAAAAATGAAATACAATAATATATTTTCCAATATCGTTCATGCTTACTAAGATATTGTCCAAACAATGAAACAGTTGATAAATGTACGCAGTAATATCGTACTATCTAGATTAGTCTAGACTATTCTTACGTGTTTCGTTGCTAGATTTATATGGGATGAACAAATTGGGGTTATTTATCGTAATTCACCAAGTACGGGTGAAATATTATGGCCGTATGAACAGTTTGATTTATATTATTTGTCACGTTATTGGGAAATGTACTGGAATATTAATTTTACTAATTAAAGTGTAATATGTACGGAAAATTTTAATAAATTTTACCAAGAAGTTGTAACATGGTAAAGGATAAAAAATCTAAGAATAGGCGATTAGTAATGGTAATGTCACACCGGTGTCTTATAAAGAGATACCGCTAGGCCGCACTAGAGCTAGCGTGGTGGACTTAGTACTCTTCTTCTTCTTCTTCTTCATCAACCACTGCCCACTGCTGAGCACGGGTCTCCTCTACCATTGAGATGGTTTAGGCCATAGTCCACCACGCTGGCCTAGTGCGGGCTGGCAGACTACACACCTAAGAAATTCCTAAGAACTTTTAGGTGTGCAGGTTTCATCACGATCTTTTCCTTCACCGTTAAAGCAAGTGATAGCTCAATGTGAATACACACATAACTTCGAAAAGTCAGAGGTGTGTGCCTGGGGTTCGAACCGGCGACCGCCGAGATTCTCGACCGCGCGCCCAAACCTCGAGGCCATCACTGCTTATATAATAAACTTAGTATTAAACCCATTCAATAGTAGAGGAAGCACGTACCCAGCGGTGGAACGTATGATGATAAAGGTATACCCTTTTTAAGTCTAAAAATATCCTCTTATTCGAGGGAACGGTTTTTGGTTATCCACGAACTACGGTACGGCTACATAATAAGAAAAAAATAATATCCATGCCGCTTTAACATTTTTTTTATTTGGCATATAGTGAAACTAAAAAACTTGAAAACCATGCTGTATCTATATCAGCTACCAACACACTCTAGTATATTCGTAGATCAATCTACAAATTCCCGAAATTCTTACAATCTTCACACAAGGTCTGCTATCTAATTTATGCTATTGAATGCCACTGTTACATGCCTCTGGCATAACAAAAATGCAAGAAAAAGAGAGATTAATGGCCCACATTAAATTAGTAGTTCAAAAGCAGTTATTTAACAATTACATAATTATAAGTGGGGAGCGCGGGACCACGGTCCAGTAATTGTTGATAGTATGAACGATGGGCGTAAATTGTTGCTTTCCTATCGAGAAGCGTTCATTCATCGTAATTAATGTGGGAAATGTGTTTAGAACCATTCTGGTGGTAGTTTGCGAATAACTAGTAGAATATCAGTGGCGGTATTTGTATACGAATAAAAAAATAAAGAAGAATTGATAACCTCCTTTTTTGAGGTCGGCTAAAAAGCCTAAAAACGTTACATGTTAATGTAATGTCTAGTTTTTATTTTTGTGGCAAACCGCCATTGATACATACGTAATATCGTGTCTATATTCCCGCATGAAATAAGCAGAGGTGCATTTCTGCACCCACACTTCGCCAGTTATGTATAAGTTCCATGTGATAGGGGGCAATGCCAAGAGTATTGCCATATCTCGGCATACCTCCAGACTCCATGCAGCAACTTTAAATTTTCTAACGGAGAACCCATTAACACGCCCAACCTGGAAAGCAAACCTCAGACCTGGCAATAAATAGAAAGAATTCAATATTCAATATTCGACTATTAAAGTGAGGCTATATTGGAGGAATTAAAATAACAAGAGCAAAAGCTGAAATAGAATGATAACACTTACAAAAATATGATTTCTAGCCAAATGCTTCTCCTATACAAAATTCTTCGCGGCCGTTTTACGTCGCCTCGAGGCATACCCGATTGAGACCCTCTATTTGGCGTCAATTATACAAGAATGAAATATAATGTGGATAAAATGTTGAGAATTTGACGAATTCCATATATTTGACGTGAGTCATGCTTAAACTGCTTCTCTGGAAATGGACGAGGAAAAAATTCCAAATTAAATGGCTTAGTCAATTCATTTATGTATGTGTATATCACTAGGATATAGTGCCTAAGAATTTAGAATCAGTATAATTAAATACAACAAAAATATTACCACGGTTAATCTATTTGATAAAAACACCATGGTTAACTCAACTTTCACTGTGGAGACAGTAAATTGAAGTGAATTAAATATGGAGATATTTAATAGTTTTGATCACGAAATTTTTGTCTCCAAAGTTTGTCGATTTTCATACCACGTCGGTGACAATAACGCTTAAAAAAATATTGAATACATTGACGAGACCAGAGCTCTTATAACTCCTCTGCCAGTACCTCGAAAGATATGTCGGGCTCTCAACTCTTCCTATTGCATTATTTTTAATCATTAGAAGATCCGTTCGCAGATTATCTCCAAGTTTTTAACTATGTATGTCAAGGAATCACCGAGCTACTTTTCTATTAGGTCGTGTGACTGCTATAACCTCGTTTTGTTCCACTATCTAAAAAATCTATGTATCTGGTTATGAAATAACAATACCAACGCTTTACAAATCAGAAAAGTATCCTTACCCTCATAACTCCATTCCATAATTAGACCCTTTCGCAACCGTAATTTAATTTGTGCAGTATGCAGGCTGAGTAAGTATGTGTGTGTGTGTGTGTGTGTGTGTGTGTACAGGCAGTCCTGCACCCTGCACCGCGAGCGAGTTAATAAACCGCGTCGCACAATTAAAACATGCGCCACCTTTGTAGATTATCCTAACTTCGTTTTATTACGAATGTTCCTATTGGGATACCTTACTTTTGCATCCCAAACATTACATTACAGCCCCGTGGCGCAGTTGGATATACACCAGCTTGCGAAACGAGCGGCCGCGGGTTCGATCCCCGCATCGAGACAAATGTTTGTGTGATCCACAAATATTTGTTTCGGGTCTGGGTGTTTGTGAGACCGAAAAGTCTCTCGTAGTGTCTGATACCCACGACACAAGACTCGTATCTTAGTGTGGGATCAGGACTATGTATGTGACTGTTGGGTTTATTTATTTATTTATTTTTCACGGGAGTATTTCTATAAGGTTAAAGGCGCTTTCTATAAGAAAATTCTCTGTAGCAGCATAGAGATTGGAACATGGCTCAAAAAATGGCAACAGGCTCGTCACTTCTAACGTGGGAAGAAGCATTAGTAAAGAAATGAGGGTGAATACGGACGACAATGTATGCTGTACATTTCCACTCATCGGCCCGTACAAGTCCAATTGCTGAGCATGAGCCTCCTCTGCTATTGAAACGGTTTAGGCCTTAGTGCACCACCCTGGCCTAGTCCGGGTTGGCGGACCACACATCTGAGCAAGTCCTCATAATTTATAGGTGTGCAGGTTTCCTCACGACGTATTCCTTCACCTTCAAATTAACTAATAATTCATTTTGAATACAGATGAAAAGTCATAGGTGGGTGTCTGGTTGTTTAAGCCCGGGACAGCCGATATTTTCGTGCCTTAACCTCTACGCCATTACATTCTAAAAATGTTGGACTATTTTGTCACATATTTATTCAAAAGGGAATACCAACCGCCTGTCATAAAAAAATCTCGCATAAATTCCTGGTGTCCTATTCAGGACGCGAACTGGTTAGCGGTCGCTTATATCAAAATATGAGCGTGGTTTGCGCACAGCACGTCAGACGAGCGCAATGTATTTTTGAGTGGGAACGTTAACTTTTTTTCGTTTTAATGTCGACGTAAACCTATTTGAAAGTTGCGCAGTCGTTTTAGGTGAAAAAAAAAAACAAAAAAACTTTATGTGAAACCAAAAGAGTCGATAAGCATGGCATGGGAAGTTGTTAAAGTTTGCTGGCATTATAGGCATCACCGCACATTAAGAAACATATAGGACTTAGTCGAAATATAATATCGAGAAGAGAGGCCTATTTATTTTGATATTGTATTTTTTACTTTGAAATACTTCTTTTAGTAATGTCAAAAGGAACCAGCATAATAGAGAAAGGAATGATGTTGGTTTGCAAATCGTTAAGTAACTTCATGGTACGTCGAAGACTCGATTCAATTCAAATGTTTATATGAATGTTTAAATAATAAATATACGAGCAAACATATTAAATCGGTAATTCAACTTAAATAACAAACAATATAATATTAGACCAGCTGTAAAATATAAATGGTTTCGATATCATTATCTACTAAAAAATAAAATCTTATGGGATTCAAAGTTATTTGTGTATGGGTAATGTATCTATTCATTGTGCCACGGTCAGTCTATTATCATATTGTGAAGATAATCAAATAGCTAATAGTAAAAAAATCCATATCATCCATTACTAAAATATAACAAATTCAGACTCGAGGACGACATTCATAATAGTCCTTTGGGGATACAAGTGGTTTATCTTTGCCGCATCATTAAACAGTTTGAACGTTTTTCCTCAGACCTACAATAAAGTACCTTTACCCGTAGTGTGAAGAGTGACTGAGTTGATAAGGATCATTGTGTCAAAAGCTACAGATTGGTTCTTGTTGCTGTCAATACTCTATAAAGGTATGGAAATGTAGAAAATAGGTTTAGGTACTAGCTGTAACGTATTTTTTTCATACTATAACTAAGCCACACCGTAGGAATTTGAATTGTAATATAAATTGATTGCATAGAGCAGGATGGTACCATAATACTGTAGTGTTTCGTAAAGTTACTAAATGCATTCAATTGACACTAATCTAAATAGATTTTGTTCTGATCTCATAGTAAGATACAAATACTATAGGAACTTCTCCGAGTTGAAGAAGATCCAGAACCGAGTCAAGTATGTTTTCATCCCAAAAGCATTCGTTTCGGCGCAGGGATCAAACCCGTGGCCTCTTGCTCTGTAAGTTCTGATATAAAAACGATCCACAAAAACTGTTAATACTAATACTACATACATATGAATCAGTGGCGGTACTTCCATAGAAGCCCGAAAGCCCGACTTGCCTTACATAGTTCCGAATAACGAACTTAACGATTGTTTATTTATAAAAAACGCTATAAACGTGAATGTGAGTACTAACCGGTAGGTATTTATTAGTCTTACGTACCAAAAAAAATATGCTGCTACTAAATAAACATTTGGGCTTGCCTTAGTTTGACACCCTAGGCACGCCACTGCTTATCATGCGTCTAAAAGTATTTCTAGTAATAAAACGTAACCTCTATTCTACAATACTCAGTCCAGTTGATTCTAAGTAGTGTTCGCGACGAGATAACATTTTATTGAGGTAAAATATATTTTACGACGTAAATATAACTCACTCCGTTTGGGGTGTTATGAACGCGGAAAAAATATTTTATATGAAGCATTTTCCGGTTCCTTGCGTTTCCGTACACATCGAGGCTCCAACGCCTACGCTTTCTGAACGCACCTGCTCCTTAGAAGTGATAACTTTCGCTCCTGTGTTTTCTTGTGTTTTAATAATCTAGTTTTTTTTTCTTTATTTGAGAAGGATACAGAACAATGACAATTAAAAATGTAAAGTAAAAATACAGTACACGTTTAATAATACAAATTTTGGCTTTAAATATTATATGAAGATTGTAATGATTATTATGATATAGATTGTCATACTCGTAGTTAGTAGAGTCACGGTGTAGTTAAAACTTGAGTAAAATTTGTTAGGTCGCATGTGATTCTATGTGTCTTTTAAAAAAACAGATCTTGAATATCAGTTCCTTTCGTCTTTGATCCATATTATTTTTCTTATTCATAACAATTTCATGTCAAAATGACATACAAGTTGGTTTAAGCAATTTAAATAGCTTCGAATTTCGTTCTCATTATTATAGAGATTCGATCTGCTTTAGGAAAAATATTATCCCGCTGGAAAATTTGCCAATATAGATGTAAATAAAGTATGAGCGACGAACTTAAAAAAAGAAAATTATAAATTGGATTACCATCATAGACGCATCAAAAATCGCTCAAATATTTTTGAGTTTGGAACAAAAAAATACTAGCCGTCAAAGAGGATAAAAAATAGAAAAAAAAAACGATAGACCAGACAGTCTCGACGAGCGCAATAAATATTTTAACCACTAATAAAATCCGATGGGATTAACGGAGCCGAAACTTTTGAATACCCAAAAATTATTTGCGCAGATGTTAATGAACCGGACCCGCGTTTTATTCATAAAACACAAAAGAGTTTTTCATTTATAAGTACAATGAAGTTTGTACAGCCGAAATGCAAGCCGACAGTTCTTTTTAAAGTCATTAAACGTTCAAAACGGAGCCACTCTATGCGAAACTTCACAGCGAGGGACAAGGTATGGTGTCAGTGATGGCGGGATGTATTGGCGATAAATCATAATTTTCATAATCAGCATATATGTACGTCCCACTATTTGGGACAAGTCTCCTCTACCGCTGAGAAGGTTAAGGCTTTAGCTTTTATAGCAATAAGTATATACAGTCAAAACCGTATATTTTGGACGTTTTATGCAGTAGTTATTATACTCAATATACACGAGTACTTATTAGATTATATTATAATGATTCGGCCGGGATCTTGCCATTCCGTTATAACCGATCTGATCTTCTCTGATGATCTGATCTGGTCTCTAAGTAAGCTTGAAGTGTCAACTGTCATACTAGCTAGTAGTTCCGACCTGAGTTGTTGATATTAGTCTTCTATTTTAAATATTTTACATTACTAAAACCAACCATGTTAATCGTTATTTATCGGAGAGAGAAGTTATTAATGAGTCTCTACTAATTCTCATAATCAGATTTGAAACTTTCCTTTGAAAATACAATTAATTTGATTGTTAAAGTATTGCCGATAATATAATACATCGCTTATGCCAGCCCGCTTGCACTGGACCACACCCATGATTTAATAGCAAAGAGCAATTCAATAATGCTCGAATGATTTTTAATATTCGTACAATTGTCGGCATCGATGTATTGTCCATTCGGTGGAACCAATTTTCGGGTAGTACCCTGAATATTTAAAACTCAACTCTAATTCATTCATTTAGGATATAAAATCGATTGTAACGTGAATTTTTAAACTGATATCTTTAGCCAGACAACATGTGGACGTTTGAGAATAATTACTGCGTTGGTGTAGGCCAATATTTCACGGTTGACTGTCCCGGATTAAAAGGGATTGGCGAAATTTTAATATAACGATTTTGGTAGCGCACTGGTTTGATTGTATTTAAGTGCAATGGTACAGTTTAGAATCGGATGTGTGAGTGGATAATTTAGTTATAATTGGCGTAGAGGGCTGGGTATTAAAATTTAGACGCATTATAAAAGTTACATGAAGATGCAACTTTACATGTGTTGCGAGATCAAATGCTGTCCCTTGGTCTCGCGTTATAAACATTTGCCGGGCGATCTAAAGGTACCAGATTCGATGCCCGGGTTGGTAAAGTATTATTGGTATTACCTATGACTTGGCGAAATGTGGATCCAGAAATGCATCTTTACGTAGTCCGATATTTCCTCTTATGTAGTATCTATTGTGGTTGTTCATGGGCGATGTTGACTACTTAACATCAGGTGGCACACTAGCTCGTTTGCCTCCTTTCTCATAAAAAAAAATAAATCATGCCTCAACAGACCACGCGCCTTTTTCTATAGACCATCGCGACTACGACAACAAAGCATATATTGGCAACCTATCCGTTATCACTAAAAAGGTTTTATACCTCAGGTCCAAAAAGAATTAAAAAAACAAAGCTTAAATAAAAATTCAAATTCAGAATTGTTGGTACCAAACCCGGTACCATTCTAAAAAAATATTAATTCAGTCGCTTATTGTAAGTAAAAGCACAGCGCAGTTTCTTTGAGCGTTTACGTTGACCGCAAAGTCCGCGGAACTTGGATTTTCCAGCGAAAGGCCGCATTGTGAAATAATGCAATTAAATATTTCCGCTTTCAATAATTTCACGAGTTCCCGGGATATTGTTGGTACTCGCCGATAGTTCCCGGCGGTTACTACGTTAAAAAATACCCCTTTGATACACCCCAAGTTTGCTGTAATTGCATTGTAAATTAAATGTGGCCTGGATACTTTGTTACTGATTTTGCAGGAAATACGCTTAGATTTCTGAAGTTGTGCGGCGCGGTCTTTTGAGACCAGATGTAAGTTACGCTGTATTTGACGGCATTGTTAGTTATCACTGTTTTTTTTTTGTGCATTATCTCTACTTAATCGTATAGAAATAGTAGGTGTATAAAGAGGCTTATAGGAGATAATAAATAATTCATTTTTCTAATTCATTTATTGCGGATTTTCTTATATTTTAGCCAATGTCTTAAGCAAAGTATTAATAACTACCAATGGAATAATGTTAAAAAAATCATTTACTGTAATCAATACGTTATAATATTTAAATTAATATCTAGGTACTTTCTATATCGCAAATAACTACCTCAGTAATTCGTAGGTTGAATAGGCGCCATTGCATATTAATACTTATGTCCTTATTATTACTAACAACGGCTTTTTAAAATTACCATATATTTTGATTAAAATAATATTTATTGTTACATAAATATCAAGTTATGTATAATTCTATAAACGTCCAGCTAACACTAAAAATTCTATAAATAAATTTATAAAAATAGCTAAAAAACACCAAAACGCAGCAAAGGCTGCACATTAAAAGGCTTATATTTTTATTAAAAGCAATTTCACTTTGAAAGCGTCGCATAAAAATTGGTGTTAATATTTCAGCGTAGTAGCGGGCGAGCTTCAAAGGGTGAACGTAACGAAATCTTGTTAAACTTAATGAACAAACTTGGAACGTCTCACTTAAATTAGACACTTGCTTGCCGCCCCTGTGTAGCTGTGAAACGGAACTACACCCGCGCTTCTGCCCAATTTTACTATCTTTGGATAGTGTTTTAAAATGTTCCGCTGCAGTTTTTAATGCTTGAGACTAATATCACTAAATTGATTTACGTTTACTCAAGCGAAGAATTCAGAAATGTCTCAACAGGTCTTGTTCCGATTGTCATAGATCCTTTTAGAAAGAAAGTAAAAAGAAATGAGATGTCATTTATTTCAACTTGATAAACATAAAAAGTAGTAGTAGTACTGTGTAGTACAATAAATTAAGAGCGGTCTTGTCGCACATTCATTCACATTTGGAAACATCATACTTTGCCTTCTAGATAAAGTTTGAGAAATCAACTAATATAACAATATATTGACATTAATATAATAGTAGAGTGCCGTAAGGCATAAAAATGGTCAAACCTCGGAACCCAGGGCCAGTCAATGAATCTGTATATCAAGTATGAGTCTGCATTATTAAAACCTCAAATAAAAAAGTTAAAAAAAAAAAATTGACCGATCTCGATTTACAACAATTTTTAACAACAATTTACTGAAAAATGAGAGACGGAAGGGAGAAAAAGTGTTTATAGTGAAAAATTTAGTTTTATTTGTAATAAATTATATGTGCAGAGTAACTTCAATGTTAATTTATTACATTATCGTAAAAAATAAGTTACAAAAAAAAATATCATTAACTATACACATTGTTACATCATGTACATTATTGTCGTCGTCGTCGATCTCGTTGATATACTATTGCTGCATCTACTTGCATTGTTACTGGATGAATTTTTTTCTCCCTCTGAGTCTGTTTTAGCGTTGTTTTTAAACGCATGTAACAATCCGCGTGATATTTAGCTCCCTGAGCTACTAAATCTGACACGCCTACAATTCTTTTATGAATATTGCGACAATATTCACTTTTGTCTTCACATATCAAACTTACAATACTTTTCTTGAAATCAGTACTAGTGACGTAGCTGATTTGTTGTCTTAACGACTTGGACTTCCTTCTTTCCTTCATTTCATCCGATTCTTTTTTACAAAAGAAGCACTTAGTTTTCCAATCAAAATCAATTGAAGTAGCTGTTCGAACCTTTTTTAGGTGGAGAGCATGCAGATGTGGTGTTCTTTTTTTTTTAAATTAGAATTAATGCATCCTTTATTAATATATTTTTGTCTGCATACCGAATGCACGTAGATAAAGTCGCGAGTATTTATATACTGAGAAAGTCCATCCCCTCTTTCCGCAGATGCAGCTTTTAATGATGATATGCCTCTAGTGACTTTTATAATATCTCCTAGTTCAGAGCTTAATTCAGAACTAGATCCGATTTTATCACAAATGAAGCAATCATTGCTTGTACTATCAATACTGGATGGTTCACCCATTGTGACACGTGACTGCAACAGCAAATATTAGTAATATTAATAACTAACTTTTATATCATAATTAATGATTTATAATATTAAATTCTACTATTATATTCTAACTTTTAACATCGATTTATTACAAAATATTCATAACTGTTTTCAAAAGCATGTAATATAAATGAAAAACAAATACTTACAATCTATGCCACTATTTTCAAAGTTTTTAAAACTCTGTAATGTTCAGTAATTAACTTTTATCACACTCACTGCACAATAATATAAACATTAGTTTTTAATAAACAAAAATCTGAAATAAATATTTTTTCAGTCCCTAAAGATCCAAGATCAAGTTTTCAAGTTTGTAATAGTTGTTCTGTTTAAAATATGACTTTTGACTAATATAAATCAATGAAAACTCCAAAAAAATAATAATTGTTTATAATAATTTAAAAAAAATTGAGAGCGCGAAAATTTTTTTTTTTAACATTTGTCTATATACTATTAAAAACATATTTTCAAGATTTATATTAAGATTCATTGACTGGCCCTGGATTCCGAGGTATAAACCTTACGGCGCCCCACTATAATGAGTATAATCCTTTTGCCAGTTGACACTATTTGGCCCAAACCACACTTACAACCAACTAAGTTAATAGGGTCAAATTACCTCGCCTTCTTCATCAACCCATATACGCCCACTGCTGAGCACGGGTCTCCTCTACCATTGAGAGGGTTAAGGCCATAGTCCACCACGCTGGCCTAGTGCGGGTTGGCGGACTACACACCTAAGAAATTCCTAAGAACTCTTAGGTGTGCAGGTTTCATCACGATGTTTTCCTTCACCGTTAAAGCACGTGATAATTCAATTTGAATACACACATAACTTCGAAAAGTCAGAGGTGTGTGCCTGGGGTTAACCTTTATCCATAACAGTATTAAAAACAAACATCAAGAAATCCTATTCCAAAAATGTGACAGATTAAAAAAACAAGCATAGTTCTCCAAACACCTTCCAATATTTTTTAATATCCAATAACTATTCTAAAGCGTTTCTATTGACGCTTAAATTGTAATTTCATACATTGATTTGTCAGTTAATGGGTATTTTATACAAATACTCGCTTTACGACGAGGCGTCGTCATATCCTAGTTAAATAATGACACTCGATAAGCAATAAATATAGCTTTTATTATTTCAATGCTCATACGTTTAATAACTTATGCGTGTATCTAAATTTTGTAATGATTTTGTTCCCTTTTTAGGTGAGCGGTGAATGGTGACACACTTTTAAGGATTTTGTTGAATTTATTAAGTAAGAGAGTTATTTAATTGTTTTGGGATTTTTAAACTACTAACTATATTCTTAAGTATTTGTTTTTCTTTTTAAAATATTTATTTTTTGTAACTGATTTGAAAAAATTGATCGCTAAATGATATGATTTTACCTTCTTCTCTTTGGAAATCAATAAATAGAGGACGCAAATAAAATAAAATAATGAAATGAATGTATGTAATTCGCAATTATTATTACTGACAAGATGATTCTTAAAATCGGTTTCATGTAGAATCGTCTAATATTTGTATAGAAATTTGTATTACAATTCTAGATGCTGATATGTTTATGTATGTATATCACACTCACACCTTTCTTCCTGAACAGATACGGCAGTTTTATAAACACACACATTTCGCCAAATATATTTTAAATCTCACATAATAAGGACCTCATCTATTGCTTTTGCATTATTATATCTAACTCGCGTGACCGAGACAACCAAAAAAATATTTCCAGCCAGTCCTAATTGGAGTTTTTGCAGGTTTTTGTATATGTTAAAAACTCATCCTTCTTGCAAGAAATAGTTCGTAGCCAGACTTCATAAATTCCATCAATAACCTTTTTGTTCTACAAAGGCCGATCCGGGATAGTTCTCAACGCGCCTCGATTTCGGGTCGACATCAATACTTGGCCAGTATTTACATTAAAGGATTTCGCGATGAAACTTTCGAATAAGAAGTATGAAATAAGTTTTTACATAAAATATGTGATGGGCTGTCAAGGATACATCTATTACGTAATGTTTTTATGCTTAAAAAGAACATTTGTAAGAAAAATATTTTTTTAATTTTAATTAAGGATAATAGAAAGGAATCGCGACTGAGCTAAACTATCGATAATGAGTTTTTTTTTTCAAAATCTTGCAGTATTATAATGTTGTGATATTTAGCTTATCATCAATGTTATTGGCAGCTACAGTAAATCTTGATCATCAAACCAAATTTCTGGCAAAAAAACAGAAGTCATAATTACACTTCTCGACGCCAACACACTCGCAAATCGTTTTGAAATTCTCCACCAACCCGTAAGATTTCATTTTTTCCCTAATCGATCGATTGAGACCGATTACTTTGTTAAGGGCCGTAAAAGGCCGGAACGTGTCGGAACCTTATTACCGGAGTGGAACGCAGAATGGAACCGTACGAAATGACTTCGGAACTCGACTTGGAAGCTCTGCAATTTAAAACAAAGTTTCGAAAATGGAACGTAGCCGAGACTCTTAATTGAAATAGTTGAATTTTTCTTACTGGTGAATTTTTTGAATTTCGAACGGTTCGTCTTTGTTACTTCTTTTTACGGCGGTCTAAATTTACTTTTGGCCGAAATGTTTTGATGTTCCTAAGTTTTTGGGGCTGTATACGTAATTAAAATTTAGATTTTTTTTTAATTATGTACAATTAATGGTAATAGGTCATAAGTAAGTGATAATATGTATATTAAATTCGACTGATAAATTTATGCCGTACAATGTAAAGCGGACTTTAATATAGGGGGTTTGATTCCCAGTAAATAAGTTTTTTTTATTGCACCCGAAAAACGGTAATAGTCTCAGCCCTAAGTTGAGCTAAAACAGAATGGTGCATAAATGTACCCTTTCCAGGAATATGTGATAAAA
The DNA here is from genome assembly GCA_030295005.1 of Cephonodes hylas. Classification (NCBI taxonomy): domain Eukaryota; kingdom Metazoa; phylum Arthropoda; class Insecta; order Lepidoptera; family Sphingidae; genus Cephonodes; species Cephonodes hylas. Next base: position 13,788,805 of record AP025364.1, read on the forward strand.
ACCACAGCACTTTAAGAGTATTGCATAAATAAGTCTTGGACAACAATTTTCATTTAACTAAGGGCGTTCACATTGAACCTTAAATTGTCTGAAAAGTTAAATAATTCAAAGACCGCTAACAATAAAGTCGAGTTCTGAACTTGGTACTCAGACTTATTTTATCTCTCTCTTTGGTTAGTTATGTTTTATTGAATGATTTGACCCCTTTGCAATAACAGTTGTTACGACTGAACTCTTTGAAATATCACGATTGTAATTTAAGAACATTTGTTAACTAGATTTTATTGTCTTTTTTGAAATTTCTTTTTTAATCGGAGACTTGTTTCATTTGAAACTACGTAATATTGAATAAAATGGATAGATTTACTATGGATTAGGTGAAATAAAAAATGCATTTAACGACCTTTATAGAGTAGATAATTTAAAAAAATCCGACGACACAACATTTACAACCAATATTTTCAAGTATTATATAATTTAACACCCACACAGAACACCCACACTTTCTAAATAAACCGCAATACACGAAGATAAAAATGAAAAGAAAATGCGGGCATTGTCAATTTCCCTCCGAGATGAAAACGACAAAATCCAGATGTTAGGAAAGCGTGGGATTTCCGCTGTTGCTCTTGTTAATAATTCCCGCAGACCCGCCTTCATAAATGTTTAATGTTGTGGTTATTTATGGGGCTCGCTTCCGAATGGCGATCGGCTTCGATTCCGCAAGAGTAAACATGCTTTCTTATAGCTTCTTGGCTCTACGAATACTAAGGCTAGAGAGTTTAAAGGCTGTCTTTGAAATGATTTCAATTATTCTTCCTTCAAGCTAAGTAGTCGCCAAGCATTCCGCTCTTGAGGAGCCTTCATACAACTACGTACCACCTTTCTCAAGTCTTCGGAGCATCGTACTGCAGGAGACTTACTGAAGGAGACGAGCAGTGTAGGATGCACGCTACATCTGCGTAATCGCGGTCTCCGTCGCAACACAGGAGTTGAAACCTTCTATCTGTGGGCATATGAACTACCCAAAACTTCTTAAGATTTTAGTTGGTACCTACTCAGGTTTAGTCGCTAGTTATTTGTCACTATTCCTTCATACACAAATCTAAAACGCGTAGTTTTGAAAATGTAGTCATACATATTAGAGGTTTCTATAACGATAGCGGCTATCATGTAACTTAGTCTACGCACCCCTATTTAAAAATCGATTGATATATCCTAGCCGACTCTTTCGCAACTGTTCAACACAAGTATCACATACATTACAGCAGCCGCAAGACAGATTGCTGCAGTCCTTACAATCCATATACGTTATACAAAAATAGAACACAATATCACAATAAAAATATGTCAGCAGAACAAAAGTCCGCAACAGCCCGCTGTATCAAAGGCTTTATTCCCTGATATACTGTGAAAGGAAAAATGTTGCAAGTTCACGCATAAATAAAACTTTTACCTCGCCGTGATGACGTACGGACAATCGCGCACTTCCCACCACTTTCTTTCTATTGTTCCGGGGATATTAGCCGAGTGCTGTTGGGGAAATCTTCGCTTCTTTTGTTTTCAGTTTAGGCAAAGAGTAAGGTAAAACAAATGAACTATGCTTTTGTTCGTAGACGGTTCAGTGGATGTTCGTCTGAGCAGAACACATTACATAAGGTAAAGATTGACGTATTACGTACGTAGGTCACGTCCGTGTGCTTCTCGATTAGTAATTGATTGTTATCGATACAGAATCGAGAGTTCGGCGTAAAATCGAATCGAATCGTAAGTAATGAAAGGTAAAGTCGGAAGCGTGATAATTCATACGTTAGTTGTCCTATTTTAAAAAAATATGAAATATTTTTTGGTCTTAAAATCGTCAAATAAATATTTAATCCATATTCTTAAAAATTTGCTAATGATCTTCTCGAATGTAAATGTTATCAGAAAGCAGTTTCCTTAACCTTATTTTCAAGTAACAACGCAGCAGTATTAACCACACTTAGTTTAAACATTTGCTACACTAATAACATTTTTTTTAAGATGCGTCTAACTTTCTCAAATTTTTAATTCACCCACCCGCCGCAAAGTAAAGCGTGAACATAGAGCCAAGTCGCAAATACCGGATGCCGATATAATTGCGCGCCGCCAGCTCCCAAAGCAAAACTTCGCTTATTACAAATTTCACCGAAGAAATCCGCTCCGACGTATTTTAATTCATTTCAAATTAATTTCTTATAAATTAACGTTACAAGCGAGGTTTCCTTCAATTACTTTATTTATAACTCGTGTTAGAAAATATAGGGGATATAGAAACACATGTAAAGGGACATTTGGTTGGGAAGTAGAAAAATGGTCCGCTCTAGGACAAAAGTTTTTCCAGAGACATTGCTATTACTGAAAATTATTATTAGGAAATATCACTCAGTCCCACCCAAATGCCGAATCCGTTGACAGCTTATTGGAGCAGTTGGCACGATCCTATATTGCGAAACGAGAGGTTGCGAGTTCGATCACCCTACAAAATGTTTGTGAGATCCACAAATATTCGTTTCAGGTCTGAGTGTTTGCGAGACCGAAAAGTCTCTGGTATTACCCATGACAAAGGACTTTTATCCTAGTTTGTTAGTACTATGTATGTGCCTGTTAGGTGAACTTGGGACCTCTAAGTCGCACGCAAATGCGCCGCAAGACCATGACGATGTTGATTAAACTATACAATAATAAAAGTTAATCTTCATCAAACATACATTTATTTAAATACAGCCATAATTTTATATCATAAAAATAAACATTTGATACCAATATGGCGTATACAACGACTGTAATAATTAATTTTATAAATGTTAATATAGCAACTAAAAAAGACATTCAACTATAACAATTTCAACATACCATAGACAATTTGGAGCGTAATGTCATCTATAAAAAGTTATGTCTATTTTTATTACTGATATTATGAGTCTCTAAAACTCTTCAGGTAATGTTTGTCATATGAAATCGTGAATGTTAAAAAAAAATAAGTAATATTTTTGAATATTCTATGTTATGGTTACCTCGTTGGCTCCGAAATACATACATTACGGCGCGTGCGATCGAGAGGTTTCAGGTTTGATTTCATTTTTATTTTATTATTATTATTGCTTTAGTTATTTGTTTTTTAATGCCTATGCCTACGTCTTCTTGATATTTTTCGCGTATTTTCATCAGTAACAAATAAGGAATCAAAATTATAGACCCATTTATACACATATGTGCACTCACGCCTGTATTTACCGAAAGGGTGGACAGAAGTATCTACATTTAGCAACTACATTTTTAGTACACCACGTCAACTGTGAAATTGTCTAATGTTATTGGAGCTAAGCCTGTTGCCACTTTCAGGGCACCTATACAGAGTTGCGTAGCTTCTGAGAATTATATTGAAGAAAAACTCTTTATTCAACTCAGGAGTCGAATTTGAACCCTTCAATACCTCAGCATGGGCTATAATCAGATAACTATGTATGTACTTATGCCGTCAGACCACGAGGCAGTTATCAAATTATATGTCAGTAAAACTGTATACGTTATGATGACTGCAACTGCAAAAATATGAAACAAATCCGAGCCCTGCCGAGTTTGCCCGAAGTTCGCCGAGCGGCTGAGCGCATTCCGCCAACTTTGTTGACACATTCCGCACGTAAAGTTGCCTCACTCGCAATTAAAGCGACGAAAACTGTTTTAAGGAATCTTTATTAACTTACACTTGGAGTTGATTCGTTTGTTAACGTTAGTATTCGGGCCCTGCGACGCTCCTCCCAATTACTTTTGCAAGGTAACCTAATTTGTATGGATTGTATGGAACGAAGGATTCCATTTGATTACTCCTGTTGGAGACAATAACGTTTTCAGGCGTGATTGTAAAGAAACAAAATACATTTTATCATATTTTTTTTATACTGTCTGACTAAAGGAACTGTTAAGAAAAAAACATGAGAAAACTAGTCCAGTGCTTACCACAAATGATGCCTAAAGGAACACAATTCTTTATAGTCTATTAACTAACTGACGTTAACTGATCACATTCGATCACGATGTCAATCTTACATACAGGGTGTATTTAGACCGTGATCGAAAAATGAAGCAGGTAATAGCGATAGTGATTACAAACCCCCTGGGATTAAAGAAAATCCCGACAAAAAACAAAATTTTTAAGGTTTTCCATACAAACCACATACTTTTAACACCAATGGTTGTATGGAAAACGTCAAAATTTTTCTTTTTTGTCGGGATTTTTAATATCGCCACTGGGTTTGTGATCACCCTCGCTATTACCTGCCTCAGTTTTCGATCACGGTCTAAATACACCCTGTATAGTCTAAGAAGACCTGTGTCTATTTTAAAGTGTATGTCTTAATGAATAGATTTCATTAACTTTCTTAGTATATGATGATCATCAGCATTACCATCAGCCCCTATACGTCACACAGTGGTCACGGTCCTCATCTATATCTGAGAGAGTATAGGCCTTTTCCACCACACTGGACTTGTGCAAGCTGGCGACTTCCTGACCAAGAAATTCCTAAGGACTTCACCTTTAAAGTACGTGATGACATTTTAAAAGCCAGAGCTGTATGCTCGTTTGAAACCGGGACTTACTTATGTCATGACTCGTGATGCAAGTAACGAAATCATGAACATATCTTTAATCCAAACACACAAGGGAAACAGGCTAATGAAAGAAACCTTGTATGTGCAACGTCTGATTATGAGCTTTCCGAGACATAGTGCCAGTTCGCAATTAAACATCTTAGACGCGCCGGTGCAAACAACGGCCCAGACACGACTCACTATAATGAACTTTGCTCAGATATTCGCAGTTTTAAATACAATTCCGAGGATGCAGTTGAAATGCTAATGATATTTATGGATAGACAAGGAATACGTATTAATGTAATTCTGGTGCGCGTGGGTTTTGTAACTTTGAGTACAAAAATAAACTGCTTTAAAAAATGAATAACAAATGCATATGCTTAAACAGTAAAAGATATGACGTTTTCTTCTATAAATTAAAAATAAATTTACTTTTTATGTAGGTAGGATCTACGAGTTTGTCACGTAAGAAGGTAGGTAATATTCACTTCAAATCTAACTCAACTCATACCTATGAAAAATAATAAAATTTCAAAATATATGTTGTAGAGTTCTCCTAAATAAAATTTAATGGAAAAATTTGGACTACGTAAAATCTTCAACTTAAGACGTGTATTTTGTTTAAAATCTTTGATCTTGGGTGTATCTTTTCTTTTGGATCTTTAATTATAAGTGTTAATGCTCCCGAATTTCAGTCATACTATTAGCTCACTTTACCATAAACATCAAACCAGCACTTCTTAGTCAGAATCCAAAAACTCCATAAATTTGCAGCGCAAACTCTCACTCCCAATAAGGCCAGGCCATTAGGCATATCGCTGGGCCATAAGGGCACAAATGTGAAATGGCGTGTAACAGACGCGCCAGGTGGCCGCAAAGAAGGAAATTGGCAATCACACGCCGACTGGGAGCCGGCCTCCACGCCTGTTCCATTCGCAGACGCTGGAGCACGCTTCAAATAATTCGACGAGATTTTTTGTGAAAAATACACGATGTATCTTTGATGGCTGATGGTTATTGGAACAGCGTTTTTAATTTCAGTGTATGAAAAAGGAGAGGTGAAATTATATAGGTATATCATCCATATATAGCCATCAGCAGCCTTCCTTACGTCTGCTGCTGAACTGGCTTCTACTATGGCACGCCACTGAGCTCGATTTTCGGCCCTCTTCAACCAACCGCTGTAAGCTAGCTACTTTAAATACCGTCAACCCACCTAAAGGGTAAAAAATTTACGACTATCCCTCATCAATCGACGTAACAACTATAAGATGTTCCAAATTTCCGATTATAAAATTTAAATGACTTTTTTGGTCGCTATTGATTGGGATCATTAAATCTCAAGAAAAAATATAATTAATGGGAAGTTTTCTTAAATCAAGTATCCTGTATATCTGCATCGTTTGAGTTCAATATTTATAACTTATCCTAATATCTATGACTAATAGATAGTACTATAAATAAAACGTAAACACGAATCCCGTAGCGGAATAGAAATGTCTAAAGCCTAGACAACCAAAAGCGTCTGTCAGCTAAAGGTCTGGAATTGTTCTAAAGGTTTTCCACGTCTAAATGTTTGTATCAGAACTTAAAACGGAGTTTAGAGGAATGTAAAACACACTAACTTTACGAATAGGCTTGTCTGTCTGTGTTGGATGTGATCTATTACGTGTCACGATGGCGATTGATTGGAAAACTGCGTTTCATCCTAGACTTTTTCAGCCCATTTTAACTCACTTCGTACTATACGATCAAACCAAGAATAATCAAATACATGTTAGCTTCTAATGTCTATTAATAATTTATTCATTAAAGCGAGTTGTGAATTAATTTGCTTTTCCGATTAAATTGGATCATTCACGGGGGTAGTCAATGTTACAGCTAGGAATTAGTTTTAAGCAAGCATTAGAAATTAAATTAATTTATCCGATTATCAGTTATTGAAATGACATGTTTTTCATATTATACGTTAATATATTTATTTAAGAGACCCGGGAATTTAATGACAATCATAACAAATATTCCTGTTGCTGCTTAATTCACTTGATATAATTTGTTTTGTGTGATAAACTACGAGACTGTGTGGTAGAGAGTAAACATTTATTTATTTATTTATTTACACTTTTTACAATTGTGATTGTGAAGGCGGACTTAATGCCTAAGGCATTCTCTTCCAGTCGGACCTTGGGTGATGCAGGGATGATATAAAGCGGGTGTGCAAATAAAATTGTTATAATTACACATACACTAATAAATAAACATATACTGTATATACTGAGAATAATATTTAAAAGCAATCATACTGTTTTCTTAAAACCTTTGACAAAATTAGTCCAAAACTTTTAGCCTGAAACAATAACAGATTTCTGTATAGGGTATTGTTTTATTTTGAACATAGTACTCTCCAATTATAATGGCTTAAATATAATAACTATATTTTTTTCATTTTCCAATTAATTAAGGGATACAAATTAAATTCAATGGTAGAGTTCATAATAAGGTCCCAATACGTTTCATGTGTACGTTCGTTAGTGAGCTACAACTTCGAAGTCGAAGCTTTTAATTCAGTTAAACAGGAAGTTGTACTGAACGCGAACGGAAGTGACGCCTTCGTTATTTATTCGCCGAAGTTGGTAACACTGTGTCACTGTGTTTTGTACTTTGTCTTTATAATGTAATTGTAAGCCGGATAATAGGTTTATGTCGATTTGTTCGCTCTAGTGCACGGAGAGTTGTTCTAAGGAAAGCTATTGTAACATTGATAGCATTCAATTTATATTACTTTAGAAGAAATATAAGACCCCAGTTTTACAGTATCGATAGAAACATACACCTTAATTTAAAACAATCACATGCTTTCTAAAACTGCTTTAAAATAAATTTATTTACTTAAAACAAGTGCAACACTTCAACAATTTTTAAATAAATTACAGAAACATTTGTATGGATGTCGTAAAATGGTAGCCTCTAGCAGCTTCCATCTATTTTTTCCAGAGAGCCAGTCAGTCAATGTAGCAGGTGAAGATGTAGGAGCTGATGATGATGATGAAGCATGATACGACCAAGCTTACCTATTTGCGAGGTTAAAGACAATTCCGATATTACTGAGTTTATTTAAAAAAATAACCGTAACAAGGCGACGCCGCGGGGTTTTGTTTGATATATTTAATTATAGTGTGCAGCAAGAAACTGCGAACAACCGGCCCTGGGGTCGTTCGTTAGATGTGGCGAATCAACTTGAGATGCAGAGCCGGAGTCATTGTGGGACATCGGGGGGCTTGGTACACAACGATAATTTTAATGCCAAAAGCAAAAATAAGAAATAGTAGACCCACGCAACAGTCGTGTATATAATTTTGAGCCTAGACTAAGTTACGAGTTTTGTGGCATGGATATTACCAGATACTTTTCGGCATCACTAACAACCAGATCCGAAACAAATATTTGTGGATCATACAGCCATTTGACAAACTAGATTTATTTTATATTAAATATTTTTCCTCGTGGAATCAAACCCACTTTCAGTCCATAGATTCTATGTATTTGAAGACACTTTACCAGACAGCCACTACTAGACTGCTGTGGCAACTGTCTAAGAATTTATTGACGACTATTTTTCTCCCAAACTATACTTCCAAATTCGTGTGATACTTCACAATTGCCCGGTGGGTGTAATGTTATCAACAAACGTGATAAAGGATTTTGTTTGCGGATAGGGAATACATATATTGTGAGGCACGTACTCAAGACGCTAGCTTTAAACGAACCCTTGAAAAAATGAACTAATAACTAATGAACTTGAAAATATAGATTCTGTAAAGAGATTATAGAAAGCCATCGACCTAAGTATGCTAAAGTTAGAAACTTAGGGTATCACAAAACGTATTTATTTATCGATTTTTTTAATGTTAGACTGCTTCTGCTTAATGAGAAAATCTGCATATTTAGAACTTCTTACAAATTTCATACTAAGCCAGCGTAGTGGAAAAAGGCCTAAATCATCTCAGGTAATAGAACCCTCTCTCTCTCAATGGTAGAGGAAGCCTATGTCCAGCAGTTATATTTGGATTGACAACAGCCCGTGCCAAGCAGTAAGTATTTGGGCTATCAAAGATTAATTATCCAATTATCTTCACCTTCAAATAGCCTAAAGGTGAATACGACAATTAGCTGTAAATGTGCGGTAAGTGAACATTAGAGGTAAACGTGACGCCAGGGCACAAACGAGGAAATTACCAATGGGTCGGCCGGGAAGCGTCTCGGTGCAGACAGACGCGACAAACCATTTACAGAGCAGAAATGCCGCGAAGAATTTCTTGGAGATAATTTTTATTGACAATCAAAAGAGATGTAACATTTCATGTTGGTTTGGTACATTCAGAGTTTAATGTGAGGCAAGTGATCTGAAGCTCCCGGATTTGATGTCTGGTTGGGCAATGTGGAAACATCCTCAGAAGTATGGAATGATTAAATATGCCCATATAACGGCTATAAGTTCTCTTAACGTAGGATAAAAAAGCAAAAACTATGTTTGGTACCTCTATCTACCATTTAGCCCACCTATGCTTATAACATTATTTGTATAAATTGTAAATACATTAATTAATTTCAAATGTTATAAATATAAAAAACTCTACGAGAAAATCATGTAAATAATTTAATTTTATCCCTCAAAGGCCTTGATTACGAATACAAATACAATAATCGCCAATTTCCACATGTTCGTAAATGCGTTTCAATTTTTCCGTCTTTTTAAATCCTATCCAATGATATTCCATTCATATCAGTATTGCTTTTACTCGTATTTTTGTTACATGTTCATTCAGCCAGCAATACCGGCCTTTTGCCTGGCAATATTTAAAATTGCCCGTTAAAAACGAATTGGAACGTATTCGAACGTTTATTCAAATTCAAATTTGGAATGTTCGCAACTTCTGGACCAATCGAAAATTAATAACGGCTCTCGCTCGTTGTTTATTGGACGCGCTAATCGGATGAGCGGAGCGCTCGGCCGTCGCGTCGGCTTTTCGCGAATAAACCGTGTTCGCGCGCGTTTTGCTTTGTTTTAATTGGCAGTTGTGTTTTTATTCCGTTCGTAATTTGAATTGGCTTATTGCATTGATAAAATCTTGTTGGGAATATTGTAATTAATTAGTCGCCAGCGTTCATTTAAGTTTTAATTCATACGTTTCATTGAATTAAGATAAATTGGAAAGTTAATTAAATATACGCATTTAAGCATCCAATGGGCAATTTTCTTGTGAATTATGTAGGTCATTTCATTCGTGTTGTAATTTGAATATAATTTTGTACACTGAAATACATAACAAAACTTCTACGATATTATATGTGCCAAAACTAAATATTCGTAAAATTGGCGTTTTAAATACATCATTTGAAGAGAAAAAAATCCAAGGTCTTCCATATACATGCACCAGATTCAGTACACTGCCGGCCAATAGTTCTGAATCAGTATATCTCAATCAGCTAACCCGTTCGCTGGCCGGGCGGCTATCGCGCGTACTTCATTAAACCTCTCTCACTACATTTGAGTCCGGTTAATCGTTTGGAACACTGAGTTACGGACGTTGTGACGATGCTCATGACCCAAGTGAAAGAAGACGAAATAGTAACCTAAAAGTTAGTAAAAATTATCATTTACTTTAACAGTTAAGGAAAACATCATGAGCAACCCCACATATCTACAAAAGAAAGATCCCCTTAGGATTTTCTTAGGTGTGTAGTCCGCCAACCCGCACTAGGCCAGCGTGGTTAATTACCCTCTCAGGATGGCCCGCTGATTTTTTCCCCGAACCCGAGAGCCTTATGTCCTGTAGGAAATGAAAATGTAAAAACAAACTCAATTCAAAATGATACCTAGCAAGCAGACTGGCACAGACCGATCAGTCGAAGAGCCATTTTATTCACCAACAAATGCTCTCTTTTGACAGCACCGTGCTTACCAACACGTACAATATTTTACTCTTCCAAACCGGTATATGAATCGCTTCAACCCATCACTTGTAGTACAACTACCCGAAAATTACGTATAACCAATGACACGGCAAAAATTTTATCATCCAGCCAATATGAAATAGTGAGCGTGTTTGACGTGATCAGTTGGGGTTTGTGTACGACGAAACTCTGACGTCAAGGCTTTTGGAAAATAGCTTTGATTTGCTATTAATGCTCTTTCATCTACAAAGACAAAGAATGATAGGACAGAAAGTACGTCAAATGCTGAGAATTCTCTATTGAGAATTTGTATAAAGTTGAACCAAACTAAGCCAGCAATAAGTCTTTCAAATGTACGGTAATGTAGAGCCAGGTGTCGAGCACGTGATGAAATATAATTAAAAAAGGTTTAAATGTACTAATTATTTTTTCAAAATTAATGTTAGTAATTGACTTTGATTTACTTTTACTACTATATATATGTACTATGTGGATATCCATATATTTCAAGTTAAGTAAAAGCTTTGCAAATATGTTTATGAATGTGCCTTACCATCTTCTCTTCATCAACCCATATACGCCCACTACTGAGCACGGGTCTCGTCTACCATTGAGAGGATTTTAGGCCATAGTCCACCACGATGGCCTTGTCCGGGTTGGCTGACTACACACCTAAGAAATTCCTAAGTACTTTTAGGTGTGCAGGTTTAATCACGATGTTTTCCTTCACCGTTAAAGCAAGTGATAATTCAATTTGAATACACACATAACTTCGAAAAGTCAGAGGTGTGTGCCTGGGGTTCGAACCCACGACCGCCGAGATTCTCGGCCGCGCGCCTAAACCTCGCCTAATTAGACCTGGATAACCAAAGTCTGATCTGAAAACGTGCCATACTTGGGCGTTCATGCGGCGGATATTACGGTGGTCGCTATTCAGGCGAATTTGAATTGGGCCTCTGGCAATCTCAGTCGTCGAACGAATTGCAACAATGTTTCATGACGATCATTGATGATCTTCTATGGGTCAGTATTACTCAGTCAAACTGATCTATTCATACTCTACATCTATATGACTCTACCATTCAGAAGATTTTGTACACTTACAGCATGAAAATACATGTAATTAAAATTACAGCTGTAATCGAAAACATATTTTTTATTTATATGCAATAATAAGAAGTGATAAAACAGGTTAAAACCACTGGATAAAATAAATTAAAAGTTGTGTCACGAATAACGATGAAGAGAATTTGTTAAAACTAGCTAACTCACTGATGCCCGTAACTCTACGTACAAAACTTTTCGTTTCTAAATTAATATTTTTCCCTGTTTTTCCAATTTTTGAATATTGGTCTACCCTTATTAGTCGCAGCGTATTAATAGCATTTCTAGACCAATGGATTATTCATCAAAATTTTTCTATTTTTATCAGTAGTTCCTGAGATTAGCGCGTTCAATCATCCAAACATATCAACTCTCTAGTTTAAGAGATCAGTATGGAATAAATTTCATTTCATTTTTCACCCTAATATTTTTTTCTAAACCCAAAATTGCAGAGTATTCGTTCATGGCTCGTAAAGTTGTAAAAACCCATCAAGAGATGGAGCCACAGTCGAATTAAATCGCGCTATGGTTTCGTTACCATTATTCGTATAAGTAGAGCCAAGGACTTTGCTTCTGTACAGGCTTTGTATTTAACCATCTTTGGTTAAATACTCCCCTTTCATAATGTTAGATCGAAAACTCTGAAAATAACGTTCAATTATATCGATTTAACGTATGATATCGCGGGAAAATATTTTTTTGGAGAGCCCCTACGCAGTAACTCGCGTCTGAGGGCTTTCATATTACTGAAAATTCCGCCCCTGTGGCTACTAGCGCCCCCAGTAGCCCCGGTCCGTGGCCAAAGGAACATTAGGAACTTTATAAAACTGTTTAAAAAGGTGTTCGTGAGTAAGCCCTTCATGATGTTAACGTTTAAAACAAAAAAAAATTAAATGTCTTGTGTTTCTGGAAAAGTGTGTAGAGTATAGAACTAGTGATTCTAGTTAAAATGTATTGGGTCGGCAACTAAGTAATTGCGGATTTTACTCATAGATGGCTTCAGTTGAATTTTTAGGTTTGCTGGCGTAGTCCAAGTGTAAAACACATTTTGTTATTTGATAGTTGGCAATTCAGCTATCAATCAGTAAAAAAAGTTTTTTGATCGGTTGCGTAGTTTTTGTTTGGCGTTCGTTGAAAAACTGAAAATTAAAAGGAACAATATGGTCATTTTTTACTTTTTTTTTTCGCAAAGGAAAAACGCATCGGAAGCTTACCAACAGTTGTTTGCTGTTTATGGCGACGAATCTGGGTTGGCAATTAATTAATCGCGGATTTTCAAGTTTTTGAACATAGCCAAGTTGTTTTAAGTGGTTTTCAATGCATGTATGTGATACACGAAGCTTTTCTGCAATATCACGAGTGATATGAGTGAGTGTGACGATCCGAATCGATTATTGCTTTGTTAAAGTCGTCATTAACTTCAACTGGGCGACCAGAGCTTTTTTCGTCTCTGAGTGAAAATCACCAGAACGAAATTTGTCCAACCAATTTTGACACTGCCGTTCTTTTAGGGCTTCGTCACCATAAATAGCACATAACTTTTTGTGAGCTTGCGATGCGTTTTCCCTTTACGAAATTAAAAAACAAAATATGGCAATAATTTTCCTTTTGATTTTCCATTTTTCAACGAACACCAAACGAAAACGACGCAGCCGATCAAAAAACTTTTTTTACTGATTGATAGCTGAATTACCAACTATCTAATACAAAATGTGTTTCACACTTGCACTACGCCAGCAAACCTAAAACTTCAACTGAAGCCGTCTATGAGTGAAATCCGCACTTATTTAGTTGCCGACCTAATACTTGACAATTTATATAAATAAAATACCCTATATCAGGCCACCCCCTCCCATCATTAAAACTACCTACTTTACTGGAAATCAAAACAGCAGTAGTTAGCGTAATATGAGGTTATCAGAAAAATACGGACAGCAAATGTTTGGCGATCGCCTCGCGACGCCCCTCGGATGTTGCCGCGACGCCCCAGGGCGTCGCGACGCACAGTTTGGGAAGCCCTGCCCTATATAATACGTCTTTCTTGGATATTTGGTCATTTAAAGTAAAATCTTATTTAGGACTGAATAACAAAAAATCCCCCAAACGACAACTCCCATTAATTCGCGGCCCACAGTTTCCGAAAGTCTGGCTATTCTCGGCCACGGTCCGGTTATAGTAACGTTGAGATGTGGGGTGCTAAGAATCCCAGGGCTTCGGCAGGGTGCTACAACCAACAACGACATACAACGGACTCTCTGCGGCTGAACGAGCACGGCTCAATATTGGAAGTAGAGCCACGGTGATAGTATTACCGTGGTAGAGCTAAGTCACATCAACTGGCATATTCAGGGGTTGTCTGTAGTCCGTAGAGGGGGAGGACAAGATTACCTTACATACTGGTCACTTAGTCTCCTCCGAGAAGGACACCAACCATCACAAGAAGGCGGCGGATTTATGATCCATAAACTCATAAGCAACATTGCAGTTGGCTGTTTGTCGGCAAGGGTGGGATGCCTTGTCTTAAAATGAACCTAGATATTCTTTCTGAAAATTGTACAAGTGTACGCTCCGATATGTCTCGTACCAAGACTTCTTACAGTGTTGTTAAAGGTGACTTCAATGAGAACCTTGACTCCAAGGAAGTCATGACATAAAATGTCACCCTCACAAGCTAACGACTTGGCGCAGACTTAACAGTATGACTAAAAATGAGATTGATTTCATCGCTATATGTAGGTCCAAAAATGCAACTCTGGTTATCCTTCCGAGGAATACAGGCGTGAGGTTATCTATGTATAAACATAAAACGTATTTTAAATAAAATACAATTACCCATACGCTTTAAAACAATAACAATCAGATATTCACGACAAAGCAATAAATCTAAACTCGTATCGCGCAATCCAATGCCGATTTACCCGTCGCGCGCGCGTCAAAATAAATGCCAAACAACGCCATCTATCCGCGTCATTGGGAAACTACATTTGTCAAACGATATCGCTCAACTCCGGGAATACATTATACGACCTCGGGTCATTTAGGCAGATAACTCACAGATTTATGCGTAGTGATTTTTAACCCTTTACACCGCATGCGGTGACTGAGTTAGTGATAAATGACGTGTTTCGGCGACGGGCGCGTATTCAGCCGAGACGAGGGTCCATTGGGCCCCGCTGACCTACGTCAACAATTGTCAGCTTCTGTTACCGAAGTATTGGAGGTCAAGTCATTGAATGACGAAGAACTATTTTTACGGCTTCATTTGTATTTGAATTACATACAATTTCGTAAACAGGAATGTTTGACGTTTTTATAGTAAGATGTTATTATTTTGTAAGACATCATTTATGACATTTAAGATATAAGTGGGATATTCATGCTTTATCGAGCTGTCGGACCCTCTATTCCGGGGTTGATAGGAATTTTTATTGTTTTATATAAAATTCTACGAGCTTCGATCTAAAATCACTAACATAATACATATGTATGTTGGCATTGTTTCATTTATTGGTGGGATAAATTAACAACCCTTAAATTGATCCGGGTCACATAGTAGTCACCTTACATTAACATACAAGTCATAAGCCGTATGTGTAACCCACAACAAGAGATTCTATCTCTCAACCACCCAAAACCAAAGGAAATATTTTTGAAAAGCACTCTCAATATGATCACAGGCTGGTGAGTGGTGTCACACAAAATGTTCATGGATGCATTCATTACACTGGACAACAAAATTGACACTTTTCTATGATGATTGACTTTTATCACTTGATGTTTACTAATTTGACATCGCTGATTCTAGATGTGACCTCAGTTTTTTTGTATTAGCTCTAGTTTACGAGTTATAGCTATCACAAAACAATTAAAGTATTACCGTGTTAAATTGCTCATAAATTCAAAATTATTATTTTTTAAATATAATTTTACATGGTATAGTAAAGACGAGTTTGTGTGAATGATTCGAGTATTTTTTTTTTCATTTGCGGAGAATATTTGTACAAATAATGGACTTTGAATGTGACAAAGCTCATAATTGAGGCTTACAAAAGTTACTTTCGACACTCCCTGGACATAAACAACAAGTCTTAGATACGGCAAAAGTATTGCAAAACGTGTGTTGAGTCTCTAACTTTGAGGACAAATAGGAAATATAATAGATTGAACCGCTATCATGTAGAAAGAAGCCGTGAACCATCACGAAAACAGTAATTTTTGCTACGTAAACATAACTAGTATTACCTGTCAAAATCGAGTTAAATGGGAATATCCATCCTTACGGTTCGTTAATAGACGTGTTTTGAGTCCTACTATATAACTTGAACCTCAGTCCGGTCCTTCTCTGGAGATATCTATGGATTTTGTGGCGAAAACTGACACTTTTAATTTAAAAAAGTTTCAAAAACTGAGTGCAGGGAAGATAAAAGTTGGTATTTATTTATTTAGCGGGTATTTTTGACGGGTCACTGATGAAATCGTTAATACACTAAGCTAATTTGATGAAGACTGTGACAGATAGTGAGAAAAATGCATGGAATGCGTTAGTTTTGTTAGTACAGATTTTTTTGTGAAATAAGAAAAGTTTGGACGTATCTTATGACGTCCAAAAAGTATTATGTCACTATTAAAGGCTCGGAAGTAATATGAGCATCGAGGTACACTATTTTCATAACCATCTAAGCTTATTTTTCTGTCAATTTTGGGAATCTAAGTGAAAAACAGAGCGAGCGACTTCACCAGGACATTCGTACGATTGAGGAACGCTATCAAGGCTCCTGGAACACATATATGATGGCTGGCTATTGTTGGAGCATTCAGAATAGCTCTCTGCCTTTAGTTTTAAAAAAAAAGTAAAAAAAACACAAGGTATTTTCGACTTCACCTGGAAAAAGAAGGATTAACCCCAAAATTTATAACGTTTTAATATGAAAACAAGCCATGTGGCATATTTTTTAAACTAGAGCTCATACAAAAATTTCAATTACAGATTTGAAATTGTCGTTGAAAATTGGACCAATTTCATATATCATAACCCAATCATCAGAAATGCTGTTGTCCAGTGTTATAATCAAACACTGCATCTGTTGTTATTATGCTTATTTTTATTTATAATACATTTGCTTGGTGCAATCCATGTACCAGGTCAACACTATCTTTACAATTCAGGAGATCTAATTTTAAAAAGCCAAATTTTTTTGTCTCCCATTTCTTCACCAATTACACACCTGTCTAATATTCTAAACGGTAAAACACGCAGGTTTTTATCGTTATTACGCGACAGCCGGTATCTGCTGCGCAATTGTTCACGAAGTTTTGATAGATCGCACAACAGTGCGTGGGAAATAAGTTCTCTGGACATTTTAATGTCAGTTATTTTATGCTAAATGTATTGTCGTGTTAGGCTGTGCGTATCTGCGATGTCTTTTGACAGGAGGATAAATGCGATATAAGATTAGCTTTGTGCGCTCATGACGGAAAACTATTGCATGGAATGTTTGTTTTAGTTGTATTACTTTCATAAATAATTGTTCTTAATTATCATCATCATCAGCCCATAAAGGTTCCGCTGCTGACCACGGGCTTCGTTTAAAACTAATTTTAACTTCACCGTTCACTGCTAAACATAAGCCTCCTTAAGAAAGCGCCACCATCTCGGCTTCGAGCAGCCCACATCCATCCATTTCCCGCCACGTCCCTCAAGTTGCTGGACCATGGTGCTGCAGGACGTCCCACACTACGTCTGACTAAGCGCGATTTACTCCTACAATTGTCTTCTCCACCGGGCGTCCAATCATCGGCAGACATGTCCAGCCTAAATCAAGATTAGCATTCTAATCTGGCGGGCAATGTCAATGACTCCGGTTCACTTCATCAACATCATCATCATCATCATCAACAGCCCTTAATTCGTCCACTGCTATACATAGGCCTCTCCTATGGCACGCCACTGGGCTCGATCTTCGGCTCTCCTCATCCAACCACTTGGTAGTGGTTGGTACCACTTTGCGGATGTTGTCACCCCACCTAGCCTGAGGGCTAGTGTAGGACGCCCTACATCACGTTTGCCGAGTCTAAATGAGTCACGCGTTTTCCGATAATCGTAAACATTGTACCGACGTAGCGTGACTCGCTGACGTCACCTACCCCATCACATTGGGGTGAAAAATACGTGGCCCGGGGGAACGATAAATAGGACAAGTTTATTGCAGATACTGTGTTTTGAACTGTACCGATAAAACTATTAGGAGACGTGGGGTAGTCGTGTAATATGAGTTTTACGCTCTATTTTGTCCGTTTAGGATGTATCGGGTTTATAGTAGCACGAATGATTGAACAAAACTGGATAACCTGATAAATATTACGGCAGGTTAAATTTGTATTTTTGTTTTTTTGTGACATAAAAGTATTGATGACCGGTTTGTTTTGAGGATTATGGAATTAATTTTAGCAGTTTTGATGCAGTCGGCTAAGCACTAGCTTGCGAAACGAGAGGCCGCGGATTCGATCCCATACTGACATAAATGCTTGCATAATTCAGAAGTTTTATTTCGGGTCTGGGTGTTCGTAAGGCCTTAAAGACTCTCGTAGTTTCAGATACCCACATCAAAAAACACTATGTATTGTGGGGTCAGAACTACAAATGTGACCGTTAAGTGTATTTATTTACTTAGTTTACAAGACTAAGAAGCATACATATTCCTCATCTGTATGAACTCATATGAATCTTGCCTTATTACGAATTTTATTTGAGGTCTGCGCAGTTCGTTTTATCGTCCCAAACATCCCATCGTCATGTCTTCAATCACTCCTTTTTCTTTCATATAAGTGACCAAAGCTATCTTTCCTTTGGTCTTCCTTTGCTTGTCCGTTCTTCAACTTTCATTCTCATTACTTTTTTACCATCACTCAATTCATCCTTTCTTATAATATGCTCATCAACAAAAAAAACTTAAGAAATCTAATTATAAAAATGTTTTTAGTTCTTAATTTACGTCTAGATTTTGAACAAGAAAACGAAATAACAATGTTGTAATTTTGCTTTGCTTTTATATTTTTAAGATATTTCTTTTGATGTTATTTTAAAGAGAGATCAAATAATACGATTCCAGTTAGTACATTAAAAATCTTTTGTTGAAAATTCCTTTTACATCAAGTTTAAAAATTACAAATAAGAATGCTTCAAGCCATTTTAATTCCACCCATTTTCGTAAATCGAACAGCTCATCAATTAAATTACTCTTTGTGACGAACGTTACTCTAATTGTAATTTTTAATGCAAACACGACTTTAATCCTTGGTAATAAGGGTGACATTTTGTAGGCTTATGGATGTTTCCCCCAAATATTTCTTGCGAAGGGTAGCACTTTACAAGATCCCTCGGGAGAGGTCGCTGCAGCCGTCGGCTCCCGTGCATTTCGGCGTCTGTTTGTTTTGAACATAGAGGGGCTCGGAAATTTTGTTTTGCCCGTGTACTTTTGACAACGGCATCATAATGGGGTTTCTGGGTATGCCATTTTAAAATTTGATTATTGTTCTGGCTAATAGAAAGTGCCTCATTAAAAGGCAAGCATAGAATCTCTCTAATTTGGTTGGCAGTCGCAGCCACAAACCAGGAACCATAACTCACTTTCATTATGTTAAAAAAAATTAGTGGCTGTGAATTTTAGTACGTACATAGGAATTATTTTTTTTAATCAGCAAGCAGAGTTAGGTCAGGGATGCTCCCATCTAGTGGTCATGGCCTACCCTAGAATGGGTGCTACGAGTACGCGACCTCGGCCCCCGAGCTGCTGCAGTCACTACCAACCTTCCCTTCCGTGACTGCAGTATCCACTCCTACAGGCCATACTTTCCTCTCCCATAGCCTCCTCTCTTCTTCACTATTCCCTTCCCACCGCTTGATGACGGGCAGCAGCGTCATCAATGCGCCTCCCCTACTGCGCTCGCCAACCCGCTTGCCAAGCGTGGCGAGTATCGGCAAAATCCCCACAATGAAGGAAACTAGGACCAGGCCCCCAGTCCCCGGCAGCCCCGCTATTCCTGGCTACGGTAGCGGCCATGGTAACGGCGGGGCGGGGGGTGCTAAGAATCCCCGGGTTGGCCCCGGCTACCACCCCCGACGACGACTGGCCCTGGTAACACACAACATACGCACGTTGAGGACAGACGAGAAGATTGTCGAACTGGAAGAAGAATTGAGCGGGTTACACTGGGACATTCTGGGGTTGTCGGAAGTCCGCAGGATTGGGGAGGACACGATAACCCTAAAGTCCGGTAACCTGCTCTTCTACCGGGGGGACGACCAACAGTCCAGAGGAGGTGTCGGATTTCTCGTCCACAGGTCTCTCATTAACAACATCGTATCCATCGAAAGTGTGTCGAGCAGGGTAGTGTACCTGATACTCAGAATATCCAAAAGATATTCGTTGAAGGTCATACAGGTATACGCGCCGACCTCGACACACCCAGATGAAGAAGTAGAGGAGATGTATGAGGACATAAGTCGGGCCATACATACTTCCAAAACCTACTTCAATGTTGTTATGGGAGACTTTAACGCAAAGTTGGGCATGAGAGGCGATGCGGAGTTGAAAGTGGGGCAATTTGGACATGGGCAACGGAACCCCAGGGGTCAGAGGCTGGCCGACTTTCTGGAGAAAGAGGGACTCTTTGCGATGAACTCTTTTTTCCAGAAGCCGCCTCACAGGAAATGGACCTGGCTGAGCCCTGATGGTTCTACGAGAAATGAGATAGATTTCATCTTGACGACGAAACGACGGATATTCAGTGATGTCTCTGTGATCAACAGGGTGAAAACCGGTAGCGATCACCGAATGGTTAGAGGCTCATTGAATATCAACGTCCAATTAGAAAGGCGTCGCTTGATGAAGTCTACGCTCCGACCTACTCGCGCTCATATCCAAAACCCCGAAAGCTTTCAACTCGAGCTGAAAAATCGCTTCGAGTGCCTGGAAGAAAACCTTGCCGTGGACGAGTTAAACAGCGGTTTGGTAGAAGCTGTCCATGCGGTGGGATCTAAGCATTTTAGACCTCGCCGCAGAGATAGACCTCAAAAACTCTCGGTCCACACTCTTGACCTCATGGCCGAACGTCGATCTATGGCGCTGCAGTCTTCCGAGGACGCCGAAGCATATCGTCAGCTCAATAGACGGATCTGGAAGTCCTTGCGACACGATGTCCGTGCTCACAACACTGTGAGCATTAAAGAGATAATAGAGCGGAACGGAGGCTCCAAAGTGTTTGCAAGAGACTTGTCTATTGGGGAAAGACAGTTGTCTAGGCTGAAGACGGAGGGCGGCCGCGTAGTGTCGACGAAGGCAGAGGTTTTAAGGGAGATCGAGAGGTTCTACGGACAGCTTTACACCTCGGTTGCCAAGCCCGCTGTTCGCTCGGCCGAAGACCCGAGAGCCGAGTTGATCCGCCACTTCAGTGATGATATCCCGGACATCAGCCTGTGTGAGATTGAGATGGCCCTGAAGCAACTTAAGAACAACAAGGCGCCGGGTGAGGACGGGATCACTTCAGAGCTTCTGAAAGCGGGCGGAACGCCGGTACTTAAAGTCCTTCAGAGGCTCTTCAATTCCGTTCTCCTCGAGGGCTCAACGCCAGAGGCATGGAGCAGGAGCGTGGTGGTACTGTTCTTCAAAAAAGGTGACAACACCTTGCTGAAGAATTACAGGCCCATCTCGCTCCTGAGCCATGTCTATAAGTTGTTTTCGAGGGTCATCACAAATCGTCTCGAACGCAGGTTTGATGACTTCCAGCCGCCCGAACAAGCTGGTTTCCGAAAAGGCTTTAGCACCATAGACCACATCCATACGCTTCGGCAAGTTATCCAGAAAACCGAGGAATACAACTTGCCGCTTTGTTTAGCGTTTGTGGACTATGAGAAAGCCTTTGATTCGATCGAGACGTGGGCGGTGCTAGAGTCTCTCCAGCGGTGCCACATTGACTGTCGGTACATCGAGGTGTTGAAAAGTATATACAACAATGCCACCATGTCGGTCCGAGTACAAGATCAGAGCACGAAGGCTATTCCACTACAGAGAGGCGTGAGACAGGGAGATGTTATATCTCCGAAACTGTTCACTGCCGCGCTGGAAAACGCCTTCAAGCTCTTGGAGTGGAAAGGATTCGGCATCAAAATCAACGGCGAGTATATCACACACCTTCGGTTTGCCGACGATATTGTAGTCATGGCAGAATCGCTGGAGGACCTTAGCACTATGCTCGAAGACCTCAATCGAGTCTCCCAACAGGTGGGTCTTAAAATGAACATGGACAAGACGAAAATCATGTCGAATGTCCATGTTGTGCCCACCCCAATCGCAGTTGGGGGCTCGACTCTCGAAGTTGTAGACGAATATGTCTATTTGGGACAAGTGGTCCGGTTAGGCAGGTCCAACTTCGAGAGAGAGGTCAATCGTCGAATCCAACTCGGTTGGGCAGCGTTCGGAAAGTTAGGAGACGTCTTCTCGTCCAATATACCTCAGTGCCTGAAGACGAAAGTCTTCAATAGTTGTGTGTTACCAGTGATGACATATGGCACTGAGACGTGGCCTCTCACTAAAGGCGTCATGGGTCGGCTCAGGGTCACTCAACGTGCTATGGAGAGGGCTATGCTCGGGGTTTCCCTACGTGATCGAATCAGAAATGAGGAGATCCGTAGGAGAACTAAAGTAACCGACATAGCCCAACGGATTAGCTCGTTGAAGTGGCAATGGGCCGGCCACATGGCGCGGAGAACTGATGGCCGATGGGGCCAAAAAGTTCTCGAGTGGAGGCCACGAACGGGAAAGCGCAGCGTGGGACGTCCCCCAACAAGGTGGTCCGATGACCTTGTCAAGGTCGCGGGACGTCGCTGGCTGCAGGAGGCTTCCGACCGTTCCCGGTGGAAGTCATTGGGGGAGGCCTATGTCCAGCAGTGGACGAATATTGGCTGCTGATGATGATGATGATGATGAAGCAGAGTGCTTTCTGAAAAAAAAAAAAACATTTGTCAAAAGACTCCCCATCTCTCGTCACTCTATATATATCCATGCTAGCATTCTGAAATGATTCTTCAAGCTACGTCTAAAGGATCCAGAATAATGGAAAGGAACCACCAATTATTTATGTTAAAAAAGACACAAAAGATGAAAAGGATTTTGTTGCTGGAGCAGACAAGACGTAGGTATTAAAGTTAAGACCGCGCTTGGGCAGATGTCACTTGAGAAAGGTAGCGGGTAGTCAATTGATAAGGGCTGTTCAAGACTGGGATTGTTGACGCTTTCTTAGAGACGTCTATGATCAGCTGTCTGAACGAACATGTCTGGACTGCGATAGGCTGAGTATATAGAGACGAAAAATCTTTTAGTTCGAGCCGAGATGGCTATGATCATAGAGCAAAAACATTCAAAACTCATTACATTATTCACACCCTTGAAAAAATACGGTCAAATGCATAAACACCTAAAATTCTCCAACGCTAAACCTAAGACCAAGACCATCCCCTTGTTCACACTGTGACGTATATAGGGTGTTACATAATAAAGGTCTTCCTAACTATATATTTGTTGGGTGAAACGTAATCATCATTAAACCCCCCTCGGTATGAATGGAGAAATTATGGAACACGTGTCGCAAGTTGCACGCGCAGTAAATACTGCCCGGAATGAACGAAATTACGTACAAATATTTTATCATAATAGTAGATGCGGAATGCGGTTGGAAACGTGACCTTTTGGGTTCGAAAATCATTATGCCAGTGGTGTCACTGTCTGGGCTTGTGGGATAAATATGCAGAATACAATTCAGAGGGCACTAGTTTGTTTTTTTATTTGAGTAATTGTTTAGCTTTTTTATAGAAACATTCTCAAAAAATCGAGAAGCTTGGCGAGTTAAGCCTGAGGCAAAGACAACTTACTTTAACGGTGAAGGAAAACATAGAGAACCTGTACACCTAAAATTAAACTAAGAAATTTCTTAGGTGTGGAGTTCGCCAACCTCCATTAAGCTAGCGTGGTGGACTGAGGTGTAAACTCTCCTAGTTATGGTTAAGGCCAGTGCTCAGCAGTGAGACGTACCTATTAGGGTGGAGTGAAACAGACGAAAAAAAAATTTTTTGCTCTTTTCAAATCTCCTGTATTATTAATTGGTGACCACATGTAAAAGCTTTATTCATGCAAAAAATGAAAGGTCTACGACTTTATTTTCAGGTGGCGCATTGAATTAATAGTTTCAAAAAATTTAATATTTTTACATATAAGCCTACCATAAAAAAAGAGTTATTCTTAAATGCTTTGCTTACAAATATACCGTTTTTAACCTCGTCTAAGTGTGATCTCAAACCTTAATATAGTATTTTCTTATAAAACTTTAATATATGGTTTTGAAATAGTGCCAAGATTAAGTAAATTTTCATAAAAAATGCCAAAAACGCGTAAAGATATCCGGTATCCTATATTTGGTGATCCAATCAAATTCAGTGATAACTAGTTACCTAAATATCGTGACATAATTAAACACTATTTATGGATTAGAAATGAAATGTTAGACTTGAATGATGGAAAAGTTTCTTCAGTCAAAGATTTATGTAAAATGATTATTTCCGATATTGAAGCAATCTGGAATAAAGCATCTACAATTACCCATCAACAAGTCGTATCTAAGCTGATTTCATATTATCGAAAGTACAAGAATATGGAAAAACTACGTAATGACTCCAAAAAGCAGATATTCTGCGATGACTCAATAAATAAGTTTTTTGATATCGCAACATGTAAATGTGTATCCCGAGAACTATGTAAATGTGTGACTAAGTAAAACTAGCCCATTCTCAATATTCAATTTGGGCTAACATAACTCTTTGCTTGTATATTGGCACAGCTAAACCGTCAAATAATTTGGAAGAACTGGCCATTTTCATCATGAAAGTTTACGCACCAAATTGGTTTGATATCAAGTCAAAAACCTATTGCAAATTTGGTCCGATTCACGTCTTTAATATGGTCAAAAGAAGCATGTATTTGCGAGATGACGTGAAAAGTGTTGTGCTTAATACTATTCAAAGAAATGCTTTTTTAATATACCCAGAAAATCTATTGCTGGCTATGTTACAAGATGATAATCAAAAAGTACGAGAGCTGGCTCTTCGGAGAGTTTAAAAGGCAAGAAAAGAGTCCAACGGTAAGAAAGTTCGTGAATTCCAGTTACCAAAACTAAAGAAGATGCGACAAATCATTATGATTTGATTGAATGGCAAAAGAGAAGATAACGGAACCTCCTGTAACAATGAAATGCAGCGACTAGGAAGTTACTGCAAAAATTTCATCTGGAGGTAAATTGTTTCATATTGAGAAGTATCCTTGCTACACTCAAGCAGTCGAAAGGTGTAACAAACTTTTAACAGAAGCTTCGGCCTCTGTTTGTGGATTCGTTACTAGAGATGGTTTCATTCGTACTAGAATAAAATCCAAGCAAGAAATACCTACTTTTGACACCAAATCTTAGTATTTTCGCCAAAAAGAAGACACTGGGACTTCAGATACTGAACACTAAAGTGTTATTTTTAGTGTACTTTATTATATTTATTTATTGTACTAGTAGTTTTAAGTATAAATTCAGTAAAATATACAATATTATTGTCAAAAATATTTTTTTATTTGTAACTCTTTTTTTTCTTATTTTTCTACCTTCATACCTAATGCGCCACCTCAAGATATTGAGTGAGAAAGCTGGTATTTTGCAAAAATATTTCCATTATGATGGATCACTGTTTGAAGAACCAGGAAACTTAAAATTCAGAAAAACATTTTTTCACTCCACCCTAGTACCTATTAGCCAATTTGATGACGTATATGAGCTAATGATGATGATGATGATGATATGTACAAATCTGTCAATACTTTCACCTATCAATCTAATAACCCACCTACAAAACACAATATTTTCAACGTCTCTAACATTCAAAGCAACAATAACACTTATTGTCCAAAACTGCAAATGATAAATGATCCGTAGCATATTTGAAGTCTACATGCACCCCAGCCGCACGGCCGCCCCGGGCGGTACGCCGGTTCAAATCCACCGTCTTCAACTCGTGATAAATTACCGAGGGCTGTTGTGTTATTTATTCTGATTAATATTATTTGACGTTTATTGTTTGCATATCATTGGATTATGAAAATAGTGTGGACTTAGAAGTAATGCCTCTCAGTTGTAGAGGCGGCCCGTGCCCGGACAGTAGGACGTATCGCGTATAAGTTTACTTGACGCTGGTTATTTCCATATCTTCATCAACCCATATACGCCCACTGCTGAGCACGGGTCTCCTCTACCATTGAGAGGGTTTAGGCCATAGTCCGCCACGCTGGCCTAGTGCGGGTTGGCGGACTACACACCTAAGAAATTCTTAAGAACTTTTAGGTGTGCAGGTTTCATCACGATGTTTTCCTTCACCGTTAAAGCAAGTGATAATTCAATTTGAATACACACATAACTTCGAAAAGTCAGAGGTGTGTGCCTGGGGTTCGAACCCGCGACCGCCGAGATTCACAACCGTGCGCCTAAACCTCGAGGCCATCAATTTCCATATCATTGGAATATATTAAGATAGTTTGCAAGCATAGTGTAGACTAAGGCCTATGCTTTGTAGAGGACGCTCGTTATTCAGTGGGACGTATATGGACTGATGATGATAAAACTAGTGTGTAGGAAAAGTGACGGATGCAGCATGGCCTTATTTGTGTAGTATACGTGATACTGTCATTATACTATTGTCTTAAAAGCAAAAATGTATTTAAGGGTTATTAAATTATTGTTTTTTATTGCATGCTGTGGTATGATCCGTAGGCTACATTTTTAATGTCAGAAAAACAATCGATCACACTCGTGTCAAATATACGTATCTATACTTTACTATACTAATATTATAAAGCTGAAGAGTTTGTTTTTTTGTTTGTTTGTTTGAACGCTATGATCTCAGGAACTACTGATCCGATTTGAAAAATTCTTTCACTGTTAAATAGCACATTTATCGAGGAAGGCTATAGGCTATATAACATCACGCTATGACGAATAGGAGCGGAGCAGCAATAAAGAATGTTTCAAAAACGGGGTCATTTTTTCTTTTTGTGAGCTTCCGCTGCGTGCGCTGCGGAAACGGTTAAAGTTTCGCTAAAATTATGTATGAGAGAAATGTTCCTAAAAAAAAGTCCGCGACGGCATATGTCTATTCTTTAATGTTGGCTCACTATAACGTTCTTTATCCTAACCAAATTTATTTTAAAATAAAGTTTTATTTGTGAAGGTGTTTTTATAAATATGATATTAATCCTTATCCAAATAAATACGTTATTCATTACAAGTGGCGCAGTTGGCTAGACACCAGCTTGCGAAACGAGAGGCCGCGGGTTCGATCCCCGCACCGAGACAAATGTTTGTGTGAACCACAGATATTTGTTTCGGGTCTGGGTGTTTGTGAGACCGAAAAAGTCTCTCGTAGTGTCTGATACCCACGACACAGGTCTTGTAACCTAGTGTGGGGTCAGAGCTATGTATGTGACTGTTGGGTGTATTTATTTATTTATTTATTTATTTATTTAATTTTAAATAAAATTGCCCTGTACATCATTTGATTTCACTGAGTATCTTAGAAGATATTGCAGTTTTAAAATATTGATCAAGCGTGCAATAATGATGCACAAGGCGCCGATCGACGCGTTACGGTTTCACGTTTGAACAATTTGACCGAGTTGTATGATTTTTGGTATGGAGATAAATAGGACTCAGAGAAGAAAAATAGACTCCAACTTATTTTCCTTCTGAACTCAAACCTGTAGTCTACGCGGACGGAATCGCGAGCAAAAGCTAGTGTAATATAATAAAAGAGTCGACCTAGACTGTTAGTTGGACTATTATGGTCCACTATTTTATAGATTGTTTTAACTTCAAAAAAATTACGATGTAAAATACATTTTTTCTGCTTGGTGATATCTAAACAAGAAGCCTAACTTCTTATCGCAAAGATATAAAAATGTGTAGATTAAAAGCTTGCCTAATTTTAAGTGAGTAAAGAAAGCCTAACGTCAAGGTAAAATTATTTTTTAGTTTTTAAATCAATCCGCGTCCTTGAATTCACTCATTTTATTTTAAAAATTAACTCGAAACCTAATAAGCAACCCTGAAAAACCATAAATCCCAAAACTCGAAACGCTCGAGATATCGTTCGACATTAGGAATTACTCAGACGGGGTCGCGTACCCTCAAGGTGGCCATTAAGGTACACAAGCAAAGTACACAACATTCGAAATAGTTCCCCTAACAGTATGCACAAAACTTCTTCATCGCACTCCGCATCCAAATTACCTCGGGGAATATAGCGTGGACTGGGCTATAGAATCCTTGTATAGCTGGATGTGGGAAAAAAAATATTTTGTGAAAAATCACCATGAAGGTTTTACTCCAAATAAAAAAAAATGAGAATAGGCAATTTTAAAGTTAGAATGTTTTAATTCGATTTTTAATCTGTGACTAATCTCTTGAATAAAACCGAAGACTACAATACGTTTCTCCTTATTATGGAATTTTGGGAGTCATAATATCTTGAAATATAATATAACACGCTAATTAGAGTTTCTGTTTTAAGTGTATCGATAATAAAAGCTTGTGATTCCTTGGTAACTGAATATTAATATCTTACTGAGATATAGGATGTTAAAAAATCAAGAGCTATTTTTCTATTTTCAAATTATTCGACTTGCTGAAAAATGTTAAATACATAACATTACAGAAACTTAATTTATTATCGTCACATCCAGTAGAAACATGATCCACGCCAGACCGCAAAACGGGCACAAAGAGAAACATATATAAACTTAGCATGATTTAATTTAGTTTTGTTAAAAACGACACCAACTTTGATCTTTGCCACGTCTAAAACTTTACTTTTATCTACTCAAACTATTCACGATCTAACTAACGCCTACACAAATTTCTTAGCTATTGACGTATATTGAACTCTGGTTGCTATTCAAAAGTGACAGGCGTCACGTGAATTTTCGAATGAATTCAGTAATTACAAGCAAGTTGCCGAAGTAGATAGTTAGTAATTAAGTTTGAACTAATTTATATAATATTGGTTGCGAATACCTTTAGAACGATAGAGAAAATCAATCTAAACACTAATTGATTGAAATTACATACAGAAACTGACGCCTATCTTTCGTTGGGTAGGCAGAGGTTGGTAAGGCAGCGTAAATTCTTTCCTAAGGTGCTATCTTTGTCCATACCAAAAATCAGAGTAGGTAAATTTGGCACATATTGAAAACAATATAATCCAAAAGGATTTTATCATCATTAGTCGATTTTACTCACAATGTTCCTGAAAGACTGACAGGCATAAAACTTCATAAGTAGGGGGAGGGGGGGCACTTTGATACACAAAAATTCAATCTCTTTTTTGAGGACCATAAAGCATTATATTTAAATATTTGTTTTGATGTGTGCATTGGCTGATATGTCAGCTTATATTTTGGCTATGCACAAACCGCCAAAACTGGCGACGTATAGAGATAAACTGATTTTAAGAAAAAATCATTTTTGTATCATTCTGCCCCACCAGTGGGGCACTTTGATACATAGGGTGGGGCAGTTTGATACGTATTTTAGATCCATATAAAATGCAAGTTTAAACTGACTAAAAACCCAATATAAACCGTATTATTACTTAAAATTAAGAAATAAAACAATTTTATTGATTGAGTTCGCAAAATACTTTTTATTAAGAGTGCACATTAGGCATAATCAGTCTCTTAAGTTACCTAAGGAATATAATCACCAAAAAACAATATTGTCATCATAGAACAAGACTAATTCTCTGTTGTTTTCTTAATTATATAATCAGTTATGTACCTACTAAGTAATCAGACTTTAACATTGAATATTGTTAATGAAAATATAATATTAGAACCTCTTATCAAAATGAACAATATTTTTCTGTAAAAATTAAACAAATATTAAAAATTTAACAAAAATAATCATAAAAACTCTCATATAAATTACAAAACAATCTACTGGATATTATATTGAGTTAAACCTACCGAAAATAATAAAGCGACGATGTTCGAGATGTGCCTTTGGAGAAAGTTGGTTTTGGTAATTGCAAAACTAACATCCACACTTGCTTTGTCTTCCACAATTGGAAATATAAACTTAGAAGACCCTGCTTTTTTTCTGAGATATAATACTTAATATTCTGTCACATTATACTTAAATACAATTTTGGCAACATAGTGAATCACAGTTTTCTTCTTCTCGAACTTAATTAGCAGGAAATCTCCAATATTTATGTGTTCAGAATTAACTGGTTCTTCATTCATTACCTCTTCTTCCGATTCTGACGGCATTTCAATTTCTTCACTATCACTCGTCATCACGATTTCATCTTGACTAGAATCAGAATCTATTTCTGCAGGCAAAGAAGTCACTCTCTTTTTCGGCTCAGTTAATCCCAGCAGATTTTTCGCTGTTTTCAATTCTTTTGCATGCTGTTTTGCTTTTTGTAATTCTCTTTTCCGGTTCTTTTCATTACGTAAATTTTCTAATCTATTTTTTTCTGGTGTTTCAGTGTATATTCTTGATCGTCCCTTTTCTCTTCCTTTTCTTTTTAAGACACTGTCAGTAATCGCCTTTTTTGGATAAGGTCTAACTACTTCAGGAGTAAGAATAGCCTTTGATGAAGAAACATGTAGAGGATCGTCAGCATCAGACACTGAAACTGGGTCGGCATCCAAAGTAGGAGTTTTATTTTGTTCTTGGTAAAGTCTTTGACAATACTTCACGTATTGAATCTTCAATGTTTTCTTCATTGATATTTTTTCTATCAGTTTTGGGTTTGTACGTGCGCACCATTTTCTAAAAAAAAAGAAAAAAAAACAATAAAATAAACTATTATTTTTGACGGGGCACTTTAATACACTAGAGGGGCAGATTGATACGTATCATTGTACCCCGCACATTACCGTATCAAAGTGCCCCAAAGGACTTTTTCCACAAACAATTAATTTTATCAAGTATATAATAATCTTGCAATCAAAAACATTTTAAAATATAATAATAACTATATTTACTTACCTTTAGTAACAAATAATAACAAAAACGACTAAGAGTATCCTCCTGAGACACAATTACATTTCACGTATTTTTTTTGTAGGCAGCGGCGCACGCCACTTCCAATACTTTTATGACCGTTGAGGTCCAACGGAAAACTGGCAGCGAGTGGTGTCACAACTGTCATTCTTGTGAATGTCCTTGAGCATTCTAGTGATGTGCCGGACTGTGTAGCGTTTATAGGTTTTGAGATATAGATACTGTACCAATGTGCCCCGTGAATCAATGTGCCCCCCCTCCCCCTAGTATTCAAATTTATTCACGAAATCTTTTTAACCCTTTCTTAATTGATAATTCTAATAACTTTAATGTCTATGTATTATCATAAATTATTACAAGTAGAAATGATTTTATAACCTGATTTTATTTACTTCTTTATAATAAGTGAAACCGCTTCAATCCCTTTATTTTAATTAAGCAATAAAAAATCTAATTCCTCTAAATCAACCTAGACGTTTATGGCTTAGTTTTAACGCCGGGGGTCTGTGACGATATTCTGGCTTCATTAAACTAAGGGGATTAACGAAAGGGTGCAAACAGATCAAGTGTGAATATCTAATGTTTTTATTTGCGCCATTTAATGGCTGTCTCGGCGGGGTCCCTTATTTCAACATGGGGATCAGGTTTTAGCCAGGTTTTGCCATGTGATGCTCTTGTCGGCAATTTAAAAATTGGCATTTTAAGTGTAATTTATTTGTTGTTATGTAAGATTGAAAATAAGTACCTACTCTGAAATGCAACGTAGCAAAGCAACATACCAAAATTAAAGTCTACAAGGGACAAAAAAATTATCTCGTTGTTTCGGTACAGTTTATAACTCACTTTCTGAATAGGGCGTTAACAACGTGCTACTAGACTAATTTTAGAAACTATTTCAATATAATTTAAATGGCGTTCAGTTCTCAATAAGGCCAATACAGAATACAAGTGGTATCAGATTAATCGATGAAATATGCGGCTAGAACCAACTCGTGGAGGCGATTCGTGAATTTTAGGATTACTCGCATATCTCTGCGTTACGTTGTCATTCCTAAACGACTGTTTGGTAAGCCACATGTTTACAGAGTTTGGGTAGCTTTGTAGGTTTACCTTATAGATCAGGGGTTCCCAAACTTATTTACACTATGACGCCCTACATAATTATTATTTTTCTTGCGACGCACCCCCCCCCCCCATCATCAAAACTACCTACTTTACTGGAAATAAAAACAGCAGTAGTTAGCGTAATATGATGTTATCACAAAAATACGGACAGCGAATGTTTGCCGATCGCCTCGCGACGCCCCTCGGATGTTGCCGCGACGCACAGTTTGGGAAGCCCTGTTATAGACAATTGATCCTATGCCATGAACATTTAGTAATGTATATAATACTGTATTCTTCAAGTTCTCGTTTAGTCATCTTACTTGTGAGTTTAGTTGAGTTATGAGCACGCTAAAAGTTATACAACTGTACTCACTTTGCTTCTCTAATTGCAGTCTTACCGTTTCATTATTTTTCACTACATATAAACCCACATCAACATACATACACCTTTTATTAAACTATTCACAACAGATCGCCTATCAGAGTTTAGACTTATCTCCATCATATAAGAATGGAGAAAGCAGTAGCATTTTTAAAAGCTTTATATTATACATCAAATAAAATGCAAGCAATTACTTAAAAACGCAAGGCAGGCTTCGAGTTGAATGCAAACATAAAGCAGGCTGCTCCCGTGGGTATTCAACAGGAGAGAGGGTAGAATTAAAATTATAACGAGTGGAACGCGTCACGCCGCGTGGTTCGGACGCGCCCTGAATGTTCCCACTCTAGTTTACCGATATGTATGTTTATTTATTTACTTTTGACCACTTTGAATTGGCTTCGAATCTGGGTGAGGTTGAAAAGGGTCTAAGTTTTTGAAATTATGACGCATGTCTTTCATGTTGTGAGGTGAGAACTGTTTAGGTGTTTGTTGGGTGTATATTGATCATCAGCCCATAAACATTCCATAGCTGGACACGGGTCTTATATATTATTTAAAGGATTTAGGCCTCAGTTCAACCCGCTGTCCTATTGCGGGTTGGCGGACAATACTCCTAAGAAATTGGAGTAAAACATGAAGTATTTTCTGGAGTGGACAAAAGAATACTATAAAGTTACTAGGTAGTTTTATGAAACCAAATCAATTTGACATATAAATGAAAATATCTTGGCCCATACAAACAATTATCTAGACACTACACAACTTTCAACGTGTTTGGCTTCTATGAGATTACCGCCACTGATCATTATTATAAGCTGAACCGCTTAGATCACTGTATTTAAAGAACAAAACACAATCTCAACGCCATAGCCGCGCTGTTATTCCGTCAATTAACATTGTTTCCGTTCGTTTGAATCGTTCGTTTCCTTATTTGCCCAGCTCCCCTGTAATAAAAATATTTTATTCTCAAACCGCCCCTCGCACTAACTTTGTTTGGCCGCATTTTTAATATTTTTTAGACACGCAAGACTTTTTTCATTTAGGGCATGTCCATCTTTATTAGCCGTATTGAAATATTTGTTTTCATTAGTTGGGGCGTTCTTTTGTTTGTTATTACGAATATAGCGCCGAAAGTTGATAGATATAAAACATCTGTATTTATTTTAAGTCAATACCTAACATACATACAGCAGAAGTCAATATCAATAACCACATTTTTAAGTTTTAGATTTAAAATACAACTATTGTGTCGTAATTATCAGAAACTACGAAAGAGTTTTCAATCTCACAAACATCCGTATTTGTGGATCAAACACATTTGTCTCAGTGCGGGGACCGAACCCGTAGCCTCCCTTTTCATAAGCTGGTATTTCTGCTGTCGAGACTCTTAGTTCTATGAAATTTGTTAACACCCACTTCTCCGACTATTTTCTAAGATTTTATAAGTGAAGCTTGGGATATTTGTCACGTAAACATCACTCACTCATTGTGTGGGACTTAAAAGCATTACCGTTATGTGGGTGTAGAATATATACATCTGCTTACCCCTTCGGGGACACGGGAGTATAATAAAACACTAACAATTAGGTACTGTTAACTCCACAAGAACTAGATTTTTGCATCAGCATTAAACTTGAATATATTAAGAAAAGGGGAAAACGGAGACTATAACGAAAAACCCGTCATTAAGACATAAATTAAATCCAACCGAGCTATATCTTATAGCATATTCTTAGATACAATAATTAAAAACTTAATAAAATTTAAAATTAAATTTTGTAAATAAAATTCAAGACCAATTTATAAATAAAGCCAAAGTATACAATGACGCCAGTTTTATTAAAATCTAAAGATAAGGTAAACTTTCGCACCCACGTGTCCCCAATTATGTTTTAAATCGTAGATTTTAAAACAGACCTAAATGTCTTATAAGAACACATTTACAGCGTCAATGTTGCTACTGAGAACTTCCTAAGCAATAACCTCAACACTTATAAAACTCGAACGCGGGACCTCACCATCGCATGGCATATAGACCAACGAGCCTGGAACTTAAATAGCTATTTATAATTCCAAACAAAACACGACATAAAGTTCAAGACAACTAGCTATAGGTGAGGGGTCGAACTAATGTACCGTCCAAAACACGGTGGAAGTTTTAAATTAGTACCGAATTGTGGAGTTATCGCGCGGAAAATTGACGCACCGCAGGGAAAAACTGCGAACAGGCACGCATTGAGAGGCTAGACGAGGGCCCTGACCCCCTTCACCTGAAATCGGAGGGCCCTTAAGCCGTTCTCACAGCCTTCAAGTGCGCTCCAACTTTAAACTTATTTTTAACAAGTCTTATTTTGTCTGACAACTTTACAGATGATTCTCCAAAATAAAATTGAGTGTTCTTGTGTCGTAATAAAATATTAATCTTTCATGACATATTCAATATAATGATTATTTTTGGATATTTTTTTATGAAACAAGAAGAAAATATCTTATGAAGATTTTTAAATACGATATTTCTATTTAATGTGATTCAAGTGAAATGTCGTTAATTTTAACTTCACATTTTTAAGTTCATTAATCATCAACTACTATTTTTGCTTTAGTAATAAGTAACAAAACAAGTCTCGTTATCAATCGTTTTTTAGACGTCCTAAAGTCTATTACAATAACAAATCAAACAACCGACTTCATCAAAACTATATTAAACTGACTTAAAAACAACACATACTAAAATCAAACCGCTTGTATGAAACCTAATTTCTCGTACAGCAACAGTTCCCATCTCTTCAGCTTGGCTATGGGGGCGTCGCTGTCGACCGTCTTGCTCCTTTTATACTTCCTGAAGAAATCTCCATCTACCTTCACTCTTTGATCACAACTCTCCCTAGACTTTGAGGTCGTGGCCGGCTCGCTTCGAGTCTGGCTTCTGGGGTAGAACAACCACTTTTTGGACCCCAGCCCGTCGCTTTTGAGAATCTCTTGGATACGGTCCTGGCGTTTCTTCGTCACGAGGTATTTCGCCGTGTTCTTTTTGTGTTTGCTCGCTGAAATTATACTGTTAGCTTGTATTTGGAATACATGAGCAATAGAAAAGTGCACCAGGTCAGGGTGATTGAATAACTGGATTACTCTTAACAGTTAGTCCAGCAGAAGAACATAATTGATTCTAATGAAATGACTGACACTTGCGATAAGACACTACTGTGACGTTATATAATATGGTAATCTTTACAAAAAAAAGTCGGTCGCCCCCGGGTGGACTCGAACCACCAACCTTTCGGTTAACAGCCGAACGCGCTAACCCATTGCGCCACGGAGGCTACTGTACTTGTGGTGAGTCTTGACAAAAATAACCTCCTTTTAAGAAACATACCTCAGTTTGTAAGTAGACCTCAGTATTTATGAAATGAAAGAGAATTCAAATACCCTCAGGCTGTAAAATGACAGAGCGAAAATATTAGACATTAAGACAATTTTTTGTACGTTCCACATATATAAGAAATAAATATTTATTTCCAGGTGGGTTGCTATTTTATCAATAAATATATCGAAATGTTTTAAACTCATATTGTTATAACGAGACTTTTTATATTTTCTACCTTAGTACTACTTGTGTCTGCCTTTTAAGGACCTTAACAAGTGATTATTGGCTGTAAATAGTTTTTATTACTAACGAGTAAGGTACAACACTCGAAAGGCGTCCAAAAACCCAGGCTCCTTGAAGTTGAGTTCTCTGTGTCGGCTGGCCGATCGACTGCGGCTGTAAGTGCGGGTTCGACTCCGCGAATGGGACGTCGATCGCGAACGAGACTTGGATCGGGATTTACTTCGAGTTGCGCTGATACTTCTAGATCTTGAACGCTTCGATTCCCTAGTTTTATGCTCTCGATGCTTTGGTCTATTCGTCCTGATAGAGATACAATATAAAATTTTTGTACTTGTAATATTACTAGTTTTAGTAGGCCATGATTATACTGCAAATGAAATACCAATTAGACCAGAGGTTTTCCAATGCCCCGAAAATACCGACATTTAAAACCAGTTTTTACATCTTCTTTCTTTTAGAAGGTAGTTGTTATACTTCTTACAACTTTCTGGATTTGATTTACAGTACTTGGATTTATAAATTTTGGATAACTAGCTGACCGCTGGGGGAAATGAGTTCTGGAGTGGAGACCACGACTCGGTAAACTTAGCGTAGGACGCCCTCTGGCTAGGTGGCTGGTGACGATATCCGCAAGGTGGCTGGCAGCGGTTGCATGAAGATCCTAAGATCGAGCCCAATGGCGTGCCATAGAAGAGGCCTATGTCCTGCAGTGGACGTGAGAGGCTGATGATGATGATGATGAACTAGCTCTTTTAGAAAGAAACTTGAAACATCAACCTAACATTTTCATAATTGATAACCCAGTAACAAGACCTCAAGATAACACAACATCCAATTGTCCCCAATCCCAACGAGGTAGCAAAAATAGTCTTCACCAATCAGAACCCTCTTACCTTCTCTCGTCTTCTCGCTCCTCGTTCAAGGGACTCAAGCCGTAGTACTCTCCGAAGCCATCTCCATGATCAGGGTACTCCCCCTGAAGAGTTCCCCCAGGAGGATAGGGATAAGGATACATATAACCATCCATTGACTACAATTTTCAGATCACCATATTTTTACGACAAATTTTCTTTTCTGTGACACAAATTACTGTCAATTTTGATTTTAGTTTTAATTTCATTTGACGTCTCATGATTGCAAAGAGGTGTTCTCATTTATCTTATTTAGTTTTATTAAAAATAATTAACTATGGTGAATACATTAAAAAGTGTTGTTTGATATTTTTTAGCAAATTTTCCGTAAGAGTTAAAATATCCTAAATAAATACACTCGAAAATATTTTTCTTACAAGCTTTCCAAAAAAACCACTCAACTCTTAATTGTAATCTTAAACCACAAGACCTCCACTGCTGGACATATGCCTTCCCCAAAGCCTTTCAAAGTGCTCTTATTTTATATATATACTAAATTTAAAAAACAAAATCTATCAAACAATTTTTAAAACACTAATAAATGATCTTAATAACGTTCAGATAAGTCCTGGCGCGTCTTCGACTGGAAACTTTGCGTCCAACTTCTTTTGTTATCAAATAACCGATCCCTTTTTATTCTCAAATTCGTTCTATTAAAATGTCATTAGGGATTTGTATCTGTGCGATATCTTATATCCAATAAATTACAATGGAATCATTATGTCCAACCCCTTTTATTTTTAAGGGTTCGATAAGATTTGAGCAATCTATTTTAAATGGTCATCAATTATTGGGATGGATTCAACAAGCCAAGCGTATTTATTAGTTGATTTACTTCAAAATGCTGTGATATTTGATTAAGTGTTCAGAAGTGGACCGTTACAGGCTTGATGACGATGATGATGGCATTTTTATCTAATAAACTTTTACTTTTTAATTGCATAAAGTGTGTAAATTATTTGTTTCTTCTTAAGGATGTCTTAGATTGATGAAATGTGTTTGGTAAAATCTTTAGCATTTGTTGATTGATTTGATACACAAAATTAAAATTAATAATTACGAATTATTTGGTTTTCTTCGTTATTAAACCGGTTTATATTATGTACAATAAAACATGTTTAGTCTTTATCTACGTATGGAAGTAAAGGACTTATATCAATAGTTTAACGTCGGTGCTCTTCCAACCTTCAAATACCAGCTGGAATCTAATAAATCTAAAATCATGTTAAATTCACGCCATTATTCCATTAGAATTGATTGAATCCTATTTCTCTTAGGAGCCCAGCTTTTTCTTCAGCTAAAGAAAGAACAATTAAAGAAGCAAGATAAATTGGAAATCGATGAATGCTTAATGGTTTCCCCCATTAGAGCGTTTTGAGTTTTCAGAATACTTTTTTAAAAAGAAAAATTTCAACTACTCCCTTTTAAAGTTTGAGTAAGGGACATGGAATTAAAGAAACGCGATGTGGCAAAAATCTTGCTGTTTATTAAAATCGATAGTCTAGTTAAGAAAATACAGTAACATTTTCAAATTCTTCTGAGCTATTTTCCTAAACTATAAACGATGTTTAACTTCAAATCATGTAAGGTGTGTATTATCGACTAGATTAATATGTAATATTGTTTATTACGGATGAAGCCAATCACTACTCAACAGATTTGAATGATTTTTGCTATAGATAAAGATGGCACTTTGGGAAACAACTTGTTTTGCCTATAACACAATTTCAAAGGGGATACACAGGACCTTCCCTCTAGTATCTTCTCTTCATCAACCCATATAGGCCCACTGCTGAGCACGGGTCTCCTCTA
The DNA here is from genome assembly GCA_030295005.1 of Cephonodes hylas. Lineage (NCBI taxonomy): Eukaryota > Metazoa > Arthropoda > Insecta > Lepidoptera > Sphingidae > Cephonodes > Cephonodes hylas. Next base: position 13,827,449 of record AP025364.1, read on the forward strand.
CCATTGAGAGTGTTTAGGCCATAGTCCACCACTCTGGCCTAGTGCGGGTTGGCGGACTACACACCTCAGAAATTCCTAAGAACTTTTAGGTGTGTAGGTTTCATCACGATGTTTTCCTTCACCGTTAAAGCAAGTGATAATTCAATGTGAATACACACATAACAGAATACAAAGTCAGAGGTGTGTGCCTGGGGTTCGAACCCGCGACCGCCGAGATTCTCGACCGCGCGCCCAAACCTCGAGGCCATCACTAGTATCTAGTTTTAAGTAACTTTATCCTATCTATTGGTTGAAGTTCTATGGCGGAGGCAGTAGACTGCTCGGTAACTTGGCTATGAACGCCGCCGGTACATTCTTCCCTTACTTTTTAATACTCCGCAAGTTTTCAGCTCATTTTGCCGCGTTAGTTTTACATTTGTATATTCATACTGTTATTTCAAAGAATGAGAAACGGTTTTATATACAGCTACTTATATAAAGAAAGACCGTTTATGGTGTTTTAAATGACATAGATACTATTATAAAGTAAATTAAGCGTACTTGAATGTCGCTGTGACGTCATCTTAGATGTGACGTAGATGCAAGATATTATTATTCCGGATGGCCCCAAAATTTGTTCCAAAACATCAACAATTTGCATTAGTATCTACTCTTTACCAGTCGTGCTCAAAGTCGCTTCTGTCAACAAGTATGATGGATTTAATTGAAAAAGCATCTAAAATCTATACATTAAACCACCTGATATAAAAATGTTTAAATCTAAACTCGAAATGAAGGAAATATATATTTTATTTAAAATCAAAATTGCGTTTTTTTAATCGCATTGATAACTAACTCAGCGGTACGCTCCAGTTCTCGTTTAAGATGATTTTAATCAAACGAACCACTACCAAATGAGCTCGCTGTACAGCCACGGATTTTAATGTAAATATAACCAACATTTTCAAACATTTACAGCTCACTGCAATCGAAAGCGAGGTAACTTTTGCAAAAAAAAAAGTTAAAAAAATCCCGCTAATTAACTGAAAATACTACCTGTCTGTGTAAACCCTGCGTTGTATTTTAAAATATCGTATAAACCTTTATTTTTCAATCCAAGTTCAACTTTACACTATATACATTTAAAGTCCTTTTTACGTTACCCAAAACGCGGCAGAATGACTTATTGAAGCCGATTATTGAAGAAATCGTTTCCGCCGGTCATGTTATGTTGATATTGAAATTATTACGGCGCGTATTAATTTTATAACTGGCTATAATTTATGAGATATGATGTTTGTTAAACGAAAAGTCAATATTATAAATGTTTAAAGCAATAATTTGATATTATTCAACGGACTTGTCGAGGTTTCCTGTTCTCACAACTTTACAGTGCCTTAATGATGGTACTTCATACATTTCACCTGGTTTTCAGAGAGTGAAAATTTTCATATTGGGTATTCAGTACCTAACAAGTTAAGTGGCTTATCACCCAAATTTATTAATTTAAACATTTAATTGGATAAATAAGTACTAATTATTATTGTTAGTCGAAATGAACTTTGTCCACGTACCTTTACTATCAAAAGATGAAATGTAACTTTAACACACGTAGCTGCTTTCAACCTTACCACCTACAACTAATTTTGTAATGAATAGTGATGCTAATTCTTACTGGTATAAACACAGTTTTTTCCACGAATAGGCATTTTCATATATCAATATTCAAGCAAGTTTCACCGTGACATCATTGACTTGGCTATTCAATATTTTACGGTGGAAGGATAATGAGTGCTACATAAGAAGTCCTTCTGTTAGCAGTCATTTGACTAGTGCGAAGAGAAAAGGAAACAAGCAAGATGTACGCTTTGAAGCCTACTGCAGGGGTTGTTTAAACGAGGCGCGTCTGATGGTACTTAGTGCCCCTGTTAGACTGTACGCTTTTAAGGCGCTTTGGAATTTTCTAGAACATTCCGGAATCGAATTCGAGAACCTTTGATATGTTGATAGCGCCTGGAGTTTTGAATGGAAGGTCTGTGGTAGAGCTTTGTGATAATTTGAAAATAGTATAAAAATAAATCGTGATTTGATTGGTTTAATGTAACTAATATGAGTTCCTAAAGTGGAGTGCAAAATTTATTAGTGATAGTAAATGTTTTCAATGTTTTATTTGATTCAGTTCTATTTAGCTGTTTTAAGATAATTGAGTAGCAAAAATACAAACATACAAACTTTCTCATAACAATATGGATACAATTCAAATATAAGAAGTTACTTCCTAATTCTTTTTTCTTTGTCTTTTATATTTCAAAGATTAAGTTTAAAAAGCCAATTTCTTTCCGGTCCATGCAATTTCTTAGGAAAAATTCTCCTTTCAAATCGCTACGTATTTGAAAACTCGTAACTCAGCGAGCTCCTTCTAACCCCGCCAACTTACCACTTAGCCATGCTCGACTGAGTTCTCTCTAATGACGCCTAGTATTGTACAAACTTTTTCATCCGGCCTGCATGAATGTGGACGTACGGCCTTTGTACAACTCCCGCTCTCCTCCCTCAAAATTCACCATCCTCGCTCTACCGTTGCGTAAAATTTCACCCATAACACCGCTTCGAAGTCGCCACTTTCCCAACCGCAAATATAACGTTGTCAACTGATTTTATTTATTTATGTTTGTTTATTTCTGTTATTTTTACAGACGGTTCGTCCTTTCATAGCTTTTCGCAGGTGGAGTGTCTAAAGAACTTGTTCTAATTCAATCTTCATTTGGTGAAAAGACATTGAATGAGATTTTTGCCCAGCGTGTTTCGCTTCAATTTAGGTTAGTGAGGAGATTTATGAATTTGTGCTCAACCGTTTCTTGACTATAACCATCAAATTTTTCACTGTCGGTAGTTTTTACTTGCTTATTTTGAATTAAGAAGCTAATTTCAATAGAGATTTTAGGTGCAAAATACAATTTTGAAAATATTTTTACGGTTGAAGTCTACATTTTTGCACAAACCTGGCATGTTTTAAGCGTTTGCCCAGCAACATACACATAAAATGCATAGATACATTACTCAAAAACTCCCAAACCCATTCATACATCATGTATGTAAGTAAATTCAACGTGTTACATGCAGATACTCGCGGGGTAGATCGTAAACCGTGTTATCACCTGTGACGCATTATTCAGTGTTACAGTGGAGGGAAACGAGAAAAATTACTTTCGGAAGTTTATTTCACTTAGGCATATTTTGTTTAGTGAGTCTATTATTATGTATTTTTTTTTTAGTTTAGCATTTGAATATTTCGACTAAAGCAACTAACGTAATCAAATTTATCAGAATGCAATAAATGCCTTAAAACACCTATATTCCCTGATGGGGTATGCAGAGGTGCATTTCTACACCCACATTTCGCCATAATGTATCAGTGCCACTAAGAATTTCCTAATGGAAAAACCCAATAACACTTTGCCCGACCCGGGAATCGAACCCAGCACGTCTAGATCGCACAAAACATACTTATACCACGAGACCACGAGGCACTTTTTGCAATTCGAATAACACCGTTATGCCAAGGTATATAGGTATATAGACTATCATTTATTTTTGAACTTATCCTTATCTATTAATCTAATACGATTTCTATGAAAAAAGGAAAAATATACCTTGAAATATTATTTTTCATGTACCCAGTCCCCCATAAAACCGACCAATTTTATTTCTGCTGTTGACACACCCATGTCACCGTTTAACAAGAGCATGTCTTCAGTGACGATTTCTAGAGGTCTTTTTAAACAATCACAAACATACATTTGCAGCTGTTAAAAAAAATGTGACTTGAAATATCCGAGGGATGAAATATTGCGTTCAGTTTGAAGACTGCAAAGCTATCTTTGTACATCTCCCTTACTTGACATGGGATAGAGTATTGTACGAATGAATATTTTTTATATTTTGTACGATTTTTTACACTTTGAATGTCTGCGGTTTGCATATGACTTGTTTTGTGTCACACGAGTATTCGCAACTTTGAAACGGAAACTTTTCAGTTCAGTTTCAGCTAGGGATGTTTCAAAGGTAATGTTGAACTAACGATAAATCTATGTGAAAACAAAAATCCACATCGTCGGGTTTAGATTATCAACCAGAGTTTTTAGACCGCATTCTTTATTAATATCATTTCGCATTAAGATATTCTTCTAAGCTATATTAAATCCGACAACATTAACAAACACTCCCAATAGTCACATACATACTGAGTGACCCAACACTAGGATACAGATCCTGTAGTCGTGGGTCTCGGAAAATACTACTTGCATACTAGACAGAATAAAACATTGTAGCTTGGATTTCTTTAGAATTATTTAGGTAAGACATATATGAATGTACATCTCCATAAAAATATTGTGAGCCTAATGTTGCTACGCCATCGCAAATAATAATGTCTTATATCAATTTATTATTACGTGAAATTATTCTTATTCCCATTAATGTGATTTAAGTGATAGGAGAAACCAATTACGAGAGACACGCAAAGCCCTCTTCACGAATGTTACATCAAAACCCTATAAAAACTAATTACTATCATATTATATTTCAGATAAATTTTATCACTGTTATATTATTTTCCTTTCGTTCTATATGAAGGTACCACAGAAAAATTGAACAAGAATTAAAGGCAAATAACCAGCATTTTGTATCTGGACGTGTGTCGCCGCTTGTCTGTCACCTATTCATTCTAATACAATTACACAATTTCAAACAATATTGAATGAAAACAGGAAGTCAGTGTTGGGCAAATTTTAATTAAACTAACAATTAACAACTAATTAGTTGTTAACTGCAGTGACAGCAATTAACAACTAATTAATTATTAATCATGGTTTTATACGATTAACAATTGATCAATAATTTGTTTGTTATTTTACGAAAAAAAAATTAAAAGTTAACAATTAACAATTAATTTTTTATCAAGTATTTTTACTAACACTTGAATTAACAAGGGTATATGTATCTGGTTGTAGAACCGGACCACCATTCTGAACAAAATTTGCAAAAAAATAAATTGTTAGTTTTAATTATTTCATCAATCAATTTAAAAAAATAATTGCAACACGCAATTAAATGTTTAATTTCAATTGATTCAGTTGCAATTAATTTAATTGCAATTAAGTTTTTAGTCAATTGATTAGTTCAATTAAAAGTTAATTGATTAATGCCCAACACTGCAGGAAGTATACAAGGTTGATTGAGACTGTGATCGGTAACTAATATGATAACAAACACATTGGCGTTTAAAAAAAACGTAGAAAAATTTAAAAAATTGCCGTTTTCCCAACAACCATCAGTCCAATACACCCTGTATAGACTGATGAGTATATAGCTATGGGCACTATAGGGTAGTAAATTCTTTTTCCAACTAGTCAAGACTGGCGTCAGGGCAATTTCTCCAAGGTCAAATTCAAATTCAGCCCACATAAATGCGTAATTAAATAGAAAAGTTTCGATGCAAATCATTTGCCTGACTTTTATTATTACAATTTACAATGTAAATGTGAGTATAACTTTTATATTTTATGAAAATATGTTTTAGCATAATTAAAGACCGTAAATTTTAAACAATATCTACTCAGTGTAATATACAGGGTGTATTTAGACCGTGATCGAAAACTGAGGCAGTTAATAGCGATAGTGATTACAAACCCCCTGGCATTAAAGAAAATCCCGACAAAAAATAAAATTTTTGAGGTTTTCCATACAAACCACATACTTTTAGCACCGATGGTTGTATGGAAAACGGCAATTTTTTTGTTTTTTGTCGGGATTTTTAATATCGCCACTGGGTTTGTGATCAGCCTCGCTATTACCTGCCTCAGTTTTCGATCACGGTCTGAATACACCCTGTATATAAGACTGTTATCACTGGTAAGGGGATACGTAAATAGGGACAAAAAAGTATTCGATGAAAAATTCTAAACCTGCTAGATTCCCATGAAGAAATAAAAAAAAGTAAAACAATGCAGATGAACAACCAAATTAAATTATCTCTTACATATTAATGAAGCTTACATTTTGATGAATTTGAATTTCATCTTCCTATAAATGAATGCCACTATTTAATCATCATTGCTGACTCGAGCGTCACATGACAAAACCTAGCTAAAACCTGATCCCCATGTTGAAATAAGGGACCCCGCCGGGACACACATTAAATGGCGCATATAAAAACATTATTCACACTTGATCTGTTTGCACCCTTTCGTTAATCACCTCAGTTTAATGAAGCCAGAATTTCGTTGGAGATCTCCCCTTAAAACTAAGCCAAAGTCTGTTGCCCGTCTTTTGCACGGCACATAACTGTACCGCGAGACCTCGAGGCAGTCTTTAAAACACATGTGAAATGTATAAGTAGAAAGTGTAAGGTTTAGGTGCGCGGTCGAGAATTTTGGAGTGTCGTGGGCTCAAACCCGCACTAGGCCAGCGTGGTGGACTATGGCCTAAACCCTCTCAATGGTAGAGGAGACCCGTGCTCAGCAGTAGGCGAAAATGGGTTGATGAAGAAGAAGTGGGCTCAAACCTCAACCACACACCTCTGACTTACTCATGTGTATATTCAAAATGTAGTATCTTATTTAAACCTAAAAGTCCTTAGGATGCACTAAGCAGCATGGTGGACGGAGGCCTAACTAAACCCTCTCAGTTGTAGAGGGGGTCCATGCCCAGCAAAAATACGTATATGGGCTGATGATTGTGTGAAAATACACGAATATGGGCCACACTTCAGCCTTAAGAAATACAGGCGCGATATCCTAAATTTTTTTGGTACATTGTACATTATAACTGGATTAACGTAAGTACATGTATCACTTTGACGTTTTCCGTAGAAGCTCCGCATAAGTACACGTTGTACTTAAACCGCTCGCACGAATGCCGTAAAAACGTGATATTAAAATGCCACGCGAAAGAATAAAACACGTACGCTTAGTCATCTCCAGTTATTCGACGCATGCGAGTAAGCGAAATTTTATGTTTACTTACGCAAGATTCCGTTTTCAAACCAGAAGCATTGTTTGTGAGACAATTTATTTATGGTTTACTTATTTTTCATGGGTAAATGGATTGCTATAGACCCTATTATGGTTCTCAGTTATCACGCTGATCCTTCGTCATCAGAAAATATACCTTCCACTGCTACCGGTCTCTTTTACTGAGAAGGTTTAGCCCATAGTCCACCACTCCAGCCAAGTGGTGGTAGACTACACATCTAAGAAATTCCTTAGATTTTTTAGATCTGCAAATTTCCTTACGATGTTTTCCTTCACCGTGAAAGTATATGATTATTCATTAAGAATGCATGATAAATTTGAACAGTCAGAGGTGTGTGCCTCTCGGTCAGTAAGAAGCAAAATTCTAATTACATTTTTTACCTCTTCGGTACTTCAATATGGCGATCAAGATATCTAGAAATTGATTAATGAAAGCCAAACCGTAATCGGGTCCGGATTATTATCAGCATAGACCATATATAGTTCATAGAAATGTGCATGGTTTAAAGCAATAGACACGTCATCTTATAAAAGAGGCGTATGACCCAATTATCAGAAAAAAGTTTATAATCTCTTTAAAATTGAAACTAGATTTAAATATGGAACGCCTAAAGATATCCCCTTTGGAATGAGCATTGAACAAAAGAAGCATTCTGGTTTATTCCACAGTTCATTTTATTAGCCAAAGAAATCTCAGAAAGTACAAAATTGGTGCACAATTCATTTAGAAGTATAAAAAGGCCGCGGGTCCGTCAGTCCGTCTGTCTTATAAATCACTTTACATCTCTACGCTTGCAAACTTTTCAATTACATGCTTTGAGTGGAAATTCGGTGGAATTACGAAGGATTCGTCTCGGGATGTGGTATAATCTTTACGTACTTTTTCACATCTTTTTAGATAAAAATTACAGTATATTATAACGTATTAAAAACGACATCAAGATGCAACAATTAAGTTGTCTTGACAACACAAGGTTGCTTGATTACAAGCTACGAATTACTAAGAAGCGGCCGTGTCAAGCAAATGATAGTTTATTCGTAAGCTCAGTACGCTCGACTTGCTGATATTTCAAGTCTACTCTTATACATAAATGTGTAATCGTAAATTCTATTATTACCAATCCCTTAAATTAAAATAACAGAGGCTTTCCAACATAATTCCACCTACTCTTTACCCTGAGTCATTTAAACATACCCTGAACTATATAATCTTTTTTGAAGAATACAGTCCAAACGGTAACGTCAGGAGTAGTCCAGTAACTTTAGTCATCGTCGTCTTCGTCATCAACCCAAATACGTCCCACTGCTGGGCACGGGCCTCCACCATTGAGAGGGTAACAACCCGCACTAGGCCAGCGTGGTGGACTAAGGCCTAATCCTCTCAATGCCAGTAACTTTGCCTACATAATAAGACTACCACATCCACACAAACATATACACTACCCACCGAAAGACGGTGGCAATCTCAAGAAACACAGACAGCGTTGCCTTAATAGAAATTTGAATAAAAACAATTTATCTTACCGCCGCGCGTTTATCGCACCCTTAATAGATTGCCGTTCGAGAAAAATGAATGGTACAGCTCCCAGTTAGGAGACACCGTCTGATTCGAAGGTTTTTAGCGAAAAAATCTCGCCCATTTTGAAATAAACTAGGCTACTGTTACGCGTCTCTTGGTGGCTCGCAAAAAGCTTACGTATTAGCGTAGAATTCTTTATATTTCCTGAGGATCATACTTGAACAAAAACTTTCTATGAAATTTCTAAGGGTCAATTTTTTAGGTTATAATATATTTATACATTTAGTCTTGTAGGAACTGAACAATTTTATCAACGTCCCACTCCAGGGTACTTTCAACAAAGGAGAGGGGTAAAGCCATAGTCCATCACGCTGGTCTGGTGCGGGTTGGCAGACAACACACCTAAAGTCGTGATGACCGCGAGGTTTACGAATGCGATCGAGACACAATGTATTATCACGTACTTCAACGATAAAGGAAGGCATCTTGAAGAAAAATGCTCTAAGGAAATTTATTAGAACTTATGAATTACTAAAATTTATGAATTAAATTTTATAAGCCCTGCGTTATATAACACAAGCCTATAATACAATATGAATAATTCATAAAAATTAATTATATTAAGACTTACGATAGCAATGCTTTTCTTCCAAATATCTTCTAGTCATTGTTGTAAGAGACAAAGAATGATTCTAGTAAAAAAAAAACTCATTAAGTAACCCCTAGACCGGGAAAGTAAGCCAGTCTGGTGTTAATTAAAGCAGAAAATGAATGCCCATTGTTGTATTTGACAGTGTAATAACTATTATATTCTATTAAATATTTTTGGAACTTCTCTTGATTGCCTGCTTAGTCACACTTAATAAAGCGTCGTCCTCGTGTAAATGTCAGGTTTGATTCCTGAGTCTCGATTTTTTAGATGTAATTTTTGTTATTTATATTTTCTAATGTATGTAAGTTATGATAATTTTAACATAGGCAGTGTCAACCCTTTAATTTGTTCACGGTATTAAAATCTATGAAAGTTTTTGCAAGCACTCAGTCCCGGAAGAAAGTCTTTACATCAACTGCAACAAATCCGATACTGGGGTAGCGTATTTCTATAAAACTATTAAAAACAGTTATACATCACAACATCCTAGTTTTGGTTCATAGCCATTACACAGAAAAAAAATCTTATAAAATCTTAACCGTCGATTTCAATAAAATTCACTAACCCACGAAGAAACACATTAAATATCACATATTCAAAACTGTTTAGACAAAGTTATATTACCATACACCGCAACTTAAGTACAATTGAACACGACTATCATTCCAAGTGAATTCAATTCAAAGTTTCTATATAACTCGCAAATACTATACATAAATTACGGCAGATGCTACGCGAAGTTCGTTTCTCATGCAGCAAGAGGCAAGAGGCAAGAGGCGAGAGGCGAGAGGCCGGGGTCATTACAAGAGGCGAGGATAGTGCGACCCCTAATTGAGTTTCGACAGCTATTTATTTACGCAAACGATTATCTAAATTGCGTTAACAACATCTGTTGCGTTTCGCACCCGGGCTCTTGGACTTTTACAAGGTCGCGACGTAGAGTAGTTTTGATGTAAAGTGCTTATTTTAATTACGTTACGGTATATTTTTATTAATATGACCTCAATTGTGTTGATTAATGAACGGGTAAACCTTCTTTGATAAAAGAAACTTTTGATAATACGTAAAAATAAGCTCTACGCCAAAAAAAGATAGTTAAAAAAGGGCCATAAATTAGGAGTAGCCAGGAAAATGCATATACATACATTTCAAATTTTAAAAAGTAAAGATTGTTAAAGAGCTAAAGGTATTATGATATATAAGCACCTTTTTAATAACACTATCCGATATTATACAACAAAACAAAAATTTTTGTTCTCAAATTCTCTGTTCCAAAAACACCTATGGCACAAGACAAGGAGCCGAACTCGGAGCAAATTGTCGCAAACGTTTCAAATGCAATTTGCTTATTGTTGAAGAAATATGGGGCGAACGAGGCGGGGCCCTGACCCCCCAGCGAGAGTTATGGGTTATGAGGGGCGCTTTAATTACGCCCTCTATCGGACCGCACAAGTGTGTGCTTCGTTCAGATGCGAGGCTTAATGCGCCGTTTCAAATCGCATTACAGCTAGCTTCTTCTTTGTGATGAGTTTATTAATAAATGGTTTCTTTGTGGTTCAGCTGGTGTGTGTCGTAGACTGTATTCGTGAGAAGTATGGAAGAAGGCGCCGCGCAGGTTTAATAACCAGATAAAGATTTCCATTAGAAAGTTTTTCTGTTGTGGCGCGGAGACTGTATACGTAGGAAGTATGAAAGAAGGCTCGGGTTTAATACCCACTTAAGGATTTGTATTAGGAAATTTACTCTAGCAATGAATTTAAAACTATGCACAAAGAGAGAAGAAGGCTTGCCTACTATTACTTTTCTTAACCAATGGATGGGCGCTGTTAATATTGTTAGCATCAAGAGTCTAAATAAATAAAAGTGGGCAGGTTTTTGAAGTTTTCCTTTACCGATAAAATAAGTATTCATAAATACACATATAACATCAAAAATCAAGTTTGGCTGGGCATTGAACTCGCAACGGCGCCCTATACCTGCCTCGAAGGCATGGCTACTGCTCCATTTAATATTGTTATCCCCTTACTACTACGGAAAAACATGAAATTTAGTATGCATTCATTCAATAGATATTAAACGTGACATTTCAACAAACGTTTAACGTTACAACTACTCACAGCAGTTTTAAAATGTCAATTTGCATAAACTATTTGGAAAACGCTCACTACGGGCAGATGGGCCCAACGCTAGACAGAAAGCATTTAAATTCGTCAGTTATATTACTTTTACCGTGTACTTATTTGTCCAAATTCTATTGCTATCATTATTTCAGACGCTAAGCCTACGTACAGAGATATAGAAACAGCGATTTTTTGTTTGACTTTACAATCGTAAAATTTTTCGTGTTGTAAAGCTAAGTAAACCCCCTTAACTCAAAACTATCTATAAAACTATGATTACCACACGACGAATAACTCAGGGATATAAGTATTTTGAAGGAGACCTAAGAAACTTGATAAGATATTCAGAATGGTCCGAAAAGTATTTCATTAGTATATTCCCTCGAACCTCCACACCAACTCAACTAACTCCTGTGCTCCAGGATAAACAGCAGAACACACAGTATTAACGCCGAGAAATAAAGTTCAGCGAATCTTAGGGATCCTAACAAATTAGGACCCCAAAATAGTAATAATAGTAATTAATTCAAATTATAACTTTATCAGATATAGGAAGGAGTTGGAAAGCAATGAGTAAGTAGACCGCGGTGTCTGTGAATTTTTATCTATAACACGCGGTCATAATTGATTCAACTGATAACAGGACATTTTATTAGTTTCTTCGTACTTAAATTGTATTAAAAGACAGTTATCCGTTCCTCCCCTCACCAAGCCTCCTCATCGTGCAATATTACTAATACACATATAAGCGATCCAGTTATTTGTCTCGATGCGATCACGTGCCAATTTTATGGCATAGCTACTCGTAAATTGAAATTGCGGCCGCGGGCGACGCTGCACGGACAGACTCGCCCATTGTTTCTATAATTTACTAAGGTAATAAATTCGGACACGTCTAATGCTCATTTTATTGGTAAATAATATTTTTATGATGTATTTCGATGATGTGGACTGCGATATTTTTCTGCTATTATAAATGTGAGACTTTGTCTGGTACGCTTTGACGCTGCTGGAGCAAATTGGATGTATTTTGGTATGAGGAAGGTTAGACCTTGGAATGAAGACTAAGCAAGGGCAAACTAATATAATATTTGAAGGCAAAATTATTCATTTGTAATATTTCCTGTATTATCTTCAATACAAAAATGTATTTCAGACGAATTGAAATACGAAATCTAAGCGATAAAACTCACGTTAGTGAGTCATAAAATTGATTCTGTTGAGTGTTGTCTAGATAGAAGAGAAAGGCTTTGATAAATTTAAAAAAGACGTCCAAAAATAGGAACCTAAAATGACATAGACCGAACCACACTTAATTTCTAGATAAAATTCTAAAACCAACCTTTACGCTTTTAGAATTAATTAACACCTAATGAATTTTCGATAGAGAAAACTAAATTTGGCTTCACCAAATCCCTCGAAGATCGGGTCTGGCAACACATGTTTGTATAAAATTTATTCACCCCGATCAAAATTATTGTTCAATTTTGTGTTAAAATATTTGTGGGGTGTAAATATTGTAATAATATTTTGTACAGATGCTATTTATGGTCGTTCAGGTTTATAGTTTAAAAAACTTTAAGCTTCAGACAGCTCAATTTATGAAATAATTGAGAGTTTTACTTTTCAAAGCTTGATTTTTGAAACTAAATTCAATATATTCCCCTACAACTAAGGTCCAAAAATTTTCATTTATATGGGAGGCCTATAACCAGCGCAAGATGTTTATAAGATGTCGATAATGATGAACTTAGAAAGAACTCAGAATCTTCGTATATATTCGTATCTGCATGTTTTAAGACATGTGTGGAGTAGACTTCATTTAAATCCTCTCGATTTATCAAGCAAAGAAAAAATATTTGAACGAAAAATCTCATTTTAATTGGAACGGTAACCAAACCAAAGATAAAAACACACGAAATCAACCACCAACTTCGAAAATCAATTCATCCATTATTCCAAGAATAAACGATTGGCTGGAAAGGAAAAAAAAAGAAATTAAATCAGAAAAAAAATAATTCCCAAATTAAAACACCGTTTCTAGTGAAAATCACCTCGGCGATTCGGAAAAGAAATTTATTGTGGGGCGTCACACCCAATTCTATCGAGGAAAAATACATCTTTTCATCGGCTGTTTGTCAACGTCGGCCGGCGATTTAGTCCGGAATGGGAACGATTTGATATGAACTAGAAAGATCTAGCTGTTTTTTCGACGTTGAATTGTTTTAGAATGATTATCGTCATGAAAAATATCGCGAGGACCTATGTCCTCTATAATATAATACTATAATATTATTTGTGATTCCTTTACTACCAACGAACGAAGTATTCGAAGGTGGACTCCTCAAATTGGACTGGCTCCATATTATGATCTCCTTTTAAATCTGTTTCCTACGCTCGGTCAGTATAAGCAACTAATATAGTCACGAAACCACACATTGCTGTCTATGTCGAAATTGCTTTTTAGACGCTCAATTGGTATGAACGTCCGCAAAGTCAGGAAGGCACATGTTCTGGTACTCGTCTTGAAATCGCTCTTCAATGAGAGTGTAACGTTCAAGTTCACCAATCCCAATACTTTTATAGGTCACCTCTCTTCCTAAGCAGGGGATGGCGGGATACCTTCGCGAACAACTAAACATGAATTATAGTGTAAGATTCTTCATATCATTGGCGGCCCAAAAGCGTTAGTCGTTGTGTAATGCGTAGTTTATAATTCTCCAATTTCATCATCATCATCAGCCCATATATATGTCCTGCTGCTAGGCACGGGCCTCCTCCACCATTGAGGCAGTTTAGCCCATTGTTAATTTTGGAGTCATAACATTCTCATAAATATGTCTAAATGTGTTTGTTTTATAAATATTTAAACATTAGAAAAAATATCGGATTTTGTTAGAAAACCAAAGTGGGCCTTTGGGTTTCTATGGAAGTACCATCACTGCTATACCGAATCTTTCTCAGCATTTAACCAGCCTTATAGCTCTAAAACAGTACAACACAAACTTGTAACAACACTAGCAATAACACACATAACCGCATTAAAGGAATGTTTTGTATATGTGCAAACAGCCAGTCAATTTCCGAGAGCATCGTATAAATCTCGCAGACACGGCCCTCAGTTCCATCTTCTGGCGGAAACTCCGTCGGCACAGAGTTATGTTGTGTTTTAACATGGGAAATACTGCGCTTTTTCACATGTCTCCACTCCGAGCACTGGATGTTTTCAAATTTTTATAAGTCAATGTGTGATGTATCGTGTTTGGTCTGAAAATAATGCCATATTGTGGTGCTTAAAAGACTTTTAGCTGTTCCAGAATAACAAAATCTTGGATATGGATTTCAAGGTTTAGGTGCAATACCCCCGTGGCGCAATTTGTTTGATACCAACTTGTGTAACGAAAGGCCGTGGGTTTGATCCCACCCAGAAATATTTGTTACGGGTCCGAGTGTTAAATCGAAAAGTCTCATAGTTTCTTATACCCAAAATGCTGTAATTGGATAAAATTAAATTAGGAGCTTCACCTAGAATTTCTAGATAGAAAACGAAATCCTCGATGTGTTTATTACTTAAGAAAACCGACATAAGCATATTCTATGCGATACTGTTAGTTAGTATACAGATAACTGTTAGTCAGTCTGTCAGCAGTTCGTCACTGTCCAGTACTGTAGGCGTGACGTAGGCAATTTAAAGTCTATCTCACCGATTGAATTCCAACAGAACATTGCCTTTGTAAGACGTATGTGCGTAACCAACACGGTGGAGCCTGTCCCTGCCTTCTAAATCACTGCGAGGCTCCGAATACAGATATGTCAATGGTACTTCCACAGGAACCCAAAAGCGTTACACGTCATTGGTGTTGTGTATAGTTTGTTATTGTTATATTCAGAATATTTTCATAGTAGGTTGAATTTCTTTTGTTAAGTAAAGATTTAAAGATCTGTCGGATGTTTGTAAGGCGAGTTGGGCTTCTAATATAGTACCGCCACTGATATCACGGTGTTTTTCTTCACCGTTAAAGGATTTGATAATTCATTACGAATACATCAGATTAGAATTCTTAAGGGGCTACTAGGCTTATTTATACTAGGCTTAATATTTAAATTTTATCATTACCAGCAGGAGTATAAAAATATTAATAAAAATGGTATGTATAAACGTGGGACTTAAAAAGCAACACCGTACAAGAAGTGAGTGACATAATTAATATCTGGACTTTGGGGTTAAAAAAGTACTTATTGCTTGTAATATTTATTTCCTGTAACGTATCACAATTGATTTCCAAACTTGCGACATTAGTAAGTTCACACCGCATTATCTAACATTTTAAGAGTTTTAACTAAAAGTTGAACTGCAAAAGCAATGTTTTAAACATCATACAAACTCTTTACTTAAAGTTAGTGTAAGCTTTCACCGCGATAAAGAATACTCTAGGAAGATTATCTCTGTCGAGAATGCAAATAGGTTGTCGCTGTTATGCAACTTGCAGAAGTAAATACAAACCTTTTACAATCTGTTTCGGAAGAATTATTGTTACTTAGAATGATTTCTTTGCTAGATTTACTACATACATCTAGTGCTGTCCAGATATGAACTAAGATACAAAAATAGGGTTTAAAAAAAAATACTTTTAATAGTGTGCATAGGCGGCAGTGTTGGGCAAATGTTAATTGAACTAACAATTAAAAATTAACAATTAATTAATTGTATTTGCAGTGACAGCAACTAACAACTGATTAATTGTTAATCAAGATTTAATACAATTAACAATTGATCAATTTTTAGTTATTTTGCCAAAAAAAATTGACAATTAACGATTAACAATTAATTTTTTTACCAAGTATTAGTTTAAGTATTGGGTACATGCGTGTGCGGATTTGTTAAGTTTAGTGTCCCTACCTAGTCATAAAGAGTATATAAGATAATTAACGTTAAACATCTACAAGGCTTGCGGACCACCTTTCCGTACAAAATAGCAAAATTTAATTGTTAGTTTTAATTTTTTCATCAATCGATTGAAAAAAATAATTGCAATAATTTAATCGCGAGCTGCAATTGATGTGCATTAGTTTAAATAATTCAATTGTAACGCGCGATTAATGGTTAATTGCAATTGATTCAAATTCAATTAATTTAATTGCAATTAATTTTTTAGTCAATTGATTAGTTCAATTAAAACTTAATTGATTGATGCCCAACTCTGATAGGCGGTCTTATCGCCGAATGCGATTTCTTTCAAAGAACCGTAGGATGGACAAAGTATACGGTATCTTTAGAATTCTAGTCATGACGGCCTGCGGTTTTTCTTTACTTTGTTCTATCAAACCGAGTTTTATCCTAGGAAAGATGTACACATGGACTAGTGCAGTATCTTCTTTTGAAAATACGGCAAAGGAATCATAAAATTTGTCGATTCAGCATTATAGTATATCTGTAGTTGTGGTTTATTTGAATTACAATTCTCTAACCTTAATATTTCAATTTACTTACTTGGACTTAGCTGATAGAAAATATGACTTGTTAGTCATAAAAAACGTTTTACTGTACTTAAAAAGATGTTCAAAATAACAACGATAAAGGAAATAGTTAAAATGAGGGTATTTGAGTCCGTAACTTCACCCACTTTAGTGACAAACGGTAGTAAATCTTAAGTGTAATTTCGTCGACTTGAAAATGAGGACATTACATGCAGCTCAAGTGCGCTCATAAATAATTTCCTCTCAACATTACGTCACTACGTCATAAGATCTAAGCAAGCGATGTCCTAAATCTTAGCTCGTATAAAATGCACAAACACTAGGTAATATGCGAAAGTGGGGACTCAATTTCGCCGCTGTAATTCTCAAGTAACACGCTTATAATGCGGAGATTAAATGTTTTTTTCCGCTGTAGCGCAATATCGTACCTTAGCTAACAAAACCGCTCAAGTCGAAAATTGGTGGTTTTTACATTTTAATCTCATTGGGTAGAGCTACTCATTGCGCGTCGAACCATAGGTCAGAAGATATAGGTTGCAGCCTAGCAGAAGCCGTAATTCGAAAAGTAGTGGCAGCGCGCAAGCCGGTTGGTCTCTCAACACCGCACAGTTTTTTTCGTCTCCTGTAAAGTTGGCAAAACTGCCTTACGCGGTGTTGTAAGCTAAGGGACGATATATTACTTGGTATAATGCAGGCGACAGAACACAATGGTAGCAGATTCCATTTCACGCGCAGCCGCGCCGGGTTTGGATTTATGCACGTCGACTAACCCAGCGTTTGCAATAATTATGTGTTTTGCTCTACTGTTGTGTTGCATCTGGGTATATCAAGGGGGTGATTTGACTTAGTCAACGAGAACAGATGTGTTAATGGTAAAAGACTGCCTAGTTTGCGGTACAATATGTCGCGCGATCGAACAGTGGTATTGAGCTTTTCCATTGGAAAATTCTCAGTAACAGCGCGGAGTCTAGAATTGCGCCTGAAAAACGTGTTTTTTTTACAGACTTAGCAAAATTTATGCAGAACCCAAAAAGTGTTGCTTGTCATTTATGTAATATCTAGTTTACAATTGTTTGCTATCTGGCCTAGTGAGGGACGGTAGATAAAACTCCTAAGAAATTCTTAAATACTTTTAGTTGTGCAGATTTTCTCACGATGTTTTCTTTAATCGGTTTTTTCTCTTTTTCTTCGCTTACCGCGTCCACAGAGATTCTTGAACTCGCGCCTTGACATCGAGGCCATCACTACTTCAGTACATCATCCTGATTACGTACATGAACAGCTTTGGTATGAATAAAAATTAAAGTAGGTACCTATATAAAAAAAAATACTTATTACTGGGTATAACAATCAATGTCGTCCGCTACAATAAAGCGCATAAGTAACGAATCTTATAAATTCATCTTGACATATTGATCAGATCTGCGTAATCGAGTTACACGGACTCAATTGTTTGGCCAAAGTTATTATCTTATGGCGTAGATACTTCGAAAATATGCCCACGTACAGGCACGCAATCAGAATATGCTTAATATATTTGAGTTCAATAAAATTTTACGTAGTAAAGGAAAATAAGTACTATACAGAGGTGCATTTCTGCACCCATATATCACACATACCTGTGCCACGCTACGGTGATTAGAAACCCATATATATACTCAGCCTATTGCCGTCCACTGCTGAACGTAGGCCTCCCCAAGTAAGCGCCAACCATCCCGGTCCTGAGCGTTGAGAAACCCATTGGCATTAAAAAAAAATCAGACTAACACTAAAAATTTTCAAGACTTCCTAACAATCATGGACCTTAAATGAATATGGTTGTTAGGAAATCATATTTTTTTTATATCGTGATTTTTTTAACGCCAATAGGTTTGTAATTACTGTAGCTATTACCTGCCTTAGTTTACAATCACGGTCTTTATATACCCTGTAAAATCTATATATTTTATAATTTTTTTTTTCAAACGGTGTTCAAACATCAAACGGGGACACAACCCCCAGCACCCCTGCCAAACTCCGTCTTCACCATTGAAGACAATATTTTCGCTTATCTCGCGTAATTTATGCGAGAACTCGTCGAAACTTGGTCACTTAGGGAGACGATTCGAGTTCGGGATGTCGATTGTGATAAAATTATACTTTCTTACTTGTACTGTTCTGGCTGGAGGGTGCCGAAATTTACTTCGCTTTGTTTATCTCGCTGTACTGTCGAAACTTACAACTCGATTGCCTTGTGTGTATTTGAAGTGTTTCTAGTGCTGTAAATAATAAGAACTAGATATAAATAGAAATTATAGCCTAGAACGGCAGTGTCCCGAGACAAAATAAAAATAATACTAAAATATCACAATTTTTTGAAGAAATGAGTTGCGAGATTTGATTTGTTACCACAAATTCGTCTGTCTTTTCGTTTAGGATTACATTTCATAATGTTAATTCGAGATTTTTTTACAAAGGATGATAAAGAGTCCTCAGAACTGAACATAAAGAGGATGATCTTAGTTGAAGAAGTGAAAGAAGACCGTATAAATTGACGCTCTTTAGTCTCTACCTAACCTAACTGAATAGAATCCTGATTTTATTGTAAAATAACGGTGAAAAACATATTTTAAAATCAAGCTTTTATTATGCACGAAAAATTTAAAAAATAAACTAAGAAAACATTCATAAAATTCGTAGTTTTTTTAAACTTTACAAGTAATAATTTACAAAAGTGTTCGGTTTATCAGTAGAAGTATGATACATAAACATATATTATCTATAACTACTATATTAATATTCTTAAGTGATCTAAAAGCTCGTCGCGGCCGAGTTCTTTGTATTAACGAAATTGCGCGACAAGCTTTTAAATCATTTAAGAATATTAATATACTAGTTATAGATAATATATGTTTGTGTATCCTACTTCTACTGATAAACCGAACACTTTTGTAAATTATTACTTGTAAAGTTTAAAAAAACTACGAATTTTATGAATGTTTTCTTAGTTTATTTTTTTAATTTTTCGTGCATAATAAAAGCTTGATTTTAAAATATGTTTTTCACCGTTAATTTATTTTCAACTTTTTAGTTGGAAATATTTCTAAGTCTATCCATTTCGTAGTCATACTGAAATTTAACTCAATCGGTCCATGGAAACTAGTGTTCCTATGGGCACCTTCCAACTTCTCATGACACCAGATCAACGATACCTTGTTATTATGTTGTCACTGAAAATACAAAGGCATACCAAATTTTAGCTTAATTGGTCCACAGGAATCGGAGTTCCTATGGGCTTCTTCCAACTCTTTGTCAGATCAGCTCTATGATACCTTGTTACTATATTGTCACCGAAATTACATAGGTATACCAAATTTCAGCTCAATCGGTCCAAAGGAATCGGAGTTCCTGTGGGCTTCTTCCAACTCCTCAATAGATTAGCTCTATGATACCATTTTTTGTATTGTTACCGAAATTATGAAGAGATACAAAATTTCAGCTCAATTGGACCATAGGAATCGGAGTTCTTATGGGCATCCTCCAACTCCTCATCAGATCAGCTCCATGATACCATATTCTTGTATTGTTACCGAAGTTACGAAGAGATACAAAATTTCAGCTCAATTCGACCATAGGAATCGGAGTTCCTATGGCCATCCTCCAACTCCTCATCAGATCAGCTCCATAATATCATATTTTTGTATTGTTACCGAAGCTACGAAGACATACCAAATTTCAGCTCAATTGGACCACAGAAATCGAAGTTCCTATGGGCATCTTCCAACTCTTCGTCAGATCAGCACCATGATACCATATTTGTGTATTGTTGTCGAAGTTACGAAGACATACCAAATTTCAGCTCAATCGGTCCACAAAAACCGATGTTTCTATGGTCATCTTCGAACCTCATCATCAGACCAGCTCCATGGTACCATATTATTGTATTGTCATCCAAGTTACGTCGGTATACCAAATTTTAGTACAATCGATCTATTGGAAGTGGT
The DNA here is from genome assembly GCA_030295005.1 of Cephonodes hylas. Taxonomy (NCBI): domain Eukaryota; kingdom Metazoa; phylum Arthropoda; class Insecta; order Lepidoptera; family Sphingidae; genus Cephonodes; species Cephonodes hylas. The sequence continues at coordinate 13,848,214 of AP025364.1, forward strand.
TCAAATCTTCATTGCAAGATTTGTAAACATACAAACATACATACATACATACATACATACATACATACATACAAAAGTGAAGTTAAATAAAAGCTTGTAAAAAACTATTATTATAAATAAAAGAAACATAACAGTCAAAAACCATTACAAATAATACTCGCACGGACATTACGGTTATTATTATTCATTAAAGTATTATAGTTGCAGCACAATACTCGACACATCCTTCTCAATTCTTGCAGCTCATAATTTAATATTTTTACACGTTAATACTGCGGCGGACCGACTCGGCGCTCCCTCTAATTTAATATAAATAACATCACATTTCCTCCCGTGCCATTTTTATATCGAGCTAGTGTGCAACAAGGGACACACGTGGTTGTATCATATAGAGTGGATACTAGCAAACTCACGCAATTGTATGATTACATATCATCATCGTCAGCCCATATTCGACCCATAGTTGGACACAGGCCTCCTCTACCACATAAAGAGTTTATAAATTAGTCCACCAGGCTGGCCTAGTGCGGGTTGACGGACTACGCACCCAAGAAACTTATTTTTTAGGCTTGCAAGTTTCATCTCGATGTTTTCCTTCACCGTTAATGCTAGTGATGATTACATATAAAATAATAATAAATAAAGAAGTGATGGCTTTGGGGCTTAGGCGAACGGTCTAGAATTCAAACCCCAAGAACACACCTCCGACTTTTAGAAGTTATGTGTGTATTCACGATGAATTATCACTTACTTTAACGGCGAAAGGAAAACATCATGAGAAAACCTGCACACCTAGAAATGACTTAGGAATATCTAAAGTCCAATAACCCGTGCTAGATCTGCGTGGTGTACTAAAGTCTGAGCCCACTCAGTTGTACGAAAGGCCTGTGCGTAGCAGTGGGACGTACTCTCGACCGCGCGCCAAAACCTCGAGGCTATCACAAGAAATACCGACATACTAAAACAAAAAACACCAGTATAACAACTCTATATGGTTCTACACCTCTACCCTCACGACACGACGCTGGGGGGTCGACAAACACACTTCCCACCATTGGCTGCAGACGCGTTAAACACAGAGACTATAAAAATTGTGCAAAAACCATAAATTCCACGGGAATATTCAATTATGACGGCAGTTCTTAAGGGTGCGAACTTATGGGGTGTGTATGGGGTAGGTGACATTACATCCAGGATTATTGTGAAGACTCTATTGTTATTGAGTATTTAATATTGAGGGATTAGTTTAAACCGAGTCATCGTGGGTTTAAGCCCCAGGCATATTTTTGATTTTTTGACTATTCGGAAGTCACTTAAATGGTAAAGGAAAATATAGTAAGGAGATCTTGATGCCTGAAAATTATAAAAAAAATCATTTTTTTGTTTTAAATTTGAAGTACTAATAGTTTATTCCTATGTGAATGTTACCAGGTACTTAAAATCGGGGAAATTATGGTACATCTTGAATGAAAAAATTTAATGTTTATGACCCATATCAATTGTTGCTATATCGTCGCTGTATACAACTACAGGATTAATCTATGAGATAGTAAGTAGTCTACATACTATAGGTAACCACTTGCATTTTTGGCTTTAACAATACTCAACATATTTTGCTTTACCATAAGCGCTCAAGTTGCTCACGCCGCGGTCATAGTACAGCCTGCCACAGATACGTCACGCTCGCGCCACGCAAACGCCACGCCAACGCCACGCGCACGCCACGCACGCGCCACGTCACGGCACGTCACACGCGTCTATTGGGGCCACATTTGTCACGCAACTCAACCACACTCGCGGGCCATCTGTCATTCGCTCTTGAGTTACTCGGTCAGGGCATAGATTAAGCTCTTTGGATCCGACATTGGGATTTTTTGGAATGTAATACCGACTTTATCTGTATTGATTGCAGTGGCCAGCTTGGAAAAACATGAAGGAAATGTGCATTTTTCCAATGGGAAATTTCTCGGCAGTAAACATGGATAATGAAAATATCCTCGAAAACTGGCAAAAGTGACAAAAGACATAGAACTTAAACACAAATTATTCCGATGTAAAATATATATCTCGAGCATACAAGGCATTTTATGACCAAAATATTAGTGTGGAGGCGAATACCTAGACCTTTTTTATTCATCTATATTCTAAGACTATTTCAGTTGAATTAAAAAGTCTGCTTATGACAGAATATTCTGAAAACTTCTGAAATCTAACTATAATTAAAAAGTGCTCTTAAAATCTTAAAATTCTAGGTAATAATAGATTTTTTATCAATATTCAGTTAAAAGTTAAATGGAATATTAGAGAGTATTGATTTAAAAATTTTAAGGTTTTAATTAATTTCAGTTGAATAAACTTTGCCTCTGTTTTTTTATGTACTCCTTCGTTAGCAACCAATTTTAATGTGTTATTTTTAATGTGATTTTTCTTTCAACATTCAATGTGATTTCTAGAAATTTATTAATAAAATAAAGTTAGTACGTACTTGTTACGTGCGACACACATACAAGGATTGCTGATGACCACAATGGCCCGGTTACCCAAAATCGCTGATGCTTCGTCGTTCCACATACGGATCAAGGCCGCGTAAACGCCGACTCCGCGACCTCAATTATTAGTTATAAGTTTACTATATATATATTGTTATTATTGTAGAAAGATAGAATTCTTGTATCTAACATCGATCAAGAAACTAGTATCTAGTTAATAAATTAGTATTATAAAATTTTTGGTTTTTTTAAGTCCTTCGGCTGTGACTAACGTAATTGGCGCAGTCGGTAGGATTCTAGAGTCAGTGCGTGGCGGTCATAGGTATCAAAAATCGTTGCCTAGCTTGACTCCGCATAGTCGCTGGCGGGCTCTTAAGCCATCGTCTGGAATCCGAAACCTACGAGGGCACGGCCGGGGACGTACTCAAACATCAGTACAAAGAAAAACCAACTTATGTAAGTACTCTGAAATTTTATCCTAAGTGTTGCCTCCTGTCTCCAAAATTTTCCATCCAAGGAATAAAGGGGAGGAATCTGTCTCTTCAAGACAGATTCATAGGAACTTCGCTTTAGATAATAGTAGGAATTTAGATAGTAATAGAAATTTAGGAAGTGATAATAATTTAGATAAAATGACATTTGACCCGGACAATATCTATAAGGCCCTACGGCCGGTCCCTGAGTTTGATGGGAACCCAAATGTCCTAACTAGGTTTATACAAATCTGTGACCAAATAGTGGCACAATACATGAAAAACGAACCGTCATATCAATTAAGTAATCTGTGTCTCATAAACGGAATTTTAAATAAAATCACGGGTCCTGCCGCCAGAACAATAAATTCTAACGGCATTCCTACAAACTGGCTAGGTATTAAAAACGCCTTGATAAATAATTTCGCAGACCAAAGGGATGAAACCGCCCTTTATAACGATCTTTCTCTCGCAACTCAAGGCAATGATACACCTCAAGAATTCTACGACAAATGCCAGACCTTATTTAGTACAATTATGACATATGTGTCCTTACACGAATCAGTTACAACCACGATAGAGGCTAAACGCGATCTTTACCGTAACTTGGCTAAGCAAGCCTTCGTAAGAGGGTTAAAAGAACCCCTCGGGTCACGTATTCGATGTATGAGACCCGAGACAATTGAAAAGGCTCTGGAATTTGTCCAAGAAGAGATTAATATAATGTACCTACAGCAGCGAAATGATTCCGTACCTGAGCGACGTAACACTCCAGCACATCCGAGCACACCACATAAGGTACCATCCTTAGGTTTTAATATGAACATGCCTAAAATGTTTAGTGTACCTACCCCTAGTCCAGCGTGGCCGAAACCATCACCCGTATTTGCGCACCCTTATACATCGCAACAGGCACCCCAATGGCGTCCGAACGCCCAGATTTCTCATCCGCAGCAACGCATGCTTACATATCCCACGCGTACTCAGCAAATGTTCCGGGCGCCGCCGCCAAATTATAATCCGAATAACAGTTTTAGATTACCTCCTAAAAATGTACCAGTATATAATGCCGGGCCGAAACCCATGAGTGGTGTAAGCCATTACGTACCGAAGGTATTACCACCAACCTTAACGGGACGCGATTGGAGAGTTCACGGTAATCCTCCGCCATCAAACTATTTTAAAAGTAGGGAGATGAATTTTAACGAAATTGCAGATTACAACGATTATAACGATAGTTATTACGGCGAGTGTTATTATGAGCCATTTACATATCCTCCTTATTCGGAATATTACTGCGACATGAATCCGGAATATGAATACGCTATCGATCAGTCTCAATACGATCATACAAACGCGAATAATGTTACCGACGCGGAAGCGCAAAGCCCGGTTGATAATAAGCAGGATTTTTCCGAGAGCCGTTCCACGAAAGAACCAAGATAGAATTAAATCTACATTCCAAAAGGGAATTACGCTACGTACAAATAGCGGATCCCCCACTTAAGTTATTAGTTGATACCGGCGCGAATCAATCCTTTTTGAGCCCTGAAGCATGTGACAAATTTTTCCCCACTATTCCACGTGATTTTGATTCTTTCGAAGTTACTAATTCGCGAGGTACTAGCATACATGAACATTCAATTACCATCCCGCACTTTCAGGAATTTAATGAACAAAGATATGCGAAATTTTTCATATATAGATTCCATAATTATTTCGACGGACTTATAGGTTTGGACTTGTTAGAAAATTGTAACATAGATTTAAAGAATAATTTGTTAATTACGGAACATGCTTCAATACATCTCAAGTGCTATAAGTGTCGAAAATCGAACCCGTACGAAACGATCCCAGCCGGCTCATCCAAACTAATAAACGTACCGATATATGACTCGGAAGGTGACGTACATGTGCCCCAGCAAATAGTTTCTAATTGCATTATCCATGAGTGCGTTACTAAGGTCTCGGACAGAGTAGGCACGATTGAAATCGAAAACCCCACCTGTGACGATATTACTATTAAATTTGAACAACAACCGCGCATACAGGTATTTAATATCGAATGCATAACGCCAGGGCCGGATTCGGAACGTGTTAAAAATGTTTTAAATCGTTTGCGAACTGATCACTTGAACGTAGAGGAGAAATGCAATTTGGAAGCTTTGTGCAGACGTTACGCAGACGTATTCTATCTCGATGGCGAACCCTTAACGTTTACGAATAAAATTAAGCATAGGATTAGGACAACGGACGAATTACCGGTATATAGTAAAAATTATAGGTATCCATTTATTCATCGTCAGGAAGTTAGGGAACAGATTACTAAGATGTTGGAACAAGGCATTATTCGGCCATCCGATTCCGCCTGGAGCTCACCTATATGGGTAGTCCCTAAGAAAGTTGACGCTTCAGGGAAGCAGAAGTGGAGAATAGTTGTTGATTTTAGGAAGTTAAACGACAAGACCATAGACGATAGGTATCCGATTCCTAACATCACGGATGTTCTGGATAAACTAGGTAGATGCCAATACTTCACGACCCTGGACTTAGCATCAGGATTTTATCAGGTCGAGATGGACCCCGATGATATCCAAAAAACAGCTTTTAATGTCGAACATGGGCATTTCGAATTCTTACGAATGCCAATGGGCCTAAAAAATTCACCATCCACATTCCAACGAGTGATGGACAATGTGCTTAGAGGGTTACAAAATGAAATCTGTCTAGTTTACCTCGATGATATTATCGTCTTTAGTACATCCCTGCAAGAGCACATAGTAAATCTAGAAAAAGTGTTCGACAGGCTACGTGACTCCAATTTCAAAATCCAAATGGATAAATCTGAATTTCTGAAGTTGGAGACACCATATCTAGGCCATATAATTAGTCGAGAGGGTATAAGACCTAACCCTGATAAAATAGCGGCTATTCAAAAATATCCACTGCCTAAGAGTAGCAAAGAAATTAAACAATTTTTAGGACTGTTAGGTTACTACAGAAAATTTATTCCGGATTTCGCACGTATAACTAAACCGATGACTAAATGCCTCAAAAAGACCAATAAGATAACGTTTGACCCCGAGTATATCGATAGTTTTGAAAAATGTAAGAATTTATTAACAAACGATCCGATATTACAATACCCGGATTTTTCGAAAGAGTTTAATTTAACAACGGATGCCTCTAATGTAGCGATAGGTGCCATCCTTTCACAAGGACCGATAGGTTCAGATAAGCCCATATGTTATGCGTCCAGAACTTTAAACGATAGTGAACAAAAATATAGCACAATAGAAAAAGAATTGCTTGCCATAGTTTGGGCAACCAAATATTTTAGACCATATTTATTCGGTCGTAAATTCAAAATTCTAACGGATCATAAACCCCTTCAATGGATTATGAATCTAAAAGAGCCGAATTCCCGGTTAACTCGCTGGCGGCTCAAGTTAAGCGAATACGACTATACTATAGTCTATAAAAAAGGCAAATGTAACACAAATGCCGATGCTTTATCACGAGTCCAAATTAATAATGAGGAAACAGACTCGATGCTCGTAAACCCCTCCGAGAGACCACCTAGTCGCGCTGATTCGTCAACTGAGACAGCTCACACTAGTAATGAAAACCCGATTCTTGAAGTTCCCATTACCGATGAGCCGTTGAATAAGTTCCATAGACAGATTTGTTTTACAATAGTAGGTGATATTAAACGACGAACAACAGCCACAAAACCATTCGACACACACACCCGTACTCACATTCAAGTATCAGAATCCAATTTAGAGCAAGACGTAGTAAATGCCATAAAGGAATACGTTAATCCGAAAGTAAAAACTGCCCTTAAAATAACACCCCCATTAGGGATGTATTCCATAATTCCGATCATACAAAATAATTTTAAAAGCTCTTCTATGAATTTAGTCTTAGCAAAGACTGAACTAGAAGACGTAAAAGAATATTTAAGACAGCAGGAAATAATTAAAAACTATCACGAGGGTAAGACTAATCATAGGGGAATAAACGAATGTTACTTATCACTTTCCCGGCGCTTTTATTGGCCGAAGATGAAAGAGGAGATAAGCAAATACATTAACGAATGCACAATTTGTGGACAGTCGAAGTATGATAGAAACCCTATCAGGCCACAATTTAACATCGTGCCCCCAGCCACCAAACCCTTTGAAATAGTACATATGGACTTATTTACCGCTCAAGCAGAAAAGTACCTAACGTTTGTCGATTCATTTTCTAAGTACGGGCAGGCTTATCATTTACGCGACGGAACTGCAATAAGTATTTTACAAGGATTATTAACATTTTGTACTCATCATGGGCTACCTTTAACTATAGTTACAGATAACGGTACAGAATTCACGAATCAATTATTTGCCGAATTTGTAAGATTACATAAAATTAACCACCATAAGACTTTGGCGAACTCACCTAATGATAACGGCATAATAGAAAGATTCCATTCCACTATAATAGAACATTTACGTATATTAAAGTTAAAGCAAAAAGATGAACCTGTCGTGAACCAAATGCCCTATGCGGTATTAGCGTATAACAGTTCAGTTCATAGTTTTACTAAGTGTAGGCCTCATGATATCATACGAGGTCATTTTGACCCCAGAGACCCCCTAGATATAGACCTGACAGCTCATCTTATGCAGCAGTATATTTTAAGCCACCGGGACCAGATGAAAGTAGTATATGATCTTATTAGCATTTATAAGTGCATCGAGCACTCATCATAGTATGTTAGAAATAGAAAATTTAGTTAATATAATAGGTAAGCTAAAATCCTTATACAACAAGGATCAAATATTGGACGCGGAGTTAAGAGAATATTATAATATAATTAAACCAGGATTCTATTACATAGATAAAAGAATAGTCATTATTTTTAAATTTCCCATAGTCTCCCCAGATAATTTCGAGTTGTATAGGCTTTCCATTGTTCCTAATAAACACCACCAGACCTTTATCCCTTCATATCCTTTTATGGCAACTAATGGGATAAGTTTCATGTACATGGAGGCTGAATGCCCGAAGTTCGATCGTCGACATCTTTGTGAGGAGAGCATCAATCATCAGCCCCGAGGCCATGCCGACTGTATCCAGAGTCTCATCGGAAACCAGCCCCTACATAAATCATGCCAGCCGACGGAAATCGTTCTCACCAGAGAAGCTATGGAGCAGCTAGATGATCAACACTATACAATCGTCATCCCTAAACCAACAAAGGCTGAACTGAAATGTAGACGCCAGGACTACGTAACGCTAAGCGGAAGCTACCTCGTCACGATTCCTCTGAAATGTTCGCTGCGCACCGACGAATTCACCCTTATTAACATCAATGGACAAATTAAAGGACAGCCGCTGAAAATAGCAAACATACCGAATGGCTACCTTACAAGAGATGATACCAGCATCCCTCATCTTGAACTAGCATCAATCAACTTGAAAGGACTACATGATATTGAAGATAAGATTCAAGCCCAGCATCCAGTAAATTTGGACCATGCTATATATCATACCACAATACCTCTCTACACTGTGGTACTAGTTATAACCGCAATAAGTATTGGAGTTACTGCACGCCGTTATCTCAAAAAGTCTAAAGGATACAAGCCCTCACTATCTGAAAAGGACACCCCATCCAGCGAGGATCAAATATATGCAACCCCTGAACCAAGAAAAATTCAGACATCCACCCCAGCAACATTTTCGCTCAACGTTCTCAAATAGTTGCTGATCTGAGGGGGGAGGTGTTACGTGCGACACACATACAAGGATTGCTGATGACCACAATGGCCCGGTTACCCAAAATCGCTGATGCTTCGTCGTTCCACATACGGATCAAGGCCGCGTAAACGCCGACTCCGCGACCTCAATTATTAGTTATAAGTTTACTATATATATATTGTTATTATTGTAGAAAGATAGAATTCTTGTATCTAACATCGATCAAGAAACTAGTATCTAGTTAATAAATTAGTATTATAAAATTTTTGGTTTTTTTAAGTCCTTCGGCTGTGACTAACGTAATTTACTCAAGAAACTCTATTGTTATAAATGTATTTATTATCCCTTAGTTAGTAAACAATTCTGAAAAAAATACACTATAACTTTCCTATTCACGTCGTTTAAAAATTTAACCCGCATATTATTATAGCACCAACTACAAACAACCCGGTAAACGATTCCTCCTATCTACCTTGCTACTCTATGGCGCTCCTCAAGCATCTGTTAGGTATCCGATTATTGCTTCCACGGGCGGTGTGTGCCGTAAAATATTACCGGACATTACCGTGCGCGGGCGGCCTATAGCCCACTATTAGGCGCAATAACTCCGAAGGCCTATGTCTGTTCTATGTCACACTCCAAGAAGCACTTAGAACTACGAGTAATGACAGTGGGTACCTAAGTAATCCTGTTAGTTGGTGTTTTTGTTTATCTGGTGGCACTTTTCGGTGCAAATAATGTCTAAATTGTAATAGTAAGTGGTGATGCCTTCAAGGTTTGGACTCGCGTGTACAAGTGTTATCGCACAAGGCGAGTCCTTACAGGCAACCAAGGATGGAGATGTAGGAAGAGAAATGAAAGACAATCAAAGAGTTATTAAAAATTAAAAAAATTAGGTATACAAATATTGTCATAACGAAACTATTAACGTTCCAGTTTTAGCGCACTTCGTGAACAAAATCAGGAAACAATATAATTTAAATGTTGTTATATATGTTTTAAATTCACCTGACGTTTTATACTAACAATTCTCAAAAATCTCTAAAATAATATTGGTCTACTTCATGTCTTATGTACTCTCATAGCTTGAAATATTACTGAAACAAAAACGAAATGAATACCTACTAGTTATAGGCTTTTAAGAGTGTTTCAGAGCAACATTAATGAAATTACAAATTACCCTATATTACCTCATGGGGCCCCGTATATTCGCAACGGCGCGACTAATTCATACGACAAACAAACATGACAAAGCGGCATTCAACATTAACATGTTAATAAGCGGGCGTGCCCTGATGGCTTGCTGAAACATAAACCCCCTTTTTAGCGAACGCTCTGGGTTCATAAGACTGCTACTAAAAAGTAGAAAGTTGCATAATACAAAATGTATTGGAAAGAATATGATAAAGGACAGCACAGATCGGATAAAATGTGTGTATATATTATACCTAAAATCATGACCTCCTTATGCGGACAGAGTAGCTTCGGACAGATAAATTGCTCTTAATAATATTTAATTAAAGCACATTAAACCTGCCTGGGATAAAAAAAAAACCTTAAACATATAGTGGTGGATTCGTCATCTCGGAAACGCTATTACTTATGCGAGGCTTTTTTTCGTCAATAAAATCGAGTAAAACTCTGGCGTAGTGTGACGACACTACACATTGATTATGTCTTAATTACGGCAACCTTAATGTGCGGTGGCCATCCAGAGGTTCAATTGTCAGTTTAACCGTCAACAGAAACACCTTCTGTTACGATAAACTTTATATCGAAACGCAATCAAAATACATCCCTATCTACCCCGTTGAAGATACTGCTATGTCTGAATTGTACCAGGCGTTCATAAGTACGTAGATGCTCGCAATCCTCATACATTCCCATGAATACGCAAATATTTCACAGCTCGCAGCACTCCGGCTAGACGCGCCGATCCGCGATGCACGAGCCTTCATTAAACCGTTATAAATGTACGATTGTCGGCCGACCGTGGAAATGACCTGGATTGTGTGAGGAGCCCGTGGTGCAGATAAAAGAAATATTACAAAGGTTTTCTCAGATTCTATTGTTATTAATATACCTTTGATGTATGGATGTCACAAAGGTGGACTCTAAAAATCAGTGTCGGGTTGTAAGGTGATTTTGATATACGTAAAATCTTTTTTTAATGATTGTTCGTAGATTTAGCAACATACATAAGTATGTATCGTGCTGTCTAAAAGTAGGGTTATGATCACGAACAAGCAAACAGTTATTAGAGTTTTCCCTTACAAATCATTCTATTTTCAAAAAATGGAAGTATGCGCGAAAAGCGGCAATAGGCACGCCTATTACACGGCAGGCAATACGACTTTGGATTTTATTTTGTAATCCGTAATTAATAAAGATGAAAATACCATATATCGTACTGACAAGGATTTCCGTTACAAAACATTCTGTTTTCCAAAATTCGAAGTGTGCACGAAAAGCGGCAATAGGCTCGCCTAATACACAGTACTGGTAAAGTAACTTTGGATTTTGTTTTCTAATACGTAGGAAATAAAGGCCAAAATACCCTATATAGTAATGATATTAGCCCCTCTACGCGTGCAGGCGTCGTTCGTCACAGGCAGACATGCGTCGTGTGCAAGTTAAAGGCATCATTAAAGCATATGATCGTGTTATGAACGCGTTATTGTGACGCCCCGGCCCGCCCTTACTAATTAGTTACTTCATTACGTCGGTACTAATGGATCAGCTGTAAAAGTTTAGCTTACAGGAGAGTTATTCATACTTAACATAAGTAATAGTGATAGGTTTAGACACAACGAAAAAAAAATCTTATAGGAATTTATTTTAGGTTAATTAGAAAGGAGGATCTTACCTAAATTTTCTTCCCACATCATCATCATCAGCCTTTATTCGTCCACTGTTGGACATAGGCCTCTCCTATGGCACGCATTTATTAAAATTATTAAATGACATTTATTTATTAAATTCTTCCCACATCGTGTATTAAAAATGCTATAAATAAGGGAATATCTCTCCTATTAGAAGGAAATATACTTTAACATCTTTGCAGAACATTTTGTCTATTATTTCTCATACCACAGTTTTGAACAGTATTCAAACCCGCAACCCTAACTCAGATTATATAATTTACCATTCAAACAGCTAAGCAACATCACCTGACTACCCAGCCCGTGAAAACCCATCGTCCAACAAACGCTACAAAAGAACAATAACGAGTCACAACTTCATTACAGCAAAGCAAGCATGAACAATTAGGCGCATATTATAAAGGCATAGCGTCCGAGCGCCGCGGCGTATCGGAAGCATATCTATGAAAATTCAATTTGCCATGGCCGACGTGTTTTTGTCCCGTCGCACAATGGACGGCATCTATTAGTATTTGCATTGCGTTGAAAGCAATCTGCATTGCAAACTCGCTTATGTAATACCGGCCGGTTACAATAGAAATCCTCGTGCAGAACCGAGTGTATTTTGCGAGGATTACGATTGATTCGGTGAAATCCTGTTATTTGGTAATGGGCGGGACGGTTTAATGGCAGCTTTTGAATTCGTACGTAATTAACGCATTTGACTAATAGACATTTTATGAACACGAGCAGACCAGAGATAGAAATAAGGCTGCTATTGACGCTGATGTTAATTAGGAAAGTAAGGTGCAACTACTAGAAATATGTGTTTCAATTATAGGCACAGATATGCCCTGTCATTGACAGTACACACGAGTGTTGGAGTGGAGACCGCACTTAGACAAACGTAGTGTAAGACGTCCTGCAGCACGATGGTCTGACGACTTGAGAAAGGTGTCGGTTAGTGGACAGATAAGGGCTGCTCAAGACCGGAATAGTTGGCGTCTACTTGGGGAAGGTTTCATTCCGATGTGAACGGAGTAAGGCTGAGAAAAAAATTGTCCAGTAAATAAAAATGATCACTGCATGACCCATTGTTTTTCTGATTTTTATTTGATAAAATAATACGCTCATTCTTCGTCTTGCTATTTTTTATCAATAATAAAACTTAACCGCTTTTGATACCAAACTATTCTCTAACGCAGGCTGGAACTTTATACCCTGGATGATCCAAACTCGTACCAGAGACTGCCAAGTTCCATTACGAAATGTACGTAAGAGCTTTACTAATTAATGGATCAATACAGGGACGCCCGGGACGCCTCACAAAGCCAATCCAAATATGATTAATATTAAAACTAATTTAATCAGCGAGTTAATTTGTTCGCCTGGAGCGGGCGCGGTTCCCTCGGGTTGTGACACGTAATAATAATCGCTTTAAAGTTATGAACCACCTTCGTTAGGACTATCTCCGGGTAAGTTAAGGAGTTGTCCTTTATTATCTCGTGTGGAATTGTCACTTTGATATGGCGAAATGCGTGGGTATTTAGCAGGAAATTGTATTGTTGAGATTTGTAAATATACGTCAGAATTTGTTATTGGATAAACCATATCAAGTATAAGTAGCAAAAACATAAATACTCAAAATGAGAAACGAAGTACCAAAATTTGCAGTTTAATTTCTTTTAGAAGTGGAAGTTAATGCGACCCTCAATCGTTTTAGCGCATTCTTGATCCCGCAACGTTTAGTCGTAGACCTCTATGGCTTGTATTTTATGTACCTCAGCATCTTTTTTTTACCAATAACAAACGCCTCCAATATTATTTCACATGTTTTTGCTTTGAAAAAATGTTACCACCCCAGATTCAGTTTGACTAAGACTTAGCTCTAATAAATATATTAAATCTTCAATGCTAGCTTAGCAGGTACTATTAACCTTTCAACCTTCCCCTACACTCCTTACGAGGCCATTAGCAAAAAGCCCATACAAATCGCTCAGACACTTAAATGCTCGTAAAAACTATTCCGCACATAACACTATTAGTTTTATTGCCCTTGATGGAATTTTAAAGCACAGTTTACACACCCGGCCAAAACATTCGGATACACCGCACGTCGCCGATCGATTACGCCGAATGCTCGTAAAGCTGGCCGTGGACCGCGGGCGGGTAAAATTTGACACTTTCTCCGAACGCGATGTAAAAAAGGCAAACCAGCGGAATATAATATGAGGTAACCGTTCAATATTTTAAATGCGGCTGTTAAAGTGATGTACTAGGGTATATCTGTGGGATTTTATGGGTTTTTTCATACTGACAGTATCTGTTGTCTAGTAGGCACTAGCTTGCAAAACGAGAGACTACGATTTTATTCCCGCACCGAGACAAATGATTAGGAATAAACAAATATTTGTCCCGCGTCTGAGTGTTTGTGAGACAGATTAAGTCATTTGTACCTACTCTTTTCCTCTCATACTCACGACACAAGACTTGTATATTGAGTGGAGACATAACTGTATGTGATCAACACACCCATTATTGATTTAAACATTTAAATTAAATTTTTACTCAAGTGTTGAAATGCCCCACAAACATTATTTATTTTTCCCATTCCCTGCTGGTCGAAACGATATTTTTGGAGATGTAAATAAGGTGGAAGTTATTGGGGGAGGCCTATGTCCAGCGGTGGACCAAAATTAGCTGGTGATGATGAAATAAGGTTTTGAAACCCTACCGACAAAATTCCTGATCTTCTTTTATTTTCTAGCATCCAATGCAGTATACAAAATCACAATCTTTTAACTAACGATCTACATACAACTTACGACAACGTATTAATTCTGTATAATCTGAGTACACACGTATCGCAGACTCGCACATTATGAATTCGCATACGATTAGAAGACGATCAGCTCTGTGTAAACCAGATGGTGGGCATTAACGAACTCTGTACAAACAGACGAGACGACGTAATGATATGCCAATGCGCTTGGCTTGCAGTGTAACGTCTATAGTCTGAAGGATGTGCGGTTTTTACGGTGTATTAAGAATAGCATTTGGTGAAATTTATAGCATTATTGGTCTCGAGGAGTGTGGGTGCCGTGTTATTCTTGAGTTTAAGTATCAGGTTTTTTATTTGGAAATTCTCAGTAGTAGCTAGGTGTCTAGATATGTGTTTTTAAAACGTTGATCGAGCAATATGCCATCGACTAATTTCCGTCACAAAATTCTAATGTATAATTTTAGTATGAGAACCAATATATTGTATTTCTTTATAATATTTCCCCTTATTTTTCAGAAGGCAAATTTTCATACCTGTTTTATACTTTTAATGCTAAATTGGCTTTATTGCTACGAATTAAATATACCATTGTTATTTTCGGTATGAGTAACCACAAGTACATTAGCCTCCGTGGCGCAATGGGTTAGCGCGTTCGGCTGTTAACCGAAAGGTTGGTGGTTCGAGTCCACCCGGGGGCGATGATGTTTTTTTGAAATGAATAAAACAGCTTAAGTTGCTGATTCAAATTTACATGATTAATTATCATTTGCTTTAACGATGAAGGAAAACAACGTGATAAGACCTGTTGGGTAGCTGGTAGTCCACCAATCCGCACTAGGCCAGCGTGGTGGACTAAGGTTCAAACCCTCTCAATGGTAGAGGAGGTCCCCAGAAATTTCGACTTATATGGGCTAATGATATACCATCTATAGAGCGTAACATTTATCTCTCAAAATAAGTCGGAAAATCGCTAAGTTTTATTGCTTACCAATAATAGTATCCCAAACTATTGGAAAACACAAAACTATCTATAGTATACCCATGAAATTCAATTTCATATATGTTTAAAAATACGATTATTTTATAAGGAGGATGCAGAAATAACAGTAAATATACGACGGTCATCATAACAGATAACAAGCGAACTATTCTCTGACGGAATACGTAACGCGGTGGTTTACGTTTGCTGGTAAGAGCTGGATCATAAGCGGAGCGATTTTATTGAAAAATATGATGATTTATTTATATAAACACTAGGCCAGCGTGATGGACTAAGCCCTAACCCTCTCAGGTGTAGAGGAGACACGCGCGCAGAGAGAGAGTAAGAAAAGTTACTACATAAAACCTCACGCCTGTATTTCCCGAAGGAGTAGGCAGAGGTCCATTTCTATACCAATATTCTACCGAGTATGTATCATCATCATCATCACCAACAGCCCTTATTTCGTCCACTGCTGGACATAGGAAAACATATAAACTGCTGTTTGTAGTATGTATCAGTCCCACTTAATAGGGGGCAAGGCTACTCCCGTTTTATGGGCACAATTCCAGACTCTGTGCTGCTACTGAGAAATTTCCTAATGGAAGCATCCAGTAACACTTTGCCCGACCTGGAAAGCGAAACCAGGACCACTAGACCGCACGACAAATACCTGTGCCGCGAGATCACTAGTAAATTTATGTAAATATCTGAAGTCATAAAACGCTCCCGCGTCCGCCTCCGCTTCCGTCTATCACAATGCACCCACAAACAAAACGGAATGATATCGTCGCGCGGCAAACTGAAATTGAGCAATCGCATTGATACTGTATTGAGATTGAATGTTGGCCGGGATTTACTAAATGAAATGCGGTTATCATATACTGCGCTTTATAGCCGCGCCATACCCAACCAACTGAATTGCTTTATTTTTATCAACTATTCTTGGAAAATAAATAACAGGAACCCTTATGCAATAAATGCTATTGAAGTTCAGACATGTCGTACTTCTGAGTAATGGAAAAAACTTAAGCTTTTGAGCATTCTCCAGACATCAAACAATCCACAAATATTTGTTTCGGATCTGGGTATTTGAGAGACCGAAAAAAGTTCTCGTCTTTGATACCCCCGACACAGGACTTTTAACTGAGTGTGGGGTTGGATCTATGTTTGTGACTATTGGGTATATTTATTATTTATAAGTGTAGCCGTTCATCTTTGTTTAAAACTAGTTAGAACAATTTGTTTTTATATCAATCAATCAATCAGCCTATCGCCGTCCAATGCTGAACGTAGGCCTCCCCAAAAAAGCGCCAACCATCCCGGTCTTGAGCAGCCCTCATCCATCCGAAACCAAATATTGCTACCAAGATAAATAAATGATAAGCATATTCGGCCACATTGAAAGGAATGAATGCAAATAAAATGAAGCAGAAATCCTAGAGATTTCTAACATACTAGAGAGAATGATTATGAAGGTAAAAAAACCATAAATAAATAAAGACTGAGCAATCCAGACAAGGTGTCAATTGGTGAAGTAAGACTTTTAATATTTCTTTTTAATAAACACAAACACAATATAACACAATATTATTGATTCATTGTATGAAAATCATGTGGACACTTGCACACCTAAATGGTCTTATAAATCTCCTAAATTTGATGTCCGCCACCGCGCACTAGGCCAACGTAGGAGACTAAGGCCGTGCCCAGCAGTGGACTGAATATAGTGTCAATTAGTAAGATATGTTACTTCAACGTTACAGTATAAACTGATAAAATGTCGTAAATTTTTTGTGTGTGAATTCATATACTTCAGAATTTAGTCGCGCTGTATATGCTAAACGTGGTTGAACATAATAAATAAGCGGGTTGTTGGCACAGGCGGTCGGACGAAGTCGTCCACTATGACAACAGTAATGATAACAAATGAAGGGCGCGCCTACAGGAGCCCTTAGGAATACAGGAAAACCGCCCTCCACCGCAGGTACGAGACACAGGGATATATAGCTTGAGGAACATTATTTTAAGACTGTCTTGTGGTATCACAACCGCCTTGCGATCTAGAGAAACTGAGTTCGATTCCTTATTGGGTTGTTTCATTAGAAAATTTTCATTAGCAGCAAAAAAACCTGGAATTGTGCCAGAAAAACGACAATAGACCCTTATTACGTAGAACTTATAGATACTTGACGAATGTAGGCTTAGGAAAATACAGGCGTAAATTTGTGTATGTACATATGTATGCTATCATTACATTTTTTTTACACAGTAGTTTTAATACAAATTATAATTATTAATTCGCTGTCGGACTCGGATCTGTCCGTTAGTCATTTTATAAAATTAAATACTCTGTGCTCTTCCAAGTTTCAAACTCTCTTCATTTCGAAAAATATTTAAATTGGTCCCAGGTTAAGGCGTAATAACATTACAGACTAACAGTTACTTTTGCATTTATAATATTATTATACATTTCAGGATACAGACAGTTGACTTCACGACGATCCAAACAGACGTCTTTAAAAAATAAGGTTATGGAAAGCCGACCCTGATTAGAAACGGGATTAGACCCGATGTCGAAGACGATGAATTATGCGGTTTAGAATTAAGGTGCTGTAATGCAACTCAATCGATCGAGTAGATTTTATTTGCAAACCTACTATGTATCGTATCTGCATCACCCAAGGTACGACTTCCAAAGACTATCTCGGGCATTAAGTCCACCTTTATTTATATACAGTGTAAATAAATAAATAGGTTCTGAGCCCCAGTACATGCAAGTGACTTTAATTAGCTTTGCTTCTCTCCAAGTACAGGATTTTGCTTGCTTTATAAATGTACCGGCCGTGTGTCTCTGAGTAAGATAAATGCGTAGTATTCACACAATAATCGCTGCCTAAGTCCACTCGAGGCCGCCATCGGCTGTAATTTGGTGCGCCACATTTCAAATATCAGGAATGAGGAAAGTCACTTCAAATTAGTGTGAAATCTAAAGGTAATTTATAAAGGATTGTATGTAAAGTGTATCAAAAGTAGTTAATCGATTTAATTATTTTTTTTGGTATAGATAGATCTTCGGAAATAACATAGCCTTCTTTTAATTCTGGTAAATGATTACAAAATACAGTAATACATTTTTTATTTGTACTTTAATATCAAGGTTTATGCTTCAAAAGAGGACAACGTAGACAAAGAGATGTAATATTTGAGCAATTGATTCTACTATTGACCCTTCTATTCTTACATCCTCAGTGTTGTGTTAATAGTTAAACAAAAGTACGTGACTTCAATCCTCGTCTCGGGATAAATTATAAAAAAATTGGAAGTTACTAATATGTAATTGTTATTGGCACAAACATTTGCCTCAGTAAAAACTGCTATCCGTAGTATTTTTTTTAATACTGATAACCCCACAAGTCAATGACGTCACAAGATTTATGACATGTTCAAAAAGTCGCCCCCGGGTGGACTCGAACCACCAACCTTTCGGTTAACAGCCGAACGCGCTAACCCATTGCGCCACGGAGGCTAACGTACTTGTGTTGATTTCTGCCGAAAATAGTTACTTCTACATAAGTTAAATAATATTTGAAGGAACTAGGGTATTTTTACAGGCCGGCTTCATGATTTTAAGGCAAACAAACGTCAGGCGTGAGTATTAGGGCGAAGAGAATAAAATGCAGTTAACATAATCAACGCATAATCGAAATTATATCGCTAGAGAGTCCGTAATATTATAATTAATCAATTTAGCGCGACACTCCACCGAATACGTGGTACTATCTTTTGATCACGACGGATTTCCCAAAAACGTCTTGCCGTCGTTCCTTGACACTTTTTCGTACCAGTCGCCGGTGTTGTGTCAGAGTGGCAGGCTGTAGCAGGATTGCCACTCTAAAAACATAATGAGCGTCGACATATTACTAATATAATTTACACTGAAAATAAGAATAAATATTTTTATGTCAACTTTCATAAAGTTTCCCTCGTAGCATAGACAGTCAAAACATAGCATAGTCATACAAAGTTTATAAATAAATCTATGAGTGTGTAGGTCACTCAGGTTTCTTATGCTACCTTATAATCTACTCCCCTTCCAAAATGATATACGGCAGCCATGTCCAGCAAAGTTATGTCGTAAGCTGAAAATTTTAACACAAACGGCCATTCCAGCTTTTTCGTCGCACAAAACCAGCTTATTCAAATGAGAATTTTATAAAACACACACATAATGTTAATCTTACGGAATCACCTCACAACTGCGCGCTTATCTTATTGTTGTGGCCTTAATTAATGAGACACGTTATGGTTATACGCGAAAATGGGTTGTGGGTGCTAAAAATTCTATATTTCTGTGAATTTAAAGGAGTTATTAATCGGATTATGGTATTTTGACCGATAAATTAATTAATTTAATGTAGGTAAATCTCGGGAAGGCTCTAGTTGCAGCCAGGGTTGGGCAGTATTTTAATTACTTGTAATTAAATTACGTAATTGAAATACAAATACGTATTTTGTATTTTTATTTCAATTACTTCCTTAAAATGTAATTTGTAATTCGTATTTCAAATACCTGACGCCGAGGTATTTTGTAATTAGTATTTTAAATACTTGAGGCTTTAAAATACATTAATATTAAAATACAATTAACCACCATAAGTGCAATAGTGGTAAGTGGCGAGAAACGACATAATCCTCTCAATGAGTGAAACTAGGACCAGGCCTCCAGTCCCCGGCAGCCCTACTATTCCTGGTTACGGTAGCGGCCATGGTAACGGCGGGGCAGGGGGTGCTAAGAATCCCCGGGTTGGCCCCGGCTACCACACCCAACGACGACTGGCCATGGTTACACACAACATACGCGCTTTGAGGACAAACGAGAAGATTGTTGATTGAATTGAGTGGATAACACTGGGACATACTGGGGTTGTCGGAAGTCCGAAAAGTCGGGGAGGACATGACAACCCTGAAGTCCGGTGTCCCGAGGAGGAGTCGGATTTCTCATCCACAGGTCTCTCATTAACAACCTCGTATCCAATGAAAGTGTGTCGAACAAGGCAGTGTACCTCATACTCAGAATATTCAAAAGATATTCGTTGAAGGTCATACAGGTATACGCGCCGACCTCGACACACCCAGATGAAGAAGTAGAGGAGATCTATGAGAACATACGTCGAGCCATACATACTTCCAAAACGTACTTCAATGTTGTTATGGGAGACTTCAACGCAAAGTTGGGCAATTGAAAGGTTGAGAAGCGATGCGCAGTTGAAAGTGGGGCAATTTGGACATGGGCAACGCAACCCCAGGGGTTAGAAACAGACCGATTTTCTGGAGAAAGAGGGACTCTTTGCGATGAATTCTTTCTTCCAGAAGCTGCCTCACAGGAAATGGACCTGGCTGAGTCCTGACGGTTCTACGAGAAATGAGATAGACTTCAGTGACGTCTTTGTGATCAACAGG
Source organism: Cephonodes hylas (assembly GCA_030295005.1). NCBI lineage: Eukaryota > Metazoa > Arthropoda > Insecta > Lepidoptera > Sphingidae > Cephonodes > Cephonodes hylas. The sequence goes on from AP025364.1 coordinate 13,869,012, forward strand.
GTGAAAACCGGCAGTGATCACCGAATGGTTAGAGTCTCATTGAATATCAACGTCCAGTTAGAAAGGCGTCGCTTGATGAAGTCTACGCTTCGACCTACTCGCGCTCATATCCAAAACCCCGAGAGCTTTTAACTCGAGCTGAAAATTCGCTTTGAGTGTCTAGAAGAAAACCGTGTAGTGGACGAGTTAAACAGCGGTTTAGTAGAAGCTGTCCGCGGCGGGATCTAAGCATTTTAGACCTCGCCGTAGAGATAGACCACAAAAACTCTCGTTCACACTCTTGACCTCATGACTGAACGTCGATTCCGATCGTTCGTCGTCGATCGGTTTCCGAAAAGGCTTTAGCACCTTAGATCACATCCATACGCTTCAGCAAGTTATACAAAAAACCGAGGAATATAACTTGCCGCTTTGTTTAGCGTTTGTAGACAATGAAAAAGCCGTTGATTCGATCTAGACGTGGGCTGTGCTGGAGTCCCTTCAGCGGTGCCACATTGACTGCCGGTACATCAAGGTGTTGGAAAGCATATACAGCAACGCCACCATGTCGGTCCGAGTACAAGATCAGAGCACGAAGGCTATTCCACTATAGAGAGGCGTGAGACAGGGAGATGTTATACTCATTTCACCAAAACTGTTCACTGGAAAACGCCTTCAAGCTCTTAGAGTGGAAAGGATTCGGCATCAACATCAACAGCGAGTATATCACACACCTTCGGTTTGCCGACGATATTGTAGTCATGGCAGAATGGCTGAAGGACCTTAGCACTACGCTCGAAAACCTCAATCGGGTCTCCCAATAGGTGGGTTTGAAATGAACATGAACAAGACAAAAATCATATCGAATATTCATGTTGTCCCCACCCCAATCGCAGTTGGGGGCTCGACTCTCGAAGTTATTGACGAATATGTCTATTTAGGACGAGTGGTCCGGTTAGGCATGTCGACCTTCGAGAGAGAGGTAAATCGTCGAATCCAACTCGGTTGGGCAGCGTTCGGGAAGTTGCGAGACGTCTTCTCGTCCGAAATACCTCTGTGCCTGAAGACGAAAGTTACCAGTGATGACGTGCGGCACTGAGATGTGGCATCTCATTAAAGGCATTATTGGACGGTTCAGAGTCACTCAACGAGTTATGGAGAGGGCTATGCTCGGGGTTTCCCTACGAGATCGCCTCAGAAATGAGGAGATTCGTAGGAGAACTAAAGTAACTGACATAGCCCAATGGATTAGCACGTTGAAGAGGAAATGGGCCGGTCACATGGCGGGGAGAACTGATGGTCGATGGGGCCAGAAAGTTCTCCAGTGGAGGCCACGTACAGGAAGGCGCAGCGTGGGACGTCCCCCGACAAGGTGGTCGGACGACCTTGTCAAGGTCGCGGGACGTCGATAGCTGCAGGCGGCTTCCAACCGATCCCGGTGGAAGTCATTGGGAGAGACCTATGTCCAGCAGTGGACTTCGATAAGCTGATGATGATGATGATGAATCTTTTTTTCCTCATCTTTCCAGACCATGCAGATTACTTATTAAGTATTTTGTAATTTGTATTTGGTATTTTAATTACAAATAGCTAAAATACTGTATTTTGTATTTTATATTTCAAATACCTTACTTAAAAGTATTTTGTATTTCGTATTTTAATTACTTGTGATAAAGTATTTTGTATTTTGTATTTCAATTAAAGTAAAGCATGTATTTTGCCCAGCCCTGGTTGCAGCCCGCTATCTATAGAGCGCTTTGGAAGTCTTTGGGGGAGGCCTATTTCCAGTGGACGTCTTTCGGCTTGATGATGATGAAGATTTGACCAATATAAAAATTTATCCCCGTTGGAAAACTAAGGAACTACTGAAGAAATGAGATGTGAACGATGATGGCTGAAGGAATCTACTCTTAATCAAAACGAATTAAATTGTGTACAATATATTTTTAAGCGCTGGAAATAAGACTCTTCTCAAACGAATCTGCAGCCAAAAGTTACTACCCTCAAAAATAGCTCTATCATTCAACCAACCAAACTAGACCACGATTCTACCTCTACCAAGTAATTTTAAAATCATTTTCCAATTTATGTACTTGCCAAATATACTTCACAAAACCCACAAACATGATACAAGCTCATCCTATATTACGCTAAGACCTAAATGTAATGAGAGTCGGGCAGAACGCGTGCCGGCACAGTGCCGTTATGTTCAGCTGCACTTAATATTATTAAAAATTCAAAGAAAAAAGGCCACGAGAGGCGATAACAGCACAAAAGTGCCTTTACGATGGTTTTTATTAAATGAAACTCACATTTTGTACGTGGATACGGATTTCAACCGTGTGTATGCCGTGCTGCTTTGTTAGTTTTTGTGTATAAAACTTCGCGGCTTAATCTAGAAGGACTAGGTAGAAATAATAATCAGGTAGTCATGGTGTCTTTCAGACAGAAAGTTTTAATCATCTAGGAAATTTCTAAGAACCTGCACACCTACAGGTTCCTCAAAATGTTTTCCTTCGGCATAAAAAGATAATTTAATGTAACCATAACTTCGAAAATCAGAGTCCGCAAAGATTCTAGATCATGGGCATTTATCTCGAATCCTTTACTAGCAAAGGGAAAATTACAAGCCAGTATCAAGAAGATAGTAAAAATCAATTAATAATACACACTCTACTAGATTTTGTTTAAAAAGAGTATTTAACAAATTTTGTATCGGCCCATTCAATACAACTTTTAATTAGGTGTTCCCACCCTTGTATTATTAAACGGAGTTTCGACAAAAATTTGGAGTTACAACATTTTACATCGATATCATTAAACTTGGATAAATTTTACCGAGGTCATTAAACTTTTTAGGATTAAGGGTGCCGCGAAGATTTTTCTGAAGATACAAAACATTGTTAACGTGAGACGGTATTTTTACCAACATTGGGTGTATCATTTTTAGTTTAAAATATTTATGGAAATATATCAAATATTTTAAGATGATGACTGAAGGTAAACATATCAACAAAAATCTCAAACATAGTAATGTTTCGTAGCACTAACGTCTACGAAACCTCTACGATAACCGTAGCAAGTATCGTAGCACCTTAGTTATTTTAAAACATAGACAACCTATTTTTTTATAAAAAGCTGTCCATGGTTAGACTTTTGCGTGAAAAAAAAGAAAAAAAACATATATTGCGAAACGTCGAAAACCACTGCGCTAAGTGCAACTCCATTATGAGAGCGAGCTATGCCAAAAAACCACAGTGAGACGGATGTTATTCCGTGCATTGTGGTTTACTACTGAATCTTACGCTCACATAATTCTAAATCCCTTATTCATCAGCTGATGAATACTAGCTTAGTTTTCATTCCATTTATTTATATTTTTTTGTAGTAAACCTTCTAACTGGATTAAAAAAAAAATCTGCAAATCTAGAAAACAGAATTATTAAAGAGAGGGTAATATACAAAACTAGAAAAGAGATCAAATGGGGTCCTTATCCCATATGACGATCTTTTCAAGATATCCTTAGGATGGATATCAAATTTCATATTCATATTGTCCTTTAGTTGAGGAATAAGATTTTGCTATTTTCGAACAGCACTACTAATGTACCAGACTTTCGGCTTTATTTTAAATTGCGAAATTAGAGTTTTGAATCCTACCCCGTGACAATTCCCCAAGGGGTAAGAAGGGGTGTGTTGGTATATAAATGTATTGCCAGCAGAATTTTAAATTTCACATTAAGAGGACTATCATATTTCTAGACTCTATACTGCTTCTGAGATCTAATTTAATAAAAATCAATTACAATTTCTCCAGCCTAAAGATCAAAGCTCAGTCTTCTCGATCAAACGGTACACCTGTATTGTACTCACAATCCAGCAATAAACGAAAAAATTTAAGTAACCAAACAGATTTGACAGCCCCGTAGTGCAGTTGGCTAAACACTAGCTTGCGAAACGAGCGGCCGCGGGTTCGATCCCCGCACGTCGGTGCATTGTTCGAAACATTTGTTTCGACAAATGTTTGTGTGATCCACAAATATTTGTTTCGGGTCTGGGTGTTTGTGAGACCGAAAAGTCTCTCGTAGTTTCTGATACCCACGACACAAGACTAGTATCTTAGTGTGGGGTCAGGACTATGTATGTGACTGTTGGGTGTATTTATTTTATTTACTAGCTTTTGCCCGCAACTCCGTCTGCGTGGACTACAGGGTTGGGTTCAGAAAGAAAATAAGTTGTAGTATTTTACTCCGCAGAGCTCCATTTACTTAAATATACGAAACACATACAAATCGGTCAAATTGTTTAAACGTGAAACCGTAACACGCCGGTCGGCGCCTTGTGCATCATTATTGCGCGCTTGATAATTATTTTAAAACTGCGATATCTTCTAAGATACTAATTGAAATCAAATGATGTAAAGGGCAAATTTCTTTTAAATTAAATACTTATAATGAGTAACGCATTTATTTTGATAAGGATTAATATCATATTTATAAAAACACCTCCACAAATAAAACATTATTTTAAAATAAACTTGGTTAGGATAAAAAACGTTATAGTGAGCCAACCTTAAAAAATAGACATATGCTGTCGCGGACTTTTTTTTATAACTTTTAAAGAGGAACATTTCTCTCAAATATTATTTTAGCGAAACTTTAACCGTTTCCGCAGCGCACGCAGCGGAAGCTCACAAAAAGGAAAAAATGTCCCCGATTTTGAAACATTCTTTATTGCTGCTCCGCTCCTATTCGTCGTAGCGTGATGTTATATAGCCTAAAGCCTTCCTCGATAAATGTTCTATCAAACAGTGAAAAAATTTTTCAAATCGGACCAGTAGTTCTTGAGATCCTAGCATTCAAACAAACAAACAAACAAACAAACTCTTCAGCTTTATAATATTAGTATAGATTAGATGAAAAACAGAATCTCATTATCTCAAACACCCAAAATAGTCTTGTATGCATTAATACTAACGACGTGGGGTTTGAATCCCGTGCTCGAGGAATAAATAGAATAGCTTAAACACAGCGCGGTTTGCGCCGGCGTGTGTCGTGCGGCCGTGGCGACGACAACCCATAAATTTGAATGGTCAAGTGAGTTTGGACGTGGCCCGGGGATCGTGAACATTTGGACGGAATAATAGCTTCACTTGGTATAACGCCTGTGTCTCCCAGAGGCATAGGCAGAGGTGCATTTCTGCACCCAAATTTGACTAGGTAATAGGGACTCCGTCAAATATGGGTATATGTTTTGTATATGTATGTGAAAAATAGGTTAACTTATTGCCGTTTTGCAGGCACGTTAACAAAAGAGTTTCTATTGAGAATTTTCAAATAGAGAAACCTAGTAACAGTGCCCGAATCAGAAATAGACCCCGTGTCTACTACACTATACACTGTTTTTAACGTTGGAGGAAAACATCATGATGAAAACTGCAATCCTAAAAATTTCTTAGGGATTTCGTAAATGTGCAATGATGAGAAAAGCTTAATTTTTTTCAGTGATTGTATATCATAATTGAGTTTATGATAACCGTACCTATTACCTATTTTCATTTTCGATCCTGCTCTTTTTACACTCTACAATTTTCATACCTTAATTCAGATTTTTTTAAATCCATAAAAAAATGGCCAAAAGTTGTACACCCCTGTTCTATTCAAAGCCGCGGCGCCCGGAGCTGTTATATCATGCACAAGTCGATTCGCACACCAAAATACGTTCTAAATAGATACAGCCGAAACGGCGCACCCATTCGTACCGACACAAACAATAACCGATTCTCGACTCTACGATTTAAACCGAAAACGATTTTTATACTCCCCTAAGCATAGTTTAGAATTTGAATATTGATTTGTTTTTAAGGTTTATATTTCATTTATTTAGTTACTGTACACAAATTAAACTATGGAGTATGATATACTAATACATACATATATACGGCCAAGATTGGAAATATTTGTTCCGGGTCTGGGTGTTTGTGAGACCGAAAAGTCTCTCGTAATTTCTGATACCCACGACACAGGACTTTTATCCTAGTGTGGAGTCAGAACCATGTACCACTTATTATATTAGATAGTAAGATTATATTTTTATTGTATTATTATAACAGAATAATAAACCTAACGTGCCAAATGTTGCGACCCACTGGAGTAGTGACAGTCGACACTAGACATCTCAGACTGTTATCCCATGCAGAAGTCGATTTGAAGTCACCACGCTCTATAAATAGATAGTAGGCAACGCAGTAGTGAGATACACAGACATAAACCGCTCAGATTGGGCTTATATTATGTATTTGAGTGTGAAACAGTGTTCTAGTTAAAAAATACAGCAATGAAACATGTCCAAACATAAAAATAACAAAAAAATTATAGTAAACACGCTGGTTCAGACAGAGTGCTTCGGGAGTCTTAAAGGTCTTTCCCACGTCTAGTAGTAGTGACGACTTTTGGTTGGTGAAGATGATAATATGATACTGTAAAAAAATGATATATATTTTTAATAAACTTCGCAAAATTCAACACGCAAAGTTAAACCTTACAATTAAGAAAACCAAGCATCTGAATTGCAATCATTGCGATCAACATTGCAACTGTACGAATAGAGTTTGCAATCACCAAAGATATACAACAAAAACTCGGTCACTGGCACAAGTATTCAGTACACAGACTGAGCGATGACGCGCTAAATGTCACCACGAGAACCATCGAAATGAACAAAGTATCGACAATTTATCCGGCGCATAATACATGGCGGCACAAAGGCAAAAAACCTTCGGGCTCGGAGGCCGGGGTAAGCGGTCGGCCGGTAATGCAACGCGCATAATCGCATCGCGACACAATCACCGGCCGTCGCACTCCGCAGTCGCCCTGACCCATTTGTACCGTTTCATAAATCATGCCTTACCTCAACACGTCACCCGATGCTGTAGACTTGGGACATTTTTTGGGAAAGTATTTTTGATGGATAAGTCGTCTTGGCTTTGAGGTATGGGCTTGCGGTCGAGAATCTTGGTAGTCACTAGTTCAAACCTTACGTACACACCTCCGACTTTTCGAAGTTATGGCTGTATTCAGAATGAGTTATCACGTACAAATCCTGAGGACACCTGCACTTCTACGAGTAAAAGTTCTTAAGAATTTCTTAGATAAATAATCCCCCAAACCGCACTAATCTGGCCTGGTGGACTCAAGCCTATTTAGGCCTGTGTGCTATGTGCTATCTGTGTGCTAATGATAAGATTGATGGGGCAGTAAGGTTCAGTACGTCTGCATACCGTTATGCAAAGGGTGAGATTGATATATAATTTTATCATCAAAATACATTGTTTCGGTTTTCGGATACAGTCAATACAAAACTTTTAAAATAAACACACACACACAATTAAAATCTCCCACTAATTGACTACGATCGACATTTACAATTTTTATTCGATATTATTAATTTTAACCTAAAAAAACTCCTTAAAACCGCCAGTCTCACACACAGCCATTTTCTCTCACCCCAACCTCTTTCCTCTCGTAAACCATATTCCTACATTCTACCAAAAAATAACTACCCAAACCATCCCATTCTTAAGTCCATACTCACAGTGTTCGCTGTATCTCCCGACAGATTTTAAAATGGATGACAGGCAACGTTTTGCTTTGTGCCGCCGTCCCGCGCTGAGTGACTATGCAATTTGGTGCAACCGTACTTTTCCGTCATTCTTCGGGCCTGATGGATCCTCGTTCGGAGGACGCCCACCGCTGCAATGCAACCTGGATTCATTGAAATGTACCGAGATAGAAGTGGTTTCATTCGTTTTTATCTGCACAAAAGAATTGTGAGTGTAAATTAAATGAAGTAGCGATGGTCTCGAGGTTTGGCCAAGCGGTCGAGAAACTCGGCGGTTAGACACACACCCTCTAACTTTATCATCTCTTAAAAGTTCTTTGGAATTTATTAGGTGTGAAGTCCGCACACCCGCACTAGGTCAGCGTTGTGCGCTAAGGCCTAAACCCTCTTAGTTGTAGGGAAGGCCCGTGCCCAGTAGTGGGGCATATAGACCGATTAGTCCATTGAAATGATACATGAACTTTACATTTCTTAGAGGACGCAATTTTATTTTTGGGATATGTTTGGGGGGTCAATAGAAGCTTAACCTCAAGTTTGTGGGGTTGCCACCCTTGTCCCACGGCCGCCATTTTGAAAAAAGGGGTGAAACACTAATATTGCGATATCTCTGAAACTATGCGTCTCACAGAAAATTTGTAAAGACATAATTTGTAGCTAATTATTTTGCCTACAAATATGTTTATAAAACTTTTTGCCCTAAATTAAAAATTAAAGAAGTTATAAGCAAAAAAGTGAGAAAATATTTATAAAATTTTTCTTTTTTGCTCTATAACTTTTTTTATATACATTTTACCAAAAAATTGCATCAGACCAATCTTGTAGATTATCTTTTGACAAAAATTTTACCCATTATATTTCTTCAATTTAATTCATTTAAAACGCTGTTACAGCACTTCAAAGTTGAACGGGTTTGTCAATGTTCATGAGAATCCGGTTGAAACGAAATGTTTAACTTATTTTTTCTTTATGTTTTTTATTGTAAATATATTCCTATTTTTTTTTTTTGTTAAATTCGTACAATTTTACTTATTTATTTAAGACCAATCTGGCTATAACAGTGACTAAATATTCATTTAACTTGTCATCGCTGCCTCCAACACAAGATGCCGCTCGTTTCCATAGTCTCTGAGTATATCACCAGGTCCAGTCATGGCTCGGAAGATATCAAAATCCTGAAAATTTGGGCTTGAAAAAGCATACAAACATTTGGATGCCAATACAAGCTTTCAAGCCTCCAGCATCCCCCGGCCTTATGAAATTAATTTTCTGCAGATGCAAGGGATACTGCGGAAGTATGTGTGGCTGCAGAAAACCAGGCCTGAAATGCTCTACAGTATGCCTCCATTGCTCTGGTGAAACATGCAGCAACATTATGGAAATATCCAAGTTAATAGAAGAAAATGAATTTGAGGATAAACTTCCAACTATGACTCCAATTTTAACTCCTGTCATTCCTCAAACTTTCACGGTTGACGTTGATTTAGACTCTGAGCCTCAGCCTGGACCATCGAAAAAAAGTCGATCAGAGTAGCTAGCTAATGAGTAATTAAAAATATGATGTCGAGGATTACCTTATAAGCAAGATGTCCGTGGAGTAGACCTACTGAGGATACCACGTAAAAAACGCGCCTATAGACTCTTTCTCATACGCGGCGAGGAAAACAGTTAGGAATAAATAAGTAAAATTGTACGAATTTAACAAAGAAATATATTTACAATAAAAAACATAAAGAAAAAATAAGTTAAACATTTCGTTTCAACCAGATTCTCATGAACATTGACAAACCCGTTCAACTTTGAAGTGCTGTAACAGCGTTTTAAATGAATTAAATTGAAGAAATATAATGGGTAAAATTTTTGTCAAAAGATAATCTACAAGATTGGTCTGATGCAATTTTTTGGTAAAATGTATATAAAAAAAGTTATAGAGCAAAAAAGAAAAATTTTATAAATATTTTCTCACTTTTTTGCTTATAACTTCTTTAATTTTTAATTTAGGGCAAAAAGTTATATAAACATATTTGTAGGCAAAATAATTAGCTACAAATTATGTCTTTACAAATTTTCTGTGAGACGCATAGTTTCAGAGATATCGCAATATTAGTGTTTCACCCCTTTTTTCAAAATGGCGGCCGTGGGACAAGGGTGGCAACCCCACAAACTTGAGGTTAAGCTTCTATTGACCCCCCAAACATATCCCAAAAATAAAATTGCGTCCTCTAAGAAATGCAATATTCGGCCCCTGAATTGTAACATTTCAATGGACTAGATGATATCTATTTATTTCGTGTCTGTTCAGTCCGGCAACACACCCTAGGCCAGCGTGGTGGACTAAGGCCTAACTCTTCTTAATTGTGGATGAGGTTTATGTCCAGTGTTAAATTTATTAAACGATAAATATTTCTTAAAGTAACTGTTCCTTCCCTACACTCAAAGCTTAATATCAGGAACCTCAATGTAAAAATATTTTTTTATAGAATTTAAGTGCAACAGTAGAGCTTATTTGAGCTTTACGGATGCCTTTGGCGTTTAGCGACGTGACCGCAGGCTAATATGGTGCGCATGCAGCTTTTACCATCGGTTAAGAGCTTTTAGCAAAAATCACGTTTGCTCCGCGCGATATTCAGCTGTAAGCTGCCGACTGAAAGCTATATGTGGATGGAACAGCTTACGTGAAAGCTCTTGTTTTTTCTTTCAGAATTTGAAGAGTTGGGAAAAAAATAGAGGAGATGTGAAAAGACTAATATAAATATTTCTACTATATTGATAATTAAAATAAGATGTACTGTTTACAATTATGTTATTCTTCTTTATCAACCCATATACGCCCACTGCTGAGCACGGGTCTCCTCTACCATTGAGAGGGTTTAGGTTTTTATATTATTAAAATAAATAATTAATATCTGTTACATGAGACTCATTCATGTTCACTTATTTCGTTGCCATCACAGGATAGAGTAGAGTACGGGTAGAGTTTATTCTTTCGGTTCATAATTTTTTGCTACTACAATACACCAAACCCCACACGAAGATACGAGTATTGTGTCGTAGATATCAGAAACTACGCTCTCACAAACACCCAGACCCGACACAAATATGTATACACAAACATTTATCTCGGTACGGGAACTGAACTAACGGCCTCTACTTTCGCAAGATGTTACCTAGCCAACTGAACTGTGAATAAGCAGGTGTTTGATATGCCCATTATTTTATATGGTATATCTAAGTAAATTATTGAATATCTTAGTCGGTAGTCGCATTTCTCATTAAGTTGAATATTGATTAATAAAAGTATTGTAACTACCCGACTACTTGTTGCAATTAGTGGGGATAGCAGACCCTTATAAAAGCATGCTCGATCGCAACGACAGACAGTTCGTGTCTGGTAGTGGCCATGGCTGGAGCAGTATTATAAAATGACTAAGATAAGTATATCTCCTTATTTATATAGCTTCCTTATGCTGTTAGCCATAATAGTATATTGTACATAACGATAATGGAAAATATATTATATTATATGTATATTGTAATATTGTAAATATTGTAAATAATATTGTAATAAAACAATGGACTATACTTACTGAATATCATTTATGAGGATTCCCATTTACCTTGGATATATAGTAATATACCTAAATTTATAAACATAGATGTATCTTATGAATTTAACATAGGCATAAAATATATACCCGACAAATTGTGATAGTCTCGCCCCGTTTTATAAGACTATCTACCCTAACCTATGTAGAAACATTATATATGTGCTCTTATGTACAGCGTGTGTGATTTAATATTCTCTTTATAAACTAACACCATCCTCAAAGAATCAACTGTTAAGTCTCTGTACAATAATAGCACGTAAACGGGTGTGCCCACGTAAAGCCGAAGTATAAGCCGAGTTTTAAATGCAGGGCTTTGTGTAAGCCCCGCGGTGGCTTGGACTCGTGAAATGTTAAGATTAAGCGCTTTCTTTATCTCGTTGCATCGGACACTGCGCTGTCTGGCGATCTTTGTTATTTAACTGTAACATCGAGTGGCAAATGTTTTATACGTTTAAAAATACGTAGTAAAATATAGGTATACAATTGTACATATATACTTTCTACCAGTGGCGTGCCTAGGGTGTCAAACTAAGGCAAGCCCAGATGTTTATTTAGTAGCAGCATTTTTTTTTTGGTACGTAGGACTAATAAATACCTACCGGTTAGTACTCACATTCACGTTTATAGCGTTATTTTATAAATAAACAATTGTTAAGTTCGTTATTCGGAACTATGTAAGGCAAGTCGGGCTTCTATGGAAGTACCGCCACTGCTTCTACCACATTTAACACATTATATAAGGTAAAAATTAATCACCTTGGAACTTGATTAAAAGTGAGTCTATGTTATAAATGTGGACAATTATCATCATGATCCCACATACGACCTACTGCTGAGCACGGACTTAATCCACAACTGAGAGGTCTTATTCCACCAAGCTTGTGCGGTTTTACGGACTACATACCTCAGACATTCCTAATAATTTTAGGGTGTGCAGATTTCCTCACGATGATTTTCTTCGTCGCTAAAGGCAGTGTTGGGCAAGTTTTAATTAAACTAACAATTAAAAATTAACAATTAATTAGTTGTTAACTGCAGTGACAGCAATTAACAACTAATTAATTAATAATCATGGTTTTATACGATTAACAATTGATCAATTGTTAGTTATTTTACGAAAAAAAAATTAAAAGTTAACAATTAACAATTATTTTTTTTATCAAGTATTTTTACTAACACTTGAATTAACAAGGGTATATGTATCTGGTTGTAGAACCGGACCACCATTTTGAACAAAATTTGCAAAAAATTAATTTTTAGTTTTAATTATTTCATCAATCAATTAAAAAAATAATTGTAACACGCAATTAAATGTTTAATTGCAATTAATTTAATTGCAATTAATTTTTTAGTCAATTGATTAGTTCAATTAAAAGTTAATTGATTAATGCCCAACACTGGCTAAAGGTGATAAATTCATTGTGAATACACACAAAACTTCAAAAAAACAGACGTGCGAGCCTGGGGCTTGAAACCGCGACCGAGATACTCGACTGCCTCCCTAAACCTCGAGGCCATTACACCATAAAATTAATAAACAAATTCAATATATAAAACCACTTGTCTGACTGTGCGTTGCACTAGAAATCGATGGTAAGTCCTCCCGTAGACTACGCTTAGAATTAATGAGCGCAGATCGCTCTTTCGCGGCCACTCTTAATTAATAACTAATGAACTTCAGGCTTCTTCGGCTTGAGAACAACCCTATGTTTTCTTATATATACAGTCGAAAGTTACTTAGTATTTATCAGGGTTTTAGGGGACTTATAGGCAGGCAGTCTTAAGCTTAAAAATTCTGGCAATACATGTCAGACTTTGAATAAATATTATTTGTATTGTGGCTTTGATATGACTGTTTTAAAACACATATAGAAGATAGATAAACGCTGTACCTAAAAAAAATTCAATACAAAAATTCATTCCGGGAATCAAACCTGAGACCTCTAAATCACACAACTTACACTTACACTGCAACAACCACAATAACTACGACGCACCTATTAAAATATCAATCACACTTTACTTCATTTACACTGAAAAGTTAAATCATTTCCATATTACCATATTATTTAACCAACTACCCTCAAAAGGACGAGACCTTGGCCTCAAAGGCCTCGTAGCCTCAAGTACTCCACAAACAGATCCACCACTTGAGTTTGAACTTTTTTCATTCCGCCGCACTCCCCGTGGCCTCTTGAATTACTTTTTTCGGCCCCGGGCTAAGGACTTGGCTGTATCCACTTTACGGAGTTTTTAACTTGTACTATTTGTGGCGGGAACCGTTTGCATTTATATATGACTTTGTAAGATTTTTTATGAGGTAAGTGATGGGTGATGATTTTTATGATAATTATAATAATTTATGTGTACAAAAATACTCTTAGGCAGATGCTTTCCTCGACTAACGAAGTCAATAATTAAGAAGAAAGCCATTACATACATTTTGATGAATTGAAATCAATCCCCGAAACTTCTAAGGTGATATTTTATTTTCCTCCATCTTGATATCCTGTTATCTAATAGTTTATAATATAAAATCAATTATTTATCTAGAATATGTGAATTAAGACTCTTCAGCAAAAACACTCAACGATCTAAATAGCTTATAGCTACGAGGCTTGTGGCGTTATGTAATGTTTGACGAATGCAGGCCCTAAAGTTTCCTCAAAGTCAGTCTCACAACGATGATTCCTTTATGAGTGTCCATGCCTGACCACTTCACATCAATTATCTCAAAAAAAAACTATCACAACACATTTCGAAATAAACGATACATTCCTGTTAGCAAACATTCTGCTGATTCTCCACACAACAGCTACTCAAACAAAGACGTCTCAAACACAAGGAGAAATAGCACATTTCAAAAAGTGGAAATCCACAATTTGTAGGTGGGAACGGGGGCGGGCTATGCCGTCGGATGCGAAAGTTTACGGACTCCGGGCGGCCGTCTCGTTGGATTTTTACGTAGGTATCCCACGGAGACATCGCGCCGGCGACTTGCCTCATTTGTACCCCACGTAGAACTCAGAGAGGGGTAGATGTACCCTGTCTTTTTTTTTCGTAATGCAAAACCTACGTCTTTTAATTTCATTGTTAGCTTGTATGCACTCAAGGGATATCATTAAAATATTATACTGTTTCTTTATACAAACACCCACGTGTTTATTATTGAAATGAGGATGACACTAATCATCATCATCATCATCGTCAGCCAATCTCGGTCCACTGCTGGACATAGGCCTCCCCCAATGACTTCCACCGGGATCGGTCGGATCGCTGACTGACACTAATGAATCCACACAAAAAGTAATATTTATTTATTAGAATTTTGAACAAGCTATTTTATTCTGCCTCATAAAATTATTTATTTTTATTATTCAAGGAGGATGTAAGATCTTCTACATAAATTTTTCGCGCAGGACATAAATTTGTCGCGAAGTCCAAGTTTTGATCCCAGAAATTCAGAAAATTCCGTTTTAAAAAATCCTCAGCTGTAAGACAATTAATATATGACAGAACATGTCTATTTTTCTTTTCCTACTGTATTCCTCTAATTTCCTAGTAAAGGTAACCAAATTCCTCCAAGATTTTCTATCACCTCTAAAAATTCCAAATACTACGTACAAATAAGCAGTCGGTTTTGTACGAGGAGCGAAGTTGCAAAACGTGCTTTCGTCGCCCATATTTCGCGGCAAGCTGATATTAAGCCCCACGCGATACTGGCACTGTTATGTTCAAATTATTGCTTAAACGTGACAGGTTACTGGAGTATTGGTAGCTGGTAAATTGACTGTTGAAGGGATGAATGAAGCTAGAATAATTTCATAAACTTATGCAATACGGGAAATCACTCAATACTGTGACAATTTCGCTAACAATGATATGAGTTTAAATATTTTTTTTATTAATTTATTTATTATGCTCTGCTTTACAAACAACCCAATAAGGTAGTGTCACAGATGACGGCCTTATCACCATCGGCGATTTTTTCAAGATGCCTATTTATTTGATACTTGAGAGATCAGAAGCATAGAAATAAATATCGTGCAAGTACACCCTTCTACCCTCTTCAAACTAACATTTATCTTTTAAAAGTGCTCGCGAGAAGGGATTCCAAAATCATTTTTTAAAAAGCATCGTTCAGTTTACGTGTCGTTGACGTTACGTGCTCGTCCCAAGACTATCCAAACTAGAGATAATTTTGTTAGTCTAGACGCAATTGAGTCTGACGTAGTAAATTAAAAGAAATTGACTAGATGTGAGAGACCTGACGAGTTACATGAACAAAATAATGGAGAGAACAAAATAAATACTAATTCCAAAGTTAACTCGATGACGATAACACTAACACTGAAGAGTTATGAGACTGCACTGAGAAAAGTTCTGTTTAAAACCTTAATTCTCAAGGGAGAAACGAAATTGTTTTGGTGAGAATATGTATGTTTGAAAAATTGTGAGAGAAATACGTTATAAGCGGTAATACAGACAATTTTTTAAAAGTGTAAAAAAACGGTGACCGAAAACTAAAAAAATAGTTAATTAAGAAAACGACAAAAAAAATATTTTTTGGAAATTTTCTAGTCTTTATACTTTTTAATGATCGTAACTATTACCTGTTCCAGTCTTCGATAATTATTTAAGATCCGATGAATTTCATTTAGAATACAAACACCTAAGATGAAGGTTACCTCTAATACTTGTTTCTAACACATGCTATCTAGTTTTTTTTTCATTTTGCGAACTGTTCTTCGCATTATTACTTGCACTAAAATTCATTAGTCTGATGTCGTTACTAAAGCTTGAGAATTTCATTCAAAAACTAAAATCTGTTAACATTTTCTCGAAGACATTATCTTGGAATTCCAAAAAAATAGGTTTCAGTTATCAAGGGCTTAATGTTACTACGAACTTAGTACTGCCCTTATCACGTCTCACTGATGCAAACTTCATTACGAATCCAATTTGGTACAAGTATTACGAAAATATTACGTTTCGAAATGTAAAGATATTCTTATATTTTTCTTGATGTCATTTTATATTAGCTAGACATTTTGAGTCAACTAAAATGCAATTTGTTGTTTTTATATATATAAGAATTATTTCATAAGACCAAGTAATAATTACTGTAACGAAATAAATATTAAAATCGAAGCTTGCAAACGCTAGGCTACACATCAGGTCTCAAGCCCGATCCAACTGTAGATTTTAATGTGTCAACAAATTTAAATTAACCTATTTACACTGATAAATTATGGAGTAAATTGAATTTGTGTACAGTCGACTGAGTTATTATGGATAATATAAAGACTTGTACGAGTCGGAAAAATAAAATCACATAAAAATCGTCATTATAATCTGTAAACATAACTTTTTTAAATCTTAAATCGACGTGACATTTAGAAATCATTACTTACTTTTAGGTTTATTTTTAAACATTTTATTTTAAGTTCCAAAAGTTTTCTTGAAATTTTATCACTGTTTTAATTTTACGACCCTTAAAATTTGGTCTTAAAATATTTCTGTAGTATGTCATAAAAATATATAACACTAATAAAATTGTATCTAAGAATGTTATTACAATTTTATTTTACTATCAACACGATGAACTTATCAGAACAATATACATGGATAATATCGCAGTCTTCAGATATAAACAATGACAATGAGACCCTTCATCAACCCATATACGCCCACTGCTGAGCACGGGTCTCCTCTACCATTGAGAGGGTTTAGGCCATAGTCCACCACGCTGGCCTAGTGCGGGTTGGCGGACTACACACCTAAGAAATTCCTAAGAACTTTTAAGTGTGCAGGTTTCATCACGATGTTTTCCTTCACCGTTAAAGCAAGTGATAATTCAATTTTGAATACACACATAACTTCGAAAAGTCAGAGGTGTGTGCATGGGGTTCGAACCCGCGACCGCCGAGATTCTCGACCGCGCGCCTAAATCTCGAGGCCATCACTGTTCAATGAAAAACCAATGAAACCCTAAATACCTTTAAAAATACTTACATGCACCACCGCTCCCAAGCACGTAACACTACACCGCAATCACTCCTCCAATCTTTCAAGCATATATATATTTCCTTTGAGATTCGCTGAAATTAAAACACCGCGGACACTTTGCGAGAAAAAATGATCTGTCATAACCCTCCCGCATTCGAAACACGTAGGAATGAGGAAAATATTCCGCTCACAACGGGCCCTAAGGACCGGCCGAGCTAACGCCGATACGGTATCAAGCGGCCCGGCTCTTGAGAGTTAAAATTTGGCGCCTTACCCCGCATTGGGATGGAAATAAGTGTAAATATTCTTTTATTGTTGTATTTATCAACTGTGTTGGTACGTGCGTTTTAAGAGTATAAAGTTCGATATTTAAAATCGAGGTTGGAAAATGAGTTAAGTATGGTAGAATAAGGGAGCAGCCTACTAGATTTTGTCGTGCGCATTTTAAATATCGGTCCAGCTATTAAGAATTTCATATCTATACTAATATTATAAAGCTGAAGAGTTTGTTTGTTTGTTTGTTTGAACGCTAGGATCTCAGGAACTACTAAACCGATTTGAAAAATTCTTTCACTGTTAGATAGCATATTTATCGCGGAAGGTTATAGGCTATATAACATCACGCTACGACCAATAGGAGCGGAGCAGCAATAAAGAATGTTTCAAAATCGGGGACTTTTTTCCTTTTTGTGAGCTTCCGCTGCGTACGCTGCAGAAACGGTTAAAGTTTCGCTAAAATAATGTTTGAGAAAAATGTTCCTCTTTAAAAATTCTAAAAAAAAGTCCGCGACAGCATATGTCTATCTTTTAAGGTTGGCTCACTATAACGTTTTTTATTCTAACCAAATTAATTTTAAATAAAGCATTATTTGTGAAGGTGTTTTTACAAACATGATATTAATCCTTATCCAAATAAATACGTTATTCATTACAAGTATTTAATACAAAATAAATTTGTCCTTTACATAATTTGATTTCAATGAGTATCTTAGAAGATATCGCAGTTTCAAAATAATGATCAAGCGCGCAATAATGATACTCAAGGCGTCGAACGGTTACGGTTTCACGTTGAAACAATTTGACCGATTTGTATGATTTTTGTATATTTAAGTAAAATAAAGTAAAAAACTACAACTGCGGAGTAAAATACTACAACTTATTTTCTTTCTGAACCCAACCCTGTAGTCCACGCAGACGGAGTTGCGGGCAAAAGCTAGTTAAAAATATAATAACACTGCTTCAATGCGGCAATTAAAAACCAGATATTTAGATAACACAATTGACATTCATGTTGCCGTTTTCCAGACTCTGTGATGCCACTTACACGTTATTTGTCACTTGGCTTAACCCAAAAATCAACCCCGGGAGCTCTAGATCCTACGGTACATACTTGAGTCCCGCAGCCTGAAAAAATCGAGTTATTATACTCTCTCTACCTATTCCAACCCCATTTCCATTGGAGTTCTCTCTTCTCGTCATTCTTCGCCAGATAGTTCTGTTCTAAGTCGTCGAGATATTAATATAGGCTATCACTAGGTTTAGTGGAGACATTACACTATGCATAACCAGGTTAGTTATAAAAGGAACGAATTTTCAAAAATAATATTCATCATCATTAACAGCCTTTGTCCACCATTTAGGCCTCTCCTAGGTACGACATTGAACTCGATCTTCGGCCCTCCATATCCATCTGCCAGCCATCTTGGAATATCGTCACCCCACCTAGCCAGACCTCGTCCAACACCAAAAATAACATTCTTCTTCTTCTTCATCAACCCATATACGCCCACTGCTGAGCACGGGTCTCCTCTACCATTGAGAGGGTTTAGGCCATAGTCCACCACGCTGGCCTAGTGCGGGTTGGCGGACTACACACCTAAGAAATTCCTAAGAAATTTTTAGGTGTGCAGCTTTCATCACGATGTTTTCCTTCACCGTTAAAGCAAGTGATAATTCAATTTGAATACACACATAACTTCGAAAAATCAGAGGTGTGTGCCTGGGGTTCGAACCCGCGACCGCCGAGATTCTCGACCGCGCGCCTAAACCTCGAGGCCATCACTGAACAAAAATAACATTACATATTCTAAATCCCAGCAAAAGTTTTCGAAAAAGACGGTCCAAAATTCAAGAAACAAAAGATTTCAAACGAGGAACTGAAATGCACGTGAAAGTCCAGATAAGAATTTTCCATTTAATGCAAACGTAGATAAGCGCCACGTGTGATGCTCGGAGTCGTGTCGCGCACTGAAGCGTCGCGAACTCGTGACGGGACGGCGACACCTTGAGCTGGAGAACTCACGCGGAATTACAACTGAATTGTTTTGTAAAATTTTAAAAATTATATGAGTATTTTGGTGTATTGTTTTGTCATTTATCGTGAAATGAAAAATAAAATGTAAATATATGAGGTAATATTAAATTTGATCGGAAGTAGCAATGGCAGGGCATATAGAACTAACGGCCACTTTGGACTTCTATCCTACAAGGTGGACTGACAATGTAACAAAAATTGCGGGAACCGCTTGATGCAAGCCGCATTTGAGACAACGCTTTAGAAACCGTTGGAGGTCTGTGTCCACCAGAGGACGACTGTCAGCTGATGATTATCATTAAATTTGACAAAATAAGATTACAAATAAAGAATATTTGACTTTTCAATATATACCTTCACTAACAACTACCTCGTAGCCGCGTTTATGGAATTTCATGAGGGTATTTTTCTGTTTAAAAAATAGATACTTTCAAAACAAACAGATACTTCATCCATAACATTAGAAGCAATACAGACTTTCAACTTGAGCCACATCAACATGATCTACCAACCAAAAACTGTTACATAACCTATCAACGAACCAATAAAATTCATCATTCAAACCAATACATCACTCAGCCAACACACACTCCAGACGCCCAACACAACCAATTCCGTTCTAATTCGTAAGGAACACATGTTTAGCGAACAATATAAATCCACAAAACATTGTTTAGTGCAAGAATAAATGAATGTGTTCCCAGTGAAACGGCTAACTCTCCGCTGGAATAGCTGTGCGCGCTATACATTTGCCGACGACAAGTTGTACTATTGGAACTCACTAGGCCACTATGATGTGATATGAAGCAGTGATGGTCTCGAGGTTAATAAGATGTATAATAAAAATTAAACATCGTTGTAATGTAATGTACATAATAAGAATATTAGGAACAAATTGACAGCCCCGTGGCGCAGTTGGCTAGACACCAGCTTGCGAAACGAGAGGCCGCGGGTTCGATCCCCGCACCGAGACAAATGTTTGTGTGATCCACAAATAATTGTTTCGGGTCTCGGTGTTTGTGAGACCGAAAAGTCTCTCGTAGTTTCTGATACCCACGACACAAGACTCGTATCTTAGTGTGGGGTCAGGACTATGTATGTGACTGTTGGGTGTATTTATTTATTTATTTAAATGTAATCTTGTATTTACAACATGGAACTCGTCTCTGGAAAATTAATAACTTATTTTTAGGGCAATGCATGTGCTTTTATAACAAACTCACAGAAGGTATTAGGGAGCTCCTTTGAAAAAGTTTAAAGACTTATTTTTGGAAGGGTAAGACAATGCCGATTATGTGGGATACAGTGACTTCATCATCATCATTAACGTAACATAAGTCTAGAGATATCGATCCCCGGATCCCGAAGCCCGGGATCCCGGTCATATTTTAGTCCCGAAATTTTCGGGATTGAATTCAATAAATCCCGGGATTTTCGGGATTGATATATTTATAATAAAAGTCAATAAAAATGTGCTTTCTAAAATCATTAAACAAAAAATTACTCTTTATGGGGCTAGTTTTACACAAGGCTATAATTTGTATAGACCTATAAAAATTTATTGACGATCCCTCCAACTTCCATCGAACCTGAACGCGCTTTTTTCGCTTTTACATATTTCTGCCACAAATTAAGAAGTATCCTTTCGGATGAGGCGTTGGATGCGTTGTTATTTCTAAGATTTTATTTTCGTGGCTTAAATAAATAATTTATAGTTCCTATATTTGATTTAAAATACATAGATCTCTTTTTCATAGCCTTTTTTATAGTATAATGGCGTTTCTTTGTTTAGGCTCAATTTGGTAATTTTATCAGAAGAAATTATAATTTTGTTTTATTTTTGAATATTTAAGTAAAGATTTAAAATATAAGATTGATTTTAATGTTTTATTTTATTTTTGTTAACACTTTTTATTACTAATACAATCCTGGGACTATCCCGGGATCACTGGATTAACTGTTGATAATCCCGAAATCCCGGATTACAAAATTCGACCGGGATCAAATCCTCTACATACGTCCCACTCCTGGGCAGGGACCTCTACTACTGAGAGGCTTTCGGCCTTAGTTTGCCACGATAGCCTTGTGAGGATTGGCAGACTAAACACCTATAAATGCTTAAGAAGGTTTTTCGCGGGCATGTTTTATCACTAGATTTTGTTTCACCGTTAAAAGAAAAATGAAATGATATAATTCATTGCAAATACACAACGTAACGGGATTTCAATTTGTTCACTCCTCCTAATATTTGCTTCATAAATTTATTTTTAAAAACATACGCTACCGTATTATTTACAAATAAATAAATTATAAATAAACCCAACAGTCACACACATAGTCCTGACCCCACATGAAGATTCAAGTCTTGTGTCGTGGGTATCAGAAACTACGAGAGACTTCTCGGTCTCACAAACACCCAGACCTGAAACAAATATTTGTGGATCACACAAACATTTGTCTCGGTGCGGGGATCGAACCCGCAGCCGCTCGTTTCGCAAGCTGGTGTCTAGCCAACTGCGCCACGGGGCTGTCAAATTTGACTACTAACCATACAATACTACATTTAAATTGTCTCTAACCAAAACTCACACAATCTCACCTGTTTCTCGCACCTGCGTTTCATCCAAGCGAGTTATAATAGTAGCGGCACGCGTATTAGAAAGTGCATTAGTCGCTTGAACAACTTTAATGCTCGTCGCCATAAACATTCGCTAGCCTCTGATATATTTATGCTGCACGCAAATTGCTCCTTTTAATCCTTTGACCACTTAGAACGATTGTGTCTTTATTCGCTTGCACGCTTTTCTGCGAGATTTATAAACAGTTAAACTATATGATTTGTTTTTTACAATTTTTGCTTTGTTATGTAAGGTGACTGCTATGGGGCTAGCGGCACCTACATGTTCCGTGCGATCTGGATGTCTCGAGTTCGATATTCGTTTCGGGTAATGTTTTATTGGATTTTTCCACTAAGAAATAGTAATATCCCAAAGTTTGGATATGTGCCCTAAATACTTCACAAGGATTGAACCTTAAATGTGTACGTTAGCAAGTCTGTATGTAATATGTTACTTACATATATGTAGTATGTATGTACTTTGTACCTATGACCATTACATAAAGGAAGCCCAAAACCAAATTGATATATTTTATCCGCATACCTAGTATCTCTTTAATATAAAATGAACAACAGTAACAGAATTTACCTAACTTGTTCCAATACTCTCGATCAGTTCTCTGATACGGCGGAGTCATTATGGTGCGGTAATTAACGAGCCTCAAGGGACCCAGCGTGGATTCGAAGCTAGAACTAATGGACTAAGGAACGCTGTATTAGTTATGAATCAAAATTGGTTTAATTGAGTTGTCATCTGAATTATAAAAAGGGAAGTAACGAACACTTAGAGTGGATTGAGAATCGATATTTTGGGCAGTTCGATGGAAGCCTGATCGTCCGTCCAATTAAGGTTTGTGTTAGTGTCACACAATCCTCCGTTTTTTGCTTAGGAACAAAATACTTTAGATAAACTGATGAGAAAAGTTCTTTATTCCGTATATTGTGGATGCTAAATATGTTCTTTGCTATTCATTCAATAATTACAATTAAACAATACTATGAATTATGGGCGTTGAACCAACAATAATTGATTAGGTTTTACTTCAGATTTTCTTGAAAATTAAAAACAGATGTGACAAAACGTTTACAAAAAGCTGACTCGAACCACCATCCTTTCGGTTAACAGCCGAACGCGCTAACCCATTGCGCTACGGAGGCTAATGTACTTGTGGATACTCTTAACAAAAGTAAAATCCACTAAAACGTAAGAGATATAAAACTACTTGTTTTTTTCCAAAGAACAATTTCAACTTGATGTGACCAAAACGTATTACGCAAGGCATCAACATCCATAATAGGTACATAAAATTACAAGCTCTTATCCCAAGAGATATGGAAGGGTGCACTGAACCCACGTTTCCTTGATTATTAAGTTTACCTAGGGCCAAGTATGTTGATTGTTACTTAGCACATTTAGACACAATTCTATTTCTAAGAACTTTCTTGCGGAATAATTCACAGTCAACCATTTAATCTAAATCTGAGAGACTCTTGGCTCCTCTCAATGACACGCACATACGTATCTACCCGCATCAGTGGCAGGACATCCATAAGAGCCCTAAAGTGTTTCACGTTAATTTGTAACGTCTAGTTATCATCATCATTCTCCTGCCCTGATCCCAATTCTTGTTTGGGGTCGGCGCAGCATGTTTTGTCCTTCCTTCCTGTGTGGAAGGACAAAACATGCTGCATAAAAGTTTTGGCCGATGTTTTACGGCCGACCGCCTGCCTGACGCCAACCCTCCTTGGGAATTTCTGTTTTAAAGGGAATGGTGTGGGGATAGCGTGTGTTTGGGTGCAGGTTATTGCGGGAAAGGATATTTGGCCTGATGGTAAGGATGCTACAGTCCCGGATAAGGAAGTATTAGGAGACTGTAACAGCTCGGGGGGCCCAGCTCGCGTACTCGTAGCCCAGTTCCATGATTGGCTAGATCAATGGAAAAGGTATCCCCTGACCAAAATAAGTTATAAGTGATTATTTTGTATCAATATACATACTCTCATTTACTCGTAAATGACAAGTCGCTTTTGTTGAATATAGATTTAAAAATATTTTTCGGTATTGCGTAAGGCTTTTAGGCTTTCAAGCTTCTATAGTTCGACAGGCATAATTACTCGTATCACGGGACCACAGGGCAGTCATTATATGCTTTGTATCTTAACAATACTGGTGAACATACACACAGATGAGATAGAAAAATAGCTCGTATTTTTTTCCGAACCAGGAAAGATATCGCGCCAGACGGTGGAATCTAAACAAAATCTGTCAATCACACGTCCACGTACTCGATTTGGACGCAAACGACATAAAACATTCCGTTTTCAGTACAACCGCTCGCTGCGAAGCATAGGCGGTGAGCTGCGGCGATTTTTAAAACACCTTTTCTTTCGACGACTTGTGGTAAAAAGTTAAATATAGATAATCATTTATATATCATTCTATACTTTCCTGGATCGTGCCTTAAGAAATATGTCCTTAATTAAGGACCAAGACGCTATAAATTAAGTGCATATATTATGTAATTAGATGCGCCTGGCCCATCGCCATTAAAATATTTTCAAAAATGGCAGTTAGGCATAGAAAGATAAGAATTAGCCCAGTTGTATTTTTAAAGTGCTAAACATTTTCTCTTAATTTACATAACAGTAACATATTTATTTTAAATAAAATATTTGCAGCTTCTTTTACACAACCCTTTAGCCTTACAGCTTAATCGCTCCCGCTTCATCCTATGCCTCAGCCTAGGTCCATGTTCGCAGCCTACGCAGATAGCACGCAAAGTCGAAACGCGCTCGGGACGCGCATAACGAATGTCCAAACACCGAATAGCTGATGAACAATTTGCATACGTGAATCGGTATAAACTACCGTCGCCATGGCTCGCGTGCGTAACAGGACAAATCTACGTAGGTACAAGTGCTCACTATTACAAGGTTCTATTTTACAATTTGAGCACGTTTAGTTATCAATACCACGGTGTTCTATGAGTTAAATAAGTGCTAAAATTGTAACATTGTGTAATCCATATTGCATAAAATTCATCAATTTTAATTCTTTAATGACATATTTCTCGTGATGTTATAGGTAAGTTATAAAGAAAATATACTTGGATTCTACTTGAATTTAGGTTTGTGCCTCATATTTGCACGCGATTCAAAATTAATATTTATGAAATAACAAACAAAACTGCAAAATAAATTGAAAGTACATCCATTCATGTTGGAAACTCTTCTTTGAAAGAAATCTTATGTCTAACAAAAGAAGTTCTCTTCCTTCTTATATTAGTATTACTTTGGGGTATCAAATGGTAGAACGAATTAGTACTATTAGACGAAATTTTAAAAGACATGAGAATAAATAATGCAACCATAGAGGGTAGAATAAATCTCAAGGAGAATAACACTTTTTGAGATATAAGGCTAACTATGGACCTAGGTATATCTCCATGTAAACTTAAACTCAAAGTCCACCAAAATCATAAACAAATGTTCACCCTAGCCTAGAGAGGCGGCCGGCACGCTTTCATTGATTGAAATGTCCTGCGTTCGGACGCACTACAGCCCAGGTTTTTTTCTACACACGAGAAAAAAAATAAAAAAGCCAACATAAAAAATACGCCGGGCAAAAACAATACAGCTCATGTTTTATTTCTCAACTCTGATCCAGGATTTGGAAGAGGTATCAAGCGTTAAAGTATAAGCCCATTACGGAAATATCCCGATTGAATAACCTGGAAGATT
Source organism: Cephonodes hylas (assembly GCA_030295005.1). Classification (NCBI taxonomy): domain Eukaryota; kingdom Metazoa; phylum Arthropoda; class Insecta; order Lepidoptera; family Sphingidae; genus Cephonodes; species Cephonodes hylas. The sequence continues at coordinate 13,894,897 of AP025364.1, forward strand.
TGCGGGATCATTTCTGAGTAATGTCGAAGATAAGTTGGAGATATCAGGATTTTAAAATTGTATGATTTTTAGGGAGAACCTATGAAAGTGTTATATAATTTAGAACAGTGATGCGGGGTTCGAAAACAGAAACCTTCAAATTGATTACAGATTACTTCACAACACTAGATATCTAAGATAATTTTTGAGAAAGACTCTCATAGCTCAAAAAATCAACCTTGGATTTGAATCTGTATCATACTACAATGCCAATATCAAAAGTAGGAAGCTTTCACAGATTTCATGGAAAAGCATACAAAGGTTTTTGTCCTTTGATGGTTCATTATCAGCCAATTTACGACCCACTAAGGGGCTCGGACCTCCTCTACAACTTAGAGGATTTTAGGTCTTTCGCACGATAATTTGTATGATCCACAATCATTTGTTTCTGGTGTGGGTATTTGTGAGATCGAAAAGCCTCTCATTTTCTGATACCCACGACACAGGACTTGAATCTTAGTGTGGGGTCAAAACTATGTATCTGACTATGTTATATTTTATGGCTAGAAATCATTTATAAATCCTCCATGCAAAACTATACAAAAGTATATTTATCCTGCGACAGTAACGTGTAGAAACCATTTCGCATCACAGGGTTATGTTTATCGCAGTACGCTCTCCGTTCGCTCCAGCATTTTCACGCACAACAATTTTTCCATCGGTCGGTTATCGATGAGCATCTATTTGTACGGACGGGTCGCGCCATGACCCGAATCGGCTCGTTCCAGTCTAGGAGTCGAAAACTTCACTATATAATGACATGTTAGGTACTCTCGGGCATTTATTTCTGTACTAAAATATAGTAGAGCCAGTAAGGTTAATGTTTTATGTAATTTGGCAACTGATATTAGGCACTTTAAACATATTCAAAGAAATTGCTGATGAAAAACTAAATGATTATTAACCAGGTCTAGAATTGAACACGAAAACCTTTAATGGCTCTCTGCGATTTGGTACTATTCTATACTTAACCTTAAAGTTAATACAACCTTACACAAGCTAATCCAGCTTTCGCAATTATTCGTTGCGTAGATAAATAAATAAATAAATACACCCAACAGTCACATACATAGCTCTGACCCCACACTAGGTTACAAGACCTGTGTCGTGGGTATCAGACACTACGAGAGACTTTTTCGGTCTCACAAACACCCAGACCCGAAACAAATATTTATGGTTCACACAAACATTTGTCTTGGTGCGGGGATCTTACCCGCGGCCTCTCGTTTCGCAAGCTGGTGTCTAGCCAACTGCGCCACGGGGGCTATCAAAAACTGATCACCTGTGTAATTTCTATTTTATAAAACTGTTTATTCAATTGTCCATCTCTACACTGCAGGTTGTCTATCTAAGACAGCCTCGTTCCTCTTATGTCATGAAAAGAATTAAAATATTTACTTTTTCTTTAAGTAATTATTACACCATAGAATTTGAAATCCTACTAGCCGAAAATCAGAGTCACTGCAAAAAAACGATAGATAATAAAACCACGATAATGTCTAGCTCCTGGCACACGCTACCGGCCAGTCCGGTGGCCCAGCCGGCGCAATATCCGGCCGGTGAACGGCTTGCTCCGGCGTCATCCGGAAATTTCATCAAATCTGCCCAAACACCCCCTTTTTGATAACATATTCAACTAATTCACTATTAACACGGATTTGTGAGGAATTGTAATTACAAGCTTGAATAACCTTCGTCTTATCTATTTATCTACGTGGCGCTAAAAAAGAAATTGTTTTACAAATAGGAAGGCTTAATCTACCACCTTCATGGTCTATTGCAGGTCTAAGATGTCTTTAAATCTTTCTCGTTTTCGTCTAAACATTTCTAAATATGGACATACCACGTATCCAAATAATAGATATAATGTCAAAAATATTTTCGGCGAACAGGGAATCGAACCCAGTAATTCTCGATTGCACATCAATTTACGCCACGGTTCAAGGCAGTTACTTAAGTGTGCATCATCATCTTCATCAGCCAATATTCGTCCACTGCTGGACATAGGCCTCCCCCAATGACCTCCACCGCGAACGGTCGGAAGCCGCCTGCAGCCAGCGACGCCCTGCGACCTTGCGAAGTGTGCATAGGTTTCTTATTTTCAGTATGAGTAATCACAAGTGCATCAGCCTCCGTGGCGCAATGGGTTAGCGCGTTCGGCTGTTAACCGAAAGGTTGGTGGTTCGAGTCCACCCGGGGGCGACTTTTTGAATACACTACTTATCTTTTGTTATTTTTTTTAAAGGCGAGAGCGTAGATACGTAAAATAGTTATGAAAAAAATATTTTGAAACTGCCATTTGAAATTAAGTGCGCAGAAATTAAGTTTCATTGAGAATCGCCGTACAATCTTTAAAGAATTATATAGTACGAACGAGTATGTTTAATGGTTGGAGCTGTCGTCTTTTCAATTATTTTTTTATATCCTACCTAAGCTTACTAATACTATGGTCACTACCATTACTAGGTAATCTTAACATTACTGTGATAAAGATAGCACTTCAAAGAAATCAAAAGCAATTGAATAAGCATACTTTATAAATTATAATACATCTACCATGAAGGTCACTTTACAGAAGATTCCTTACCCCATCTCACCTAGCCACGTCAGTCGACCAAGCTCCGCATACAAATAAGCTATTAGCTCCAACTAACAGCACCTCTCGGTAAAAACAACAATTTGAGCGTCTGAGGCGGCCAATTGAAGCGTATTCAACGTACCGTCGAAGAAAATTGGACGTAATCTGTAACGCCGCAGTTTCAGCTGAAATACGACCCGGTAGGATCGTAAGCGCCACAATCGACGCCCCCTATACTTTGTTACACTGTTTTTGTTCATAGACTAAATATATATATTGCAGAACCGACTAGGCTGATGATAGTTCGAAAAACCAGAGAAAACTATGTAAATATTATATACACATGTACATATTGAATTCTATTTGAACAACACTGTGCTTTTTTTAGTGCGGTGTTGACGAAAGGACTCGAACCAGTAACATTTCAGTAACAGCCAAACGCATTTCGTAACGGGTAACGTGTTTGTAATCGTCGTGGTTATTGCCTCTGTTAGTTTTCGATCACGGACTTTGTACAAGTAAATAAAAGAAATTAAAATTAATTCATAAAATTATGGATATTTCCTTTGTGAAGATACAAGTCCAAACTCTACCCGGGGCCTTAAATGTGGTGCGGAATAAAAAAGCTGTTCGCCCCCGGGTGGACTCGAACCACCAACCTTTCGGTTAACAGCCGAACGCGCTAACCCATTGCGCCACGGAGGCTAACGTACTTGTGCTAAATCTTGACGAAAATGCATAGCTATTCCTTATTCTTAAATTCAATACTTAACGTAAACCTTTATTTATCAATAGCAATTTAATAAATGAGAATATCCTAAATTTACGAATAACGCAAGCTGTACTTCAGCGGTCAGTCTCTTCTCTCCGCTTATCGTTTTATATCGATCCATAAAGACCCATTTCCATAAATGTACTTGGAAAAGCATATTTTTGAATAACCAATGTTACATAATTTTCGTCATTTCATTTGATACGAATATGATTTCTACCTACAAGCGTGAGACGTGTCGCATCTGCCCACAAAACAATCCCTAATCTATGCTGAATGGCGCAAAACGGTTAATATTCATGACATTCTGCGGGCGGAGAGTGAAATTGGTTCGCATTTTTTATGTCTACCGGCAATCCACTCGCTGGAGGAAGCTCTCCTCTTAACAACGCACTCCTTCCATTGACACTTCTGCGATTTTGCTTATCTGTTTAAGTGTTTTATGTGTTTGAAGCGTTACTCAAATGGCATTGTCTTGTTATGTTGATGTTTGTTACTGCAAGCTACTGTGGAGGAAATGAAGGAAGATTTCCATAAGAGAATGGCAGCTTTTGAAGATGAATTACAGAAGTCCACTTCTTCATCACCGGGGATTGCCACGCTAGCTGCTGAATTCACAACCTACAGGACCTTCATTACCAAAACGCTCATGTTACTGCAGCAACAAATTGAAGCTTTATCTCAGAGTGTGGATAATATTGAGATGCACCGACGTCGCAAAATTTTACTTTTCCATGGGGTCGCTGAAGTCCAAGATGAGACTACCGAACAAGTGGTAATGGATGTTGTCGTAAAGAAAATCGGCCTCTCCAATTTTAAAGTTGAAGACATAAGTCGTTGCCACAGAATGGGTCGACCTACGTCAGACAAGAAACCCCGTCCCATTTTGGTCAAGCTGTTGAATACTGATACGCGGAACAGTATCTGGTTTAATAAAATCAAATTGAAGGGCTCCGGAGTGACACTATCTGAGTTCCTTACGAAGAGTCGTCACGACATCTTCATGGCTGCCCGTGACATGTTTGGCATCAATAAGTCTTGGACCAAGGATGGTAACATTTTTGTGTTCAGTGGCGGCGCTCGACATCGTGTGGTATCTATCAACCAGCTCTCTCAGATACCAGTAGACTCAATTAAGCCTGCTCCTGCGACGAAACCTGCTACTGCAGTTAAAACCAGACGTGGTGCGACCTCGAAGAAGTAACTGTTTTTCGTTTTTTTCTTATATACTGTTTTTGTGTTTTAGTTGTTACGATTAGTGCTTAGGATTTTTACTGATATGCCTCGTTTTTTAATTTGTTTAGATAGTTCTTACTTCTCAATCGGCTTTTTAATTTTACTGATATGTTTGTAAACAAAACATATAAATATTCTACCTTCGAGGCAATCCTTGAATCTGACAGATGACATGTGTCAATTGTATTTTAATTTTTGACGCAAAGGGCGAAGGCATACAGCCTATTGAGACATTTTTTTGTGTTGATGCTATATTATTGTCTTTACTTGCCAACTGCGTAATTTAGTATTGTCCTGTTATTATTTGTAATTATTATTATTTTTTTTTTGTATTTATAATCTAGTTAGTTAGTTAGGCACTTTTATATTACGTTATGTTTGTTTTTTTTCTTGCATTCACAACCTTGCTTAAAATCATATTTAAAAAATTATAATACTTCGCCCTTGGCTAAATAATCCTAACTCTATTTTATTATGTATTATTATGTTCTCTTGCATTTGTTTGCAACAAATGTTGTGTGTATGTTAATCATTATTATATTGATTCTTTGAGCGTTCCATTACACGCAACCGGCAGATGGATGTTTAGGATTTTGTTGTACTTTTCAGTAGGAAATTATTACTTATTATTTTTTTTTATTACTATTATCTACTTTTTATTTATATATATATTTTAATTACCAATATTTATAATATTCATTTATTAATTTTATTCTAGTTTTATATCTTATTTTGCAAAATATTATTATTTTACTTACTATGTCTTCTATAGGCGAAAACAATGATAGTGATGATTATCTGTCAGCTTGCAGTGACGACAGCTTTGTCAGTATTCCTTCTCTTTCTGAAACACTCTCTTATCAGTTTTCTGGCGTACCCAAGAATTTTAATGTAATTCACTTAAATGCTCAAAGTATTCCGGCCCATTTCCCCGATATGCTGGCAAGTTTTGACTGTACTTATATACACGCTATCCTGGTTTCTGAATCTTGGCTGAAACCGTGTCTTAACTCTACGACTTATACACTTCCTGGGTTCCACCTCATCAGGAATGATCGCACGGCACGAGTGGGCGGCGGAGTTGCCATCTATCTCCGCACTTATATTCCTTATTCTATAGTAAGCATGTCACCACAGCCTCCGCCCATCAATGCCGGTGAGCATTTATTCCTGGAGGTGGAATTTTCACGTCAAAAACTTCTTCTGGGTGTGTACTACTGTCCATCTCTTCGTATCGACTTCTTTTCTTCTCTTGAAATCCTTCTTGAAAATCTGGTCCCTTCGTACAGTCAAACCATAATCATGGGTGACTTTAATACCTGTCTCCTTAAAAATGACCACAGATCCACCTCCCTCCTAAATGTTGTCCACTCTTGTAATCTTTCCTATCTCCCACTCTCTGCCACTCATCATTCTCCAAACTGCACTCCATCTCTCCTTGATCTTATCTTTGTTTCCTCCACTGACCATGTCACTAGATATGGTCAGTGTTCTGCTGATAATTTTTCCTTTCACGACTTACTGTATCTTTCTTATCGTATCCGTCCTCCCAAACCCTTCTGTAAAACTCTATTGCAACGTAATTTTCGGGGTATGAGTGTTGCTGATCTCTGTAACGATGCTAAAAATATTGACTGGAGTTCTCTCTTTGGTGCTGAGTGTATCAACACCAAGGTTAAGATCTTTACGGATAACCTCACGAAACTGTATGATTCTCATGCTCCCCTTCGTTTAATAAAACTTAAACATCTTCCTGCACCTTGGCTTACACCTGAAATAAAAAATCTTCTTGATAAAAAAGCGCAGGCTAAGTCGAGGTTCAAACGTCGACCTAGTGAAACAAACTGGCAAAAATACGTGGCTATTCGGAATCACAGCAGTAAGGTGTGTAGGAATGCTCAACGCCGACACATTCACAGCTCTGTAGAAAACGGAGATCCAGCGAGAGTCTGGAAATTTCTTCGATCACTAGGAGTCGGAAAATCAAAACAAAACAACCTTTCAAAAAACATTGATTTAAACTCCTTAAACCTTCATTTCTCAGCTCCGTCCATGTGTAATCAGGCGGTAAAAGTTAACACTTTAAAACAAATTTCGCTCCGTAAAACTCCTGATTTTTCTCCTTTTGTCTTCAAACAATTTGCTAGTTGTGATGTTAAGAGAGCCATTATGCAGATCACATCTAACGCGACCGGTAGTGACTGTGTCAGCCGTAACATGATCCTTCCTATCCTTGATGAAATCCTACCCATAATTTGCCACTTACTGAACCATTCCATTCTGTCCAATTCCTTCCCTACCGCATGGAAAGATGCTCATATAATCCCTATTGCCAAGAAAAATAATGCATCCACCTTTTCCGATTTCCGACCCATATCCATCCTGCCCTTTCTTTCCAAAGTCCTTGAGCGTCTTGTCCATGCACAACTGAGCGATTACCTATCCAAAAACAATCTACTGAATCCTTTACAATCCGGTTTTCGCTCAGGGCACAGTACGACTACCACCCTAATACATGTTACGGATGATATCAGGTCTGGCATGGAGGAGGGTAAGCTGACTGTCTTGGCTTTACTTGACTTCAGCAATGCCTTCAACACCGTTGATCTGGATATCCTAATTAGTATTTTGAGCTCTCTTAACATATCTCCAACGGCAGTTGAATGGTTTCATACATACCTGTTCGGTCGCCGGCAGAGAATTTGTGTTGAAGATAGATTTTCTTCTTGGAATAATACATCTGCTGGCGTACCCCAGGGCGGCGTGCTGTCTCCTCTACTTTTCGCAATATTTATTAACTCAATCAGTCTCCATCTTCGCTCATCCTACCACCTTTATGCTGATGATCTCCAGATATACGCGCAAGCCACCATTGAACGTATTAACGAAGCAGTTTCTACGGTTAACAGTGATATAGCACATATCTGTGAATGGAGTAGATCCCATGGTTTAATGGTTAACCCATCCAAGACACAAGCTATTATAATAGGTAGCCCTAGAATGGTAGCCAAATTGAACTGGTCCGGTTTGCCCGCGGTGTCTTGTGATGGTGTCAAAATTCCATACAGTGATACCGTAAAAAACCTTGGTTTGCACCTCGACAGATCCTTGTCCTGGGGTCCACAGCTCCGTGAGGTTAGCCGTAGGCTTTTTGCTTCTGCCAGATCCTTGCAGAGATTACGCAACTTTCTGCCCCTTACCACTAAAATTGCGCTTGCACAATCACTTCTTCTCCCCACCCTTGATTATGCGGATGTCAGCTATCTAGATCTCACTGAAGAACAATTAAACAAACTTGAGCGTCTCCAGAATTTCTGCATTAGATTCATATTTGGTTTGCGCAAATATGATCACGTTTCCGAATTTCGCACTCAGCTCAAGTGGTTATCTATTCGATTTCGCCGGAATACCCACGTTCTCTCTCTTCTTTATAACATACTTTTTAATCCTGCTACTCCTTTCTACCTTAAATCTCGTTTTCAGTTTCTACACGACTCTCATTCTAAATCCTTGAGGTCGTCAGATAATTTAAAACTTAAAACGCCTGTGCACTCTAGTATATTTGTGGACAGTTCTTTTACCGTCCAAGCTACTAGACTATGGAACGCGCTCCCAGTGTCAATAAGAAGAGCTAAGTCACTGCCATCTTTTAAAAAACTACTTAAAGACTATTACTTGTCCTGCTAATTGAAGGCATATGTCTTGTATGTTAGTGTGTATGTATGTATGTATGTATTTATTTATATATTTATGTAACTATGTATGTTTATGTATATTTACTTAGATATATTTGTTTTCTTTTTTGTATTTATTCTTACATTTTTATTAACGATATGTCTTTTATTTATGTAGTACACCTCAACTACCTTTCATTTCTCTTCCTGCAAATCCATGCCTGTTTGGTTGCCTGTAAGAGATCGCCTTGCGCGATAAGGCCGCCCATTGTACTCTACTCATCTTCTGTACTCCTTAGTTTAAGTGTTGTGTGTACAATAAAGTTTAAATAAATAAATAAATAAATAAATATGTGCTTAGCTCCAATATGTACCGGGAGTTTTTGTTGCTTATAGCTTTTACTTTGTATCGTATATTGTTGAGTATTTGAGATTGTATAAAAAAAGGAAGTGTATGTATGTGATGAAATGCAGAAAAATGGACCTGATTTTGCTTTTAATGCTTATGATAAATGAAGATATCAGAAACATAACAAACTATATTTGTCAGCTGCGAAGGCCGATGTGCCTAAAAGTAGGAGTGAAAGTCAGCGTTACAAATCTGTGTATAATTTTATGGGATCTCCGCCCGACTAGAAATCTATCCGGCCTTTATATTTTGTACTGACTGCAATATGACCGCACTAGACCCACTAGACCTCTGTCAAGAGAGTATACCATCTGGCCAGAGATTCATTATGTTCGGTAACGTGTTGTCGGGCCATTCCCCATTATTAATTTGAAGGTTTTTTGAGGTAACCTTCTTTAAATAATTTAATTAATCCTACCTACCCAACTTGTGAGTCCACCTTAAGGAAATCGCAGGCAAAAACAACAAATTTAGCTAATTATAAATTCTGCCATGACATTCATAACAAAACTATTTAGGAGATTCATTAACATCGTGTTTAATTACTTCCCCTTTCATACTTCAGACACTTACTAATCGCCCCATCCGCTCAAACAAGACGGCCCATAAATCCATCCGCCTTATGCCGGTTAATTTTTAATTCCTCGCGGCACGACCGCCCGCCGCCGCGGTCGAACCGAGACTGATGAGTTTCGGCCGCGCGGCGGACCGCACTGCTCTGTTTCTCGGACTACCCTCATTTGTTGACTTGTAAGTTTTAAATTAGAGGTATCGCCGAGGATGCTAGGGGTCCAAACAACGTTTATAAATAAGTGTGAGTGCGTCCTTAATCATGTTGTTCCCGCGGTGATTTTGTACGTGTCGATTGGGTTGTGGTTTCTTATTTGTTTCAGCTTTGTGCAAATTAATTTATTCGTACGATTGGCTTTGTAGGTCTTGCAAAACGTGATAGAGTTTATGCGTTCTTTATAGGTAACAAAATTTATTAGGAGTATCTATCTAGCGATACGGAGACTGGAAATGTGAATCGTAAGGTACTACAGACTTCCACCCTATTTTGTACTTAAATGCTGGAGAAATGCATCATTTTTTACCCAAAATTAGTGATCGATAGCAACGATAAATTCCTTACCGCTTTGACACACATTTCCCCAACTGGAAGCAATTAATAAAGACAAATTACATCTGTTATACTAATTAATATTTCGCTATTCCAATAACGTGAGCTACAGTCTGTTTGACAAGAGCGTGTACGGCAAAACTCGGGAATGAATTGGGATAAAAAATAGAAAAAAATACACTCATTATACATGATATAGACAATGATGCTTTATTATTAATAACTTGTCCAGTCGCCTCCATTATCAATAATTGACTGGAGTCTTCGAGGCATACTTTCTACTAATTTTATTGCATAATCCAGGGACAAAGACCTCCAAATAAGTCTAATTTCACGAACTAATCGTTTTAAAGTCCATATTTTCTTTCCTCGAAGCTTCAACTTCATGAGTGCCCAAACATTTTCTATTGGATTTGCATCCGGCGACTGTGATGGCCAATCTAGTACTTCAACGTCATTCTCTTGTTTCCACGCTGTACAAAGACGACTCCGATGTTTCGGGTCATTGTCTTCTTGCAATAGCCAATATATGTTTTTCCTTTTAAACCACTTTTGAGCAGATGGTAATAAAGCCATTTGATATATTTTGACCATTTTAGCTGCATTTAAATTACCTGTAAATATGTGCAAGGTACCAAATCCCTGTTTTGAAAAACAACCCCAAACGTGCACTTTCACCGGATGTTTAACGGTCCGCTGGATGAATTTATTGGCGTGGGTACACCAGGTATGAGTGATAGAAGAACGTGCCCAAAAAGAAGCTTCGTCCGAAAAAATTACATTGTCCCAATCCCGGTCCAAATGTTCCTGCGCCCAAGTGAGTCTCTTTTTAACATGATTTTCCGACAGTAGCGGTTTCTTTATTATGCTACGAAATTTTACATCATGAGCCAGTAAACGTCTTCTTATAGTATCACATGACACATTAAGGCCTTTTTTAAGCAAAACCGCTTGACCACCACGTAACGATAGGCGAGAATTCTTCTCGAATACCCGTAAAATCATTTTGTCCTCCTTTTTCGTTGTTTTTTGCGTAGAGCCACGATTAGGCAGATCGTCGACATTTTTTACTTCAGAATAGCGTTTCACCCACTTACTAACAAATGTCTTTGACTTTTTCATGTATTTTGCAGCGGCTGCGTATGACATTTTGGGTCCTTTTGGATGCAAACACAAGAACACTGCTTCATAACGTGATGCGTACGTAGCACTCATGACGAAATGCGTCCTCCTCTGACAAAGATCGAACGACAACTGAAACTCTATACACAAAGCATCTGAGGGGAAGGGGCTAGCTACCTGCCAAATTTACAACCAAGCTTCTAGCGGTACCTAAAAAAAAGTTTTGCCGTACACGCTCTTGTCAAACAGACTGTATAACGAAAATTCCTTCAAAAAAATATTTAACGCCAAAAATACGTCAGATAAAACGCAGATTTCATTATAATTTAATTAAAGTTGCCACAACCTGTGTTTAACATTGAAGTTTGATTAAAACATGACAGAATTTTAAGTTTAAATTGCGTTCTCGTAGTGAACGTTAGACGCGGCACTGGAATTTGTTAACTTTGTTTTGTTTACGCTTAATTGTGGATTATGAAATTGTCTGTGTCCGACGGAAATATCTTGTTTAACTATATATCTAAGGGAGAGCCGCGAGTATTCAAAATAAGTACATAAATACACCCAAGAATCATATACTTGTTCTAACTCCACAAGAAAGTCTTGTGTTGTGGGTATCAAAACTACGAGAGATTTTTCAGTAACAAAGACATTTGTCTCAGTTCAGGGATCGAATACGCAGCCTCTCGTTTCTGTGCTGGTGTCCAGGCAATTACCTCAAGGAATAGTTGATGTTGATTATTGGATGATAACACATCACATATTTATGCACGAAGAAAATGTAGAAGTGACTATCGTAACAAAGACGTATTATAAAAACCTCCGCAACTCTCGACTAAATGTTACCTTTCCATGCTCTGAACGACCAAAGCTACAAAAATACTAGTAAATTAATACAAACAACATTATTATTTTGTAGAAAATCCAAGCAAAATGAAGTAAATTTTTAGGAAACGTAAGTATCTATAAAGCGACTCTTATTTTTGGTAGAAAATTTCACAAGTACATTAGCCTCCGTGGCGCAATGGGTTAGCGCGTTCGGCTGTTAACCGAAAGGTTGGTGGTTCGAGTCCACCCGGGGGCGACCAGCTTTTTGAACACATCACATTCCTTATGACGTGGCAACCAATTAGTTACTAGAGTTGGTCTATAGTCTAATTATTTATTGCTGTTAATCGATCGAAATACAAACTTTCAAAGATTTAATAATCTATTTAACAATTAAGAAGTATTTACATCAATAGCCTTCCAAGAAATTCCTTCTTCTAAAATTTCTTTGTGAAAAATGTTAAATGAAAATTAGATGTTTCACTTTTTAATTTAGCTTCGATCACAAGTTATTAAATTCATCTACTACTAAGACTTCTATGGCCCTATGATCTAAACCAGATAGCCTTGTACCAGTAGCGTGCCTAGGGTGTCAAACTAAGGCAAGCCCAAATGTTTATTTTGTAGCAGCATTTTTTTTTTTGGTACGTAGGACTAATAAATAACTACCGGTTAGTACTCACATTCACGTTTATAGCGTTATTTTATAAATAAACAATCGTTAAGTTCGTTATTCGGAACTATGTAAGGCAAGTCGGGTTTTCGGGCTTCTATGGAAGTACCGCCACTGCCTTGTACATACATACACTGACAGACTTCACGAATCTAACAAATTCGTTTCGAAAACTCTGAGACGTACAAGTACCTAAATTTCTTCTAGTATTTCGTCCATAAAAGCCAATCAGCATACAAACAACCTTTCTAACAAACCTTTAAATATCCCCTATCGATATTCAAAAAACGACCGCCAATTTGCAAAACGACAAAATGTGGGATGGGTATCTGTGGTGCGTTGATTAAAAATCCCTATGATTTCTGCGAGATGTTTGTCGAGTCCCGGGTCCCGGCGCCGATGGAACGCACGAGTTAACTTTTTGACCGGGATACCTTCGTAGACGTGACGGGAATGAAGGAGCGATGGTGCGATGGATGGGAGACCAGCGATTGTTAGGGATTAACGAGGTTATTACTATGCAGGCGTCCCACTGCTAAGCACGGGCCTCCTGTGCAAGGGGGTTTTTTGGTCTTAGGCCACAACGCTAACTTAATGCGGATTGACGGACTACACACCTAAGAAATTTCTTAGAATTGATGGGAGTTGCAGGTTACATCACATTTTTTTCCATCACCGTTAATGTACCTACGTGGTAATTATATATGAATAAAGAAATAACTTTGAAGAGTAAGAGATGTGTGCCTGGGTTTTAACTAACTGAGAATAACACTATTTTATCAGAACTAAACAGTTTCGATCATTAAATTAATATGAATATGTTTAAAGCAATTCACGGAATTTTTCGTGACGTTACGTAAAAAACAATGTTCCTTCAATGTTCCTGAGTTAGATATCCCGTTCAAGCAAGATTTTACTGTGTTTTTCCATTCCAAAATTCTCAATATAAGTGCAGAGTCTGGAAAAGTACCTGATTAACAGCAATATCCCACTGCTGAAAGGGAATTCAGAGACATACATTATATGAATATGTTTAGAAAGTATTTTTATCATCATCAGCCCATAAACTCCCCACTTCTGGGCATGAGTCTGTTCTACAACCAAGATAGTTAAGTTTTAATCCTTCAGGCAGTACAGAATGTTTAGCGAGCAATAAAAATCCTCATCTCCCAAATTACGCCACACAGCAGCCACGGAATCCGGTGTGTTTTTTCACTTCGATGATTTTCGGCGAGATCTCTTGTTGATCTGAGAAAGCTGAATTTTGGCCGGAACGTGCTCGCACTCTGTAATGCCCCAGTTTGTTACACCTACCGTTGTTAACACAGAGTTTGGCTTACTGCTATATTTTCCATGTCGTTTGTGTGTTTACGGATTTCGCGTGGTTTTGACGATAAATTTTTGGGTTTAGTTGGCTATATTTGATTGGCTTTTTTCTGATACTGTTTACTGTAACATAGAAGATGTATATATAAATCTGAATTAGAGTAGGGTTTGCTAGTTATTAAGTCCCATATTGAGGGTGAGCATAAATACATTTATCTCTGAGCAGGAATCGAGCACGTGGCCTCGTTTCACAAGCTGGTGTTTATCTAATAGCGCCACTGGGCTGTCGAATATTATAGAAATGAAATAACAATAAGCTATAAAACGTTAATATTCCAATTTGGAATCACTTTGTCTATATCTCATTTGTTAAAACCACCCTTTCAAAAACTATAATTTCGTCATACCAGGCTTAAAATACTCAAATCTCACAGGAATGTTTGAAACGAGCCAGCTCCTCATAAAATGCTAAATTTTCCCTATAATAGTAACGCAGCGCCCTCTACCGGGCGACAGTTTAACTTTTACTACCCCCGTATATTTTTTCCTACACATACCTACTCCCCTAATTTTATTCATAAGAACAGTATTAATGATGAGACGGGTACATCCCGCTCTTGCCAAAGATGAGGAAAGAAGTGCTTAAGAAAAAGTAAAAATTATTCAGACTATTTACAATATCGGCATTAAAACCTAAGTCGTCATCATGAGCCTGCTTCCACTGCTGGGCATGAGCCTCCTCTACTACCGAGAGGGCTTAGGCCTCAGTCCACCACGCTGGCCTAGTGAAGGTAGTAGCGTACACAGCTAAGAAAGAACCTTCAATTACATTCAAAGTTCCTAGATCTGTTTTTCCTAAAATTTATCAAAATGTCTTCCGTATACCTGTAATATAGTAACATATACAAAAACATACTTTCGCATATCATCATCATCATCATCATCATCAACAGCCTTTCACGTCCACTGTTGGACATAGGCCTCAATTCGCTGTTCGCATATCAATATGACCATATTAATCCTTCCGCATAACATTATTTGTTACATATATAAAATAAGTTACAATGTCTTCTAATGAAACGCATTGTCAAACTATACAGTAAACTCGATTACTTTACAACCGGTGGTAAAGGCGCTTAGTGCTTTATACAATGTAACATATATGTTGCAGGTACAAAAATAATCATACAAAAATGAAAAGGACTGTGTTTTGACCGCTGATGATATTAACCCTTTCAGACCTGAATTCTTTTATTTTCGGTAATCGATCTGAAAAAAATGCCTGCAACTAGGCTAATGTAAATAGATCTAAGGAAAAATAAACAAAAAAATCCTAATTACAAGCTTTTCAAGAAAAATAGCTTTTTCTTTTTGTGTACAAGTGTACATATCCGTCCAACGTAATGAATATATTAGTGTTAAAGGATGTTTATCTATAATGATAAACATTTATTTTACCACTTTTTATTGGGAAATACGAAGCAATATGAAATAACAAATATAAATAATAGTATTCTGTTTATAAAAATTAACAAAAAATGGCTTTTTCTTTGGGTAGATTTAACAAATTGCACCTTAATCAGTCCAAATTAAAACTAAAATCAAAGGCATCAATATTGCATCCTATGCATGAAATGCTAAGAAACAGTTCTTATCGTTAGTTAGGCATAAGTGAACCTTGCATTCTTTGCATTTAATTTGGGTTCTACCCTTGCATCCCGTCGTTTTCCACCATGTTTTCCGATGAGGGGCTTGGGCGCTCATCGTGTGCAGGAAAATGTCCAAAACCATCTCGAGTTATTTTAGCATTAGAATTACCTGGTATTGCTGTATTATCAACTAGATGTAAATTGTTACGCAGCTCAAAAAATTGGTCCTTTGCCATGTTTTTAGTGAACAAGGGAATGCTGATATTTGTTTCCCAATACATTTTCAAACACGGGTACCCAAATATTCCAGTGGCCAAATGAGAGCAAAGAATATTTCTATTTCCTTGGCAGTAGTAGGTTTAAACCTTACTTTATTGGAATATGTTGCGTATAAGTTTGTCATTTCAGCCATAACCTGAAATAATTGCATAAACAGGCACGTATCTGTTTTAATTATCTGCTGGCCTTTCAACTCTGGGATCAATAGCAATGGGTGGAAACCAAGCTTATGAAGTTGTGTTTACTATTTCCTTGTGTCTCCACCTAATACTATGCTTTGGCGTAATGTTCTGTAAAAGCGTATCTTCAGAGGCGGAAGGCACTTCTGGTAAAAAGTTATCACTCATTTCGACCCACGATGACCCAGCGTCTCTATCATCATCATCATCCAAAACTGGGGGGAATATTTCTCGTTGGTTCCGGCTGATGACATCTGCTCCCTTTTGGACAACTGGATTCGGATTCGGACGTCATCAGAAGATAATTCTACATCAGAAAGGCAACCTTCTTTCAGTGCTCTAATAGCGTCGCACGAAAACATAATAATTACATAATTTAAATTTTTATCTGAAAATAACATTAACATAATTCGTAAAATCAAAAGCAAAAAGTTTCACCATTCAATAACAATTATAATTTATTTTAATAATACCTACGATGTGCAACAACAAATAAGAAATACATCGTATGCGCCAGATGTGTACATTTGAGTACAAATATAAAAATCACGAAAATTTGTATAAAAATAACTAAAACCAACAACATGTATGTAAAATATGACCACGACAATATAACACATCGACCTATAAATATTTCATTACATATACTTTAATATTTTCTATTTTTTAGATATAAAAAAATTTACTTACCTGCACAATGCAAACTTCGGTCGACTACTGGTCATAAATTGCCAAAAACTGCCAATAAACGCCAAGAAATGGCGTCAGGAGTATCGTTTTCGGTAGTTTATTATGTGAACTAATTAACACAACCGTTTTTAGTTGCAAAGAATGTGAAATTAATACTTAAATATTTTTTTACATTATATGTGTACAATTGTGTACGCCAGGTCTGAAAGGGTTAAAGCAGCGATGGCTTAAAACTAACGATTGAAAAGTACTTCAGTAGGTACCGCACTAATCATTTATTACAGCCACAATTTTATGCTTGAATTTAACGTCCTACCATACCTCGTAGCCCAATGTGGACACAGGCATTTCGTGAAAATACTTAGAGACCAACATACCGCAACTTTCACAGTTCTACTTAACACTATCATTCCCTTGGGGTTAGAACGATGCTACCTCGTTTCGATGATGACTGACAATTATTCCACAGACAATGTCATTATAACGATAACACATAACACACGAATATTATACAACTGAGCCAACGAGAATAATGAAGAGATTCTCTGTCTCTCATCAACCCATACACGTCCCACCCCTTGAGAGGGTTCAGGCCAGTCCACCACGCCGGCCTAGTGCGTGTTGGCGGACTACACGCCTAAGAAGTTTCCTAAGATTTTTTAAATTTCCAGGTTTCATCACGATGTTTTAGTTCACCGTTAAAGCAAGTGATAATTTATTGTGTACACACAATAACTTCGAAAAGTCAAAGGCGTGAACGTGGTGGCGTGGTTTGAAACCGCTACCGGCGAGATTCTCGATCGCGCACGTAAAACGCGAGGCCATCACTGCTTTTTTCTCGAGGCCATGGTGAGAAAAGCAAGGAACCATGTTCCAAACGCGCATTCTAAACGATCAAAAGTGTCTTATCTCAAAAAGCACCGGTCAGACGCTCGCTGGAATAAATTTAAAACCGCGAGAAACCGGAGTGACCAAGGGCTTTACACAACGCCGACTTACCCTTACATTTCCTACTTTTAAACCCAGTTATTATTTGGAAATTACCTTTTTGATAGTACCTTTGGGAACCTTGGTATAGGCTAACAAGATCTTAATATTCATTTGTAAGATTCTCCTTCACTGAATCTCCAACACGTAGTCGTGTCACGGACACCGTAGTCTTGAAATTATAAGTATTTTTCTAACAACTCAATATTAATCATTTTCACTTTGATCTAAATTCTAATCAATACTTTTTACAATCAATTTTAGACATATTAACATTTTGAGTGTCTAAATAATTATCAGTGCCATCTGTTGGCTTAGTTCCAAACTACTTACTCTTTAAAAAGATAACTTAGAATGAAGTCAAGTATTTTCTGACAAAAAACATAGATGGCGCTTGAATAAATGTATGCTTGTTTTGTATTTTTTTATTGCTTAAATCAATCAATAATTTTAAATATGTAATAACATCGATATGTTGAATTAACTATCGACGTTACCTAAATGTGGACTAAAAGATATAAAAAATATTTAAGTAAATTATTTTAATTTTACAAAAAAAAACATTTTTATTGTAATAACTAAAATAAACAAGTTAAACATTTCAAAATTTTGTTTTATGTTCTTTTTTATTTAAAAATACCATTATTGTTTTAATTGCATTTAATGTCATTAAATAAGTTTAAGTTTCATGACTGATTACAATTTATATTGTTATTTAGTACTAACTTAATAAAGTTAAGTAAATGTATTATAGCTTTAAGTTCTGTTACTTAGAAATAAGCAAAAGTTGTAATTGTGATCCTGGAAGGCTGCTAGTTCTTATAGCACAGGGTTTCCCTATTATAAGGACCAGCCGTACCCTACTGCCTACTACCGTACCTATTTTTTATTGTTGCACATTCTATACTTATTTTAACCTATTTTTTAATTGTAACATACTATCATGAAAATAATACCGTTCTGTATATTAAATAATAAGTCCTTAAAAAAATTGCCGAATCGATATAAAAATAAATGCGTTTTTTTTACTTTAAATAATAAATATTAATTTTGAAACATGATTTAAAAAAATATAAATCAAAATAATGGTAAAGAAGAGCCACAGATCACGACCGTGACAGGACTCGAACCTGCAATCTTCGGATCCGAAGTCCGACGCCTTATCCATTAGGCCACACGGTCTACATGAGAGATATCCAAATTCTAATACTGTTTAAAAATGCTATCAATTTATATCAAATTGATAACTACACAACTAACAAAATATTATTTAAGTATTACTTCAATATTGTCTTTTAATTAAACTAGGGTACATTAAATAAATTCAATGCATAATATATTTTTTCTGCAATTTATTAACGGATTATGTTAATTATGTTTAAGTTTTGCGCATTATTTATTTGTATCTGATGTCATTTTATTAATCTTTCATTCAAATTAATAAAAAAAAAAATAAACTAATTTTACGCGCTTATAACCATTCGACGATTTCAACTAGTTAATTGAGGGTTTTTCAAAAAAGGTTTTATTTCAATAACAGAAACAAACAATGTGCCAAAACAAATACCTTTTATGTGATAAGTGTGCTAGTTTCTTGTCGCAAATTGAGTCAATTTTAGTAATATTTTTTAGACAAATTTTGTGGCGAACCTCTATCCTTCGATTGACGAATCCCTAGGAGTTCCCGTACCACACTTTGAGAACACTGGCCTAGGGAGTGCCTAGCCATGATATCATAGATGGCACTCACAAATATAATACCAAATATTTTTTTATTGCAGTTTATTTATTCGACTTCAAGCGTAGATGGCCTCGGGATTTAGCTCAAAATTTTCCATCCATCCATTCCATTTTGCCGTTATTGTTATAACAATTATTATTTTCAGATAATTAATAGACGTAACATCGAGACTAGCAGCTTAAATCAAGAGGTAACGAACTGTGAGTGAAGATATCCACCTTAGAATTATCCCGTCAGACTTGATTATGTGAATGTAATGGATATAGGAATTTTATTTTTTTTTTTATCGTGATGACTTGCAATGTGTATGAAATGTACACATAATAAAGTAAAACATAGACACATATACACGCGCATTTATATTTAATGTATTTTTTTTTAAACTAGGCACATTTATTCGTTTTGGCTTAGTTTGTTATTTAACTTACCAAATAATTTACGTGTATTTTTTATTCATCATTGCTTTTTTTGTAATTGTAATTATCACGGATGACGTCATGGAACAAAAATATAAACATGCGTATTGCCATCTATGTAAAATATAAGAAACTAAGAATTCAGATGTATAATTTATCAGACCATTTCTTGTTCAAGTTCAGATATATTGCACTAGATGGCGCTAGAAAGAAGTAATGTATATTACACTTCTTGTCGCTAGATGTCACTACATTCATCTTTTGTTTACATAGTATGAAATTTTTAATAACTAAGATATTTTAGAAATACAATAGTTTCATAAGCATGTTTTTTACTGAAAATTTATTAAACTAATTAAGAATGATGATTTATCCCTACAATTCTTATATACATTCTAAAAAAAAAATACCTTTTAAATTTGGAAATATATAGTTTTCTTTTTTCTCTACGCAACAAACCAAATCCTGCAGGTACACTCCCGGCCAAAATCATTATCGAAACGGTCCACTCCGCCATGGCACCAGCGGAGACCGTCTTGAGTGGCAATTTGCCCAGCCCGGGAAACACTCAGACGAATGTGTTTGCCCCTTAGTGTACGTGCCCTCAACTTAACGACAACTTGGCAATTTTGCCATTTTCGAGTGCCCCTGCTCACGGCCACAAGTGTATTTAGCTAATAGCGATTAGGGATACCTGTTATGGGCTGTATTTATCCAACCGTTGTATGTTGGGGCTGCGTGGTGTTTAGTTGTATTCTAATTTCTTTTACTAGGGCAAAGAAGAGTAGGTATATAGTATAGAGCCTATACTGTATGGAATCTTATACTGCATTAAATGTTTTGTCACTTTTTTTGCGGTTTAATTTTAGTATTTTAAGCTTAAACATTAGCATCTTACACAAGCAAGGGTTTTCTATATCAAAGACATTACTTAGAGCCAGAAGCTGATAACTTCATAAGTGTAAATAAAATACCCGAACAACATCCGCAAAATTATAACAACAAAGATGTTCTTCCGTTACGAATTAGATTACTTAGAAGCATTTTCAATATAACCAGAAATTATTCATATTACTCTATGAACAAGCTTGGGTTTACTTGACATCACCTTAAAGAAACAAAACCCAACTAGGTGCGACAATAAACTTGGCTAAAAAGGGCGATGCAAGATTTTCAGCACACAGGATTAAACATCGTTACTAAAGAAGCAAGATAATCGACACGTGGACTCTTCAAAAATGCATTCGTTGCAATTTGACAGTGATGTCATACAATACGAATTACGATAAATAAATAAATACACCCAACAGTCACACACATAGTCCTGACCCCACACTAAGATACGAGTCTTGGTTCGTGGGTATCAGAAACTACGAGAGACTTTTCGGTCTCACAAACACCCAGACCCGACACAAATATTTGTGGATCACACAAACATTTGTCTCGGTGCGGGGATCGAACCCGCGGCCGTTCGTTTCGCAAGCTGGTGTCTAGCCAACTGCGCCACGGGGCTGTCAATACTATTGTACACAGTTATCAGTGTACAAAGATACAAGTATTCAAGTTTGAAAAGTCGTACACGCGATGTTAAAGTCACCTTTCCTTTTTCTCTTTTAGAGACAGTGTAATACTTCTTTCTTGAACAATACCAATAGGAATTTATACGGATTAATTAATCACGGGATTGTAATATCTGTTAATTTAATTGGAGAGCGAATTCGAGACAAAAGTCAGTTCTGTCATAAATCATGAAGATTCTATTTATCTCACAATACATCAGGTATATACCTTGTCAATATCATACCGTATAAAATATAAATTTATAACAAATGATATCCAAAAGTAAGTAATTTATATTTGGAAGCCGCTAATAGTACCTTTATTGTAGTTTTACTTAATTATGATTGATTATATGATTAAAAACTATGGTGGCGAAATCAAACTTATAAACGCATATTGGATTTATTGTTTTTGTTAATTAATGAATTAAAAACAATACTCTATTAGGGAATACCGTTAAAGGTGAGTTTCCAGGTATATTTCTCATTAACAAATATCTTTTACAATAATACCTAATTATAAATATAGCCTTACGAATGTATAAGGTATCAATGTAGCAACAGTCTCACATCTATATAAAATATAGATGTTAACTGTAGGAATAATATAACTAGGAATAGTTTGGTGTGTTATTTAACCATGAAAAATTACTAGACGAATACGAACGTAATTTGACATCCAGATGTTTTCAAACCTGGATCAATGCGCATGTTTATCAAATGACATGACGAACATTTCCGATTTCCAAAAAGGTTACCAAAAAAAGTTTCTATTTCACAATCTAAACCTCATACTGTCTGCAAAACACGTACAAAAGGCTACCAATCAGATTTTTACCTAAAAACAAGTGAATTTCCATGGTATAGCCACACCTCCCGCCGCTTGCGAACATCCAGCCCACACAATAGGCCCCAATACGCCACACAAAGGCGGACAAAGGGTGCAAGCGTCTTCCCATTGTGAGGGACAATGAGACCCCGCCCATAACAAAAGGCGGTATTGTTTCATCTCTCACACAACATGTTTCATTGGCCGAGCAACGTCTAAGAAAACTTTTTTTACAACCCACACTCATGCCGTTTTATCCCTTATTGTAAAGATGTACAGACCAATTTCCGATGCGGTGGGTGGCAGATGGTTTTAATCGACCAGTACTATAAATAACGTTTGATATTCTAGCCCCTTGTTTCCCTTTAATAGGTAATTTTAGAAGGCTTTTTTTGGTAAGGTAGTAGTCATTTGTCTGGTTGCGCAGATGCATTCGAATGAGTAATATATTCCTTACGTTAATAAGTTTGTGTGTGGAAAGATAATATATAAGGATATCGGAAAGATATTTTTTAAAGCAAAGGATGTATAAATATAGAATAAAGTTTTTAAGACTTTATATGTACCTGTGTATTATTGTCTCACAATTAATTTTTGGAATAGTTTTTCACCAACGATTACATTATCATGTGTTTGACACAGCCGCTCCTTAGTAGTTCGGATAGGACATTTAAGAGACTTTTATAAATCTATGGCAATCGACAGCAGCCCTTCAGTTTTGTTCGAAACCTTTATCATTAGTCGTGTGATCGCAGTAGAATTAATTATGAATTGATGACAAACAAGCGGCGACACTCGTCCCCATACGAAATGCTGTCTATATCCCTACTTATCTTATTTTGCTGTTCTACGTAGGGAATGCAATCCCGATCCCGCGAGATCGGGATCCCGAGTAATTTTTCCGAGATTGACGGGATTGAGCGGCAGTAGTCAGGATTTATTTTAGTGTGGAGGAACAAGGGGGCGATTTTTGCAGTTTTCATATATTTGCTTCGCCACGCTATTGCCAACCAGTGTTGAGTCGGAGAGGGCATTCTCTGCAGCGCGATACATTGCAAAGGACATTAGATGCCGTTTAGCAGATGATACTATTATTTGGTACCCTTTGTTTTTTAAGTAGTCTTTTTCAAAATCACTCGTTTTTGGTAACTACTTCCTAATTCCTTTGAAATATGTTTATTATTTTTATTACCTAATTTACCTACCTATGTTAATTTCCTTAAAACCTGATAACTATTTTTGGTTGGTAAGATTAAAGAATAAAGGCTTTTATTTTCATTCGAGTAATATTTATAAGTAATTGTTAGTGGCAATTCATTCCACAGACGTGCAGCATGGACTTTAAAAGAATTATTAAGAAATTTGGTGCTATGCTGAAGAATTTCAAGTGTTAAATTTTCTGAGGAACTAAGCGGTCGTGCATGTGTAGCGCTTAGAAAACGGAACCTATTTTTAAGATAACGGGGAGCAGTACGATTGAATAAAATTTGAAAAAGTAGCAAAAGAATACGAGTATTCCGGCGAAGGCGCATAGATACCCACTTGAGTTTATCACGAAATTCAGAGTCGTGGTCTAGTTTTAATATGTAAATTTAGTTAACCTCACTATCACAAACAAGCAGTTATTAGTTTTTTTTAGTCATCCAAATTAATTATTTTTTTTAAACTAGACGGGATCCCGAAAATTCCGGGATCCCGCGGGATCTTAAATTTGCAATCTCGAGTCGGGATTGCATTCCCTAGCTCTACGGTATGTCCTTATAACAGTGGACGTAGATCAAGATCCACAATTCCAAATGTAATGTAAGTAGGTTCTTTAGTTTAAATACGAAAAACCTACAACGCAGTTTAAGCAGATAAGAGCAAACAAAAGATTAAGAAGCTGATACCTACATGGCTCCCTTCTTATTTACCTTTATTCTACCTCTGTGTCGTTTTTCAAGTTTTTCGTCCACCTAAGTTTAAAACGTGCGTTTATACTATAAGGAGTGGTACCTATACCTGAATGTACATTTAAGTATATACCTATGTATCATCATCAACCCATATACGCCCACTGCTGAGCACGGGTCTCCTCTACCATTGAGAGGGTTTTAGGCCATAGTCCGCCACGTTGGCCTAGTGCGGGTTGGTGGTCTACACACCGAAGAAATTCCTAAGAACTCTTAGGTGAATATAAACCTATGTATACCTAAATATAAGCGTGTTTTTTTCTATTTCTTTCTTTCTAGAGCTTACTGGGGGGCAGTTAATTCGACTGTATGTTATGAAAGGTTAAGCAAGTCATCAGTTGTTCCGGAGAGGTTTTTTACTTGGGCTTTATCCCACCACACACACACGACTCTAACTCTTGTGTTCAATCGGAGCAACAATATTTAAGGAACCCTAGTTTGCTACAGTCACCCAAAGAAATTAATCACAAATTAAATATGAAGGAGGAGTTGGAAAATAAAGAGTTGGCCACTTTGAGGAGGGCTTATAGAAACGTAAGGTGTAATTCCAACGTAAGATTAGACCTATATATGTATGTTTGTAATATGCATGAAATTTTACAGTAATGGAGATGTCACAAGGAAATTCTTATGTCCATGAAGTCCACCACTGGGTTAGCTTAATGATAAGGCCTAATTTATCTTACTGACGCAGAATATTACTGATCTTTTATTTTTCTATAGTAAAGCGAATCCAAGATGTATTGCGCGCGTTAATTCATAATTAGATTGAACAACAAAACGTGCACGAGTGAATTAATCTATCCAAACGCGGCCGGGAGCACCAATAAAACGTTACAACAATGTGTTGTGTGGTGTGACTGAGAAAGCCGCCAGACACAGATATCGATCGCCGCCGCTCCGACATGTATTGTTGCGGACACATTTCGGAACGTTTTAGTCATCTTACGGCTTTTGTTTTGGGATTTAAACTAAAAAGAGTATGTGGGGAATGAAAATGACTTTTCAGGAACTAGAGGAAGAAAGTTTTTTGTAGGTCTCTGGACAGCTGGGGTGGTACAGCCGTAGAAGCCTGAAAGCTCAGCTTGCTTTACAAAATTATGCATATTTTTTTGTTTTAAGTCTATCTATATATATAAAAGAAAGTCGTTACAACACTTATAACTCAAGATCGGCTGAAGTGATTTGGCTGAAAATTGGTGGAGAGGTAGCTTAGAACCGGGAATAAAACATAGGATACGTTAGGGTAAGTCTGGAAGTAGCTCCTATGATAGAAAATATGAAAGGAAACCGTCTGTCATGGTATGGGCACATTATGAGATGGAATGAATCATTATGTAGGAAAAAAAGGTGATGAATATGAAAGTGGATGGAGTGCGTGACTGAAGATATGAA
The DNA here is from genome assembly GCA_030295005.1 of Cephonodes hylas. Lineage (NCBI taxonomy): Eukaryota > Metazoa > Arthropoda > Insecta > Lepidoptera > Sphingidae > Cephonodes > Cephonodes hylas. The sequence goes on from AP025364.1 coordinate 13,920,350, forward strand.
AAAGAACGGGGTGAATGAAGTCATGACGGCTGACAGGGATGTGTGGAAAAAGAAGAGATACTGTAATGCGCCGACCCCAAGTAATTAATTGGGACCAGGGCAGGGGGAAGATGATATACCTAAGTAATTAAAAATTAAATTTTGTTAATAGGTAACAAGGCATTAACTGGTAGGGCGATACGAAGTTTGCAGGGACAGCTAGTATTAAATAAAATCAATTTGAAATATAAATGAGAATATAGTGGCCTAACAATAAAAGATTATAAACTAGACGTTACCAATTAACATGTAACGCTTTTGGACTTCGATGGAAGTACCGCCACTGATACATAACTGCCTCATCTCATCTTTGCATCACCCTAGGTTCAACTGCAAGAGAATGCCTTAGGCATCAGGTCCACCTATACAACCTTGTGTGAAGTATATACAGGGTGTATTTAGACCGTGACCGAAAACTGAAGCAGGTAATAGTGATAGTGATTACAAACCCCCTGGCATTAAAGAAAATCCCGACAAACAATAAAATTTTTGAGGTTTTCCATACAAACCACATACTTTTAACACCGATGGTTGTATGGAAAACGTCAAATTTTTTTTTTTTTGCGATTTTTTAAATCGCCACTGGGTTTGTGATCACCCTCGCTATTACCTGCCTCAGTTTTCGATCACGGTCTAAATACACCCTGTATATATAAAGGCCACACAAAGTTATAACTTTAAATCAGATCAATGAAGACGATGTTTTGTTTGTAAGTGGAGGAGTTACAAAGTATACGGGGCGATAACATTGCTGTCTTTGTGGCAAAGTCTAGACACAATAGGGTTCAGAGAATACCGACAAGGAAAAAGGTAATGATACTTTTTCTTGTTTGGAAATCTAACCAAGATGTAGTTTCTTATGACCACACACTTGCACTGCGTGATGAAATAAGACGTTGATTAACAGCACTTACAATAAGTTTTACAAAAAACGTAGGAATGAAATGTCATCTCATTCAATACACATAATGTCTTTAATATGGTAATGGTCAATGTCAAGGTATGAAAGTCAGCTACGGAAAAAATAAATCAAAAGTGCTTTCAGCATTAATTAATTAGTTTTGGCGCTATGTGTAAATTTTCATTCTAGCAAATAATTACCTAAATCTTTTAGGTTTGTCTAGGTGCTATCGAATCTATAACCATAATTTATTTTCCTTATGAACGTTCTTCTTCCTTCTTCATCAACCCATATACGCCCACTGCTGAGCACGGGTCTCCTCTACCTTTGGGAGGGTTTAGGCCATAGTCCACCACGCCGGCCTAGTGCGGGTTGGCGGACTACACCTTACAACCTTACCTTACAACAATATAAAACAGGTTCAGTCTCATAATATTTCGAGTGAAATTTTCAACCGTTTTGACCCCTTACATTGAAATTAAGTTCATTTACAATACAAAAATCGATAGTTTCCCCACAGGTTGCGAAGGGGACGGCGCAGGTGTATTGTCGCGTAATGTGGGCCCACACAATGGGACCCGTGGGCCCCGCGCCCCCCGGCCGTACTCTGCGATGCGTGCTCGCAACGGATTTATTAATATTTCATATTAGTATTTAGGTGTACGCGAATTTAATAAGTGAGCAAATATTAAAATACTTTTCAAAGGTGTCGTTCATTCTTTTTGTATCATCCCCCTTTTTGAGGGTTGGCTGGGAGATAAGCAGTGACGCTGTATTAAGTTTTACCCTTTCATATTATGCGGTCTGTGAGCAAGATGCTCTTGTCAGGTGCAACATTCATGGCGGTAAGTGATTTTTTCACAACAGACATATATCGCCTCTATTGACATACTATATATGTTGGTAAAAGTGTTTATTCTCGGTGCTATGAACTTCTAAACTCTGTGTGGAAAAACCGATCTTAATCTTATTATTCGAGATCATCATGTCATTATCACCTCATCGAGGTTCGTCACATAGCTGGGCACCACTAAGGGGCGCGTGACTCTTGTCGACCATAGTCCACCACTTTGCCTGGCAGAATGCACACTTAACAACGTTTAGGTTTCCAGTTTTCACGAAATTTCCCTTCACCATTAAAGTGATAATTCATTCACAAGGGGACCGTTAAACCTGCAGAATTAATTCAAAAACGCACCAAACAAATCCGAAAACGGAATACCTAGTTCCGTTCAAGAACTATATCCATATTTTTAATCAAACCAATTGGCAATTAGGTACGGCGGCGGGGCATTGTGTTGCGAAAACTTTGATTGGCTGGTAGCCCGGCTCTGTGGAATACAGGCCAATTATATTCAATACAAGCGGTCCAATTCAGTGCTTGGAAGTTTTATTGTGGCCTCGCCGACGTCACAGCCAGGCTGGATCAATGGAGCAATAATTAAAACCGCACCGAGACCGTCTTGAGCCCCGCTTTTTAATTAACTCGTTTGTTCTAGCACGGCGAGGTATAATGCCTCTGCTCGGTAATCAATGGCCATCGATAATGTCGAGATGCCGTTGATTAGGTGTACTTTGATGGAACTTTGAGGGTTTTGGCGTGTTTCAGGTTAGTAATGTGGAACAGACAAAGATGAACTGTAGAGAAGATATGCGACGCTGCTATTGTTAATAACGGAAAAGCTTATGAACGCTTTGCCTGATACAGGTCGGTTCTGCTATGTTTGTTGCGCTTCTGCTAATTTATGCGAAATAAACTTCGTAGGTCTCTTTTTGATAAGAAAAGGTATTTTTTTGAACCACCTAGACTTCTATTTCATAAATGTCATATAGGATTTTTTAATTACAAATCAACAGTTAAAACTATTATCTATCTTGAATATCGTAAAAAAGCCTGTCTATAAAACATAGTATATATGAGGCCTATAAAATCAAAGGCAGCTAAATCCAAGTGAGTCAAATATTCAGTAATCTACAAAAATCGATAACTTTGTTTAGGTGGCTATGATATTTTATATTTTAAAAGAGATTTATAAAGAATGTGAATACCACTAAAATCAGAATTTCAAATTATAAAAATACCACAATATTTGAGTACAGACTGAATAAATTTGTATTTAACTGTCTTTGATTCCAACTGGCGTTTAGCTGGTTTTGATTCTACAGGCCTCATATACAATTCATACTGTAAAGCCCGAAACTGTAGTCCAATTTGAATGGTCCCTCAACTTGAGAAGCGATCCCCACTGACATGATACCCACGCATCGTTCTAACAAAACTACCATTTTATTGTGTCTCATATTTGAAAAAAAACTCTACTACTAATCCGACCGAATGGCCATCGTTTATATTTCTAGAAAAAAATATGTCGGTGCCATAAAGATGCCCATTGACACCCCAACACGATTAACAACTGCCGTTTGCCTAATCATTGCAGCTAAAATATAACACCTGCCCATTTACGATGGCAACACTGTAATAAAAAAATAAAAAAGATCATCTATGAAAGGAGAGGAAGTGATAAAAACAGCCAGTGTCCCTACAATTGATGCACCGTCGACTTGACTTTATTTTTTTCTGGCAGTTCATTCACAAAATGGGATGAATTTTTTCGCGTTCCAATTTGGAATGTTTTGAAATACTTTGTTGGTGTATTGGGTTTGGTAGGAACCAATGGTACCACAACAATAGTATTATAGTTCTAACATAATCGCTAAGGCTTGTTTACGTAAAGTATTTTGAATGTTATTGTACAAAATAGCACCTACATTTTAAAGATTTAAATTACAATTCAAAACCATTTCAGATACCCTTAACTATGAATAAATCTTCATTATTTAAGCTCACTGTCTATAACTTATATTTTAAAACAAATGCATTTTACTAATATGGATTTATATGTATTTCATTATTCTTAATTATTAAGAATTGTTTTTATTATTGTCCAAAATAACACCTTTCAAGATCTTCCTTCGACAAATACTTCAAAACGAAACTGGCGGGAACGCGATCCAACATGGCCGCCGGATTGTAAAACGTCAAACTATTATAATAAAAAAGGTCATTGATGGGATGGTGGCAAGGAATTTTCGGCTCCCATGGAGTTTTTTGGCGGTTCCATCGGCGTAACTAAATTGTCCTTGTGGTAAAGAATGTTTATTGATGAGTCAGCACAGGCTTAGCGCGGTAACCGCTATTATTTTTAATGATCGCCGATTGGGTACTTCGACGACTCTTTTATGATATTTTTCGAAGTATATTTTGTTATTAATCATTGCGTTTTAATTAATTAATTATTGAATTCAAATATGGCTCCCTGGCACGGTTGTTGATTAGTAATACCATATAGAATACGTTAAGGTTCTGTTGAATGTGGTTTGTAAATAGATCATAATTATATATTTTTTTAAACTTTATTGTTATATACAGAAAAACTATTGCTGTAATTAGATGCAAGTTAATTAGGGTACCAAAACTATGAGATTATTCAATTGCAAGTAACTTAAGACCAATAAATGTTAAACAAATTTTCCAATTTCATTATCCATCCATTAAAACAGAACAATTATAAACCATCATCACTTTTCAGTATCTTAGCATCTACTTCCAACATCACGAACCTCAAATCAAAAAGAACACCCGTAAATAAACAAATAAAGCCAAACCGTTCCATCTTCGACAACAACAGCCAATTTAAATAAAACATTGAATAACTATGTGGTCATTTAAATACCAAAGAAGTATAAATGCGGGGTGGGGTACAATGGCGGGGTGCGGGGGGGAAGCAATGAAAATTTTAAATTTAATTAATAGCAAGTGGCGTCGTCGCACCGATTACGAGAGGCATTGTGCGCGCCGGGGCCGGCCGCCCCCGCACCGCTACGGGAACCAACATAGACAATGTTCGCGGATAGTCTATGGGCTGGAGAGAAGTAAGGGGCTCGTGTGTAGGGGATAAAAGTGAGTTTTGGTAATGCGGATTTAGTATCATCATTATCAAGCACAATTTAAGACTCGCATCTTAATGTAACTATGTGTGTGACTGTTGGGTGTATTTATTATTTATCAACCCTCTTATCGAACTGAGAGGGTTTAGACCTTCGTCCACCACGCTGGCCTAGTGCGGATTTGCCGACTACTCCCCTGAGTAATTTAAAGGAAATTTTAGGTGTTCTGGTTTCCTCACGATGTTTTCCTTCATTACAAATTATTCCCGGTGCAGATGAAGTGTTATTTGATTTTTTTTCTCTTGAAATGTTTAGCGGCTTAGTTTAATAGACACCGGCTTGTAAAACGAGACGACCTTGTTTCCAAAAATATCGACCATTTTTTCAATTCTGGATATCTGAGATTTAAAACTTCGTAGGTTTTAATACTCCTTCTCCAAGCCTTGTGTCTAGTTATATCACACTAAAAGTGCTTTCGTCACCCAAAGCGTTCTTTCTAAGTGGTTTGTCATTCTCAAAGGCAGAGAATATCCCAAATAGCTGCATGGAACGGGTCCCGTACACCGCTCCCCGAGACGACGCGTTAGGCGTCGCTTTGTTAGGCAAATCGGAGCCGCCTTGCGCCGCGGCTGGCGTGGCTGCGTGCGCCGCCCTGATAAATACGAACTGTCTATGCCCTGTAACTGCGTCATGTACAAATAATCAAATAGAATTATGTGGACGGAAATACAAACAACTGTTTGATGATATGATTGAGTGAGAGATTTTTAAATCGTTCAAAATGGTGTAGGTAGGTCGAAATAAAAAGACGAATGTTTAGAGGGCCCATTCTTCATCAATCACTTGACAGTTTTTTGTTATTCATCAAAACTCTTATCGTTTCTAAATTGTGCAAAATTTAACAGCAAATTGTGCAAAGTTCATTCTCAACTCAAATTGTCTTCAGTTACCACCACAATGGTTAGCAGATCCCGCATAAAATGAAATGTCATCTTCCTCTCTTGGAAAATGAGAGAATAGTGAATATAAAAAAGCACTTTAAATTATTATACTTTTTATCCATTTGAACAAAACGATTGTTAGAGAGATATGTGAGTGAGTACGTCACACAAACGTAGTTTAATAAAGAGACAATGACAATGATTCTGTAACAAACAAGCGTTTTGTAGCCGTCGCCTCAGATACGATGGCTTATATTTTAATATAATGTCCCGCGGACACAGAATCACTGGATACGGGCTTAAAACATATATGGAAATTAGTAGAACCTTTTTACTTTGTCTTATTTTTAATACAAACTTAAGATTAATTTTATATACGTGCTTAATATACAGTACTAAAAGTTTTAATTTCAGTCCAGTAGGTTGTCTGGATAAGAACAGTTAGTGGTAAGACTGGGGAAGCTATTTCGTTATCTCATATCTTTTGAATTTATCAAGTAGTAATATTTTATGTAAGTTATTGCAGTGTATTGGGCGTACATAGAAAAAAATGGTTCGCCGAACCGTCGATTAAACCTGTATCAGAAAGCCGCGAGACCAATGATAAATGTAGGCTAAGTTAGCCCTTGTATAGTTTTTCTAAGGAAACTTAAGTATCACCAACATAACTCGAATCTCGACTGATGTGATATGAAATAAAAGCATCTAAAAAAGTTACATTATTTCGGAAGAATGGCCACAAGTACATTAGCCTCCGTGGCGCAATGGGTTAGCGCGTTCGGCTGTTAACCGAAAGGTTGGTGGTTCGAGTCCACCCGGGGGCGACCAGCTTTTTGGACACATTCTACTTTGCGTAACAATTGTGGAAATTCATGCCGACGATACTAAAGAAATTTTCGTCTTCTGGCTAATGGCTCCTTTTTACGAATGAAGGTATTAAAAAAGACCATGTTGACCCTCTCGTTAAGCATGGGTTGTATATAGAGGCTACCATCGAATAAGACCTTCACCTACCTCACTTTTCAAGGACATGCAATTGGATTGGTACCAAAGCCGCAGATCTATTACTAAGGATTGATTCTACCACTTGATATTTTTATTCAAATTAAAAAATCAACTTGATCGGAAAAGAGCAACACTAGAGTTGTTTGCCCGTTCTTTTTTAGTTATGACTGCCTTCCGAACAAGATGGTACACAACATTTTATAGATTCAAATCTTAATAACTTTATTGAAACCGTGTAAGATAGGTCCCAGGTACGATTACCGGATAGGAAAAAGTAGTGTTGGGTGTTACAGTAAGGAAATACTCAAGTTATCGCGCTCGGTGATCTGTCTGACTTAAACAACAGTCTTCTTCAAGTGGGTGTAGAAGAACACTCCTTGGAGAGGTTAGACGTCAGTATGTCTTCTTCTTCTTCTTCTTCTTCTTCTTCTTCATCTTCATCAACCCATATACGCCCACTGCTGAGCACGGGTCTCCTCTACCATTGAGAGGGTTTAGGCCATAGTCCGCCACGCTGGCCTAGTGCGGGTTGGCGGACTACACACCTAAGAAATTCCTAAGAACTCTTAGGTGTGCAGGTTTTATCACGATGTTTTCCTTCACCGTTAAAGCAAGTGATAATTCAATTTTGAATACACACATAACTTCGAAAAGTCAGAGGTGTGTGCCTGGGGTTCGAACCCGCGACCGCCGAGATTCTCGACCGCGCGCCCAAACCTCGAGGCCATCACTGCTATGCGTCAGTATGTAATTTTAATAAATCATCATCATCATCATCAACAGCCTTTCACGTCCTCTCCTATGGCCATTATTCCATAAATTTAATAAATCCAGTATGGGGACCTCATCCAGACATTTTTCTGGCATCTTTTAGCATACAATCTGGTACAATACAACAAAACTGACAATGGTTCGCTCGTGTGTGTGGGGAATAAAGCGAATGACATGCCGGCACACAAGTGGCTGAACTTGCTATTGTTGGACGAAAATAGTTCTTATTATTATGTTTACAAAGCACTTTTTGCTTGGTGAAGTGAGTGATTTTCAGATTTAAAGGAGATGCTACATGACTTATTTTGAACGTCTGATGAAATGTTATAATGATATGCCTAGAATTATTAGTGTGATGTTCATTGGTTGAAAAATTGGATAAGGCTTATATATAATACACATGAATTATGAATATGTCTGTACCACGGAATGGATAGGCTATATTTAAGTCCAACTCGATTGTCTATTAAAGCTTTTCGGGTACATTTCCATACTGCTACCGTTGAACTCTAACAAGATTTACCTAACCCAAGAATTTAATCTGGGACTTTTCAATCGCTGCTTTTATTTCGCTCGACAGAATCCTGGATTATCGTGACTGAAAGGAATATCGGACATTTCGTTACGGCAGGCACAAGTCATATTTTTTATTTGGTCTCAGTAGGTACAATTACTCTTCTACCAACAAGAGCTAAGCAAATTTATCAACAGCCCAGTGACGTAGTTGGCTAAAATCCAGCTTGCAAAACGTGAAGCTGTGGGTCCGATTTCTACACCGAGACATATATTTGTGTGCTCCACAAACATTTATTTCAGGTTTTGGTGTCTGGTCAAAAAGTCTATCGTAGTGTCTGATACCCACGACACAAGGGGGTCAGATATGTTTGATTTTGGGCGTATTTATTTATCCAATCAATATAACCAGTACCAGTTATCAGTCGCCATATACGCTGGCCTATTCTTCAAAACATACACACAGGCCAATAACCGAATGGTTACGCTTGACTTCATAACAATCCTTAGGTAAGAATAAAATTAACCTATTCTTACCTGACTGCATGCTGACTCAACTGCCATACACCTTAATAGATCCCTTAGGTTCTCTAAGGACTATTTTATTATCATTGCGTCTAGAAGCTTCGGTATCTCGGTACATTATACCCTCCCCTTAACGCGAGCATTGTGTGGGTACGTGTGTGAGTGGAAATTGCAAAGATTTATTATCATGTAGAGGTATTAAGATTATATTGCTTATAATCTTATATTGCTTATAATATTATAGTGCTCGATATCTGCAAGACTGAGTTCGAGTTATGTTCCAGGTTTTTAAACTTTATGCGTAATTTTTGTGTATGAAGTTTTGAAAAGATATCATAAGGGATTTATTTAAAGAAAATTTATTATTGGAATTTTGTCGTATAACTTTTATATTTAGTTTACGCAAAGATAATAATTAATTGGACGAAAACGTGATTTATGTCTAAGATGATGTCCATATAACTGTTTCAGTAGATTTTGTGTATTTTTTTTTATTTTTTAATTGTAACAATTCCTGTAAATGTAATTGAACTCACCAACTATGGTTCTTAAACCAAAATCAGGTATACAAATGTATCACTCAAATGAAAGTATCAGAAAATTCCGAAAAATACATTATTCCTTGATTCCGTTATAAACTAGATAATACAAAATGATTCTAATTCGCATCTCCATAACAGTGGGGATCGTCTCTGTCCACCCCACTGGCAGTAGGCGTGATAAAATATCTAATAATTAAACACGTTTGTACACGCACCAGATATGAATCTGAGACACAATGCGATGGGCGGCCGTCCCATACGTGCATTCAATTCACTGCGCCATTGTGATTTCAATTTGGTAATAGTATCTGACTACTGTAATGTGATGGAGAATTAGCTTATGATTATATTTGACGCAGTAATTCTGATTGAAAAGAGACAATAGTATGTGGAAAGTACGGAGTTGTTTTTAATGTTATTGGGTATCAAACTTTAAATTAAATTTGAAGAAATGTTGTCTTTAAGACACTGTGGAGTGAAACAAATGTTTAAAATTTTTATCAATCGTTTAGGATTGACGGCACAGGCCTCATCTACAGCTAAAAAAGGTTAGGCTAAAGATGTCCATCGTGTTAATAAATTTTGATAATATCCTGATACGGACATTGTAATAGAGTCGAGGGATGAAAAACTGGTACATACTTTTTATAATACTTTACACGTCCCGATAAGCCAGTCTATACAGGCTAAACCCGCACACGACATACATTATTTGAGACTATGGCGGGTTTCACCTTACATAAAGTCTATCAGAGTGCGAAATTAGCCAATATTTTTCTTATAGCTATATCAAACACAGACAAAACACAACATCTTTTCTTACAAATACTTTCTATTAGATACAGGTACCAACTTACCCATCATACAATCGTACAGTCTTAGTATAACTAAAACCCCATTTCGCCACACTCAACTAGCCTTGTCCTTCCCCGACTAATCCCAGTATTTCATTCATAACAAACACGTCCATATTTTTACCTAAAACATCAATCGCACATCAACCCCTGTTGTAGAAGACAATTATCCCCATCCAATCTCAAGGGGCCGGAGATTGTTCCAGAACAAAACATGTCAATACTTCGAACAACAATCGATAGCAAAAGAGGGTTTTAAACTTAGTAAAATTTTTCGGAGCTGATGTATTGAGTGTGGTGAATTATGTGTTTTCCCCAGAGCCGCGTGTCCAAGTTCATGCGTTATTTATAGTTGTTGTTCGGGAATTGCTGGCGTGTGTTTCTTTCGGACGGGTTCTGAAGTTGTCACGAAAGTAGTACGTTTTTAGTAACTTTTGTGAGTTGGGTATTGGTTGTTATGTTGAAAACACAGTAATTTTATTCGTTTATCAAATACCAGAAGTGTAGTAATGTTTATAAGTGTTACTGAAATATCTACTTACATTTTTAAATAAGAAATTCTAACAGCCAATATATCGTTTATTATGACTATTTTGAAAAATTAAACAAAGAGGATTTTTACGAATAATAGCCAAGGCTATAGCGAATGCGACTGGTGGGCAAATTGCGGTTCAATAGAAAGTTAATTCATTTATGCTTAATTGATGGAACCACAAGCTAATGCAGGGATACGATGCTGTGGTGGAACTATGCAAGACTCTTTTCTATGAGGTCATCTTTTTTTATGGAAAAAGGAGGCAAACGAGGTAGTGAGCCACCTGATATTAAGTGGTCAACACCGCCTATGAACACCGACAATACCGGAGGAATCATTGGTGCGTTGCCGGCCTTTGAGGAAAATATAGGCTCTCTTCTTGAAGGTCCCTAAATCATATTTATTTGGGAATACCGCCGAGGGAAGCTGATCCCACTAAGATTTGCGAAGAAGGAAACCGTGCTTGAACCGCACACCTAAATTCTTCTTACATAATTTTATTCTTGCATTTGTTCAAATGATTTCTCAACAATATTTTGACCACTACCACTTGACACCCCGCAGTCAAAAGTTAATTTAAAGAACAATACGGACAACGCCGCCCGCGCTTTTGTCACTGTTGACAGTTTCCAACCTGACCTGTCAACTGTCAAATGTCAGCTGTCATCGGCACGTGCCGCCGCGTGCGCTGTAAACTGTTATCGCACATTTTGACAGCACACGTCAATCTTTAAATCTGTTTTGGTTTTGGCGGCTTAGTGCGGTCCAGGGGGCGTTTTCTTTGCGGCTTGTATTAAGTAGGTAGTTGTTGTCACTTTTAATTTTGTAAATAAAATTGAGTTTGGTACTTAAGTAAACAATAAGTCCTGCAGATATATAGGCAAAGGCTTCATTCTTAATTTTAGTTGACACAAGATTTGTATCTTAGTTGGGACAGTAAGTATTAATTAATGTGAGATTTTATTAATTTTTTTCTGAAGGATGTGTCGTACCATCGAGAGGTACTGGGTTAGGTATAGTCTTATTATGTCTTTCCATTAGTCAATTGTCAGTAGTTTAAGTTAGCTGCACTTGAGTGTATATTATATAGCTACACCTCTGCTTGTCCTCTTAATGATACAGGCATGAGTGTATAAATGCACTATAACAGGGCTTCCCAAGCTGTGCGTCGCGACGCCCTGGGGCAACCCCTGCACTATAATTTACCTATCAATTAAAGTATGCCAAAAGTTGAAGGTGAATTAAAAATTTCTATTTTTAAAACGTTCCCTACACACCACATTTTAACAAATAACAGGAACCCACAGCTCACAGGGTTCACAATTCTAAGGAATACAAAATTCTACTACTAAAAATATACACATATCTTCATACATGGATACCATACAATACTTAGATTGTCATAATTACTAGACAATTACAATAATTACTAGGCACGTTGGTATTGCCTAGATTGCAGTTGATAATTCAGAATAGTGATAATAACAGTGCGACGATGTTAAATGCCGCTTGAGTTGAATAACACGTTAGAACTGAAATTATGCCTTACTGCTTTAATTACTCGTGGTTTGTGTTATAATTTCGAGTACATGAGTGGTAAATGATGTTTTTAAACATTTATTGTGGTACCATATTGAGAATTTTCATTACGGTTTCATTATAAGAATTATTATCTTGTTCTTTATTTTCGGAGAATACATGGAACGAGGTAAAATGATTCCCGACCGTTAAAATTTAAAATTGGTTCTATCCTAGTAGAGGCAGTACTTTCATAAAAGCTCAAAAGCCCATTTCTCCTTGCTTATTTGCGAATGATCTTTATTTTTTTTTAATCACTTATAAAAGACCCCACAACAAACAATTATAAAATAGACATTACACGTTTAACGTTAATTAACGTGTAACCCTTTTGGGCTTCTATGGAAGTACTAAGTAAGTGGTATACTAATACCTAATCCCTCTCAATGAGGAGGCTCGTGCCCAGCAGCGGGACGTATATGTGTGATGATGTATGACAAATAGCAGTGATGGCCTCGAGGTTTAGGCGCCCGGTCGAAAATCTCGGCGGTCGCGGGTTCGAATCCCAGGCACACCTCTGACTTTTCGAAGTTATGTGTGTATTCACATTGAATTATCACTTGGTTTAACGGTGAACATCGTGATGAAACCGGCACACTTAAAACTTGTCACGAATTTCTTATGTGTGTGTCCGCCAACCCGCACTAGGCCAGCGTGGTGGACTATGGCCTAAACTCTCAATGGTAGAGGAGGCCCGTGCCCAGCAGTGGGATATATTATGTGTGATGATGTATGTCAAATACTGCCGATCGCTCAGTGTAAGCGAGCGTGTATATATTAGTTATGATATTTGTATTGAAAACAATCGTGGGCCTGCATCCGACGCCTTTCATTATTTATTTATTCTACTACGTTTTGTCATTAACTCTGCTGGGGAGTTACGTGGGTCCTTCCGTACAGGGCGATTATATTTCACTCTGTTTTAGAGAATTTTGATATTTGTACAGTGATATTAGTGGGGAGTGATAATTTCGCTATTGTATTGTTTTTTTTTTATAGGTAAAGTAGTATTTTGAGGTGATTTGTGGCTTGAATATTAGACAGAAATTTAACGAAGCCAGTTTGAAAACACTAGGTAGGTATCTTAGTAGCTAGTGATCAACCGAAGCAAAAAAATCCTATGTCCAAACTATTTATTTCTACACTATGATTTAGCGTGGCAAGATTTTTTTTAAAACTCAAAATATTCCAGTCGATTATCACTATAATGTAGATTGGAATGGGCCATATATTTTTTAGAAAAATGTAACTATACACAAGGTTGCGAAACGGCTTGTAAAATATTTGCTCAGCGTGTTTGTGAGACTGAAGTCTTTGGTAGTTTCAGATATCCACAACAAAAGACTTACATCTTAGTGTGGAATCAGAACTATGTGCTTTAATTCATTAGTATCATTTCCTTTAGAACATATAAAACAGTGAATATTAGAACGATCCCTGAGCACCATGTATACAAAGGGTCCTCGCTTTGTTTATGTTATTCCACGGCATTGAGTACAAAAGGCGGGCCGGTGTTTATTTTCCGCCAAATCACTACCGTTGACTCACGCCCGATATCCACGAGTATTTTATTAAAAAACACTAGGGGTTGGCCGCCCGCTAATTGTTATTTATTGTTATTGGGCATATGGTGTGTATTCTGCAAGGATTTGTTTATCTGTAGCTCCTGCGAAGGTAACTGGATTGTTGGTATGAATGGCGGGCTCAAATGGAGAAGTGCTATTGGAGAAATTGGAATAGTTTTGATGCTTTCCATCTGGTTAGAGATCCGAGATGTTATGATCTTTTTATTAAGTGTAAGACGAAGGAATTTTTCGCGAATTCTAATATCATTATGGAGGTACAAATAATAATCATCATCACTCTATGCTCCGTTCAGTCTACTGGGGTCGGTGCTGTATCTTTTAGTCTTTGAAACTCCCCCATTCGCCGTCATGTCACCATGAACTTATTTCTCTTTCATAACTTCTTTTACGCACTCCATCCATACATCTTTGGCCTTCCTCTGCTAGTCATTTCTTTAATTTTCACATCCTGATAGAGGGAAGTTGGAGAGTTGCAGTGATGGCCTCGAGGTTTAAGCGCACGGTCGAGAATCTCGGCGGTCGCGGGTTCGAACCCCAGGCACACACCTCTGACTTTTCGAAGTTATGTGTGTATTCAAATTGAATTATCACTTGCTTTAACGGTGAAGGAAAACATCGTGATGAAACCTGCACACCTAAAAGTTCTTAGGAATTTCTTAGGTGTGTAGTCCTCCAACCCGCACTAGGTCAGCGTGGTGGACTATGGCCTAAACCCTCTCAATGGTAGAGGAGACCCGTGCTCAGCAGTGGGCGTATATGGGTTGATGAAGAAGAAGAAGAAGATAGAGAAAAAGGCATCTTCTGACGCACTACAGAAATAAATTTAAAACCAAATGGTATCATAATGTATTTATCTTTGATATTTTAGTACTCTATATTATACTCGAGATATTATGCAAAGTAAACAAAATCAAATGAATTTATTGTAGTGCCCCCTTTGTTGCAACGAGGGGTGTTGTGTTGTTATAAGACATTAAAAAGTGAGTGTCGAAAGCTGTGCAAATATATTATTTTATGATACAGTTCACGCTATTAAAGGATATGATAACATTTGCTTAGTTTCAATTTTATTTGGTTTTACACTCACCCGAAAGGTACTACAATTACTATACTTATGTGCAATGCTGTAGCAATATTGAATAAAAGAAGCAAAAGTTAATAAAACTGCTCATTATTATGTACTAATTAATAAATATATTCTTAATTCTTATATTTTAGTTGGTATTAGGCCAACGAGGTCATCTAAGACCAAACTTTCGTGTAGAAGTTGTCCGTACCTAGCGTTGGCAATTACGATTTAAAAATAATTGTAAAAGTCAATTTGAATAAAGTTGATTTGACTTTGATGTACCAATCCAGGACAGCATGATGGACTAAGGCCTAACCCGTTGTAGAGGAGGCCTGTGCCCAGCATTGGAACATATTATACAGGGTGTATTTAGACCGTGATCGAAAACTGAGGCAGGTAATAGCGATAGTGATTACAAACCCCCTGGCATTAAAGAAAATCCCGACAAACAATAAAATTTTTGAGGTTTTCCATACAAACCACATACTTTTAGCACTGATGGTTGTATAGAAAACGTCAAAATTTTTATTTTTTGTCGCGATTTTTAATATCGCCACTGGGTTTGTGATCACCGTCGCTATTACTTGCCGCAATTTTCGATCACGGTCTAAATACACCCTGTATAGGCTGATGTTACATAGTTAAAATCGTCAAGATCTTGTTTTTCTTAGATTATATCGATGCGAGATATTTAGGCTAATATTTAGCATCCCACTAAGGTCAATAGCTAAATCCATACCCCGGATAATATATACACGTCTCAGATAATCCACTACGTATTATCATCATCAACCCATATACGTCCCACTGCTGGGCATGGGTCTCCTCTACCCTTGAGAGGGATAAGTATAATTACTACATATAATTTACTCAATTAACCTGAAGATAAATGTAGATACATATGTTAATGAATATAGTACTATGAAGACCTAAGAGTTCTTAGGAATTTCTCAGGTGTGTAGTCCGCCAACCCGCACTAGGCCAGCGTGCCGGACTATGGCCTAAACCCTCTCAATGGTAGAGGAGACCCGTGCTCAGCAGTGGGCGTATATGGGTTGATGAAGAACGTGTGATTCTTGTAACTACACATCCTTTTTATTTTAGTTAGTTTTATAAGCGAGGGGACAAATTTAACTGTTGTTTCCCAAGGACTCTTTATAAGTCCCTACCAATGATATACAAAATAGTAGTTGTTAAGTCAAATCGTAAGAAGGGCAGAAAAGCCAATTTTTCTTAATAAGTAAGGAAATAAAAGACGTCAGTCGATTTTTTCAAATTTTTTAATTACGCATAATAATATTCTTTATCAATATCTAATAGTCTCGTCATTACAATCGAATCCGCTTTACAATTGTGTTAATTTTGAAATTAGCTTACATTTATTCATAAATTACAATTATTTTCAAATAAAAAAAGGCATTCTATATCTAATCCAATTTATTTTACACTTCTCAAATATGTCATTCATCATAAAAATATTGATTAAAATTTATTAATCCAATAATAAAGTCTTATTATTCAATTAATAATGTAGCGAATAGAAGGAATCATAATATGGCAACAAATAAATGCAATTTTTATGGCCGGTATTTAAGATTTATTGTAATAAATAATAATCTCGTCCATTTAAATATATTTCAAATAAATTATTTTATAATTTCGTCACTGGTATAAACATTTATATCTATTTTTAGTAATTAATCCGTAGAATCAAAGCGTTCGCGAAAAAGATCCAATTTTTATTTAGGCAGAGTTCTTAAAGCTCGTTGTAATTAAATGAAATTTAAGAACGGAAGAACTCTTGACTTTTAAACTGTTTACTTCAATTTGATAGTAAGGATTAATTATAAAAATCATAATTTAAGTTCTTATATAGGGCTGGACAAGAATTTCGTCTCAAGAAGGTACTTAAAAATTCTACGCTAAATCAAATTGGCATCGATTTTAAGTCAAACAGAGTTGTGATTTTCTTATCGATTTCACTTAAAATCGATGCCCGAATTCGATGTATATTCTATTTAAGAAATGTTTCTATATTTATATATTTACAACATATACATATTATTAAAACGTCGTCGTTGTTTTCATTGGACATTTGTATTATCAATAAAACGACTTAAGTCGCAAATTTGCTTAGGAGATCACATGTTGACTGACTTCGATTAGAAAGGGAACTTTCTAGAAATAATTATGAATGAATTTGAAAGTCATGATTTAAACAAAATAAAGGTAATTGAAACCCTTGAACAAGAAAACAATCCGCTAAACATTTTTTTAAATAGGTTAAAAACAGATCTAAGTTATGTGAAAAATATTAATATAATGAACTGGGCAGTTTTACTTCTTTATCGGTTCAGTCAGTCGCAGTACTTCTCTGTATGTTCTCTATATGTACATTTAACATTATCTATAAAGTTCTAAAAGTGGAATTACATCTACAATAAACTACACTGAAAAAAAAACATGAAGGAACTTTACACGAACCAACTCAACCGCTAACATGTGACACAAACATAAAACAGTATGGCATGTCCAACTAAAATTTACATACACGTTGCAATACTGTACATATCTAACTTTAGATAATTTGATAAAATTTATAGACGAAAAACATTGAATAACGCCGCGCTTAATCTCCGAATTGCTTCAATACACAAAAACAACAATAAAAACAAAGGACCCGTCTATTCAAACTAGGTTTCAGGTCAAAATATGACTGTGAGAGGTCGTCTGAATTCTGTGCCTCCTTGGGCAGTCTGTGCGTACTGACCGGCGTATTGAGGCATTAGGAGGCTTGAGGAGCTTTGATAGTAGGGTAAGGAAGGGGAGGGGTTTGAGCCTGATGAGGAACTTCCCTCGGTGCGTTCCTGGGCTTTGGCCATATCGGGGGACTCGGCAGGGGAGCGTGGGGATAAACTTGACGGCGCTGAGTTAACAGCGGTGCTGAGACCTGCCATGGCGGCGGCTGAGGCCTCGCTGTACATTTTGCTGATGTCCACGGGGTAGGACCGCTGTTGCTGCTGGTCCATGTACATGTAGGCCTTGGACAGCGCGGCTGAGTCCAGGTAGCCTCGAGATGGGTCGGGATACATGCTGTAACTCCTGTACTTTTCGGCGTCTATCGAGTATTTTGACATGTCCATTGAAGAGCCGACCTGTAACAATAGAGAAATGGTTTAGTGTGATTTTTTTTGGAAGACATTTGGGGGTCAATTTTATAAACAGCCAGAAGAATAAGTTTAGAAGTGTGGTAAATTTAAAAAGGTATAAGAGAATATTTTTCTTAGAATAGATAAGCTACAGGTTTAATGTTAAGATTTGCAACTTGTTGGCTTCTATAAGACTGGATAAAAGTCAGTTGCGTGCGAAAAAAAAATCGCTATCATAATTCTTCTTTGATACTACACGGTATAAAGGGTATGTTTCTCGATCATAATTCAGTATGAAATGATTGAATATTTTATGACCCAGCATACAAGACTCGCGCTAATCCACTGAATCATAAAATTTATTAAATAAAACACAAATATAATAAAATAAAATCGACATGTCGAAATATTTACAAATCATAAGCCGACGACCATTAATTCAATAAGCTCGCGCACAAAACTCTATAATCTATCTTTAAATGCATTATTCACACATAATTCAGTGAAAATTAAATACCATTTTTCTTGTGATTATCCATACCGAGAGAGTGTCGTGCTAAATCCATATTTACTGGATCACGATAAGGTTGACAATCGAGTGTACGCGAACATTAAGTATGGAACGCAACACCGTATTGTATGTAACACGCTCAGACACACAAATCAAAGGCAACAAAGGCATCGAATAAAGCTTCGAATTTTAAATTTTTTAATGAAGTGAGCCATACACAATATTGTGAAGAAAATATAGCTTGGACAAGTGACACACGAGCGCTGTGTTCGGTGAACGAACTGTACGCACATTGTCCATTATACCAGCGACAGGTACGATACTGTAATAAATTGGCACAATCCAATATTATTGTTCATTATATAATTTTTAACAGTTGGCGTATAATTTACGGGCAGTGAAAATATAATATTAACTTCATGGCTTTAGGATATAAATGCTTAGCTTTAAAAACAATTGACAAGAAAACAGTTTAATAATAAATCTTGCAAAACAAGTCGCTTGTACAGTCTACATTTCTCGTAGAATGCTGGAAATATTACTGCATGTCGACGGAGGCGGTGTGTGCGATGCGTTAGCGCATAACATACGACGGCCGGTCACAGCTAGCGCGCTAAATCAGGATTAGTCGGACATCGCGACATCATCTACAGGGTTTACTGCCCGCCCTTACCGCGCCGACTGCCGAGCTATTTTATTACTGGCCAGTTATTTACCGACACTTTAACGTGCCATCTTCTTTTTTTCTTTTTCTTTCTAGTGTTTTGTGCCAGCACCTTTGGAATGTGAATTGAAAAGAGTATTGATCTATTGTAATCCAACCTCATTCTATTTTAGACTCATAAAAATGAGGGAAATATTTAATGCCCACATCATATAGTTTGAATTCACGTTTTATGAGTAAAGTGAATAAATATGAAGTATACCATATAACATGAACAAACTTTGTTTGTAAAGTTTGAAGCTCTAAGAGACATGTTAGTATATATTATTGTGTTATTCGGTAGTATAGTTTTTAACAGCTTTACTCTATATGACATCCATGCAGAGTGTAAACAATCTTCGATCCAAAGCTAAGACATGTAATGGGTGATTAGGAAAATTATTTGAGATTTTTTTTGTTAATGTGTTTGTAATCACCGCATCCTGCTTTAGTTTTACATAACGTTCTATCAAATTACATTCGGGAGTTTCAACTACTGCCCATAGAATCAAAGCGCAACTCATCCACATGAGTTGGCCACAAAGCGTTCCCATTAGCCGCTACGTCCGCGCTCCACTCAACTGCAACTATTAGCAAATCGACTTATATCGATTTCACACCACATTACCACTCGCCGACGGCTAATGAGCCACCGGTAATAGCCGCCCCATAAATCACATCACAGTCACAATACTTCGTTAGAAAAAAAATAGAAAAAAAAAGAAAAAAAATTAAAAAAAGAAAAAAATCTCGCCCTATCATGGAATACAGGTAACATACAAATGGTAGCTGATTATATTGTTTCCCGATGTGTTAGGGGTGCGATATTCGGCGCGTAATCGAAAAAAGTGCTCTTTCATCGGCCAGCCGGGGGTCTATTAGCGGCGCACAATGCCTGATGGATCGGCCCTCAGGGGACCTCAACTCGCACGGATTAATTAAAGCTACTGCACTCAAGAATAAGGTGTTAAACGGACACCCACGCCCTTTGGGTATAACGTTATCGAAATGGGGATTGCAGTGAGATGTTTGGTTGTATTATCGCTTTAGACCATTACGTCCTGTAATTTCGTATTTCGCATCATTAGTCCACATACGCTCTATTGCTGGATACAGGCCTCCTCCACAACTAAGAGGGTTTTGGCCTTAAACTAAGTCGCTAGCCGAGTACGGGTCGGCGGACTGAACACCTAAGAAAAATATTTTAGTCGTCCAGGTTTCCTCAAGATGTTTTCCTTCACGTTTAAATTACCTAATAATTCATTGTATATAAAGACTTAACTTGGAAAAGTCAGCGTTGTGTACTCGAGGCCAACATCACCATTTGTCGCTAGAAACTAAAAAAATGCAAAACCTAAATATGCTTATAAAATACAATCTACCATCGGAACCGGATCTTCCTATACCAAAATAAATGGCGCTATTCA
Source organism: Cephonodes hylas (assembly GCA_030295005.1). NCBI lineage: Eukaryota > Metazoa > Arthropoda > Insecta > Lepidoptera > Sphingidae > Cephonodes > Cephonodes hylas. The sequence continues at coordinate 13,940,947 of AP025364.1, forward strand.
TATCAGTTGTATACACATTTTCCTCAACCAGCTTGCAAGTTTGTCCAAGATCTTTCGATCACTTTAGACCACACGAAATTCACTCGGAATTCAATTAGGCGATCGATTAACGATATGAGTGATAAAAACGCTTTCAAAGCCGCCATTTTGGATATTTTTTTTTCATTGTTGTATACGTAATGTTTGTGCAAGCCTTTTTGATTTCTTACACACGGCTAAATGGTTGATTGATTGGCGGATTATTGTTAAAGAGTATATATAAGCCAAGTGGCTCCTAGTGTGTATTGTGCGATGAATTTTAATTAGTGGGTACAAGGAGGTCTAAAAAACCTTTTTTCTAAAAAAGAAGTGTTTGTACGTGGTGTATGCTGTTACAAAGCCTATAGTCATGTGATAATAGGTATTGCGATGTTAGGGTAACGAACTCAATTCATTGCTAATCAGATAGTGCTGGAATTCATATGTGTATTTGGAGTTCAATGATAACTGTAAAAGCATCAGCGCTTTGCCTTTGCTAAACATCGTTTACCAAAAATCAATTGACAATTATCCAAGGACAGCGCAAATTTTAAAATACTGGTATATCTTTGGAAACTTACTTCTACTCCAGGATAAAAACTATTAAAAGCCATAAACTTTCATTCTTATCTCCCCAAAGAAAAATTGCGAAACCACGAGATTTTAATCAGTCATCAAAACCGAACAAATCACACACAATCCATATAAACACAATTCGATCTGCACCCTTAATCCAATAAGGGGTAAACAGAATCGTGTAAGCCTCCCGCCCTCGTTAAACGCATCTACGTCACTCACAAGATTGCGCGCCAAACAGCGCGGAGGGTAGGCAGAGTTTTTAAACAGAGGGCCTTGCTCCCCGCGGTTCAATTGTTTAAATTCAGTGTCAAGTAGTGTTTAATGGGTATTATTTTATTTGGGGGACAGAGTTGTAATGGGTGTGGTTTAAGAGGGAAGGATTCGATCTTGGTACTTGGGGTAAATGTCTTGGTATTGCTGTTGTGACCGCGTTTTAAAGAATTTGAAATGGAATAAACTTGTATAGTGAAAATGACTGAAAACCTATTGGCATCAGCATGAAGCCTGTATATGTAGGTTCCACTGCTGGACGCGGGCATCCTCTACAATTTAGAGCCTTTGTCCGCTACGTTGGCCTAGTGTGGGTTGCCGAACTGTATATCTTAGAAATCTTTTACAAATTTTAGACGTGTTTCACGATATTTCAATTAATTATTCGAAAGGAATACACAAGTAATTATGAGAAGTAAGGTGTAAACTGTCCGCCAACCCGCACTAGGCCAGCGTGGTGGACTATGGCCTAAACCCTCTCAATGGTAGAGGAGACCCGTGCTCAGCAGTGGGCGTATATGGGTTGATGAAGAAGAAGGTGTAACTGCCTAGGTTTTGCAACCACGACCGCCTAGATTTTCCGAATATAAATCTCCAAATCTCGGCTAAACTGCTGTTAAAACACACTAACTACTAAGTATGTAACTGTTTTTATAAATTACTTTACAACACACCAAATAATTAAAATAAAACAATAACTATGATCACAAGACTACATGCAACTCGACAAGAACCCGAACAAAGAGTGCTATAACAAAACGCTCCGTCATGTGTACTCAACAAATGTGATTAATAACTGAGGAATGTTCCAAATTCATTACTCTCAACAGGTACAAAGATTTCACATTTCAATTCGAGCTGTTCTGTTGTATGAAACAGGGTTGTGAAACAAATATTGATATTAAAACCAATGAATACGTTATACAGAATTAAAGCATCGATCGCAGTTATGTACAGAGCTTTTATTTGAAGTTAAATGTGATTTCACAATTTATTTTTTACAGTGAAGAAAAACACAAGGAAACTTATACAGGGTGTATTTAGACCGTGATCGAAAACTGAGGCAGGTTATAGCGGTAGTGATTACAAACCCCCTGGCAATATTAAAAATCCCGATTAAAAATAAAAATTTTGACGTTTTCCATACGACCATCGGTGTTAAAGGTATGTAGTTTGTATGGAAAACCTCAAAAATTTTATTTTTAATCGGGATTTTTAATATCGCCCCTGGGTTTGTGATCACCCTTGCTACTCCCTGCCTCAGTTTTCGATCACGGTCTAAATACACCCTGTATATCTAAGAATTATTTGTTGTGTAGTGTATGGGAAAAACCTTCTTAGCTGTAGGAGAAGCCGGTGTCCAACAGTGGGACTATGGGCTTATAACGATGAAAATTATAAATGCATACAATCATACTTTTATTTCTAGAAAAGGTTGGGAGAAGTGCATTTCTTTACTTAAATTTCCATATTTTAAGAGGGGAGCCTTTCAGGAGGCACATTTTCAGACTTCGTGCAGTTACTGAGAATTTCTTAATAGACATAGTCTCGACATTTCGAGGTTGTTTATTATTCTTATAATTTAATTACATTTGGCACTACCGCCAACCCTATCCCCAACTATTGTCTACAGTTAAAAGCGGCGGATCGTCCCTGAATAATTAGCGAAATATCTAAATCGTGGGGTGGGAATACCCTTTGATACACCACGCTCATTGTTGGATACTGTTGGGTTATTAAATAATCAATACATTTGTTTTGTTGTAATGGAATAGTTATTTTCAACATTTAGTATAGTGTTGCCAGTAACTATGAGTTAGGGGTATAAATAATAGAAATAAGAATAGAAGAAAACATTGTACGCTTAACAATGGAAAAATCTTGCTTCTGCAAAAACTTAATGATTTTTTTTTAATATAGCCAATTTTTGATATAGACTTAATATCAGGTTGCAGAAATTGGCTTTGCTAGCAATTTAATGTTTCAAATCTATACTTTACTGAGAAGAAAAAAAAAAATAAACGAGAAAAGAAACTTCTTATCTTTACATTGCTGGTATTAAATCAAAAAGGTAGAGTTCTGTTTTTCTCTACGTACATTTGATTAGACATTACCGTTTGGCTTCAAGAGCATTCCATACTCATCCTGGTCGCAAAGTAGCTGTGAAAAATTGAATTTGATAATGCGCGAAAAAAATTCCGAAGCATGACAAAAGAATTTCATCAATTTCTCATTTAAATTCGATTATCACGTTCCCTTAGTTTTTTGAGCATAACATATGGCCACTCAATTTATTTTCGTGTTATCCGCCATTTAGTTACGCGTTTATAGACGGTAACAAATTCGGCAAAATTAGATAAAATTATTAACCGGTAATAAGGTAGATGAGACAGCAGTAACTGCGGGTTGTTATCTCGCACGACCCCCTCATTTCACACTTAACCGGGTTATCTTAAGGGTAGTTGAGGTTTCATGCTTTCGCCTTTTGTTTGATGGGATAATTAGTATAAGTGGGTTGGATCCGAAAACGGCATATGGTCTACTGGGAGTTCTTCTAAACTGAGAACCAGCCAACACTGTTCAAATAGAGTATCAAACAGTAAAATATGTTTTTTTTTAAGCAATTGAAGTAGTTTGTTAGAATGGTTCACAACTAAGTCTCTCTACATTCCGAGAATTGTCTATGGTTAGAAATCTATAATATATTTTAAGTACCTACTCATATTTTCCATATCTTACGGTAAAATTAAAAACAAATGAATAATAAAGCGCGCCATACCTGTGCATTGGGAGTGAGTGCGGCGGATATAGCGTTCTGTTGTGCGGCCGCCGCAGCTGCCGCAGCCATGCTGGCGCCGAGCGGGCCGTACGCCGCGCCGTAGTACCCGCCCATCGCTTGACCCATGCCACCGCCCGCCATACCTATGGACAAGGAAACAACCTTTTTAGTACAATAAATACTATACTGTTTGTAGAGATGCTTTATCTTCAACTTAAAAAAAAACGTACAGATTTAAAAAAAAAACAATCGTAAAAGTGAAATCTACTTAGACTGTAGACTCCAAACAAGATACTGGCCATGTCAATCCACATCTAAATTCCGTCCAATCGAAAGAATTCCTAATTCAAAACGCATTCGAAATTCAAACACATTTCAAATTCAAATCATCTCGAGCGTACCGTCTAATTCACACCTCAGTCGGCAAGTGGCCTCCGTAATGGACAGTGCCTCTATTGAGTCCGGCCTCCGACACAACAAACATAATGGCGCCCCGGGAACTCTGATTCGAGCACCAATTAATTATTTCATTGTGCCGTGAATAATCCAGCGGCCCTCGAGTGCTATTAACTGACCGTCAGTTCCTTAGAGGTGTTTATTAAATACACCTTAGTTTGGGGTTAGTTTGCGCTGTGCGGTTGTTGCTGTGATAAAGAGACGTAGAGTCGCGTTCTAAAAGGGTGCTTGTGTTTTCATTACGAAAGTTACTTTATACAACGATTTCTTTCCTCATTCAATCATTTTAATTAAAGATTTGATCCAAATAGAGTGCTTTTTGTAAGTGTCTGCTTTTTGCACTTTTTGAACTTAGCAAAACGTAATCTTGGATGAGGATAATTACAAAATATAAAAAAGCTAATCAAATACGTGAGCGATCCGCCTTGGCTTGTTTATTGTTTGCTATGCTTCAATTCTTTCAATGCTATAATAGTGAAGAATTTATTTCAATTTAGAGTTCTAGAATTTTTGTAATATAGTGGAGCGCGTCGTCCTAGTCAATTATTAGTTTTTCATCAAAAAAACCCGCGAAGGCGAATTTAAGGGGAAATAAATATTTGGGATTTCAATCCTATCAACGTACAAGTAGGAAACAGGTTGACACGGCAGGGAATTGTTGGTATCGAGATGCTTCACTCCAACATCAATCTAAATTGTCCAAATCAAATAATTCCAACCGGATGACGTCACCTCATCTATCCACATCAGCGTTTATTTAACACAAACGTCAAATTATCTGTCAAAATATGAAAACCTAACCAAATTAGGATGTCACGACGGTCGCGGTACTCATGTAAATCGACATACACTCCACGTCTAGCCGCGTTAAATATTTGAAAATAGAATTTAAATATAAAAAAATATGAGACACCCTCTTTGTGACGTCAATCGTCTCTACAATATATTATGGAGCAGGACAAAATTCTAATTTTCACGATGGAAAGGTTAAATTGAAATCTATTTTTATATCAATAAGGTTGAAAATCGTTTGGGGAAATTTGTTTTCGCAATACGCTAAGGCTTTTCCGAAAGGGACGTTCGAGATTTTTTTTATTATATTTATAATTAAATTCCCTGTCATCTCTTGTGGGTATTTTACGATGTCTGTTCTGGTATTGGCGTTTGAACAGTGATGAATTCATCTTGAACTTTTTCAAGAGTTTTATTAAATTTTAAATGCTTCAACATTATGGCCACAAAAACGGGTGTTGTTGACCTAATTTTATTCAAATGTTTAATTACGTAATTTAAACTGAAATTTAGATATAGAACCAGTTGAAGCAGATTTTGTGCTATCAAATTATAAGTCATTTTATGTTTTTATTGGAATATAAAACCTGATATTCCCCAGACGAAAATAATTTACTGAATTATAAGGCTATTTGTATGTGAATATCTGTATTTAAAGCCTTACACGATTTTACGCATACATTCCGAATGGATAAAACATATTTTATTATAGAACACATTAATATGTTATTGTGACACACAATCTGACTTCACATAATCGGCTGAACACAAAGTTTCCTTTGCTCATATCTCACAACAAAAATAACAGAGAATACATTTTACTTTTCATAATAAATAACTGGCCGGCGACCAAAGACGTATAACGACAAAAAAATAAAAAAGGAGAGATGCGACAACAATACTTGTAATTTCATACACGATTCACCCTAAGCCGAATCCATATTCATCCTTCCATTCATTACGATGACCTTTCTTACATTACCGGAGTACTGCGCGGTATTGTGAACGAGAGTAGAAAGGCCTCGGACACGGCCCAAATGGGATTCACATTTGGGTTTCCCATTCAATACGCTTTATTTGAATGTGTTAAATTTTACGGAAAAAACTTTTCTTATTTTCCATCACGTCAGGTGTTTCTCGTAAGGTGATTTATAGTGCTTTTGAGGTGAAGGGTCTTAGGTGTTTTGAAAAGCGTTACATCTGAACTTACCTCCTTAGTAATGGTACCTTACATCTAAATAATACCTTAGTCTTTAGATTCATATGACCATTTTGGGGTATAAAACTCAGAAAATACGATGAATCTATGTTACTACATGTGATTAAAACAGTCGTTATTAAAATAAAAAATGGCCCTCGTATTCGGTTTTATAAATTTTCATATAAATTCGAAAGGACTTTTCAACTGTTGAAAACAATAATAAATGGTACAAGCTATGAATTACACAATCCGAATACGTCACTAGCGAGGGAAATTTTAAAGGGAACAATGAGGAATTGAAATAATAGTGTGTTGCCAAGCCATTACGAGCCAAACTCCACTCAACAAGTTTACAGATGAATAACAGTTTCTTTGACGATTTGAGAAATGCCTGTTCCCAAACTCGATTCACAAAGTCGACCTGGCGGGCGCACCCTTTAGAACAAGCAACTTTCATAACTTCAAACCACGAGTGGACTCTTTGAAAAATGTTTAAAAACAAAGTTCAGCGGGCAAGTTCTTGGAAAACGTCTGCTTTGATTAAAATTAACCATTTATTTACACTTTTGATGTTGCACTGCATCGGTTTCCGCATTTAATTTAAACCTTTGATGGCTTTAATTGGTGTTTTGTGGGTATTGTGCGCGACGACGCTGCGCTATTTTAGGGTTAAAAGGTGTGCAGCTTTTGATGTTGTACGGATTCTTTGGCGGATGGCCGTAACTGTGAAGTAGTTATTATTTATCGGCTCCTAGACCAATAAATTAGATTTCCTTTTAAGAAGTACCGCGTTACCTTGACTGAAGAGATTAGAGTAAGGTGTAAATTAACAAGATGATAAATATTCAGCACCAAAATTAAATTCCTGCAACGTAGGTACTACGTATATTGACAAAAAAATTTCCTGTTGTTTGCAACAACATAATCAAATAAATTAGAAATAGTTCGATAATTCTATTAATAGTAACATAAAACTAAAAATGTTTAGATCAAAACATCGGCTTCCATTTCCCCCGCCTAAACCTATGAAAATAAATAAACACTCGATTACTGTGTCCAAACACTCGCTACATAAAATCGATCATTGACAATCGGAAACGATGCAAACAAATGACGGGCGAAATTTTCGCCGCCCACCCCCGGCACCGGCGGACCTAACAAACCGTGGTTAAATTGATAGATTAGCCACACTTTGTGCAAATCACAGCGTTTTGTTTGTACACTATCGTTTTATTTTCCTTATATTTTTTACTGTGCGCTAAATTTGCGGAAACTAAACGCAGTTTATATTTTTTAACCGTGTTTCATTGATACGGTTCGCGATTTTCCAGTTGAAATGCTTTGAATTCCGGCTAATGTGTATGACTGTCTTTTTTATAAAGTGGATCCGGCAAGTGAGCAAGCGATTCAAGCCTAAACAATCATTCAGTACATGAAATGAGAAAGGATATGAAGAGAAGAAGAGACGTCCGGTATTATCAAGACCAGAACTCCTGTTCTATCTCATAGAGTAGATCTTTAACCAGAGGGGAATTCAGGGGAAATTGTAGCAGTGTTTTTTCCGTTACTAATATAATACATAAATATAAAGAAATATATTATAAACATTAACATTATCTTCCTCGTTGTCATAGTGATTTATTGCTAGCAATATGACAAAGCTGTATTTAGAAGCATAGATGAACAACATAAACTAAGTCATTTCCTAATGCCATAAACCAAAAATATTTTCGCTCCGCATGTCCGCTCTCGTCGGCGTCCCGCGCTCAACTGTCATGTAAATGACGTCACGTGACCGGAAGCAGTTTGGCGGGGGGTGGGGCTTCCGGCAGCGCACGCGATTGGTCACTTCCGTTCGGTAACAAACTACTGCTACGTAATATGCTAATCGTGAATAAGCAATTTATTGGATTATTGTAGGGATTAGTTAAGGGTCCTTTTACTAATCGCTTTTTAGGGTCTTTCATTCTTCATGTCATATATTATGTACGATTTGTTTTATTAAGTGGAATTACCTACGAGAAAAGAAAAAACAATTTACAGCAAAGCGTTTTTAAAGAGTTTATATTAAAATATTAATGCAACTATATAGGACCGCCTATAGTCATTTTCTGTCGACATAATTGGTAAGCAGCAGAAAAAGTGTGACAGTAATTCTTTTACGTTTAGTCCGAATAAAAACTAAAATACGTGAAAACACTCATAAACTAGTGAACTTGAAACATAAAATAAAACATTTAACCAAACAAAATTACAATATAAACAATTTTTATTAACCGCCGGCGCCGTATACAAACAAGTTAGGTGTACAACGATCATTCTGCGTCAATTAGCAATATTAATGTCTGTACAAACAACGCAATGGAAAACATGTTGGAACACCATTGTACACGCAAATCGTCTTTAAAACTCCAACGATTGTTTAGTGCGAATTTGCATAACAAATTAATACAATTTGAGTAGAGTTTATTACGTTTATGTATGGCCGTTGCAAAACAATGAACTAATTTATAAAGGCGGGCACATGTGCTATGGTTTGGTCATGGTTTCTGTACGTTTCGTCATTCAATTGTTTGTACAATACGGTTGTATATGGGGCATAGTTGGCGATTGTGTGTCTTGTTGTAGCTTCTGGACGCGTTATAGTATAGTCTCCTTTATTCATCATCATTTATCATCAATCTATTATGCGTCCCACAGCCGTTATATCTAGTTTCCTTACTGTATTAGTTTTACTGTACTAGGTGTCATTGGAAGTTTTACATATTAGCTATAACACATATGAAAAGTCATTTTACTCAGAAGAATTTTTTTTTCAGTCAACTCTTCCCGTAGATTGTACTTATTTTTCTAAGTCTAGACAACATAATATATACATATTATATCATCAGTCATGGTACAAAAAACATTTTTATAGACAACTTTGTCATATAGTTTAAATCAAGAGCACACATTTAACATTTTTATTTCAAAAAAATTACATCGATATCGTGAATAGTTAAATTGCCAACACAATAGCCCCACACTAATTCCTCAGACAATATAGAAGAGAAGTTAAACAATTGCGTTGTAAACTGGCTACATAATTATGTGCACCTGTTTTAATTTGAACAAGTTTGTTTTGGCCCATTGAATGTTATTCTCAAGGTACACACTAGGAGGAACGTATAGGAATGTAGATAGTGTCTTTACTGTACAAATTTCATAATAAAAACTTCGTTTATTTTACTACTAGCGATCCGCCCCGGCTTCGCACGGGTGCAATGCTGATATTTAATGGATGTTATCATACATATAAACCTTCCTCTTCAATCACTATATCTATTAAAAAAAAAGCATCAAAATCCGTTGGGTAGTTTCAAAGATTTAAGCATACAAAGGGACATAGGGACAGAGAAAGCGACTTTGTTTTATACTATGTAGTGATACATAACATAACCTATGAATGATCTCAATCTGAAACATAGACTGAGGTGTATCTACACTCATAATTCAGTGAAAAAGGAATTCCTTTGTCAAACCTATTCTAAGTATTTGTAGGGATACTGGAAATTTCCTAAAAAGCAAATAATATTTCGGACCCCGAATCAAACATGGAAACTTTAGATACTACAAAAGCTTATTTTGCCATGGTGCAAACTAGACAGAACAATTATTACTTACTTTGTTAAATTACAAATAGTAATTTACCCAATTCATCATTATTCGAACTCAAAACTAAAGAGGTATAGATAAACGCACCTAGTTTCGTAACTCGTCGAAGACCAAACAAATGATATTCAACATTCCGCGTTATAATGACAATACAATGGCCCAATCAAATCAAACATTGGTCCAACAAAATCCACCCTTTGTTCCTCGTGGGACAATTTGGATCCAACATAAATTATGTTGGACAATACGTTGGAATGTGTTACGCAAACATCACCATTGTGGATGGTTTATGAACATATGTAACGCTGAATAGGTTATTTTAGGCAGGTATTGACAAAGCTCGTGTTGGGCAGTGTTTAGAGGTTCTTCGATCGCAATGATGAAACGAGATTCTTCAATTGGGTAGACAATTTTAGTTTAAGGCACAGAATAGCTGAATAAGATTAGAAGGGAAATCATTCTACTACTATCACACGTTCACTATTAAAACCTCAAACAAAAATGGAGGGCTGCTATCGGTTAGTTTCTTCGGCTGCTAAAGTTTCTTACACGCTACCCGAATTACTTAGAAGCAGCCATGTTAAAAATATGATACATTTTCTTTTTAGTCTATTTAGAAAATCGAAGAATCTATTAATAACCTAATTTACAATATTAAAAGTAGGAAAGCCATTAGGTTAGCCATAACATCATCGGTCATCCCCAAAGTAGAATCCAAAACTTAGCCTTTCACTTATTTCAGATTTAGGTAGGTGTTCATTTTATCCACATTTTTAAAGCAGTTCAGATTTGAATATATTAAAGCTTCACAATAAAGACCTAACACTATCCCATCACAAAATCTGCGAACATGATACATTCTATAATAAATGGGTGTTCAACCATTATTCTTTCGGCAAACCGCACACGCTGTAAGCCACTAATCACGTCACCAAACATGACCCGAAACACCGAGAATTCGTTGGGTAACAGTCAATTTCGTGCAAATTGCCCTGAGTGGGCGGAGCGCGTGTGCCCTCGCCCTTAGCCCGAGTGTGCCCCGACCTTAGCCCAGCACGTGCGCGTCGCGTGCCCACCGACAGTTTTCACAGCGCTTTCACTTCATTTTCCGCGTTTTTTTTTTAAATTTTCACCAAGTTGTAAATAATTTTCCTTTTGTAAGGGTTTATAGGATTGCTCGTTTGACCCGCTCGGAACGTTACGGCCGTGGAAATGTGCCGGCGAAATTTGATTTACTGGCGGGTTAATGGAGGGAAGTGTAGTTTGAGGTTGTAGGTTCAATTTTGTCACAAACTAGCGTATTTATTTCGTTTATTTCTCAACTCAGGAAGCGTTTAGGCAAATGGGTGTTTCTTATCATGATTATTCAGAGTTGTGCTGGGGCGCATGTTTTATTTTGTATATTTTTTAATCTTTTAATCGTAGACCAGATTTTTTTAATCGTAGGTACCAAAAACGAATCATTTTGAATCGTTGGTTCACCGACATATTAAATACACCATAGACATAGATACAGACATTTATCACCCATGGCGATTTCCCATACCCGGATGGAACCATCTCCCAACCTAGTATAAAATTTTCAACTGATTAAGTCACAAACACCAGTTAATTGTATCAACTAATTAGTTAACAATCTTTTGACGCGTTAACCGTGGGAACGAAGAACGCAACATTAAACTAAAATGTGTTTTAATCAAAACCGCTAACCAAACGGCTTTGAAAGCGGCCGCGGCAACGAGATTAATTAAAGAAAATATAGTTAATATATATTTAGCACAAATCCCAAAAGCACTTGTAATTATTCACCCCAGCTTATTTGCGGCGGCAATTAACTTAAAAGCTATGTTAGTGCGATGTGTCGCAACCCTTAAATAGGGGTCGAGGCACGCGCGTCCCCGCCTACATTTAGTGCCGACTACCGCACTTTAGAAAAATATTAAATTCACGCTTCATTCAATCCGGTCGCGTGTTTTGGCGATTTAAATTTCGCGTTACGAGTATGTCAACGTGTGTTTAGGTATTTATGTTCTTCTGTAGGTTTAATTAACCTGGCAAATTTATATGTTTACATGCTAAATGTTTTTGCGGAAATCGCACTAACTATAAAAAAACTTATTTTTTATTTAATATTAAATATGCAAGCATAAGGTGGATTTGAATACAGATATTTTGAAAAGTTATTAGTACTTTGATAAACTTATCCAAAAATGACCACTAGTCTTTGTAAAAGGAGAGACAAGCATTACTCTGACAAACTCGTGAACGTTTACAATAACATTCTTAGTAGTTTTATATTATCACAGGTATACTTAAGTAATCAACATAATAAAACTTTTTTCCAGTTTTTAAGTCCCATGGGCGCGCAACTCTGATTTACATAACGCAATGGACACGATTTTTAATCAAAATTAGATGAATTTGAAGGTAGAAGGCAAAAGCTTATTAGTTAATTATTATATTGACTTTATGTTTTCTGTATATAAGTAATCAAGTAGTCAAATGTCTCAGACCGACTGAGATTTAAATACGTACGTATGGTACTATTTTAAAACAAAGAAAGGTGTTATCTTAGTGTTTCGAAAGTAATGTCTTAGAAAACAGAAAATTCAAATACACTAATGGACGAGAAACCAACCAAAACCTTCGGATGAACATTCCTTACGCAGTAGTTGACACATTTGAAACAGTAAACCTTGCATTACTTTTCTAACACTGTCAACAGCCCATGTGTTATACCAAAAAGACAGTTAAAAATATACAGAACATTTACAACTTCAATGAATCTATTTTCTCCAAGATTTATGATTTCACTAACTGATGTTTGGGAGTATGCTTAATAACTCATTGACCCAATTGATCCTTCAACCCTTATGGGTTCATATATATGAAACCATACAATCTTCACTTCCAACCAACGAAACAACCCTTCAAGAAAGGCATCACTAAAAAACTTTCAATAATTTTAATCGCATGTCAGCGGCGACACGCGGGCGCGAACGAAATCCGACGCACCCTCAAACTAAGCCCCATTGTCACTTTGACAGTGAAAACTGTCAACTGTCAAAAGCAGCCAAGAAGGTTTAAACTATGCGCTCCATTTTCGCTTTTCATATTTGGAATCTTTTGTTGGCGCTCGGCGTGCGCACAATCTCTTATGCGAGCGCTCTTGTGTGAGCGCTGCGAGCTATTGTCGCCGATGTGTGCTGCTTTACGCGCAACTTGCATCAAGTAATGTAAGAATTGTAATGGGCCTGTATTCCCCGCCTATGTAGCAATCGTTCTGAATTTATGGGGGGAATGTTTCGCTTTAGTTTTGTCTATGGATAATGCTTTTGTCTGTGCGGGTTCTGAGCGATTTGTCGGCGTTGTAGCGGGAAAAATGGTTTTGTAAATGTATCTTGCGCGGTTGAATGGGGTTTCGGTAATGTTTTCTGACTTTGTGTTGTTTAATTAATTTTGTTCTTTAGTTACATTAATGGAAAGAAAACAAATGGATAGGTAACAGATAGGCATACTTTTAAGTAAGTATTATCGAGTTTGTATGGTTTTGTCATTTAAAACGAAGTCGCTCCATGTTTTGGAGAAGTCTTTTTAATATCCTTATCTCCTTACTCTATTTACGACAGAACGTTTTACGAGTGCGATATAACTTCTATCGTCTTTCTCATTATACTTTGCTTCGACGCACTTTCATGAAAAACTAGTATAGTCACTGTTCTGTACAACAAAACCGTTATTATTGTTCAACTCAGCCAACGCTTTAAATATGTTTTGAACACCGAAACACACCATAAAAACCGTTGATTGGAACAAATTATAAACGCTTAGACCTTTCCGAACTATCCAATAATTTTACACAACGCACCAATTGGGTGTTACGTAATTTGAGATACATAACGCCTCCGCGGTTACATTATGTATCTAATTTAGTTCACAAAAAGCCGTCTTTTTTCGTGTACGAGTTTACGTGTAAAAATGTACGTAGCGCTGTGTTTTATTTTTGTGCGTCACGATAAAAAACCGTGACTGTGCGCTCAGTTTTTGTGGGTGCAAGGCGAGTGACCAGCGCAGGCGCGTTTGCTACGTGCCCGTGTAGTAGAGCTACTTTTCTTGGGTACTTAAATATTATCATTGTCAGCCCATAATCGTCGCACTGCTGGGCACGGGCTGCCTCTGCCATTAAGAGGCTTCAGGCCTTAGTACACCACGCTGGCCTAGTGCGGGCTGGCAGATAAATAATAGAGTAAAAATAATCATCATAAGTCCTAAAGGACTATGGCGAGTCTTAAGAGGATGGACTGAGAATTTCCTTATGGGAACAGTTTTAAAAATACTAAAATAGAAACCGGCTTTTCTCAGTCGTACACCACACCTACGGTATGGGGCTACATGAGGCCATCAGCTTAAACCAATATATTTATAGTGGCACGGTAAACTGACGTGAGCAGAAACAGTGAATACTATAAAAATGTGATAAAGTATGGCGTAGCAAATCTGCGCATTCCGTAGAATGGACGACCGATTGAGGGTCTTTAGTGGCCTATTTAAATTTAAAAGTACTAATGATAAAACCACTGAACGCCAATTGGTAAGTCTGTACACATATATGTAAATAAACTTCCACATTCCGTACAACTTAAATAGAGTTAAATACAATTTGCAACCCCTGGATCGATCAGCAATTGAATAAAACTATGAATCAGATAAATCGGTCAAGACAGTATACGTCTATATTACTTCTATTAAACACAACAGCAAAGACATCAAGACATCGAGCTTCAACCAGAACAAACAGCCCGATCTTAGCCATCAATTCTACTGCATACCAAGACTTGCCTCCAAAGCGGTCAGTGTCCATTTAGCCAAGCCAGTCGGCGTTCCATCGACTGGCGTGGTCAGAACAAGGCACCGCAATTGTGTAACTCACTACGGGTATAGCGGAATCGATGACATCGCCTGAATAGGTAGATAACGTCCGGTACAGCAAGGCCTATTGTCCCGCCTCCTATTTTTGTGAGCTCTATAGATGGTTAAATTTCACGTAACGGAATTGTTTTGGTTATGATGCTCGTGATTGTTTTTAATATTAGGCATTAGGGTTTTGGTTTGTGGTGGGTTTGAACTAGTTTTTTAGTAAATACGTCCAGCAGATACATAGGTCTGACTACATACTTAGGTCTCGTGTAGTAGGTATGAGAAATCACGAGATGTTTCGATCTCATAGTACCCAGACCACAAATATTTGTGGTTCACACCTTTATCTACATGCGGGAATGAGAAACGCGGCCTCTCAATACGAAAGCTAGTGTTTAGCCAATTGTTTTTTTAGAATGTTTATAGTGCTCCTTATTATTAATGGAGCAACGAGTTAGTGCCGTTGAATACCTCATCATAGCTGATCAATTTATGAGATATTCGGATCATTTTTCATCAGTCTACATTCTATTTTCTTCGTACTCTTATGCCTTATGTCCTGAATGTCTAAACAGACCTAATTTCAACAACCAATTTAGCTTAATCACATCGATGCATCCATAATTATAATGCAAAAATAACAGCCGCCATTTGAAAACAATAAACCGCAATAACAATGGGTCCACTCGCGATCATATCGTCATTAGCAACAATGTATTTTACAGCGTTTTTATACATCAATTTGTAGATAATTGCGGCCTAATCCTCCATTTTGTCGCGGTGACAACAACATGTCGGCCGTTCGCGCGGGAATCTGTCATTACGTGTCGTAAAAGGTTTGTAAAGTTTGTTACAATTAAACTAAGTATCGGATTCGTGAGTGGTTGTTTTAAAAAAAAGAATGCTTTTCCAGTTTAATATGTTTTTTTAAGTAAAAAATATATCTGGAATATTTTTAGTGGCCAGTACCTAAGTTTAAAGTCACTAGGATCTTACAACCTTTTCTATGTTAAAGCATACATCTATCAACTAATAATATAAAGCTGAAGAATTCGTTTGTTTGCTTGAACGCGGTAATCTCAGGAACTAATAATTAGATTTCGAAATTCGTTAGTGTTAAATAGCCCATTTATTGAGGAAGGCTGCAGGCTATATATCATCACGCTACGGGCAATAAGGGCGGTGTAGTAACGGAGAATGGTGAAAAAAACCATTCCTATCGAAGACTAACGCTTATTAAATGTGGGTAATGATACATTACCTATGCGTAAAGATCACAGATACCTCCAAATCGATACATACATCTAAAACTATAAAAAAACTCACCAGCTCTCAAAGCGTCCATCGGCACGCTGGGGTAGGGTATCGAGTAGGGGTACCCCTCCTTCCGCAAGGTCTTGGGTTTCCTCCTGGGCCGGTACTTATAGTCCGGGTGCTCTTTCATGTGCATCGCCCGGAGACGCTTCGCCTCGTCTATGAACGGTCTTTTCTCGTCTTCTGTCAGCAGTTTCCATTCAGCACCTGATGAAAAAGTAAATATAGTATTGAATTTGTCTTGAATTGCTAAGGCGCATACATATATCTATATGTTACAAAAGTTATGACTCTTTTTCAAAACATTACTTTGGTCGCACTTGATTGTGTTTTAAAAAGCGCTGGTAGTTTCAATTAGTAAGATTTCTAACTAAAGGACGTTGATGTTGTAAGCTAGTTATTAAAATCTATGAAAGACGTCATAATTGCATGAAAATTTTATACTACCCTCTAACATGTACCAAAAACAAGATTGAAAGATGTGTTTTTTACCGTTTACAATTTATTAACAGCTTTAATATAAGAAATTCCTAACAACATTAGGACACAAAAAAGAAATTATTCGCTCTCGTATTATTTTTTATATTTTAAATTTACAGAAAAGTTGACATTTAGTTGAGGAAGTAAGTTATGGGTTTTCTAAGTTTTTAAATGTTAAATTAAGATCAAGATATTTTTTAAAAACCAATTTCAAGGAAACGTGTTTCTATGTAAAACAAACAATATGGTAATATAATAGATACGATAAATAAAAAAAATATAAAGCAAAATAAGTTCTCTTGGTCGAGTTGTGAAACTATCCACACAGAACGTAATCAATATACCGCTACAAAAAACTAGTCATATTCCGAAAATATATCTTAATGTACAAATATATTCTGCGAAATAATACGAGATTACGAAACACAATAACTCGAAATCAAAAGCGATCCATAAGGCACAACTAGAACATGGCAAATAACAAAAACTGAAAAGTAATTTGCCCCGACCATCGTTCATAGTGGTGACAAAGGCATTCAATCGATACAATATAATCGAAGGCACGAACGACCTGTCTCCCAGCCCGATTCAAGAGACCAACCCTTTGTTTCCCCCCATTTATAGAATGTTGTATTCATCCACCGTGGAGGGGCGCCACCGTCCATTGAAACAGACAAGACAATCCCAATTCAGACGGGTATAAAAGCGAAAACAATGTCGCTAACATAGAAAGGAACAATCCGGCTCCGAGGACCATGCTGTGTCTCCCTCGCACCCACAGCCTTCGCCACAGGGGAGAAAGGGACGGCACCAACAATGGCGGAAAGCGCCGCCTAATGACGAATTTGCGCTTTTCATTCCGCAACAGAAGTTTTTCCCGGTTCCTCATTATTCTGTCGATACTGTGAGGGTGAGTATTTCGCCTTTTGTCGGCTGGAATGATAGGATCGTGTGCTTAGCTATAATAGGTACACTGGATTATTGTTCCTTTATACCTTCTCAAACATCCTCTTGGTCTCTAATCAGTATCTTTTTTGTGTCAATACGGCCGAAATCATTGGAGCTTTTACCCGGCATTTTGTCGTGACAGTATATTTGTTGACGACTAAATTACTTTTGGACGCAAACAGTACCGATGGCAGGTCTTGTATGTAGCCTTAACTTATTGTTAGTCTATGTACAAAAGTCTATTTATATAAAAACTATTAAGTGATTACATGAATGGATTAGTCTTTAAAACGTCTTATATGGAGCCAGGTCGATCCACTCTTGACGTTAGGTGTTTGTAATTGACGTGAATTTCATTATGAGAAGTAAACTTGTAAAGTTTGTACAATCGTGGCTTTGTGGCGACATGTATTGTTTGAGTTATTGTACATTTCTCTGAATGGACATTACGTAAATGATAGAAACGTAATAATAGCGGGGTGAGAAAGCCGAGCTATTTCTTCTCAATGGTTGCGAGTCTATAAATTCAGATAAAGGGGTGCTTGGCGAAGTTTAGCGCACACTTACAATAGGTTTTATTTTTCGCATTGAGTTACAAATTTTAGAATTCTTATTGCTCCGTTTACAGTACCTAGGGACTTTAGAAAGTACAACATCGCGTCATGATTAACCCATTTGGACCCAAATACAAACTACTGATAAATTTTTGAAAAAAACTTTATTGGCGTAACTATTAAAGGCTAATTAGACAATCTATGAAAAAAAAACTAAAAAAAAAATTCTCCCTTATATTAAAAAAAACACCGTCCTTAAATGGGGCCAATGGGCTTATGTGTGATATTTTTCGAAGCACCCTTTTTCAATACACTGTGTCTTTATACACTTCTTACATTGCCGGCGTGCTTTCATATGACACACTATGCATCGGAGCTGACTTTTCAGCTTTTGGGGAAAGTGTCCCACACTGTCTTGGTTCACACTTGGCACTGCCGATGATGGTTTACGGCGCCTTGAATCAATTCTATCAGTGTTTGCATATTACAGTCCTCATCTAGAGACCATTACAAACGTTCTCGTGATAGTGTGTGATATCCAGTCAATAGTAGAAACCCAAAGAACACTTTAAGCTCGTTGACGGTTATTTGGAAGTCATGGTTGTTGTGTTGTGCGAAATACAACTTCGTGTACGCAACGGTCATTTCATCTTTGAAATGATCAAATATCAAATATTTTTTCAAAAATTGTAAGAGGCGATTCATGTTTGAGCTGGTTGATGAGGTCTTCCCTTGGTTTTTGGACGTTATTTTCTGCAGATGGCATCTCAGAATAAGACGGTTCACATCGACGCCATCGGGATAGTACCTGAGATTCAACCTCAACTCTTCTGTGTCTTTGTAACGGTTCTTCATTGCTACTATCCCATTCCTCGTTGTTTCTGAACTCAAACACTTCAACTCGACTTGGTATATCACTTGGAAAAGTATGTTGTAAAACATCATCTTTATCACCCTCTTCTTCATCCGTCCAAACACTCGGGTCTGGAGGGATGGCTACTATATCGTAACTGACATCAGAACCATCCGCTTCATTCAAAATAGTGTCTAGAGCTTCTTCTAGTCCACGATAATCTTATCCAACATCAAACCATCGTTTGGTCACGTTTTACTACAAAAATAAATCTGAAAAAATATATAAAAATAAGTTGTACATTAGCCCATTGGACCCATTCGGGGACACCATACTAAATACCTCCTATTATTGTCAAATTTACATAAATAGTCAATGAAATGTAACTTACTACTAGTAAAAACTATAACCTAATGAACTATTAACAAAAATAATAATATATATAAATATTAGTGAAAATATTATTACTTACCTTTTGGTAAACACCAATTTACTATATTAAGTAAATGAAATAACTATATTTGTCCACTTTTTGCATAAATTCACAAAACTGCAGTTGTAATTAAGAAGCCACACTCGTTGACACTACAAATTCGACTTGAAACAAAACTAGCCTAAATTAAATAAAAAAATGTGGGTACTTTCACTAACGTTCCCAAATGGGGACAGCGGGCTTAAATGGGTTAAACCGCTTTTTCATTGAATATCAGGATTGTCTCTTGTATAAATTGATTCAAATAGCCTGATATAATAATGAAAATAGCAGTACACAAACAGTCAAGTACCAATTCTGCTATGTCTCTTAAAAATACCAGTAACTTGCTATTTCCACGTTGGTAATTTTCATATGTTAATAATGTAGCGACGAATCAAACAATAATTTATTCAGGAAATGTGAAACCAAACCCCAGTCACACTTAATATTGACTTTATCTGTTCCTGAAAGAAAAAAACCGTTTTCCCTCGGGTGAAGGACGGGATCGTCGGGATATCATCCCCGCCGACGGATCTTTGTAGGATTCGATTACTTTTCAATCAATTGTCTGGATAAGTATACATACATAGATACTAATTAAAACATGAGATTTTTGTTGTGATAGTCGTATAGTAGCTATAGTTACATATATACGCCTGTATGAAATATTTAATTACATAGAGACTACATTGGCAATAGGGTCTGTGGCTTCTGTCATAGTTAGAAGTCCTTTTAGTAATTTTAAACGTTGAAGGAATATAATGAGAAGTAACCTGAAAATATGCGTTACAGGTACAGAGCATTTAATCTTCAAGGCCGATAGGGCTTGCAAAACAAAATAGGATTATGAAATGAATCAACGATTAATCTTTGCATGTAATTATATTTTGCTATTCTAGACCTTATCGAACCTACTGCCATTGAGAAGGCCTACAGCCTGCAGTGTGATGGCCTCGAGGTTTGGGCGCAAGCGAGAATCTCGGCGGTCGCGGGTTCGAAACTCAGGCACACACCTCACACTTTTCGGAGTTATGTGTGTATTCACATTGAATTATCACTTGCTTTAACGGTGAAGGTAAACATCGTGATAAAACCTGCACACCTAAAAGTTCTTAGGAATTTCTTAGGTGTGTAGTCCGCCAACCCGCACTAGGCCAGCGTGGTGGACTATGGCCTAACACCCTCTCAATGGTAGAGGAGCTGTGCTCAGCAGTGGGCGTATATGGGTTGATGAAGAAGAAGAAGAAGAATACAGCCTGCAGTAGAAAGTATATAAGCTCTTCTTTTACATTCATTTGTTACATTATGTTATTGTGACTTGTACTAAATAATACAAAAAAGTGTGCGTAAATACATAATGGTAATAATAATTTGTAAGCACAAGCCAGTAGCATTTGCATGCGAGTGGAGTTGGACACAAAACAAACACGTACCTTTCGACATGACAATAGTTTATAGAACAAATGGTTTGCAAATATTGGCCGCTTTCCAGCGATCCTTGTTCACGGCTGTCGGTTTAAACATATTAAGTGTTTTACAAGTGCGTGCGGGCAAAACGCTGCGTTTTAACTCTGTGTTGATATAGGCTATTAAATTTAGAAATGATGGTTAATATTGCGAGTTAAATGGGAATTAAAAAGGATATAGCCTCTTGAAATACTCGGATGCAGTTTTTGCAAACATATTTGATATATGGCCGAATACTGGAACGCAACTTAAAAATTATGGTGTACTTAAACGTCTAATTCCGTCTTATTTTAGTAGGTAAAGACCGACTTATAATTAAGTAGCGTTTCAGTATTCGGCCGATAGATTATTAATCAATCAATTCAATCATCAATCAATTATTATTTAATCAATGATGATGAACTTAACCTACTGCAAAAATATCTTTGAAAATACTAGCTACATTCCTTAAGGAAATCATCGTCAATCGCGGCCTAAAAATTGATTTTGGTTTTTAAAAGTTATTAGATACCAAAGTATCCTTCTATTTAGTCCAAACGTATTCATTTTTAAAATCCGCCTACAAACGTTTTTTTTTACACGCCAGCGTTTTTCACACCAGTGGTCCACTACAATATCCAGCCCATACGAAGTGTGACGGAGAACTGTCGCAAAGATTTTTTCTTCGCGTATTGTCTCAGAAACAATGCAATAGGCTAATTGTGATGTTAAAATATACCCATCACGTTCGAAATGACATTGGATGTTGATAATGCGCTGTTGTGCGGCCGTACGAACACAATACGCTCTAGTGAACATTATGAGTTTGAACGCACCTACACTATTTAGTATTATAGGCTTTATTATTACTAAGCAATTGTCGGGTTTTATGTACACAGTACGGTTTTATTGATACGCATTTTATTTTCGTCGTACAAATGTAGTGGACGGTAAGTAAATGAATATATCGAATCGACGTTCGAGGTTTTGATACTGATATGAAAATAGGGTCACATGATTAAATTTGAAAGTTACGTATTCCAATCTGTACTTGTTTAAAATACTATTCCGGATAAAGATTATCAGGTGAATAATTGTAGTTTTTAACTTGCCTCATTTATGTTAATATCTCGTTTGTTACGACATGTCTTAACACAGCTTAGTCTGTGTCTCCTTAACCTAGTAATTAAAATACAACTATTCAAATTTGTCCTATAATAAAATTGGAAATTATCCTTTAAAACACCCTATTGTCCGAAGATCAGCTAAATGTGGAGACAGGACGAACCCGGGAGCTACGCATCTGGCCGCGCCCGAGGCTACACGCTACAAACGAAGTGTTGCCACGTAATTAACAATAAGATTGTTATTGGGTACAATAGGGACACGTGTCGTTGCAGTGTTGCCACTACAAAATAATTATTTCCTGCAGTTACGTGTGAGACAAAGGCGGCGCGCTGAACAATGATGGTCCGAGCTAGTAATGGAATTAGGTGCGGGGTGTGCTTGGTGTATTTTTGTCGCGGGAAAATACTTTTTTTCAATTCCAGCTGACTGAAAAAATACAGGGTATCTACTAATTAGATAAATTCAAGCGAAATAGTAGATTAATGTGTATTGATTGATGACAAATATTCAATGGTCTGAAGTTAAGCAAACATTTTGTTCCCTTGTCCCAAGGGAGAAAGGAAGGGATTTCAAATAACGTGAAGAAGAATAAGACAGTTTTAAGAATTTATGGGCTCCTTGAGGCTCGAAGCAAGTTTCATTCTAGTGTGTTATTGTACATTTAAATTCTTTTCTATTTATACCAAAATTTACAACTGTTTATAGAGGGAATACTATACACGGAATTTTCGTAGCACTGGATAATATGCATAGGGTGATCCCGATGACGTATTTAATGTGTAAGATGGCAGCCGCCACAATGCATCTTTT
This sequence comes from Cephonodes hylas, assembly GCA_030295005.1. Taxonomy (NCBI): domain Eukaryota; kingdom Metazoa; phylum Arthropoda; class Insecta; order Lepidoptera; family Sphingidae; genus Cephonodes; species Cephonodes hylas. Next base: position 13,963,621 of record AP025364.1, read on the forward strand.
AACTTATTTTTAAAAACCCAATTTGATAGCAAGTCAGAGGTAGATGAAATAGTCATTCTATAGTTTGAAAATTTTGCACGCCATATTATTTTTATTCATGGGGATATAAGTTGTCATATTCCCAAAAAACAAAAATAGGCGAAAGCTATTCTTCGCTACTCTTCTAGTTGTTATCCAACAGTCTGGTTTTGTTCATCCGACAAAAACAAAAACCCAAAACACATGAATTGACAAAAAAATGTCTGTGCTAGTTAGTAACTCGGTCTCATTTCAAAAACCGCCAGTTAGTGTTACCTCGCAAGCACCGAACCCACCATCGCACACTTAAACAGAATCTCGTATAAGAGCCATTGTCAATGACAATAACAAAAAAACAACAGCACACGAAACACACATGTTAGGCACAATACCGACTCCAACAAAGAACTTTCCTCTCTGCCTTGTATTAAAACCTCTATTGTGTTTAGAATCGGACGAAAATGCTCTTCATTACTCTGAAAGCTTGTGTGCCGTGCGACAATGGTGTAAGGGGGGTGAGTTGGGGTGCGCTAGGCTACTCTCCCCGCTGTGGGGGAGAGGGAGGAGGCGTCGCACAAAGACTCACGGCGAAGGAACGCCCGCCACCCTTTCGTCCGTAAAATTGAAATGGCAAGAAACGTTATTTAGGTCATGATTTTATTAAATTTGTTAATAGATTCTTTTTTGATAGTCCGCGATGGGTTTCCCGTGGGGACGGGCTATTGTTTGCTTGTAAGTGTAACAACTTTGCATGAAAAGTTGGTTGCGTTGTTTTTGTTACGTTTAAACAGGACTTCAGCAGCATTTAGACTAAATATTTTAAGAATTACTCGGACATCGAGGGCTGATCTGAAGATCTGGTTTTTCGTTACGTATCCGTTGGGTTCGGTAGGGAAATTCTATGTAAATCTTTTCAGTTTTAATGTTGTAAATCTTGTACAAATAGTATATGATATAATTTGTCACCATTTTACTATTCCCTTAGAATGTGCAAATCACAAGATGTGTCATGTGGTTGATAGTAACCAAGCTAGTAATATTTAAACACCTATATTCCCCGAAGTGGTAGGCAGAGAGAGCGGTGCATTTCGATGTTTATTCTCACTCCGTGCTGCTTTCGAGGATTATCTAAAGAAAAACCCTATAACAAGTCGAATCCGGGACATACTTGTACCACGAGAATAAAAGACAGTCAATTCTTACAATTAGTAAAACACAGATATTTTTAACACCACGTCACTGCATTCTACCAACAGCGCCGGCAAATAATAGCGCCCGCTTTTAGCGCAAAGCATTGTAATCAATTATAAACGATTCAACCGCGATTTTGTTACAAAAAGCAGATATTTTCATTGAATGTTAAGTGTCCTGACAACCAGCAAATTGATTTATTTTTGCTATGTTTTTTTGCACGGTAAGTTTTGCTGCTATACATTTCACAATAAGAAGTTTTTAAATAGTATTTCTGTCATCGCCTAGATATTTCCTGTTTGGCGGTCGCAAAATAGAAAACCTGTAAACGATGACGATACACACCATTTCAGGACGAGGCTGTTGCGTTCAATTATTATGTCGTAGGGGAGACTGGGGCTGGTTGTGACAGGGGTAGGTAGTTACAGTGGCAATGCTGGCGAACCAGAAAACGCTATACTGGCGTTAGAAAGAGACAAATACTCACGCCACCGCCGGCTAGCACGCCGCGAGAGCCAGTGGCGCTATTGTCTTTGTGTGAGGAACCCGGACGTGCTGCCATTAAAATTGCAGGTTAGTAACATTTTCATTTTTTAGTAAAATTGGTCTACAACCGAAATATTATAAAAGCAGACATGTATCTGTTATATAATTTACGCACTAATTCTTTCGTTTTGTGATGAAACTGCCATTATTCAGCTACATACATTTATGTTTTCACTACGTAACCTTAAAGGGTCATTTTTGGCGTCGGGGCTAAAAGTTACATTTGTTCGGGGCAGGTTGTGACGTTGTAGTGCTTCTTGCTGACTGATATAATTTATGTTATGTAATTATTTATTTTTTGTTGTAGGATGAGGACATATAAAAGAAAAACAGAGCGGGTCAAAATATCTAAAGATGTTTACGAACAAGCAGCAGCTATTTTGGAGGACAAAACTAAAAAAAATCGTGGCATCGCAAAAGACTTTGGATTGTGCCATATGTCAGTTATTTTTGGTAATGAGTCCTACACCTTTTTTTTTTTTTTTTTATTGACGGGTAAGCCTCCTTATGGCTCTACCTCCCGCCCCCCTCTGGAGAGAGAAGCAGGAAGTGTATGTCGGGGTCACCGGTCCAGCCTGGCGCGCGGTGAGGTCCGCGCAGATGTTATTGCCGGGCTGTGTCTCTAACCTTTCCCTAACCATCACCGGCATACCGACTAAAACCCCCCGGTGGCCTCCTTCGCGCCAAGGAGGGTGACCACGGTCTGTGGGCGAGAAGTTTCCCATCATTAAACCGCAGCCACCCAGTGCGCTTCCGAGATGAAAAGCGTCCCGTCCGTCTCGATGTGATAGGGGGCGCTGTTGCACCCCCACAAGCCTTGTATGGGCGCCTTGATTATGGCTGGGCGCCCGCGACAGACACAGGCCACCGTGCTGCCGCCCGTCTTAGGGTCCCTTTCATTAAGCGACCCCACAGGTCCCTACTAGTCGCCTCTTACGACAGGCAGGGAAGATCGTGGTGGGATTCTTACACCCCCTTGCCACAGGGCAGAATGAGTCCTATACCTAATACATACTTATTGTTCTTTCATACACAGGTATATATTGTTCATAGACAGATAATTATAATGTTCTAAGGTCTGAAATTATGCATATTTTGTTCTCACGAGGTACAAAACCAAAAATAATTACGTTGTTTTGTTTTTAATTTTAGAAAACCATGTTTTTGTTTTAATGAGACATTAGACTGATTTGAATAAATATTAATTATGTTGTAAGTAAAGTAAAATAACTGATTATGATTATTATTCCAAATAAAAACCCTTATGATACGTTTTTGTTGTCTTGTAACTTTTTGCCCCTTATACTGTAACAACCAGCCCCTGGCGCGGGGTTGAATGTGACACGTCTCTTATTTTAAAATTCATTCATTTGTGTCTTTAATATTACCCTCCTACATAAAATTAATTGTAAATTAAAATCTTGAATAGTTACTTAATCAAATAAACCTATAGTTAGGTAAAACAAGCAAATCAACAAAAAAATATGTCATTTTGAAATAAAAATGTCACAACCAACCCCAGTCTCCCCTACAAGCTTACCTGCAATAAAGTTGGGGTGATAAAATCAGCTCCATAAGGATTAGTTCATAAGCTTGGATATTGCTAATATTTGCGAGGGCTGTTTTGCGTTTATTTTAACTGCCTACCCCATTTGGAAAAGCTGGTAAATTATTATTCATACAAAGTTTACTAGTGACGTCAAGTCACAAAACATAAACATAAAATTATCCTTAGGCTTTTGTACAAGGCGTAGGCAGACCGTGATTGAAAATTGAGATATGATTAAGAAAACGTCGATTCTTCTTGATTTTTCAGCGCCAATGTGTTTGTAATCACCGTAGGTACCTATTACCTGTCTTAATTTCCGATCATGGTCTGTATACACTCAGTATAGCATTTCTAGAGACTTCTAACTCAGCCTATCGCCGTCCACTGCTGAACGTAAGCCTCCCCAAGATAGCGCCAACCATCCCGGTCTTGAGCAGCTCTCATCCATCCGTTACCCGCCACCTTTCTCAAGTCGTCGGTCCATTCTAGAGACTTAACCATCCCATAATAGCTTGATTTAATCATTATTATTTAAAATAGGACAAGTACATGTGTGTGTTTGGTGCAAATGTAATTCGCGATAGTATAGATTACACAACGCGAGTGCTCGGCTACCACTGTTGCAAAACTTACGACGTACAGCCTATCTAATGAGTAAACAAACATAGGATAGAAACACATTGACGATCCGAACGAGCTAACTTTAGGGTTGACAGGTATTTATGCTGTATATTATGAAGTTTCTTGTGTCGCTTTTTTTTTTTTAATATATACTGATGGTTTTTATTAATATTATCAAGTTTCTTGCCGCCTTCTTATCAGTTTTTACATATTGACGATAGTAAATAAATAATATATCCAACACTGCCATATTTCTGACCTAATTACATGTCCTTTGTCGTGTGTATCAGAAATTAATAGATATTTCGATCCCACAAAAACCCAAACCTGAAACAAACATTTGTAGGACACAGAAATGTTTGTTCCTGAAAATGAGTATCAAGTTCATAGCCTCAGTTGTAGAGTGGACCAGTGCCCAGGAGTGGGAGATATAAGGCCTGATGATGTAGTTTAACATAAAGAACTATTTAAATTACAAAGGTAAAACATAGAGCAATTTTTTATCGATTTGCATTTTAAGCTAAATGTGAACGGAATATTCAAAGACAAGGTCCGACAGCCCTGGATTAAAGGTTAATAAAACCCACAAAACGCTTGGTTTAGTGTTCTCCGTCCATTGCAGAAGAGCATCGCCGTAGTTGGAAAGACGTGAATGAGTCTTGTGGACTGGGAATGTGTCAGTTTCGTGGGGACTATAGTTCGATAAGTGAGATAGCCGGAGGACCATGAATGCGTTCTTTTTCCTACCACGATAAATGGTGTAGGTGTTACTTTACATGAGGTGAGGCACATGGTCATTTGTGGAAACTAGTTCACTAAGATATTGGTTACGTAATTATTTACTTACATACTTCCCTTAGATAGATAGAAATGTAGTAATGTATATAGCTGTGTTTCGTGATTTGTGTTTTAAGGCACTGTGAATATTCGCAAGCAATTAAAACTATGGCCGATCGGGGGTTTAAAATCAGTTATTCTTGACTATAACGAAAATTTGCACTGCAACAGCAACGAACAATAGAATAGGTTGGATTTTTTAAAGTAGGCAAGTATTCTTATGTAACTGTACTTTTAGTTTCTAACCCGTCAAAACAAATGTTCCATTAAATTTACGCCACAAGACATCCAGTAACATTGTTTAGTGCGAAAACATTAAATTAAAAACGACTCCTTGTATTCAGCAAAAAAATTAAAGTAGAAGAGGCGGACAAAAAACCACAATCACGTTTACACAGGCGCACAAAAAGCTAGTAATTAAACAAGGGCAACGAGCGGTCCCTCGGCGACATCACCAGGCGACAAGCGACAAGCCGTGGCGACAATGAGGAACAACAGTATTTTTGTTGCGTGCAACGTTGGGAGGGCAGGAGGCTGTCCCGTTGAGATAACGCTGTGTGAGCGGGTAGTGATACGCGACAGCGGGCCTGGATATATTTTAAATGTTCTCGTATTTAAAAAATTGAAATAAAAAATGGAAAGGACAACATCATTTATACAAGACCTTGGTCGAAAACTAAGGGAATAGCTGCGGTGATTAAGAACGTATTTGGTTAATAGAAAAATATATTTTTTTGTCGCGATTTTTTTTAATGGATTTGTAATAACCGTGACTGTAAAGTGCCTAACTTTTCATAACATATCGTTGATCATATGCAATCATTGGACGTCTGGAAAAGTTCTTAGAGGTCTTAGAGGATTAAGTCGTTCCTTGTTTTTTCAATGCTCTGTTTAAATGGTATACAATACAGTAACAAGAGCTTATTATTTATATTTAATGCGTAACGATTATAGGTTCGAAATACCGCCATTGACACAGGACCACTTCCATCCGCTATTTAAACATCAACATGACACATCCCTTAATTGATTCGTTCTTTTTAACGTTGTTATTGTTAAAAATGAGGATGGATGAATTAAATATACATTTCTGAAGACGAAACATATTTAGAGCTATATACCTTCATTACTTTGCCTGAAAAATAGCCTTTCGATGGTATTAAATAAAACACACATAATGGGCCCTACGAAGTAGACTATGGTCTTAATCGTCTCACTTGTAGTTGAGGCCTGATGAGGCTTATTGATTATTATAATACAGAAGAGATTGTACACATCATTGTCTGATACCTACAACTCAATATATACTTGTACCTGTATATTTAGATCTTAAAAAATTACATATATCTATTGATTTTAATATATTCCTAACAATAATGTTATCAAAAAATTAGAAACATTTTGTAATATTTTGTTAAACAGTTACACCGTAAAAATAAAACTAAGCCCGTATTACGCTCGTTTCGAGCTAATAATCAAGAATTAAGCTCATAATTGTGTAGTACAAACGCTTCTAAATGCAAATTAAGCGTTGCGGCTTTACTGTTTCAACTACGTCAATTAACTATAGTGTGAAATTAAGAGTTCAAAAAAACCTTACAATATTTTTTTATTGCGATTACTATGGCGATTCGCACACGAGTATGAATCACATGCTGTATTAACGTTTTTTTTCTACTTTTCGCGATTTTGTAGAAGGGTCCTTTATAGATTTTAAAGTTTTATTATTTTGACTTTTGTGCTGTCCATATAAACTATGAAATGGCCTTTCCACGTAAATTATAAAATTAGTTGTCTAAGGCACAACTTAAGGAAAATAATAAGCAAGTCTTTTTGATCTAAAATGTAGCGCTTTTACGCACTGTTTTATACTAATCTATATATATAAAAGAAAGTCGTGTTAGTTACACCACTTGTAACTCAAGAACGGCTGAAGTGATTTGGCTGAAAATTGGTGGGGATGTAGCTTAGAACCGGGAATAAAACATAGAATACTTTAATCCAATACAATAAAGTTTAAATTGTAGTGGAGGAGTTCTATAATATAAATATGAATTGTTCGATATGTTCCTAAGCGCAAATGACGAGAACGGCTGAACCGATTTTGCTAATTCTTTTTTTATAATATTCCTTGAAGTATAAGGATGGTTCTTACGGAGAGATAAATTTGAAAAATTGCCTGAAACAGTCCTAAACCAATACTTTTCTATATTCACATATAAAAGATTCGTCTTTGACTTAAGTCATTTTGAACTTAAACACCATACGAAATTTTCTGTCAAACATTTAATTTTTATCCCGTCGATGCTGTTCAAGGCCTCTTTAAATAGAAGAACGTATTAAAATAAGCATTTTGAATCGACAATATATATCCACAACATTCGAATAATTGCGTATTTTAGACTTTAAAAATGCAGAATTATTTATTTATTTTGCAGAATTATGCAAGTAATGTCAAGGGATTGGCATTTATTGACTGTCAAATATTAATGCGTTCGTTCAGAAATTTATTTTGTGTAACTAAGGAAAATAAATCAAGTCTAATTATCCAACTGAACTTCTAATCTCCTTGGTTGCGCCTAATTTTTTAAATGTTTATTATGCTTGAAAATGTAAAATAACATAAACCCCTTTTAAAAAATTTAATAAATGTATATATCATAAGTTGCTTTACATGCATGATCAGCAACAAATCCCGCTGCTGGGCACGGGCCTCCTTTACAACTGAGAGCGTTTAGCCCTTATTCTAACACGGAAGTATTTGAATGAAGAGAATTCAAATCGAGTACTCCCCATGCTGCTCAATATTCACAATTTATAGTCTAATTTAATCATGTTTAGCAGATACCCAATGGAAGCGACCTATTTATTGTACTTTTTTATTTTAGTATTCATATACAATTAAGAATAAAATTCAGTTAATATATAAAACATTCATTGACGGGTAGGGCGATACGAAGTTTGCCGGGACAGCTCGTATACTTTATAAAGTACGTAAACAATTCTTCTAGTATAACTCTAAAACCACTATCTAAATCATTTGAAGATATAATATTTTACGAATTCATACATGGCTTCTAATAGACAAAGGTTTATGAGACTACTAAGGTGGTGTACCACTACGAGCCTATAAATAGACAACGCTAGAACAATTCCTATTTAAAACTAAATGTACAAAAACGTCGGCGCACCACTGGCCAGTTTACAAGTAATTCCATCAATCGCTAGAACTATAGTTGCGTTTAATAGATTCCCCATTCTCGGCGGTGAAGCTATTTGCTCCGTGTTCATTAAATAGATCTCTTTTTACATCGCAACGGTTCTTTGTCCGATTCGTCACGGTGCTACTATTGGGTATGCCTTCGCATTCTGTGCCCACGTTGTCCAATGGCGTTACCGAAGCTTTAATTACTGTCCGCCGCAAAAAACCGACGGGGAACGTTTGAAACAAAAAATACTAGGAAAAAACTGAAGAAGTCCAACTTCGTATATAATGTGGAGCGAGGAAAATCGTTGTAAATTGGTACACAGGCGAGCACAACATCATGTGTCGCCATTGTTGGTCGTAATAGATAAATGTTAGGTAATAGAAACGGTGGCAGCGTAAATAATGACTAAATAATTGATAGACAGTGACTTTGTAGTGTTGCCAGTGAAAAAATAAATATCTAACACTTTTTATTGTGTTTTTTCACGACTTATAAGATTCATCGAATTGTGTATTAGTTTTTATGAATCAACGTACAAAATTCAGTTGAATATTTTCATGGAGTAAAAAACTGTTTGTTCGCAACCGCTAGTAGATTGTTTACTAAGAAATTGCATGCACAAACACAATTGGACGAGATGGGATAGTTTTTGCCGCAATCGATGAAATTAAGTAAGAAAGAATATTTCATTACCATCAATGCGGATGTAATATCTGAATAGGTATTCGTATTGTGTTGTGGTGCTTTGTTGTTGGTTAATAATGCAGAAAATATATCTAGGCTTCAACAGGACGTTATCGCAATGGAAAGTCGACTTGTCATTAACTTTATTAATTTTATAGTAACTTTAATCACTATCGTTGGAGAAGAAGAGATAAGGGTAAAAATTTGTTAAACGCTAGAAAGACTGTTAATATACACTAAAATACCTCAACAGTAGAAATAGCATTTCCGTAATCTGCTGACGCTACTTGACTTTAATTAACTGTTTTATCTGCATAGCTTGAATTAAATTCAAACTAGTAATCAAACATGTAAATAGAAAATTTAAGGGGGGAAATCTTAGCATATATTACATGAAAACATAAACAGTAATCCAAGGCGCGGCCCTTTCCACGCGTGTTCAAAACACGACACGAATTCGATCGTCGGGAAGCTATTACACCAAATACAATGATACAAGCCCCATGTTAATTAATATTAACTGCGTGCTGTAACGCCCCCGACAGTTGGCCGGTGGAAATTATCAGGGGAAGGTAGTTGGTGCATCAGACATTGATGAAAACAAACACGGTGTGTACGGGGCTGGGGGTTGGGTAGCGATTGGTTCGGGGATTTTGTTGGAATAGGTGTGTGACGGTGTTTTTAAAGTAGCTTTGGAGATATTTATCGAATATCAGTAAGTATTTGATATAAGTAAAGTCACAAGTATACTAACGATTTCTAATGAGAGATGGAGAAAAACTGTTTGTAGTATTAGAAACACAACTTCAAGCTTGAGGTATGGCTAAAGTTGTGGACGTATAGTGTCAAAAGTTATTAAGTTTATTGCTAACAGTTATGACTTCCAATTTGCGACTAAATCAAAAATAATGTTTAAGTCAATCATTTGTGTTATTGTCAGTTTTTTTTTTAATAGCTGCGTTTTTATTTCGTTTTTTCCTTTCAATCTCATCAAATATTCACACATATAAAACCTCTATTGATCTATCGACTGTCGTAGGCAAATTCAAAGCCATTCTCTAGAACACGAAATTTGCCAGCCACCGCGTCCGTGTGTCAGCTAATAGTACGCTAAAAAGTTTCGCTCGTTCCATTGTGCGTGGAATACCTTTGTTGTGTTCATCGACATTTGTCGGGCGACATTTCGATTGATTTCGTAAACAAAACGCGTTTTGTACGTCGATTTATTATGCCAGAGTAGACAATGGATCTGCCAACGAGCGTTGATTATATTGACAGGTTGGCGCACATGTTCGCCCTTCTCTACGCTTTGTGTCACATTTTTAAGTATATAATAGTTATGGAAGGACAATGTGAAAAACAAACTGAAACAAACGCTATTGTTTCTAACAATGCTAAATGATAAATTATTCTATATTTTTAACTCGATTTAATTGTTCGTATTTTCAGACTTTGAACGAAATCGTTCGAAATATGTACAGTGCCTTGTCTTCTGATTAAAAAAAAATAAGCCAAGTTAAATCTCCCTTAATTCCATCGCAATACATAATGTATGTGCAAGCCAAATTTATTCCCAACAGTCCGTGAAAATAATTTCACCCAAGCGTCGGGCAAACAAACACGCCTATTCAGCTCGCAAAAGACACAGTATGAATAATACATGCGGTGTATTTGCGCAGGACAAAAGCACTTTTAGGTACGTAAGCGGAGTTTTGTGCGCTCTCCGGGTAGCGCAAAAAGAGAACGACTTTATTGACTCACTGGCTGTTTCCGTTCACGAAATGTAGATGGCGCTGACTGGAGCACAGATGGATTTTAAAGTCGCACTGGCATTGTTAGGGATTTTGAGTAGGCTGGACGGAAATAAGCATTTCCTGCCCTGGAGGCATAGGGATACTTTTGTATTGGGCGGGAAGAACGTATTTTGGACATAGTTCCGTTAAGTAAAGAACGGCTAAAGATATATTTCGGTATAACTCAATATCAAATTAGTAATTAGTTGAATATATTTAACAATCATACTTGAAACACGTACACGGGAATACCATTTGATACATAAAAGCATTTTACAAGTAAAAGGGTAGTTGAACAAACTGCAATAAAACAACGGGGAAAAAATAGAACACACGTGAGATTTATAATTGCAATAAGCGCCATCTGTTATTTAAAATCCGTAACCGCACAAAAGAATATACAGACAAATCACAGAGGTGGAACACGGCATAACGAACCAATGCTTTTAGAAATAGAATTCACATTCACACAGATACCCAGCGCCAACATTTGCCCCTGCTAACGACAAAAAAATCTACGCGAGACACAATTTATACTGGTTACAGAGCGTACCGGCGCTGCACACGCTGTATTCACTTCGGGATTTAAAAAAAGGAGGGAAAAATAGAAAATGGCGGTTCCTCTCGCCGTCACCGGCAGAATGGCGGCCACGGCGGGTTTTATTTTCCCGTAGATACTCTTCCGGCCGTGTCTCCTCCTTTTCTGAACAATTTTTAAATATACTGCGGGAGATGTACGAGTTTTGCTTACATTTGGCCGTTTGATTATTTCGGTGGCGCGGACGCCCGCTGCGTCGCCCCTGTCGGCTGATTGCTCATTAGTTTTTATTTTGTTTTACATGACGCCGCAAAGTCTTTTGATACCATTCCGTGTGGCGTGGACAGTAAATTCGACAATTTACGAGTAATATCGACGTTTAGGGCGATCGTCGCGCGTGTAATCACCATGTCCACCTGTTGTTACTGGGTTAATGGTACACGGACTCAGGCGACTTTGAAAGCATCGAATTATACTAATGTACACACTTACAATAGTCAATTTGAATATTCTAATTGGATAAATTATACTCATTAATAGAAAAATTACAATAAATATATTTGAAATATGTGGACAAAGATTAATGTTTTAATAGAACTGTTATTTTTCATACGTACCCTATGAAGTAAATAAAATAATGTGAATAAAATTAATCAAAGGTATTATGCTTAACCAATAAATTTCCACAACATAGATTATAAATAAGTACAAATAACGTTGAATTTGCTGCGAAATCAACTTACTTACAAGTAATTTACTACAGACCGGCTGTAGTGTATAAATTGGCAATAAGTTATTACTTATCGCCAGTCAGTAGTGTATATAGAATGTATAACGTTTTTGATAAGTGGTCTAATGACTGCTGGTAAAAACAGACACCATATTTCAATCCTTTCCATTTGTTACTGTTGTTCCAAGTCTACTCAAAATATTTAATCTACATTTGAAGAAGATTCAGACATTACATAAACTATTTGCATGTAAAAACTTACTACGATCCCGAGTCCTTAATTCAATTCATAAATCAAATCAAGACACTTCTGCCTTCACCTGAAGCGGTATGATCAATTTGCAATCAAAATGAGCCCTTTGAGACATTGCTATAGGAGACCGGCGCCTCGCATAATGGCCGCTTTGAAATTAATTAATTCCCACGGAACAATGACGGCTCGGATTATATGCCAGTGTGTGTTTAATAGAAAAATTCTTAATAGAAAATGTAGATACGTAGTGGTGTTATTGATTTTCTTGGTTCACTTGAATAGAATTTGATTCAATATAGCATTTTAAACTGTTCTTTGTCACAAGAGTGTAAAAGAGTTTTGTTTGTCTTATTTCATTACATCCTTTTTCCCTATTTTTTTTAGTGATCACTATCTGTGACATTGTAAAAGACGTCTGTAGTTTTAGGTAGGTATAGGCAGATAATAATATTTTATAAACTTGAACAAATTAAGGAGGTATTTCATTTCCCGTGTGCTAAAAATTACTTTAATCATTTTGATCCTGTCTTCTAATATTAAAAAAAGTCCTCGAACATTATGCCAAAAAAATCTATGAAATCGAAAGCTAAAGGGTAGGTAAAAACAATCTATGTAACTAAACACCTACCTAATCTCTTAGATATCTCGGAGTTGTGCATCTTGGGGTTGTCCTGGGCTATCTTCCGCCTCTGCAGCCGGGACCACACCATGAAGGCGTTCATAGGCCTCTTGATGTGCTCCTCCTGGGCCTTCTTCTGCGAAGGCTGGTTCATCCCGTTCATGGAGATGGAGCCCATGGAACCGATGGCGCCCATGGCGGACATCGGGCCCATGGGGAAGTGACCCATGGAACTCCCGAAGCCGGTGCGGTCGCACATCGCGCCAGCGGCACTGGAGGAGAAAGAAAATATCGTGATCTATATCTACATGATAGGGTGTATTCAGACCGTGATCGGAAACTGGGGCAGATAATAGCTAAGGTGTTTACAAACCTGTCGGCGAAAAAAATTAAGACAAAAATAAAAAATTATTACATTTTCCATACAACCAGCGGTATTAAATGCGTGTAATAATGTGGTTTGTATGAAAAACGTCATTTTATTATTATTTTTCGAGATTTTCTATAATGTCAAAGGGTTTGTAATCACCCCAGTTATTACCCGCCTCAGTTTTCGATCATGGTATAAATACACTCTGAGTATTAAACATCCACCCACAAGGTGGTCGGATAACCTAGTAAAGGCTGCTTCCAACAGGTCCCTGTGGAAGTCAGCGGGAGAGGCCTATATCCAGCAGTGTTACGGCTGACAATGATGATGATAATTAATATATTTATGGAAAAGAATGTCTTAGGCATTAAGCCCACTTTTACATTATGTATGTTTAAGTATAAATGAATAAATAAAAATACCTTTAAGTCATGACATGTCCATTAAGAGAGATAATATTTCTATAGACTTCTACATAGACTTCAAAAGCCAGACACTCGTTTACTTTAGTACTTTGTTACATTTACACGCCAACAACATTATGCTTGCAATCAAAAGAAATGCGGTTACTTTCCCAGCCCAGCCTATGTGACAATAATATGGAGTTAATTGAAAAAATATTTTAATTTGACTTTTGCAATAATATTTGCGTATTTATAAATTAATACATAAATTATAATTAATTAACAATATATGCTTGTCTACGAATGTGCATATCAATAAGTTTTTTTAAATACTCCGTGAGTCATAATTTAAATTATTCTTTAATTCTTTGGTTTTTAATTTCTATTTCACACAAAAATAATCATTATCATAACTACAAAGTGGATAGGCAGAAATATATTCATCATCATCACTACTGGGCATAGGCTTCTCTTCAGGCATGCTATTGGTCTCTATCCTGGGCCAGTGGCAGCCAAGATCTGCCAGCCATGTTAACCAATTCATGCACTCATCTAACTGCTGGTCGGCTGGTGGTTTAAAATACCATAGATGTATTAAAAAAGATTTAAATCATCCCCATGTGTAACAGTCAGGTGTTTTACCCCAGTCAATTACGAAACTTCACGTTAAAAATCCCATCTCGTGAGTGTAGCAAGTTTTAATAACATCTACAATTAGATCGCCCGACAAAGTGGAAAATGTGCGAGGGATCGTAATTGGCGGATTATGGCACTAGGGCGAATTTAAACCGGCATTATTAATATTTAAGGATGCCGTTTAATTTCATTTCGAGTGATTTTTCGAGGGGACGTTTTTTTATGTTTTTTTTAGAGTGCCAGTTAGAATGAAGATGCATTAACCATTTAAAGTAATGGATCCGATTGTATAGGACATAATTGGTGACCACAAGACACGCTTATTGCTGGTCTTACACTTAGATTAGAGTTCTTCAAGTCTTCCAGAGACAATTGTTAGAAGCAACATGCATTCAGCTAAAGGATGTTTGTCATCGTTCGATATATACCTTGCGATTGAAAGTTGTTAAGGCTGAGTGCAACTCCTAAATGTTCATATATAAATTATGTTATGCCAGTTGACTACACATTGATTTTCTAATAAATACACTCTGATATGTAGTTTCAGATTTCAATTTCGATGAGTGATTAACATAGTTCCCAAATTCCGAATTAAAAGATGAAACATTTCTATATGCCAACATAATAAGCATGTTTTTATACAGTCCAACGCAAAGCCGCAGCCAACAAAGATAATTTAATTAACCGTAACACAGACCGGTGCAAATGCTGAACTATCCCGGATTATAATTAATACGCGCGGACCGCAACACCGGGAACACGACAAAACTAGTCTAAACACATGTTTGTTTGGCAATTTGTTTAGGGGCTTTGTGAAACCGCGTATATGTTATTTAGCCGGGATTTTAAACGCTAGTTCAGTTTTTTATTTGATTTAAATAAAGAACCTCTACTTTTCGCAATATTTATTAACTCAATCAGTCTCCATCTTCGCTCATCCTACCACCTTTATGCTGATGATCTCCAGATATACGCGCAGGCCACCATTGAACGTATTAACGAAGCAGTTTCTACGGTTAACTGTGATATAGCACACATCTGTGAATGGAGTAGATCCCATGGTTTAATGGTTAATCCATCCAAGACACAAGCTATTATAATAGGTAGCCCTAGAATGGTAGCCAAATTGAACTGGTCCGGTTTGCCCGCGGTGTCTTGTGATGGTGTCAAAATTCCATACAGTGATACCGTAATAAACCTTGGTTTGCACCTCGACAGATCCTTGTCCTGGGGTCCACAGCTTCGTGAGGTTAGCCGTAGGCTTTTTGCTTCTGCCAGATCCTTGCAGAGATTACGCAACTTTCTGCCCCTTACCACTAAAATTACGCTTGCACAATCACTTCTTCTCCCCACCCTTGATTATGCGGATGTCAGCTATCTAGATCTCACTGAAGAACAATTAAACAAACTTGAGCGTCTCCAGAATTTCTGCATTAGATTCATATTTGGTTTGCGCAAATATGATCACGTTTCCGAATTTCGCACTCAGCTCAAGTGGTTATCTATTCGATTTCGCCGGAATACCCACGCTCTCTCTCTTCTTTATAACATACTTTTTAATCCTGCCACTCCTTTCTACCTTAAATCTCGTTTTCAGTTTCTTCACGACTCTCATTCCAAATCCTTGAGGTCGTCTAATAATTTAAAACTTAAAACTCCCGTGCACTCTAGTACATTTATGGATAGTTCTTTTACCGTCCAAGCTACTAGACTATGGAACTCGCTCCCAGTGTCAATAAGAAGAGCTAAGTCACTGCCATCTTTTAAAAGACTACTTAAAGACTATTACTTGTCCTGCTAATTGAAGGCATAAGTCTTGTATGTTAGTGTGTATGTATGTATGTATTTATCTATATATTTATGTAAGTATGTATGTTTATGTATATTTACTTAGATGTATTTGTATTTTTCTTTTTTTTTGTATTTTATTCTTACATTTTAATTTACGATATGTCTTTTATTTATTTAGTACACCTTAACTACCTCTCATTTCTCTTCCTGCAACTCCATGCCTGTTTGGTTGCCTGTAAGAGATCGCCTTGCGCGATAAGGCCGCCCATTGTACGCTACTCATGTTCTGTATTCCTTAGTTAAGTGTTGTGTGTACAATAAAGTTTCAATAAATAAATAAATAAACATTTGAGATTAAAACAACAAAGTATATAGAAGTAGTGATGGTCTAAGGGTTTGGGCATGCGGTCGAGAATATTAGTGGTGGCCATCACGAGCATACCTACACCTAAAGTTTTAAGGAATTACTTTTATGTACCAACAAGCCAACCCGCAGCAGGCCAGCGTGGTAGACTAAGGTCTACAACCTCTCAGTTGAAAAGAAGGCAGTATATGAGCTGAAGATGAATGTACAAACCGAAACCATGAAACAAAAGCGCGACGCAGTCATATTATGCACCCAGCGATTTCTCGTTATATCCATACTAAACACAGATTTGGAGTATGACAACACTTACCACATATAACATTAAACATTTTTATCAATACCGAATATAATGTAAAAATGTTACGTCTGTAAATGTTTGTCTCCTAAAGGTATACCTCTTTGCCATTGCACAGCCTTAAAACGCTATTCGCTAACCAGGATAAAATGTATCAACCAATCGAGGCAATATAAACAGAATACAAAATAAAATAGGCAAATATCCGTATTACACGCCACACAACCTAATTACACGCAGAACATGTCTTAACGATGTGCCTCGAGAAAAAACAAGTTGTTAAAGTGACGCCGGAGTGAGTCGTGTTCCGAGAATACGCTATTTGGGTCAAAAAGGGAGGACAAGCTTGAAGGTTTGTCGCCTGGCAACCGAGGAATGTTGTTTGCACACGCTACGGAATGTATCGATAAACACCAAGCTTGTAATTGTTTTAGGAACAAAACTTGTGAAGATAGATGGACTTCTTTCGACTCTTATGCTCTTCCCTAAACTTGGAGATCGATGGATTCTTATGCTGGTTATCTTGTTTTAAAAACAGAAGCTGGTTGGTTCGGAAATGTTGTGAGTGAAAGACCTTTTGTTTTTCTTCTGCCCTGGTCATTTTTTTATTTGGAATCAACGCAATAATAGGTATCCCCTCTTTCAATTGCTAAGTAATAATCGCTATCACTTATGTCCTCAAAGAATTAACCTCCGTTTTTTATCATTCTCTACTCATCCTTCAATCTAAACATTTTTTGCTAACATGTGAATATTGATTTATTCTACACATGAGAAAAAAACTATAGAAAACAGTAGCTTTAATAGGTAAAAGGCGACCTTTTAGAGACAACCATGGATAGAGGTGAAGGAGAGAAATGAAAGATAGATCTAAATGCACAAGGGCAATAAAACAAAACTCATACGGGCTTCTTATGGTGAAGAATGATAAAATAATTAGAAAATGCAAGAAGTAGGCCAAGATTGTAGCGTTAGTAAGCTAACAAGACGGTATTAATGAACCGCTCCCGAAAATAAGTGTTTTATTTTAATAACGGGTTTTCTAGAACACTTAATAGTATTGCCTTGATGAAGTAGGACTATTGAACAAGAAAACCAGTGCATTTAAAGGCAGAGTTCGTATCGTGGTATGCCTTATTTCTGAGAGATGTTTACATCTATCGCAATTGAATAATCAGTTTTCCTTGGCTCCATTACTACAAAATAACTATCCTATGCAGCATCAAACAAAGATGTTCCCAAGGCAACTTACTACCAAATAAGGTATGACAGATTTCCCATTTTTTACAAGTACGCTAAGTGAGAAATAAGGAGGGCTTGTTTCACACCGACATCAGTAGCTTGTTCCGGCGTAATTTAACGGTAGCTCGTGAACTTTTAACCAAACATCGGACAGAACTAACCGACTTAAAGAGTATGGGATGATACTGAACAAATATGTAAGATCGGCTACAAATTATTTTCGATAATATATTCTCCGATAAATACAAAATTCAATTCTATTAGGAAGATGTATTTATAATTCAATGAACACATTACATTAACCAGACTTTTCTCAACATCAAGTACGCACTTTGCTTGCGAATTACTTCCATGTTTACCTTGCAATTACTTGAAGAAAGTATACTTTTAAGGGATAGAATTCTCATAAGAAATTTCCCAGGTGAAATGTATGAAAAGCAATTATCATCAATCACTTCTTGCAGCCTTTATTAGAAAGCCAGCCTAACTCATCGAAAACCCAGCTTTGCGGTTATGCTATTACTGGTTATAAATACATATAATAGAGCCTCGAGAACTAAAATAAATAACCCGTCTTGATAATATTATACTCCAAAAAAATTCAGGTGATAAAAATAACAATGTTTTTTTTGTAAAGTTATGCAGTTCAAACGTTTCATAATAACAATTTGTGCCAACAACGCATGATCTAAGCTATTGATATTATTTAACACTACACATATAATAGCATGTACTAACTGAAACGTCATTGTATGTGCATAATGATGATTATCATGTAAGCTGCCGCCCCCGTTCAGACATCGAGGATTTTCATCTCCCTCTTTTCTTACTTCGTCCTGATATTCTTTGTTATATTTTCTTCGTCTATCGTCGTTGTTATGTATTTCTTCCATAGGTGTATCGTCTTCTTGGATCATTTCTTTGGTAATTCTGATCAAAATATTCAATATCGACATGGTAAACCTCAATAAGACTTTGATTGGAATTGATCTTTTTCGGACAGAATTGCGATTTCTTCCCATGTCTTTTTAAAAAGAATTTTTCAGTTACAATTAATGCTAGCTATTAGAACAGCTGGATAGTATTAAAAATCTAGTCTCAACTCGACTTCGACAACGAAGACTTTAAGACTTCATCATCAACCCATATACTTCCCACTGCCGGGCACAGGTCTCCTTTACAATTGAGAGGGTTTAGGCAATAGTCTACCACGCTAATGCAGGTTGGCGGACTACGGACTTTAAACCTTGGTTTGAGTTAAAATCTCAAAATGTGCGACCCTACGTTTGGGTATGAAATTCACAATACCACACGAAATTAAACAAACTCAACCATATCTACATATTATATCCTATGTTACATTAATTGGGTAATTTCTACTAACTGCAATCAAAAACATGGTAATAGGGGTTTTACCTACACATGATCATAGCTAAAAAGCCACGGCGCCTTTGTACGTGAAATCACGTACCGGGTAACACAGCGGCGTCCAAATAAGCTACTGAAATATTACTTAGAGGTCGTAAGACATCGCCGATGCAAACAAGAGCGACGTTTGTCCAAACAATTAGCGGGACGACGGCAGCGCGACCGCGAGCGCCGATGATTTCGCTCGTCTATTTGTGTTGGCGTGGCTAAGACTTTTTTGTGTTACGAAAATTAGTTGAGGTTCCGCTGGGAGAGAGTAAAACCTATTTGGATGAAGACTTATTTGTCTATATTCGTGATGGATCATCACTTTTACGTAAAGGAAATCGTAAGGAAAGCGATGCATCCAAATCTTGGGAATTTATTATATGAGTACGTGTACGTATATGGGCTGATGATGAAAACAGCTGGGAAGTAGTTGGTGTAGAAATAGACTATTGGAAAAAAATAATTTGATAAAATAACTGTTGTTTGCATAGTGAATTTGGTTTCAAATTTATGACAACATTTCAAAAAAAATACAGATCCTTTCCACTTAGCTACTACTATTTTACATTTTTATTGTTTTCTTGACTATAACATATTCATATGATTTCTATATGTATGAAATATGCTTAAATATTTTGATGGCTTGGGCGCTCAACCAAATATAAATTTTGTTATAGAATATGTAACTGAAAAATTCGAAGATCATAGAAAATTGTAGAAATTATTTTGAGTTCGACATTAAATTATCAAATTGAATCCACACGAGCTTCAATGTTGAAGGAGAATATCGAAGGTTACAAATCTATGAGTTCATCAACAGAAAATATCTTCGCTGAATGTAGTCCGTCTGTCCACCATACTTCGTGGACAGCAGCTTTCGAGCATACTTCTGTACCCAATACCTCCTAAACTAATATCCAAAAAATGCTACTAGAAGACTCAAATAATTGAATGTTTATGCCACGAGTCCGACACTGATATATATGTAAAAGGAATAGACGAAGTAACATTCCGCTATTTGCCAGGTCAATTTTATTGAAATTTGACCTATTTCAATTTCGCCTGTAGAAAACTCAATAGCAGCACCTAGTCGTAGGTAGTTAGTAAGCTATAAATATTCTTACAACTACAGTTTCTTTGACTTGCGCTAAAGACCATTTTATACCGTGGCGCAGTTTGTTAACCGCTTGTAGAAAGAGGCTCTACGGCTGCGATCTCCACACCAACACTTAATTTGTATGGTATAAATCACTTAACCATCTAGGTGATTTTGGGACTGAAAAGTCTCTCGTAGCTTCTCTAACTCTGACTCTTATCTTGATGTAGAAATCAGAAACATCTATCGTGTATATCCATATACATTTTCGGGCGAAGACATGTTTTATATACAGAACTCCAGTCGTCCACATTGGGCACAAACAGTAGGCCGGAGTGCGCCGGGGCCGCGCTAATGGGCTGGACAAACGGACACATCCACCATTATTTACTCGAGCGGCGAGAACACAGCCCAACGCGTTTCAGATAAAAGCGGCATTACTGAATACTTATCCAATGTACTGCTTAATAGACAACTCGTTTTGGGACCGAAACTAGGAAACAGATTTGGAGCCGTCGTCAATCTATAACTTGTGAAGAACAAAAATGATGACGATCAAAGTTAAGCAATCAATCTTATTAGATAAACATATTGAAAGGATTATATTGGAAATATAATACCATTTAAATATGAAGGCAAAAAACTCATTACGCGATTCTGTGTATACCAGAACGCAGTTACCATCAGATGAAAAAAATCAAGCAGAGAATAAGATTTACAGCGAAAGTGCGTTTAAAGTAATTACAAGTAGCAGCATAAAGCGCTGAAAAGATAATTTACAAATACGACTCAAAAGGCTCGTGATTGGCTGGCATAATGCACCTTCCAGCGTAAAAATAGATTGAATTCAAAGCTGCGTTTATCATAACGAGTGTTAGGCAGCACAAGAGCGCTGCATCGGTCGATCCAAAGCCAATTAGATGAGCGTACAGCTTAATGAAGGCACAATCGTTCTGTTTTTACAACGCGCGTTGTAAAATACCCTTTATCGTTTACACTTTTACAATGGCTGTTAGTCTTTGTAGTGAGCCGACTTTGAATGATTTCTTTTTTGTGTATTACACAGCTTCCACACGCGTGTTTGCTCGATAGGAAGTTGAAATATTTATCGCTATTTGAGAAATTTTGCCGCAAGTAGCGAAAAATAACCTTTATGTGCAATCTGCAGTCTATGTTTTGTATATGGCATTCTATAGTCAAGTCTTCTCTTCTATGAAGATTTTTATATGACTGCGTGCAAGTACGTTTAACCCAATAACGAGTATTTATTAATGTACCTATAGACTATAGACATAACTTGCGTGGTATAAACAGTTATGTATACATCTTACTGCTAGCTGCAGATCTAATAAGACAACTTATAAGAGATGCGGGACTAGAAAAAGTCAATAAGAAAGATTAAAAAATATACATATTTTCTAGTTAGTCTTTCACCACATTTACCAAAAATAGAGAAACTTCACGGAATTACTCCTGAATCTATTTTAAAGAACTCGTTCTGACAATATAACAAAAACACTCTTTTTTTAAATTTTGTTCTTAAAAACAACTTACTATTACAAAATATGACTCTCCAGGCATTGTTTCTCGTACCTTCCGTTTCTCAACCACCACCCGCCGAGCGACCCTGCTCCCGAATTAGTGCTACAGAACCCAGAATTAGAATCAAATTAGAATACCGTTCCGAGAATAAAACTGCCAATTCGGCAATAAAACTTGAACAACATAATTCATTGATGCATGGGGATTTAGGGTTTCTGCTTAAAATGTTGTCATTTCTTTTTCATTGTAACAGGGGTCATATCCGTTGGGTGAATAATTAGTGTATCTTTTGCTTTGAATTAAGGTGTAAACTTGAAAGTTACCTATGCTGTTAAATCTATAGGTCTATCTATAGATCCCACTTACTATTCCCATATCGGATAAAGTGTTATAGAGTTTTTATAAGGAAATTCTCAGAGAATTTCTACAAGAGCAAGGAGCAGCAAGGAGTCTGAAAAAGTATGGAAAACCTCAGCAATAGCCTCGCGCCCTATACCTGCAACCTACTTATACATACTAAGCGAAGTATAGGTGCTGAAGTCTCACCTTTCTCCTTCGAGAAATACAGGCGTGAGGTTGTGCATGTAGACGGTAACCTATTGCTTAGAATGACTAAAACTTTTATTAGTTTAGAATGTCTAATACGCAGAGGAAAAATAGAATCAGAATCCAAGCTGATACAATGCTTGGTAAGTCTAATATATAATTATAATCTAATACCTAATAATGGGCATGTTATGAGAAAGGATGAATCATATGTAGGCAAAAAAGGTGATGAATATGAAAGTGGATGGAAGTAGGAGCCGAGGAAGGCCAAATAAAAGGTGGATGGAGTGCGTGGCTGAAGATATGCAAGAGAAAGGGGTGAATAAAGACATGACGGGTGATAGAGATGTATGAAAGTCTAAAACATATTGCGCCGACCAAATACACTGGGAACAGGGCAAGAAGAAAAAGAATTATAATCTAATACCTCGGTATATAGCTATGTACGGTAATAGTACATATTTCTGACTTCACACTAGGATACAAGTCTTGTGTCTTGGGTATAAGAAACTACGATACACTTTTCGGTATCACAAAGACTCGGACTCCGAAACAAATATTTATAGATCACACAAACATTTGTCTCGATGCGGGTATCGAACCCGCGGCCTCTGTTTCGCATGCTGGTGTCGAGCCAACTGCACCACGGGGCTGTCAAGTGTTTCAGATTCCGTCGCATGTATTGGAAACCACCTAATCGTTTGACCTAGGCTTTCTCAATCTTATACCTTCCGAAGTGTAAGTACATACCTACCTAATAAATCTTGTCTCGGTACCATTTCGCCGAAATGCTTACTGTTATTTTCCCACAATAAGAAAGTTATTAACAATATAAATAAATAATTTTCTATCAATCAACATATTTCCGACGCGTTGCGACAATATAAAACCGGGCTTGTTAAGTCGCCATCATATCTAAAATGCCAGACCAAGAAGAGATTTTTTTATAGGTACGTATATTTAAATTCAAAAGATATAATTGTTTCAGTGTAGACATTCAGTAGGTACCCTATACTTTCATTTTCGGCGCCAAGTAAATAGCTTTAGAATTCAGCAGCCTATAAGAATATTTGTGAGCTGCAAAACAAGCTATATCTGTGAAATAAAACGTAAAATAATTGTAACATGAATTACAGTAAAATTCATACTTCCATACTAATATTATAAATGTGGAAGTAATCCGTCTGTTTTTAACACTTCAACGTATAAACTACTTGATCGATATGAAGGACTTTTAGTATCGCCATAGATAGGAGCTTGGAAAAGGGCGTGAGGTACTTTTTATCTCGGAAAAAAAAGTGTTTCGGTAAGATCAGGACTGTTTTCAAAATAAGGCGCAGACGGAAACAGGGACTCATAGCTTTGTATATTAGATTAAATATACATTCCCCTCTCGATTTGGTCCTTTCATAACTCAGTAGCAATTCATACTACTAGCTATAATAAACTATTAGCATTAGCATAAATATTTTGTCCGACATTCATCTATTGTAAGCAATTTATCTTGTCGCGAAATGCGCACGCGCAAACTGCAATATTTTTCGCTCCTTATTATCATACCGTTTTCAAGTTAATACATTTTCCAATGATTACAAATTTGTTTATGTGAACCCTATTTATAATAATTTATTTACCATTTGTATAAAGGTTTATTACGGTATTTGAATTTTATATTGTTTTTGCCGCAATCTTCCGTGTTTGACAAGTACTTTGTGTCATTTTAAAGTAATTAAGTGTTATTTCAAATGAGTAACCGAATAATCGTGTTTTTCAATAATTAATCTACATACATACCTACACATTAACGACTGCATCCCACAAGGGTAGACAGAGTGTCACAAGATACGAACCTGACGCATCTCTTTTACTTCATTAAATACCTAAATATATACTCTAACGTTGGTTAATCGAGGACTGAACTAATTAATAATCTATTAATTTAAGCATATAGGTACATTACCTTAAATCATATTTCATTTGTTGTAGTGTACATTTTTTTCGAAAGGCGGCGGGATAACACATTGTTTTATTACTTACAAAACGATATTATTTAATCAAACTAAAACAAATATTATGATTACACTTTTAAT
Organism: Cephonodes hylas; assembly: GCA_030295005.1. Taxonomy (NCBI): domain Eukaryota; kingdom Metazoa; phylum Arthropoda; class Insecta; order Lepidoptera; family Sphingidae; genus Cephonodes; species Cephonodes hylas. Next base: position 13,988,004 of record AP025364.1, read on the forward strand.
AATGTTAAAAAATCTTAAAAATGCATTTACCATGATTTTTTTTTCAAACAAATCTTAATATTTGTCTTAGAGTTTAAGAAATCTCAAATACATTGTATGAATTTTCAGTATTGAGCAAATGATTAAAATGCCTTATTAAATGGTTATTTTATGCGTATGTAATTTACTAATCTTCGAACTGTTGTTATATAACATTCAACCAACTTTTTAGATACGCTTTAAAGCATTTCTTAACTTACCAACTAGCGCAAAACTTTTGATCGTTGACTAACAAGCATAAAATACATCACAATTGTCTAGTTTCATGCTAAATAACGGCAGTAACCATTCAAAAACAGGCCCAGAAGTAGTTTCGATGAAGTTACAAACAAAACTTCGACATAATGAGTCGCCAACCAATAAACACCATAACAAATTGATCGGACACAGGTTCAACGACTTTTCCCCTGTTTCTGACCTTACTCCAGTGTCGAACACAGCTCGCCCTTACACTCAGATCATTCTACAACATTTTTAAACAATATAAATGATTATTACCTCATAAAGTGACCGCTGGCACGTTGATGCAACTCAAGATCCACTTTGATGCCTTACGTTCGCGCGTAAAGAAACTGTCCGTCGCCACAACACTCAACACCGATGCAAATACAATTACAAACAATATACGAGAATAATTTAAAATTGTTTCATTATCCGTAAAACTGTTGTACACGATCGATTTACTCGATTAGGGTTATCGTATCGCGTGTTGCGAATCAACCGCGCGAGCACGACGCGTCCGTCGCTCGCTCGATACAATGGCGACAATTGACAATCGCACGGCGCGACTGCGGTCACCGCACTACCGACAAATCGAATGATAAACCGACGCAGCTCCGCCAATGGCGGCGCGCCAGTCCGCCCACGAGCGCTCCCATTGGCCAAGCAACTGCCATTGCCTTACGGATGTTATTATACAGAACGAGACCAACAGTTCGAAATTCGAAATAAGAATTTAAACGTTTACTAGCCGGGCGTACAATGCAAATTGGATGCGCGCGTTGTGCGTCGCGAGGCTCGCTCTCTTTCTGCTCTGTTGTCTTGTTTTTTGTTTACGATGAGTTGCCGTATGAAACAAGAATATTTTCGTATGACAGCTTGCGGTTGATTCACCTGCGCCATTCAACGACCACTTAGCGTTATTTCATTATATCGCTTATTGGGAGGACAAAGCAAGTAATACATTATTGACATTTAAAAATATCCTTAACAGAATTGTCAAGCCAATACGATTTTGACATTTGTGGAAAACTAGATTTTACCTACCTAATTAACGACACAATTTTTTAGATCGGGAATAAATAAAATTATTTCTCTATTAAATTTAATGTAACTTTTTTACTATACACATGCTAAGTAAACCGATATACGTAATATTTCTTTTAGATAAGAATTGGTTAAAACTTCAAATAACATGTATATTTTATTAACTATTTCAATATGTTTTTATTTTCTTTATTATGAAAAGGATAGGTATAATATGTTTGTAATATAATGTAAAATGAAAATATAAAATGAAAAAAGGATAAAGACGACTCAATGTATTTAACGTATCGTAATTCTTAATAGAATTATAGGTAATGTAAAACATTCTTATTTGTTTTTTAATCATCCGAAAAAAAAATATAAGAATATTTTCAAATTGGAGGATAAAAAAATTTAACGAGATCAAAATTCTACTACCCTTCTTTTAGAACCCCAAAATATGATTTTCAAACGTATGTTATTTATTAAGTAGTTTTAAACATTTATAAGAAATGACTTACATCATTTCAATTTATATAATAACATAATTATAAAAATACGTTGCAGCCTTTTGGTTTTGAAATATACCTAACACGCGATTTCTATTAGGAATAGATATAAGAAAAAAATTGAAATATGTCATGCCTCTCCATAACTTTAGCTGGACAATGTTAACTGGTCACTAAGTAATGATAGATCATTTAAATTTGATTAATTTTAATAAAATAATACATTAATTAATATGCAGTGCAGTTTTTGAAACTTCAAAAAACGAATTTTAATATTTTGGTTAAGTGTAAAATGTGTAAGTGCTTATTTCAAAATAATATTTTTATCATTCAATAAAAGAAATTAATTATCAAACGGTCCATGAGAACAAATAATTGCAGAGATATGCATTCCTATGATATTTTTATACAGTTTCATACAGTTTTGTTAACGTATAACGCTTTTGGATTTCTATGGACATAACGCCACTGGTTTATTTCGAGGCTTTCGTGTAAATTCGTTTCGTTATTTATTTCTATCATTCGCTGAAGATGTGTTCTTCGTTAGTATAAAAATATCTAGAAACTGTGCATATATGTACATAGGCTTAGTTTATTGTTATGACTTATCAAATGTTAATCGATCATACTTGGATAGGTTTATATAATCCACCGAAATTCAATAATATTCTTAAAGGAATTGTTAAATGTATAATACGTCAAGGCTCAGTAAATTGATTTCATTTGCAAATGAATGAAAAAATATCGTTTATTTAACAATTTCTATATTACACTTGAAATACAATAGCATATCGTTTTCGCAACAGAGAAACCGTTACGATATTTCTAAGGTCAAGCATCAATACTAAGGCACAATAGATACTAAAATTTTCACATCAATAGATATCATAACGGAAGATAGATTAAAGAATAACATCGAACTGCAACGGCTTCCGATATAAATTCTATAAAAAAATTAACATATGTCTATCACTCAAGATATGATCCAATAACTTTACAATACAAGTTAAATGCAAATTTGTAATCGACCCAGAAATATACGTATTCTTATAAAATCGAAAATGTCATTCCGTTCTAATTCAAATGAGGAATCATCGTGGAATTGACATGGCTACCGTAAAATGCAAGGCCATTTAAAATTATATTTATGAATATGACACAATGGAGGTGTTCGATAATTGAATTGTTAGCTTGTGTGAAATGTTGGCGACACGGGGGCAGTGGGTCGCGCCCCAAGGGCTGTGTCGCATCACAATGTGCGGTCTACAATGCGACATACGCAAATTAACTGCGCACGCATACAATTTTTATTGGCAATAAAAAAATTCCATTCATCGATTCGCATCGGCACATGTGCCGTTGATAAAGAAATTTTAAATGTCGATAAATGATTTTTGCATATGACGGGGCGCGACATTATACACATGTAAATTTTTGTAACATGTGTAAACGCAGGTAGCCTTGTTATTTTCGTACTGTGATTCAAATTAGATCCACAACGGAACTTAACAGACCGTTACAAATTCGTTTATTGGCGAAGTGATATAAATACTTAAATTAGTGAAAGGCAAATGGGCTATTATAGTGAAATGGGTTTATAGTTTGTACGCCGTTGGATAATTTAAATTGAAAATATATTCATACTGTCTATATTAGTGCTACGCACTTTTTGCTATACACATTATGTTTTACAATATGCAATAATTCATTTATTTTTCAATTTCATTTATATAAATGAAATATTTATGACAAATACTTTTTCACTGAATCTGCATTCTTTACATTAACTATGCAATAAACTTTTCAGTTTTTGAGGACTAACTTCATTAATTTTGACAAGTATAGGTGCTATATCCTGCACGTTAATATTGATTTAAAAAAAAAGAAAAACAAAAAGTCAAGTACCTACCTACGTCAAGAAACAAGCCTAAGGAAGCATGAAACAAGATTTTCAGAACAAGGGATTAAATTATACGATACTATTGTACCTACACATTTATTAGTGCACTGCACTGAGATTCCTATACTAAATTCTTAAATGCCGTAGTCACACGATGTTAATTGAACATACATATTTAAATACATAAACTATCAAATTCAAAACACTCCTTTGGTTTTGTCATAGTCGGGTAATAAGTTAATAAGATACACGCATAGAGTTTAGTAAATCTATTCTGAAAAATTAGCTTTTATAGTTTCTTCTTTAACCTATTCCATAATATCTATATAAGTGTAAGTATATTAGTAGTTAAAGATGTTATCGTTCTGATAGCTTATCAGTTATCACTTGCAATTAAAAACCGATCTTTTCAATTTTTACATAACCCAAGCCCGTATTTAAATAACCAACCTTAAGCCTCTGCTTTCTACACAAGGTTAACAATAAAAACACAAAGCCTAAGCTATAGGCATAGAGATCCTACAAAGCGTAACAATAACAAATAACGCGATACAAACACGATAGAGCGTTCAATAAAACAACATTAACATATCACATAACTTGCATTACGAGCACGCTTGTACGCACCGCGCCGTATGCTAATGCCAATGACGTTGCCAATGGATCCCATTTTGCGAATTTGTCGCGCATTGTGCATACTTTTGTATCGAACAAATCCGTTACACGTTTTCATGGTAATATTTAAAGCGATGCCTGTGACATCGATTGATCGGTTTCAGTGTGTTTCACGCCTATTATTTTGAAAAGGGTCAATTCAATTTACATGTTATGAACCCTATCACAATTACTTTATGCGATTTGCTACATTTTAGTGCACGGCGTGGAGAAATATACAAGAAAAATTATGAAATCAACAAAATCAATAAAGAAGCAGTGATGACCTCGAGGTTTAAGCGATAATATAAGTCGATAATCTCGACGGTCGCGGATTCAAACCCCAGGCACACATCTCTGACTTAAAAGTAATGTGTCTATCCACGGTGAATTATTACTTGCTGTAACGGTGAAGAAAACATCATGATGAAACCTGCAAACTTAAACGTTCAAAGAAATTTCTTAGGTGTGTAGTTCGCTAATCCGCATTAGGCCAGCGCGTGGCGGACTAAGGCCTAAACCCTCTCAATAGTAGAGGATGCCTATGCCCTGCAGTGGCGTATTTTAATAATAGTCATCGTAATATAAAAATATTTCTTTTAATATACAATTGCCAAAAAAGACTGCAAGTTTGAAAATGGAATATAAGCTTTACAAAAGTCGGATTCCAATTTTCACAGGCGTATTCTGCAAATAAATAAAAATAGAAATCAATATTCGCTGGTTCTATTGTTGCATGAACTAGGACGAACTTGTGTTCTATTTTTAAATTCGTACAATACGAAAAAAGATTTTTTCAACCCAAAGATAATGCGCACAATTTAAATATTCAGTCAGTTGAATGTGCTACAAAGTACAAAAGTTACTTTTTATTCATATCATTTTTTTTTCATTTTTAGTATCCATTACAATGGAGATAATACGAACAATTTAAATATTCATTTATTCAATGCAATGTGACGTTACAAGAGGTAAGTTTTTTTATTCGCATTATACGATATCGCTACCGATTGATTGATTTTTAAATGCTATTGCGGTACGAATCTAGAATATTAATTACTTGTACTATTAAATACATTGCAGAATTTATAGGCTTGCCAAATTGTTATGGCTTTTATAGTGAGTCGTTGATACGTGCCTGACGCTATTATGTAAAAAATTGATTTCAAAGGCTTTTTTAACCGCTAAATTTAGAGCTTTACTATTATAAAACTCAATTAGTTATATCTACTCATAAAATATATCCAGTAGCGTGCCATAAAAGAGGCCTATGTCCAATAGTGGACGTGAAAATGGATGTTTGTGATGATGGTGATGCCAACATAATTTCAACATTGCCATGTCTTGCTAAATTCAATGTTTGCAGACGTTAGAGGAATGAATCAATTGTATAACCTTAACCAATTATTATTTTTCATTTAATTTAAAATATATTCGAACCTGCGACTGCAAGGTGTCCACAGAACTGTTATACTACATAATATAATCACATATCAATGAATCGTTTTGTTTTTTACAAGAAAAACAAAAAATACAGGTTTTCATTGCTACAAAAACCCTTAAATTACTTCTTAACTTTTCTCAGCAAATCTTCTACTCTGTTGAGTTTCCAAGATGCGCAACTTTGTCGCAACGTCCATAACTGTCACTTGTTTACTTTTCTCACGTTGCGCTAGTGACGTGCCGCACTCGACAATCGATTGTCGATAATCGCGTGCCGTTGGCATCGAGTGGACACGCGACGATAATAGGTACTTATAAGCACTGTTCTTTTGGTGATGGTGTGTTTGCTCTGCGTAATGTTGGGGATTTTGTGTGGTTTTTTGACTCTGACAGTACAATTGTGATTAATTTCGAAGTATGAAGTGGGTAATACGGTTGAAAAATTTCTTAAAGTGGTTTCAAAATATGGAAGCGTTTTAACATCAGTTGCGTGAGTTTACAAAGCTAAGTAATTAATATATTTATCAATATAATATAGTTCCGCCAACTCTAACCAGGCCAACGTGTTGGACCAAGGCCTAAACCCTCTCTGTTATAGGGGAGAGGGAGGCTGTGCCCAGGACATGGGTTGATGATTATTATTGTTTAGAATCTATGCGATATCGGAATGTTTGTAATATTTTCATTATGTAAGAATTGTGTACTTTGATTGCTTAAGAGTTGGTACGACATTTTGTCTTTAGAAGTCATGTTTGTTTCTTAATGTATTGTTAAGTCTACATGAAATAACGTTCTCTGATGAAATTGTATTAATAAAAATCATAGAGTTTAATTGTGATATTAAAGATTTCGGTGTTTGCAAAAATCGATAACATCCTTCATTATTGCACATCACTAAACCCCGAAAATGGAAACCACTAATTCAATTACGGGACAAGTAAACAGGTAATTCGTACAGACGTACAAAGCTGATGTTTTGGCGTCGCGCGGCACTCGAACCCGCACACACCCCACGGTCCTTTGATGGTCGATCGAGCGAAAAAGCCGCGCCTTAATCTGCGCTGATCATTTATGTGGCCAATTGTGGGATTCTGCACTCGCGAACAAATGTGGGGTATGTTTTGAGATGTAGCGATTTTATTTATAAGGAATATTTCGACCTTTGCACAGAATAAAGTTATATGAGCTTTTGCACAACTTCTCTTTCTCAGCGATTTAAACTTAATTGGGCACAAAATTATCAGTAGGTAACTTTTTTGTTCTTCAAACAACAACAAAATTTATGATTATTATTACTTCACTAGTGCAATATTATATAAACAAGTTTAACTGGTGTTATAGTAATATTTCATAAGTAACCTTATTCTATGCATAGGTCGATTTAATACTAGTTTAGTCCGCGACATTTCGTGGTTTTCATAGAAATAGAGAAAAAAAATGAAGATGTATTTTTGCACTAGAATGCTGGATAGTAACCACAAAAAATGTGAAACGTAATAAGGAATAGAGCGACATCACACAACCGGTGAGAAAACGCAATTGTTTTTCATAATCACCAGCCGAAAGACTTTCAAAGCTGGACATGGGTCTCCTTTAAAGACTTCCTTATTATTTTAGCAACGTGGTTCATAGCTTACGAGCTAGTTCTACGGAACTGACAGCAGGTGACAAAAATGGTTTCGAGTCGAGGCCGTGTATCAGCAAGCATTGGTAAGGTAGACTATATAGACTATCGGTCTGACGGAAATCGCAGTTATACCAGCCAACCAGTCAAATTCGCTTTTGCTTACTCTTCGCACCACGCAATAATCCCTTTCTAATAAAACACGTAATTGAATCACTTTGTCATTTTAAATCAAAACCTTCACCCCAATTTAAACTCTATTCCGTAGTATTAAAGTCCTTTTCATCCTTCCGCTTTAGGCACTCATTCAGTATTTGTTTAGGTGCAGTGATAATATCAAGAAAAGTTCATTATGCAAGTGAAACCAGCGGAAAATGCTATGGGGATTGCATTGTCGGTCTGTTTGTTGTCCTTTTGAATGCAAGATTACTTGTATATATAAACATTGGAGCTTGAAACATGAGCGAAACCTGATTTTATTATGCGTGCAGTTTTATTGGCTTTAAGTGGTCGTGAATCGTGAGATCGTCAGTTCGAGTCCGAGGGACTTTTGACATATTTGATGCTCATTTCCTTTGTGTTTTGTGAAAGTAATGAAAACATTACTTTTAATAAGTTTTTATTCTAGCTTAGTAAGTGACCACAACATCCCTAAGTCTTAATACCAGCTCGTGGCGCAGTAGGCTAGAAGCCAGGTTGCTAAACGTTAGGCTGCAAGTTCGATCCCCGCATAAGACAAATGTTTGTGTGATAAAATATTTTCAAAGACAAAGTAAATTTGATTTAGTTTTAAAATAAATATATTTCATATAAGTACCTACATACATGGCTTCGACTACATGCCTCGAAACCAGAATTTTAATTTGTAATTTTTTTTTTTATGTTATGCATAAATAAAAGCATTATGATTTACTTAGCCTTTGTCTTTGTCTATCTTATACCGATTCTGTTCTCAGGTGTGGGAACCGTTCTATAAGCTCACATAGAGAGCAAAAATGTCGACAATAATAACATTGAGACGGGAAACTGGCCACGGATTTGCTTTTGCTATTTCGCAAAACTATTCATTATTATCCCATCAGCTGCTGCAACAAAAATAATCCGATACACACTTAATCAACTGAATATTCCCAAGAACTGTCCATTGATAACTTCATCTGGCTCTCCACACTATAATAGTACAATATCACAAACCGATTAAACCCTCCACGAACCATAGACAACTTTATACACACAAGAAATTCCACTTAAAAAGTTAAGAACTCTATGGACACCGCAGATGCGTCACACAATTGGCGACAGATTTAAAATTTCGAAAAAAGAATGTTGGTCACTTTCTTCCGTGTAAGTGGTCAAAATCTCATTTTATTTACCGGTTCACAATACCGGTCCGAACCGGATATAGAAAAAAAAACATACATTAAAGACGCATTAACAAAGATAACAATCTAATTCCGAATGCAGATTTTGTGGCGTTGCATTATTGGCTGAATGTTTCGTTTGCCTTTGCCGAACATTCTTAAGTCCTTGTAAATAGGGCTTGGAATACTTTTCACGTTTCTTTCACACGAGTAATTATTTTTTCCCTGCGTTATTGTAAACTTATTACATACTCTATCCAAACGATTTAAGGTTCAAAATGCAATGGTATGATGAATTTAGTTTTCTTTTACTTTGCGTGGCTTGTGAAGCCAATTTAGATCCTGTGAGGATGAATTAAGGTTTAAAATACAATGATATATTGAATGGGCTAATTGTTGACTACTTAACAGAGGATTATCGATGTCCGATGTTACAATTTCTCATAGGGTTTATACATTTTACAGGGTGTGACATTTTCCCAGACTATCCTTCGAATCGGTTACTTTATCTTTAAATAAATCTTGGTACTTTAAAACAAATAACGTATCTTTAAAAATAATGATAATATTATTTTTGCGACCCCATCAAGATTCACATTTTTAAGACTTTATACATTTATGTGGAAAAGAAGTTGAAAAATCCAGTTCATATATTTGGGCACGGATCTCCTCCGCAAATGAGGGAGTTTAGTCCTTGGTCCACGGTCCACCACGCCTACTGCGTGTTGGCAGACTACATATCTGAGAAATTTCTAAGAACGTTTTATGTAGCTATTCTCATGAATTTTTAAAATATTAAAACCTAATCTTAACTCTAAGTAAATTTTGATACATTATTCAAACTATTTAGTGTCTAAACAGCCTATATCTCAAGAAATATTTCGGCAAACCAAACGGCCAAAAGTACAACATTATTAAGCGGCACTTTATTAACAAAACCACTCGTTCAATGTAAATAATACAGATTACTTCGTAAACCACAATGTGGAGAGAAGCCTTTGGGAAAAAACGGATATTCAATTTTAACACTATTTGATCCTTGAACACCTTGCAAAGTAAATTGCACCTTAACTTTAAAGCTGTAGAGTTTAATATCAAACGAAAATGACATGTGAAATATTGTCTACTACAATTCGATTTTGTTTGTCGTCAAAGGAACTGATCCTATGTATCTACAAGCAGTCATTGTGTTCGTCTGTTAGTAGGACATCGTGAACGGAAATGGATGAGTAAGTTACAAGGAGGTTTAACAGGAGCCCGATAATTCCGGATGTGACGTATTGAGTTGTTAGGTTATACAATGTGGGATTCAATGGGAATGATTTTGTGGCGAGATAATGAATCTTGAAGTATTTCGGCCTATTGAGATCGCAGGTGATGATAGTTTAGATGCGCGGTCGAGAATCTCAGCGGTTGTGCGTTTAAACCCCAGACACACATCTGTGATTACATAGTTATATGTCTATTTACAATGAAATATCCCGTACTTTAACGGTGAAGGAAAACTTCGTGAGGAGCGCAGCACATACAAAAGTTTTTAGGAAATTCTGAGGCGTGGAGTCCAGCAACTTGAATTAGTTGCAGCAGCGGGACATAGGTTTTCTCTTTCCTAAGATACTTTGAACGAAACGCGAAAGCAAATCTCTATTGAACCACTTTTTATAAGTCCGTCAATGTAAGTTCTTAAATAAATGTGGCTATGAATGAAGAGTTTGCCTAAATATCTATCTAAATCACAAATGATCGGCGTGGCGGTATCAAGAAACGGCATACTATGCTATACATACTATCAAGAAACGGCAGACGTTAATTACTTTTGAAAATAACCGTACTTACCACTCTTTATTTGCTACGTATATTATAAGAAATTGATCATAGATTATTTCATATCTATGGCCAAATTCCTATTACAATTCCAAATTAAGACTATTTTTGTACAGAAATACATGAAAATCGAAAGTCGTTTTTTTGTTTTATTACTTAATGAAGTATATCTGGGTCTTACTTTTTATAAAAAGACGTTGTACAGCCAAATTAAACCGTGATTTGTGCTGTTGGGCCGTCAGCTGTCCGAGGCCCCAACGGTAATATTCTCACGGAACTGATGCAGGCGACCTGTCACCCGCTTGTACCCGCGATTTGGGTGCGCTTGCGCAGGTGAGTAGGGCTGCCTCGTAGAAGTTTTCGACTGCGTAAAAAGATTATTTTTGGGTCTTGTAAATACTTTTTAGCTCAAATTTTGTGTTTTAGACATTATAGTTTCTATATTTTTAAAATTATTTTTCATAATTGAGGTCATAGATTATTCAAGTGGGTAGGTATATCAGCTTTAATTCTGCTTCAATAAGTAAATACAATTAATTCTATTTAACCACAAACTTAATTTAAAATCCATCATAATATTTCCCAAATACAACACGTAAAAGTATATAAACAAACAAAAATACAGCGACATGTGACATATTCATATGTAAAACTTGTAATAAAGTATTGACGAGACGAACATCTTCATAAACAGTTTTCTAACTTGTTTAATATACACGCGAGAAGGCCGTAAATTGTGGACTTTTGGTAATTTGATTGGATCACCTGTCACGCTGCATACACGCGGGCTTTAAGTTATGATACGAAAGTGAAAGCCGCGCTTTAATATATCTTCTTTTGGAATATATTAAGGACTTTTCGGTCAGGTGTAAGGATCAAATGGATTTTTGATCGTGGCCTGTTCTCATAGCATGTGGTGAGAGAAAAAAGCTCATTAGATATCATTAATTGAGTGATTTACAAGCGTTCGTGTAGTATTTCGGCAACTGTGAAGAATAAAAAGAATTGAAATCAGCTATTTTGTACGTCAGCCAAGAGACAGGAGAACAAGGGCAAAAAATTGGATCCAAAATATATATTTTTAATGTGTTATTAATAATTTTTTGACTTCCTATCACAGATTAAACGCTACTGAAAATAGCACCAAAATTAATGTCTTGTTAAAAAATCCTGTTACAAACTGACAGCCCTAAACATCAAAATCAGGAAGTACAGGGGTGCGATCTCATATGACCTCAAGTTACCCATCACTCAGCCGAATATTTTCTCCCAATTGTATCTGGAGCATTACACGGACGAAATCGATTGGTGAAAAAAACGCAATAAATATCATTCGATTGTATTTAAAAAGGGTTTTGAATATAATACCGCGTCCATTGGGGTAGCGCATTGTTTGCGACAAAACTGCGAATTCGCAGAAGATTTTCGCTATTGTGCGACATTTTTTTTCTAGAATCCGTTGACAGAACTCATTGTGGTGACTGTCTTTGATTTTGCTTTCATTGATCACTCCTTTTGCGATTGAGAATTGTGTGTTTTTTTGTGTACTTGCGCAATTATTTGTGTTATTTCAATCATGTGTTTTTGCGAGGATTCAATGGTTGAATCGTAGAAGATTATTTTTTGAGTATGTTTTAGGGACTTTTTTAAACATATCTATGAGAGGCAAACATCACGATATTAAAAATGCTTATCGCTTAAGCGTCTGTAATATAAGTCTGTATATCTTAGAAAATTGCTACGCTAAGTTTTTTAAAAATCGTTTCGAGTTAAATAAGTACCTACACGAAATTAAGTAATTATAATTGCTTTTGTCTTGTTGGGCACGAGCCTTCTCTACCATTGAGAGGGTTGAGGCCACCCAGCAACGCAATTTACAAAAGATTGATGCAAGTGTGATTCACAAGTTAATCAAGATATCTGAATGTCATTCAGACCGATGTGTCTTAAACAGCTTTTGATTCACATCATAAGTCTTGTATCTACTGAAGACTTAAAACTAAGTGACTGTTGGGTATATTTTCATAATAGAATAAACTCTGCTAAAGCAGCTACGTTTTCTGTTCTTACACATTAATTTCTGTTTCTTCTATCGGCCGGTATAGCTGTATTTCCACAGGCAATTTTCACCAAAAACGATAGTGGCTTCTCTTTAGAATTTTCTACTAGAATCGCCAATTTTTTTTTCGAACCAAGTAATTCCCAATTACCAGTTTATGAGGCGAGACTAAAGTCTAATCCTTCACCTGCTACAAAATGATTATCATAAGTAGTTCCGTTTGTACGATTAAACTTTGACGACCCACGGCCGACATTAAGACCCCAGGGTCCATAAATATCCCCGTATTAACATTAACGACACGAAGACATCACACAGCTCGGTTGTTTTAATTTTTCTATGAATATTAATTATGACTACCTGTTTTGTGATTTGTTTTTTTTTTTATTACGTTTTAGGTTGTATACGAACGATTTTTGTGTGAATGTTTGTATGTTTTGTAGGCAAAAATGCAGTAATTTTTAGTTAAGGAAATATACGAATTTGGTTTGAGTTTCTTTTACGCACAAAAAAAACAACCAAAAATGTTATAAAAATTACAGATAGTTTCCGTTAAGATCGATTTTATACTTTTCATATAAGTTTATTTCAGGTTATAACAGTATAGAATCTAGCAATCTAAATATATCCATGTTTGGATTGAGATTTAGCCTTTTGATACTCTGTCAATAATTATCAAGCTTCAATACATGACACATATAGCTGGATTCTACATAACGCATTCATAATTTATTAATTTTGTGGACTGAAACCTACTTCAAAATTAGTAAAAACGTCCAATTATTGATACCAAGAAATGGATACTGTAAGTGCTAAAATTGAAGGAATTATGACTTTATCCCAATCATTTAAAAATGTTTTAATTTACAACGAACATATTATTATGTATTTTGTTACTATCGTGATTAATAATCTTAACACGTCAATTTAATAATTCACACAGTAAGGCGAGCAAAGTCTGGCGGCATAGTAAGTGCACCATAACTCAGTTTTAATAACTTAAAAATTTGATAGGATTACGGAGAAAGTTCGGGCATTTTGTATCGTGTTGTTTTTGAATTAGATTATGTCTGTTCATTTAAATGTTAACATCTGTTTGTGATCTCTAAACCTTATTCCCATAAGTAATGTTTATGCAGCAATTTCCTGGTTACATTTGTATATCTAACGATTAGGAAGATATCTCGTACACTTGGCAGTGTTTTAAGAATTAGTAAATTAATATATATCTAGATTACCCCCTGATAACTTTACTAATTCTTAATACATATATTGAGATATACATACAGGGTGTATTTAGACCGTGATCGAAAACGGAGGCAGGTAATAGCGATAGTGATTACAAACCCCCTGGCATTAAAGAAAATCACGACAAAAAATATTTTTTTTGAGGTTTTCCATACAAACCACATACTTTTAGCACCGATGGTTGTATGGGAAACGTCAAAATTTTTGTTTTTTGTCGCGATTTTTAATATCGCCACTGGGTTTGTGATCAGCCTCGCTATTACCTGCCTCAGTTTTCGATCACGGTCTAAATACACCCTGTATATATCGGACGTCTACACACTAGGGATGTTGCGAATATTCGCATCCGCATCCGCATATGCGGAACATTCGCATCGATTTGGGCATCCGCATCCGCATCCGCATCCGCATAAATCGCTGCGGAGCTGATGCGGTTGCGGATGTGTAGCAGATCGCGAAAAGAAAGAAAGGGGTGAGGGGCGGCGAGGTGCGCGTGTCGGTCTCGAGTGTCGAGTGGTTGACCGCACGTGCTGATTGACCAATAGGAAAGCAATAACATTTTATACAAATCAACCAATCGATCAATTTTATACAGATCCGCATCCGCATCCGCATCCGCGGATGTGAGCCTCTTAAAATCCGCATCCGCATCCGCATCCGCGGATGTGAAAAAAATTGAATCCGCAACATCCCTACTACACACAAGGTGGACCGACGATTTGTTACAAATCGCTGGAAGCCGCTGGATGCAGGCCGCTTTCAATAGAACGCTTTGGAAGTCTCTGGGGGAGGCCTTTGTCCAGCAGTGGACGTCCTTTGGCTGATGATGATGATGATGATGATGATGGTGATGATGATGATGATGATGATATCTAGATACCTTCTTACGACTTAAACTTTCGTAACAGAAAACGTTAATTTTTAAACCGCTAATAAATAGCTTTGTAAATAATATTTGCAGTATTTGACGTTCACAAACGTTAAGCTATGAAATAAAGGAAATCATATTTGGTAATTTGTTAGTTATTAAGAACTTGGTTTTTTAGTTTTTTTCTTGATTCATCAGTACAATTCGTTTTATCAAAAAACGGATACAAGTAACTAAATAATTTTCATTTCTTATTCAAAGCTAAAAGTTTCAAATAAAATTTAAAATGACCAAAACAGGAATCGAATCACAGCTCAAGAAGGCTACAGAAGCTATTTAAAAATACAATCTACATATTAATCCGTATTTAGCATTTTTCGAGTATTTTTATTTGCCATTCATATTTTACATATTAATAGAATTTTTACGACTATCATTGTTTAAATTAAATCATAACGTGATTATGGATCTAATATCAAGCTTGTTCTCGAGGTCGGGTGTGATATAAAAATATTTTTTATTACATAAGTTGTTTGATAGAATAGATCGTCAAAAGATTAAAACTTTTGACAAATATTTGCCATTTGGGTTTTATGCCGTAATTGGGATTAGTTGACTAGGCGACCTTCCTAGGATCGTTAAGTGTACCATAGTGATATTCTCCATAGAGAAGCATCTCATTGGCAGCCTTGTGATGCAGTTGGCTAGACACCAGCTAGCGAGACGAGCAGCCGAGGGGTCCGATCCTCGCATCGAGACAAATTTTAATTTATGTGATCTACAAATATTAGTTTTTGGTCTGGGTGTTTGTGAGATTGAAAATGCCTCTCGTAGTCTCTGACAACCACCACACAATACTTGTATCCTAGTATGGAGTTAGACCTATGTATGTGACTGTTGGATGTATTTATTTATTAATCCAGGGTGACGACGGTGAGGTAATTAGTGACGACAGAAGGAGTTCCTCGCTTTTCAATGCTCAATTAAGACAACAACATACAGCGATATGACTAAAGTTAGTTGACTTTATTAAGGAACTGTATTATAGAAAACTACTAAAAACGATGTTGCATTTGATTAAGTAAGTTAGTTTGATAACAGATTGTTTTAGCTATAGATGGGCGGTGGGAAAAAACCGAATCGGAAATTCCCTGGGAAATTTCCATTTGGGAAAAAATCGGGTATTTATGCGGGAAAAAACTAATCGACGGGTTTTTTCATCACTTAACGTGATTATCGCGATTATTTAAAAAAATAACGTTTTTTTTGCTTTATAGAACAAATGCAGCGAAAAATAGGTACTTTGCAATGCGCACATACTTTGCACCAGCGTAAATAAGGTACTAGCTGTTGCCTGCTGTTCGAAACGTCCAAATGTGTAGCCTGATCCAGGAACTAAAAGAAAAAGACGTCTTCTTGTTTTATAATAAGTTTTTTTCTGTGCATTGTGATGGAATGTTGCTGAATTGCAGAAGGAACTACTATTTAAATTTTAAAAATCTTTGAAAAAAAAAAGAACGAGAGAGTAGTAGTAATCATTTATTACACATACAATAATCATTTATTACACTTACGATAATCATTATTACACGTACGATAATCATTTAGGTATAACACTTACGATAATCATTTCTTCCGTTGGGCTATGTCGGTTACTTTAGTTCTCCTACGGATCTCTTCATTTCTGATTCGATCACGTAGGGAAACCCCGAGCATAGCCCTCTCCATAGCTCGTTGAGTGACTCTGAGCCGTCCCATGACGCCTTTAGTGAGAGGCCACGTCTCAGTGCCGTATGTCATCACTGGTAAGACACAACTATTGAAGACTTTCGTCTTCAGGCACTGAGGTATTTCGGACGAGAAGACGTCTCCTAACTTTCCGAACGTTGCCCAACCGAGTTGGATTTGACGATTGACCTATCTCTCGAAGTTGAACCTGCTTAACCGGACCACTTATTCCAAATAGACATATTCGTCTACAACTTCGAGAGTCGAGCCCCCAACTGCGATTGGGGTGGGCACAACATGGACATTCGACATGATATTCGTCTTGTCCATGTTCATTTTAAGACCCACCTGTTGGGAGACTCGATTGAGGTCTTCGAGCATAGGTCCTCCAGCGATTCTGCCATGACAACAATATCGTCGACAAACCGAAGGTGTGTGATATACTCGCCGTTGATGTTGATGCCGAATCCTTTCCACTCCAAGAGCTTAAAGGCGTTTTCCAGCGCGGCAGTGAACAGTTTCGGAGATATAACATCTCCCTGTCTCAAGCCTCTCTGTAGTGGAATAGCCTTCGTGCTCTGATCTTGTACTCGGACCGACATGGTGGCGTTGCTGTATATACTTTTCAACACCTCGATGTACCGACAGTCAATGTGACACCGCTGGAGAGACTCTAGCACCGCCCACGTCTCGATCGAATCAAAGGCTTTCTCATAGTTCACAAACGCTAAACAAAGTGGCAAGTTGTATTCCTCGGTTTTCTGTATAACTTGCCGAAGCGTATGGATGTGGTCTATGGTGCTAAAGCCTTTTCGGAAGCCAGCTTGTTCGGGAGGCTGTAAGTCATCAAACCTGCGTTCGAGACGGTTTGTGATGACCCTTGAAAACAACTTATAGACATATCTTATAACTTAGAAAATATCTCATATAAGGAATGAGGAGATCCGTAGGAGAACTAAAGTAACCGATATAGCCCAACGGATTAGCTCGTTGAAGTGGCAATAGGTCGGCCACATAGCGCGGAGAACTGATGACCGATGGGGCTAGAAAGTTCTCCAGTGGAGGCCACGTACTGAAATACGCAGCCTGAGACGCCCTCCAACCAGATGGTCAGACGACCTCGTAAAGGTCGCAGGACGTCGCTGGCTGCAGGCGGCCTTCGACCGATCCGGGTGGAGGTCATTGGGGGAGGCTTATGTCCAGCAGTGGACTGAGATTGGCTGATGATGATGATGATGATAAATCATTTCTTGACAAAAGTTACTAAAATGTTTTTTTACAATTGAAATTTTTTTGTCACTGTCGCAGTAGTCATGATGATTAATCCGGTGCAAATGACGTGAAAAAAGTTAATAGGACGATGACCCCTGGTCATATTGACCCGAATTTAAATGTTATTTTTTTTAAATAAATATAATGAGTTACCCCAATTTTAAATAGTGTTTATTATAATTATTCTTTGCTTAGATAGTAAAATAAAAATATTAAGAATTACATGTTAGAAATATACTTTTATAATTATTTTTAATAACACATGAAAAAATCAACGATAAAAACGTAACATATTTATATTTTGAGTTTTGATCTTATAATAGGAATCACTAATCTTATATACTAACAAAGAGATCAAATCAACTTTATACTATAAAAATAAAAACCAATCAGTCTTCTACGTCATCATTGTTGCCCACGGAGCTGCTGCAATTGTCGCAGTATGGAATCAATCATCGTCATTTATAGGGCTACCCAATGGACTTAACAATTGCCTGGGTGTTGATAACGGCTCGTAATAAGAAGATGGTATCGAAGTCCGTAAGAGTCGCAATAGTCGTCAACCCAAAGTAAACCACGTATTTAATCTCACTAGGCAATCAAAGTCCACAAAACAAAATCCATGTCGTCAATTAAACCTACAAATTAACACGAGTTCGCAGTACGAAGTCAAAACAACGTCTGAGTTAAATAGATCACCAACGCGTACGCCGCTGCAACTACTTGCTTCACCGCCCCCCACCCTCGTACGTAGTTTCGGGTTACTTGTCACTAAGAGCGGATGAACACACACAGACAAACAACAAGACAAGTTTTTAGCATACATAACGTATAGCTGTTGCCAACGACTTCGTCCGCGTAGACTACAGGGTTGAGTTCAGATATAAAATAAGTTATAATCTTTTTTACTTTTCAGTCAGAAATCATTCAAATCGGTTTGGTAGATCCAGAAATACCCATTCTCACGGGAATACATTTTCTGGGATAGAAAGTATTCTATGTTACTTCCTTGGTTCCTAATTATCTCCCAACCATAAATCCTTTTGTCCCAGTAGATGCAGAAATACCCATTCTCACGAGAATACTTCATTTTCCGGGATAAAAACTATCCCATGTTAATTTTGTGAGCTCTACCTCTCTTTATACCAAATTTCATTCAAATCGCTTGGGTAGATCCAGAAATAACCATTCCCACGGGAATACTACATTTTCCGGGATAAAAAGTATCATTTGTTTCATTCTGATGTATAAACTATATTATTGTAAAGTTTCATTAAAATTCATTCAGTAGGTTTTACGTCAAAGCGTAACAAATAGACAGAGATATAACATACCTCACGCCTATATTCCCCGAAGGGATAGGCAGAGATGCATTTCTGCACCCACATTTCGCCAAGTATGTATCAGTCCCACGTAATAGGGGGCGAGCCTATTTCCAGATAGACAGAGTTACTTTCGCATTTATAATATTAGTATGGATTTATTGAATTATGAATATAAACAAAGTTAGATTAGCTCTAACTAGTAGTAATAGGACGTACTAATTGATATATACATATCTCTACACATTACTTAAATGTTACATATGCTAAATATGAAAAAACCCGAATATTTTTCCATTCCCGCATATTTTTCGGGTATTTTCCCCTTTTTTCCCACGTCGGGGTTTTTTTCGGGCAAATGCCCATCTATAGTTTTAGCCCGGAATACTATTGCGAGGAGGTGAAGGACGTTCGTTATGACTAATCAACACCCTTTTTTAACTTTACTTTCCATCACATGTGGTGGGATTAACTATAATAATCATCATAATCAAAGAAAAGGCGTCCAGTTCTGATCAAATTTCAAACAGAGCAGTTTTATATAAAAAGGTTTCCCTCCCAGGATTTTATTGTAGGCCCTCTCAATAGATCCCAATCATCCTACAGAACCAACTAGGCATTCCTGCACTGAGCGTACTTTTTTCTTCATTTCCCTCACATATCTAATAATAAACATAAGTAAAAAAGTCTAATAGCATATGCGTGCTGTATAATTTCGCCATATACGTCACTTACTAACTTCTCCGTTGACAACTTTATGACTTCGACATTTCTGCTAATGGTACCTCTCTCTCTAATCCCTTACTGTAGAAAGAGAGGGGTGATCGGCTTTATCCAAAGGGTTAGAGCTAATAAGTACTGCAGGGTTGAAGTGGGCGTAACTAAATGTCACATTTAATAAATTGTGTGGAAGTTATGTGCATTATTGAGATTTTTGCAGAATTGCTTTTATTGGTAGATAAATGACTTACGTTACTCTCCTTGTACAGGCTGACGTGCCACTGAATGGTCTCGGGATCGATTCCCGCGTCGGGTAAAGTTTTACTGCTCAGGAAAATATCATTTTCATATGTGCCATAGATCTGGAAATGTGCCCGACAAAAGTATACCTTCATTTTGCGTGGCGATAAAGCACAGCTGATAACACCACTTCATCTAAGGTTTCTTTCTTAGCATTTAAACCACACTTGTTTTAAGTGAGAAATCTTTACAGTACCAAATTGTCATGGACTAAACCTAAGAAATTCCCATTTTTTACTTATTATGAAATTTGAATTTTTCATTTATCGATTTTTAAGAAGACCAACGGGCAGCTAGCACAAAATTTTTACAAGACACAAAACAGTTCCCATTTCTCTTTGAACTAGTCATAGCAGACGGTGTCGGTTTTTTTCTTATGAGATTTCCTAATATTAATCTGTGCTAATAAGTATGAAAGTAATCAGATATTTATTACTACCTACTATGCGACATATTATGAAGTTTCAACTTTCATGGAAATGTAAGACTTAGCTATAAAAGAAAGTGTTTGGAGTTCTCCAAACAGGAAACTATGAAGTAAAAAAAAATGAAATGGTAACTAACAAAAATTAACAAGACAACCATTTGTACGACGCTTATAAGAACGACAGTTGTTGAATGAGACAAAATAAGGATATCGAGATTCATAGGTAATTGATGAAAGATTGATGATTGAAAGAAGTGATGGCCTCGAGGTTTGGGCGCGCGGTCGAGAATCTCGGCGGTCGCGGGTACGAACCCCAGGCACACACCTCTGACTTTTCGAAGTTATGTGTGTATTCAAATTGAATCACTTGCTTTAACGGTGAAGGAAAACATCGTGATGAAACCTGCACACCTAAGAGTTCTTAGGAATTTCTTAGGTGTGTAGTCCACCAACCCGCACTAGGCCAGCGTGGTGGACTATGGCCTGAAACCCTCTTAATGGCAGAGGAGACCCGTGCTCAGCAGTGGGCGTATATGGGTTGATGATGAAGAAGGTAATTTTCAATCCTTGTGCTATGAGCGACTTTGGTGTTACTGCTCTGAATTGCCACGAAATTTGTGAATGGGAAGTTTAGATGTTCATGGTTCAATTCCTACTTTTTTTTGAGTTTTATTAAGAAGTTATGAGCTAATGACATCAAGGGTCATAGACTAAACCCATGTTATATGACATTAAATAACTAGATTTAAAATCATTCGTGCCTTTTTATTAGAAATATAACCACACATAAGAGAATTTGTGTGTTTAAAATAAATAATAATAACATCAGGGTTTTTTTTAAACCTGTCGTGATTATGCTAAAGTACGATTTAAAGTAATAACTCACGCTATCATCTTGATTAGTTATTTTGATTAGATAAATCTCATAGGAGCCATAAGTTTCCAGTAGTCTGCATAATATGATACAATTGCCGGAAGCCAAGTAATGATGCATTCTATTATAAATAGCAATATCATAAAGAAATATGTTTTCACAATGTCAAACACATTTAAATAGTTAAATTCGCTTTTAATTATACAAGTTTAATGGAAGAAATCAATAAAGATGATTCCATTAAAGCGAGCAATTAACCTGCATTTGAATTCCAACTTTAAAAGCTAATAAGATTAAATAAGATTGCATTTCGCTTGCAAAATAATTGAAGTCAGAAAATCCATATATTATTTCCAAAATCATAAACAACGGATATTTTATTAGCTTGTCTCATAAATATGGCACGTTGTCGACGGGATCTTGAACGTATCTTCAAATGAGTGCAAGTTATAAGATATTGGCAAGTAAGATTGTTGGTTTTAGCCGCTGTAAAACGTAAAGCTAATCTAGTGATTTTCTCATATTTGGAAATCGAATTAATTTGCTGTTATTAATGAAGACACAACAGCATGTGACTAATTCCTTTATTAACGAGTCAGCAACAAATAAAGTTCGATCTTTAATTTGCGTTATTTGTAAGATTTCAGTGTCATTTTTTATTTTATAGGAGCAACTTTCAGCACGAACTAGCGTGAGAAACCGAACTCCTGGAGTAGTTCTCTGCATAACTGTGTGATGTTTATAGATCGATGATTGATAATTGAGGATTATAATAAGCAGCACTTATAACACATTTTTATTTTCAAGCAACAAATCTTTAAAATAAATTACAGCCATATATCTGAAATTAAATATCATATGTTGATCCCATAACACAGCGAAATTATTCACCGTTTAAACTCCTTGTTGCTATGACATCGATATAAGAACCGATATCGATATCGATAATGAATGTCACATAAGACCTTATCGCTTCCATCTTATACATTGCACTGAGAGAGTAAAAAACCTAATTGGTAAAAACTATAAAGATGTCATTGGACGCTTACGTACGGACACATAGTACAGTTACTTTGGGCACTTGAGTACAACTTAACGAGATTTTTTTGCAGTTTGAATAGGCCAGCGTGGTTGGCAGCACTGTCTAAAAAATATTTGAAACCTCCTTTTGTACATCTAACATATTATACAATACTTGTAACAGTTACGGGGATAGCAGATTGACGCTAAAAAATCTCGAAAAAAAATGACGTTTTCTTAGTCACCGTAATTATTACCTGTGATAGTTTCCGAGTACTATCTGGGTATAGTATGTCAGTACAAGATTTAATGGTTTATGATGGAAGCGTTTAGTTTCGATTTGCAATATTATACAGTTTGTAAACAGACCGTGATCGAAGACTAAGACAGTTTCCTGTTATGGTAACTAGGAAAAGGTTTTATTTTGGGAATTTTTTATCATCAATATGTTTGTAATCCCTGTAACTAACCTATAGTTTTTTAGATCACGAATCAAGTTTTGATTCTAGACCAAGATAGAAGAAGTTATGTGTCGTGAAAAACAGAAAATACGGTTAATAAGTAATAACATTTGAGAAAGGGTTAAGCTACGATCCACTGTGGTGACTTTTACATGCACCCATACATGTTTGTGTCCCCAAAAGGTTAACCGCAAGTGCATTTCTGCACCCACGTTTTGCTGTTGAATGTCGCGGGGCTGCTAGAATTAGGCTACAAAAAATATATTACATTATTACGCACCTAAAATATTTGATCATCGCTCAATTTTTTAAATTTATTTCGAAAATTTTATATAACAGTAATTTGATATAACAGTTTAAATAGTTTTGTTTTTTATATCACAAATCGGATCATTCTACATTCCTATATCACCTTGATGATTATAATCATTCAAAAGAAGTCTAGTACCTACTCTCCAAGGCTTCCATATCTCTCAAGCGTTCAGATATCCCTAGCATATTACCCTCAATGTTTTACATAACTCATTATAAAACAGATCATCTTATCACACCTATAAATAAACGGTACAATACAAGTAAAGGCGTGAACACAACAAGCGTTGCTAATTAAATCGCCGCGACGTACAATAAATAAGGTAAACTTCATATTTATGGGGCCTGTTTTAAATCTTATTTTATGGGAACTACGACCGCAGGGGTACCCCATTGGCAGGTGGCATGGGGTAAGTCGGGGATTTTGCTAGGTCATTTTTGAGTGTTACCCCATAAAATGAATGCGTAATACTGGGGTTGCCGGACTTTGGAGTTTTGGTGACGTAATAAGTGTAATTGCGTTTGTTAGTTGTTATTGAGTATGCTGTTCATTAATGATAGACTAAGTAAATGGGTGTGTTTTTGTAAAGATCATTTTGACAATTTAAATTTAATAGATTTTTAGTTCTGTTTGTAGCTGTTCTTTCAAACATTTCATTTGAAAAGTAATGACTATTAATAAAAGTTAAAAAAAACTTAGTCTTAATGTAGACCGATTTTTAATATTACTATTTGAAAAATCATTTCAAAATAAGGTATTTAAACCTAAATTATTAGCTTATATTCTGATTTCTCTTGCATATTGTACGCTAAAACACACTATAATTTTTGCTCAAACTAGCATCTAAAATTAGCCCATCCTTCGAACTTTTAACCAGCCTTGCCATATTTTCAATTCAAATTGAGGTTATAGATCGGGAGCACTCCCTCAAAGCCTGTAACAATGCAAAGAGTGGAGTCACCGCCGCCGTTCCCACATGTGGGGAAATAAAAATGCCTCTAGTCCGTCTGTTACATTAATAAAACCCTTTAATAAAACACCGATCACTTTGCGGACGTGGGTGTTAGTATATAGACAACTTTACAGATGTTGCAAGGGTTACGTATGGTTGTATACGTCCCACTGCCAGGGCCTCCTCGGCTGGGAATTTGGCCTTAGTCCACCATTTGGCCTAGTGCGGGTTGGGGAAGGAATCAAGTAGGAAATTTTAGGTGTGCAGATTTACTTACGATGTTTTTCTTTACCGTCAAAGTATGTGATAATGTATTGCGAATTAGTAGTATATACTCTTTAACAGCTGTTCCAAATATCTTATAGGATAAGAGTCCTGCGAAGAGAAATAAAAATTTTTCTTTAACCGTTGATGGGATTTATCCAAAATGTTCCCTCTGTGGTAAAGCAAAAGTACTTTTTGCAAAAGAGGTTAATAATCTTGACTGCAACACAAAATATGCGACCAATAATTTGGATCAATCACATAGTCGCTTATACAAGTAACATAAATTGTCCGTCAGTTTTGTTTTAAACGACAGTTTCACATCGCTTCTGCCGCCTCCGCATATCCTACAAAAATATCGGACACGTAAGAAATATCATTCCACACACAAAAAGGGAAAAAGGACATTAAAAATATATCGAAGATAAAGAATAATGACGTGGGTCCCGTGATCCTCAGCTCGGCTAGAACAAACAACTTATGAACGCCATCTTTATATCCCATTCAGGGATGGATATACTGCCATCTCTTTCTATCATACAACATGATAACAAGTGCGAGTGAGATGGAAGGGATAGCCACAGGTAGGTGCCACGATGTCTGCCGCGACCAGACAGAAAGGCACCAGTTTTTTTAATTCTCGAATATTTTTGCCTTTTTTCTAAGAGGAATGTGTAGTGTACTTTTTTATTTAAGTTTTATAACAGCCAGTACAGATACATTTCTCTACATTACAAAACATTACTGTGCCGTAACAACCTATTGCAATTTATAGAACTCGTTGCATGTATAAAGTAAATAAAGAAACTTAAGGCTACCGTTTGGTTTGTCATCAGTCCAAAAACCAGTGGCTACCGATGCAATCCCAAGCTACGCCCAAACGTTTGTTTGATACACAAATATTTGTTTCGGGTCTGGGTGTTTGTGAACCCGTAATATTTTTAGACTTTGATACCTACGACAGAAGTCTGTCATTTTAGTTCAAATTTAGATCGATTTTTTACCGCTGGACTCTAAATTTATATTTATCCCAAAAGGGACATGCAATATTAAATGAGTTTACTAAATCCTTCATAATATTTCATGACAATGACAAACTTATATCAGCAAGTACATTTACATTAGTTACAAAAATTAAAACCGGGCATTTTTGCTCCTAACCATTTAGTACTTTACCACCTGATTGCACTTATCTATTATCACCAAAATTACATTACGAAAAACACAAATATATTTCAATTTTTAATTAAGTCATTTACCACACCACATGCTTGACCAATCGCAACGAAGCTCTTCCGGGCCAGATTGCGATTGATTCAATACAAACAATCAAATTAAAAGGGTCTGAGTGACTCGATGACCTCAAACATATGGTGATGTTTGTCCAAAATAATTGATGTCATTTGACACGGTCGGTTGAGGAGGAAATTGTAAATATATTTGATTAACCCATTAGGTACCAACTTTTTTCTGTATTGTTTGACATATTTTTCAAAGAGTATATATAATAAGGAGCACATAAAAAAAATATAAAAAAAAAATAACACAATAAATTTTTAGTCCATCAATCCAATGTTCCCATTTGGGAACATATTTAAATAAAGAAATTCAATAAGTACTGCCATCCATTGAATCAAATTACTAGTTACAAGCTATTATTTAGATACTATTTGATATTATTTTACAATAAATATAAAATACTTACATCGAATTACAGAATAATCAAAATGGAAACAATTGAAAATTTCGAAACTCGTAAAAACTACGTTCTTTGATCAACAACACATAAATGACAATAATTTCAAGTGAATAATTGGCTTGATATTTAGCACCACACAGTGTAGAAACTAATGACATGAATAATTATTAAAACATTGCAGGTAGTTATGAATGAATCGACAAAAAGTGAGATGTCCCAAATGGGAACATTGGTACCTAATGGGTTAATAAATAAAACGTGCATAGTGTAAAATGTATTTTTTATTAAGGCGTGATATTGAGAGTGCATGATGGTATTAAAGTATAGCAGGGAGGATTGTCGAAATTAAGGTCGCAGGTTTAGTTCTTCTAACTGCAGTAGATTACGATTTCGCACAAAATAAAGCCAGTTTCTATAGGAGGTGCATAGCAAAGACCTACTATGTGTAATAAACTATTTCGTTACTCTATACCTTGGGCAAACGAGATTTTTGCGCTGGTTTTTCACCACAGCAAGATTAAGAAGCGATAGAAGAACGTATTATTATTGTAATGAAGTAAGTGAATATAAAAATATCTATTTAAATTGAGATACTGAAATGCGTAATCATTTAAAAATAGAATAATTTTGTCCTACGAACGTCAAGTAACTCACATTCCGACTTCTTGACCGTTTCACAGACAAACAAAGCAGACATTGTCAAAACTGATTAATCGACATCACTGTCTTTGCCCATTGAACCCCGAACATAATCTCTTAAACAAAAAACCGTCCAATTCAGGAAAACCAGTTAAATGGCCAATAGTCCAGAATTTCTCACCGTTCTGCCGAGGATATTTGTCAAAGTCTGTTCACCCTCTCTGGGCCAGGCGTCGGACCGTGACCAATCCTAACCAAACGGCTTGCGGCCAAGATTAGGAAACGGGTTTGGTTGTATAGCTTTGTCTCTTTCTTCTGGTATGGCGAAGACAAGGACCGACGAGGGTGGAAGCTTCGAATGCCGTTCGACAGGTTCTAACGAGGAACGTGGGTGAGTTTTGTGAGCAATTGTTATGGAAAATAAATGTACTGGTTGACTGGTTTGGAAGGAACGTTGACTATGCACTTCTGTGTTGGGTGTCGACTGTTTTGTCACTGCTGCAAGGTGCATCTAGCAAGACTTGTTAAACCAATCAATTTGTTAAAGTTGCTTTCATTTGGGAAAATATTAAATCTATGATTAGATTTATGAATGTGACTGCAGTCGTAGACTGAAGCTATAATAGCCTTTACTTTCGTCTATTAGAATGCGACGTATCATTTGTGTTAGTAAATCAATATACTAGCATAACCTGATCACAATGATACTCTTTCAATTAAATTGTCAATTAACATTTGTCTCGAAGTGGTTATTAAACAGACGATCTCACATATCCCTACCCACATTCTAACCAACTCCATCGAAAATACAGTTGACATAATTATTACAGCTAATTGTTACCATAGTATATGCACGATCCTCGAGTCCTCTCGTCGACTGGACACCAAAGTAAATCGCAACAGCGGAAAATGTATTGGAGTGCCCTCTCCCCTCCTTCGTGAGGAGGGCAGTTTGTTCCAAAAATACTTGACTAACGATCAAAAGGCACGCACACTGCACACGCTTTGAAAACCTCAATGGGACTTATCGGCCATTTTTGTATGTTAATAGACGGTTTTTTATGAATTATAAAGGTCCTGTGATCGGGAGTAGTCTTTAATTTTAGTGCAATGTCTACAGTTTTTTTGGTTGCGGTAGTTCAAAGCTGCCAAACGTATGGTGCAAGACCATTACAACTTTAAAAGTCGATGTCTAAAATCAATTTTTGGTATCGATGTGATAAATTTTTAACCGACTTCAGAATAAGGAGGAGGTTATGTAAAGTTACAAAACCTTAAAAGTGTTATATTTTATATGTAATTGTATACATTTATCTGCTCTCTTTTCATAAGTGTTATTTAATTGCTGAAAACACATTAAATTCGAATAACTTTTTAATGAAAATAAATTGTTTGTGAAACACTATAGTTTTTTTTCCTAATCCTTCTAACATTTCTCCCGATCTAAGCATCTCTTCCCCTATTTCAGTCACAACAAGATCTTACAAAAGTATTTTATCGCCCTCATAATTACATTCTCGTGTTACAACACGCCTAGTAAAGTGTTTCATAAAAAGTTGACACCATTGTGCGGGGCGGGAAGGCAGTGTAAAGAATTTCTATTTTACACTCGGCTTGGTTCCATTTACAAGTGTTTTTGTATAGTATCAATCTTTTCCGGTGTTTTGATGATGTTTTTTTTAGTGACAAGTAAGGCAACCTCGTGTGATTTAGATACAAATACATCTAATATGCGTAGTCGGTCATCACCATATATCTTAATACATTTCATAAAGTCATTAAATAAAAAAAATGGTTTGTTTCGATTTTTAGTAATCCATAGGTATCTACAAATTGATGCTTTTTCCTTTGTAGCATAGGGACTAAAGGGCTAGAAAAATAAAGATTCCGAATGAAAAATATAATTTCTCGTTATTGCTACTAGACCACCGGCATCATAAAAGTACTCTTATTATTGATACTTATCTGTAGCATCTGGTCATTTATAAATGCATAACAAATGATGCTATTAATTTATAAAATGGTGGAAAAAATAAACTCTTCATAAACTTAAACAAAACTGCTACATATTATGTATTGAGACGTACGTGTTCACAAATGATGAATGAACAACACTAACTGCCATTAATATATCACCACAACTTTGTAAAGTCCAAAAGGAGGTTACTATCCTTGTCGCACACCCATAAAACCCAAAAGAGAGAAAGGGACAGAAGATCCAACCCGGCCGAACAAGCCAGACACCATGGAACCATCCATTGATGTAACAAATGACACAAAAAAATACTAAGCATTATTTATCTATGCGCTATATTAAAATACAAATGTGTATGACAATGGAAAAAAAAAATATATCCATCCAACAATAGGTGAGTCCGAATCAATGAAAGTTGAACACAAAGGACATTCTACGAAAGATTTTGGAAGTTGGTAATATGGCGAGTAATTCGCACTTTTCTCGGTAGAAGAGACAAACGGTAGGCACTGTGTAGGTGGGACGAATATTGCGGTCATACTCGAAGCTGCACGGATGAGCGGCCTTTTTGAAACTGAATTAAATGGAACGACAGATGAATCGCTTTGGTTTGTGGAAAGCATTGAGTTGAGGACGTCCCTAAAGGTTCTTTGTAATGATTACAAGTGGCGACTGGCTGGTCTTTGACTTTATGATAGACGTATTAGTAACTAATTTATAACATAGCATATCATGTTAAAACAACAGCCACAGTATTAAAATTGATGAAAACATACCTCAAATAACACATATAGAAGAAGAGATATCAGAGTAACATAATTGGTGTTCTTTGTAGAAATCAATTAATTTTATTTAATTTCTATTTTTTGGCATAACATTGACATTTAATATTTAAAAGATTGTATTTAAAACATATTGAGGGGATAATTAATTTGGTAAAAACATTTCTTCACTGCACTAAACAAACATCTTATAACAATCTTTATCATACTAGATCTCCTGAATCTATTCTACCAATACTGGGAAAGCACAATACTTTCATTCATAGCAATTTGTCTGAAGTTTATTCAGATAGTAAAAGCAGGATGTAAGACTTAGAGCGGTGGCTTTTGACGGTCTTATGTCTTCCGATAGCTTCCACATTGTCTGGCTATTTTCATTGACAAATATTTGCTGGTGAAGTAGCCTTGTTACTACAAAGGAGTTTCATTCATAACTCTCATTCAGGTAAGGAGTGTTTGTCTGTAATCCCAGCATTGTGCTTTTGGATTTCAGTAATTTTTCGGTTGTTTATTGTTGGGAGATGTGCAACAATCCGCCAGTTTGCCGTTAAGTTATTGTATGGACTCTTAGCTACAGTTTGGAAGCCGCTTGTGAGAAGAGGCCGCTGGTCCAATTCTTGAAATAGGTAGAAAGAAAACAGGCAGATAAACACATGGCGGAATTTACTAGATTCCTAGGCATGTGGAACGAGAGGCTGTGGGTTTGATTCCTGGACGTAGACAAATGCATGTGTGATTGACAAAATATTTATTTCGATTCTGAGGGTTTTTAAGACCGAAAAGTGTCACGTAGTTTTTGATGGTCCAGAAACAGGATTTGTATCGTGGTGTGGGCTCTGAACTATGTATGTGCCTTTGGGTGTATGTATTATTATGGTTTATACATATGTTGTTACAACCAAATTCTATAGAAAATATGTTTACGGCAACTGGAAGTTACCTTATCTAAAATACAAAAAGGAAAATAATCTGGTGCCAGATCAGTTACATTTTCAACTAAATCATAACCAATTTTTGTGCATTACGTACACTAATCATATTTCATAAGACCCACTACACGAAAAAAAATCTTCTACTATTCAAAATACTATTGACTGCACAATCAGTAGCACACGTACATACAGACGCCATTCATTACTATCCTTCGAACATATTTAAAGATCCCTTAACTCATCAACTGTAAAGGGCATTCAAGGATTATGAAGTTCTTTGAAAATGCTTAAGTTACTTTTGATATACCGACTTGAGGGATGAAAGATTCAGATTAACTATTCAATAGTTTATGAATCGTTTGAATAATTACAATGATGAACCTCTGAAGGCAGGTGAGAGTAGGCTGTTGAATGTTTGGTCTGATTCGTACTAGGGAAGATATTTGTATGATTTTGTACTTCCTAATTTTTAGGATTAATATAACCAATTGTTTTGTTTCTATGACATTTTGTTTGACGTCTTTTAATTGCGCATTCGTTTTTTATTTTCATTAAACTAGAATTAGATATTAAGCAGTGATGGCCTCGAGGTAGGGGCGCGCGGTCGAGAATCTCGGCGGTCGCGGGGTTCGAACCCCAGGCACACACCTCTGACTTTTCGAAGTTATGTGTGTATTCACATTGAATAATCACTTGCTTTAGCGGTGAAGGAAAACATCGTGATAAAACCTGCACATCTAAGAGTTCTTAGGAATTTCTTAGGTGTGTAGTCCGCCAACCCGCACTAGGCCAGCGTGGTGGACTATGGCCTAAACCCTCTCAATGGTAGAGGAGACCCGTGCTCAACAGTGGGCGTATATGGGTTGATGTATGGGTTGATGAAGAATTAGATATTGAACTACATAGATATTGGACACTGTTTACATTACTAAGCAGTCTGTAAATGAAAACGGTTTTCAACGATAGTAATACATGACTTTTGACTGGTAAAAAAAATAATTAGTGACAAATATTAAAGATAAATAACCCTCTCAATGGTAGAGAAGACCTGTGTCCAGGAGTGGCACGTATATGGGTTGATGATGTAAATATTAAAGAAAAAACTTATCTAATAAATGGCGTTAATTATTCGCTTCTTAGTAAAATTGGCAAGCTTAAGAATATCTAAGCGTAATTATTGGTTTAACTGTTGTAGCATCTCTTTTGACCCAGCACATTCATTTTGAAATGTAACTCAGCATGATTGTACCATGCTTAATTATAATAAGGTATTCAATTTCTTTTAATAAGATCTTATTAGAATAGATTCTCATATTAGTAATTAGCCATAGACTAATTACTCTGATGCACTACGCACTACTCTACCCAAAATATAAATACTTACTTACATACAAATACATACATAATTCTACTGTTTCTACTCTTATTTTATACTGTTTTATAATATATTCTGATACAAGAATTAAATTAATTTTATCTCCAGAGTGTCATATAAAGCCGTCCCTTTTAAAAGGGAGCAAACCTAGCAATGTGCTTCCAATAAAACATAATGCCAGAACAAAGCCAATTGGAGACGAGTGGGGCGTGTCATCCGCATTAGTGAAATGATAAAATTAAATGATGAAACGCACCACAATGGAGGGCCGCCGCGGGAACCGAACCCGGGATTAGCCGGTGCCCGCTGCGCTCAATTATACGCCACTGAGCATCTATGAATAAAATCAAGTGAGCGCAATTGTAAACCGAGATAAGGTATTTGAATTTCGCGCCTGGTTGCTTTGGGCTTGTTGCGATTTTTTTCAAAGCGTGTTTGTTATGAGCTTCTGTAGACGTCGGTTCAAAACTAAGGTAAATTTTAGTAGTATTTCAAAGTTATGCTATTTTTGATTCTTGCGTCCCATGGCTGTATTATGGCCAGGCTTTTATTATTAAGATACGATATCCCTGTAAAAAGACCTGTTTTTTTAAGGAATGTCCAGTTGCGGACTTTTTTTGGTCGGTGATGATGATGATACCTTTGATTGCAGTTGGCTAGACACCAGCTTGCGAAACGAGCGGCCGCGGGTTCGACCCCGCACCGAGACAAATGTTTGTGTGATACACAAACATTTGTTCCGGGTCTGGGTGTTTGTGGGACCGAAAAAGTCTCTCGTAGTTTCTGATACCCACGACACAAGACTCGTATCTTAATGTTGGGTCAGGACTATGTTTGTGACTGTTGGGTGTAAAAAAAATTTAGTAATTATAAGTGTCTATAACGGTGAAGGATAGCATCTTCAACTCACCAACATACCTAAGATTATGGTTATTCAGCCAACTTGAATTACGTCCACCTATATCAAGGTTTAAACTCCTTTCAACCTATATCAGTCCTGTGGCCAATAGTCAAACATTTATGGGTTTTGACGTTTATCATATAGGATTAAAATGCCTTTTAAATTGCTTTTACAGGTAATACCAATAGCACTTACATGTCACTGTTTCCTAGTTCAAACGATTGTTGTGACAGATTTCAGATCATAGAAACATTACGATAAAAATCCTCACTTTATTTGTATAATAAAATAATTTTGATATACAAATACCTATCTCTAATTTCTACATTAATTATATCATCATTATCATCAGCCATTTTACGTCCCACAGCTGGGCACGGGCCTCCTCTACCAATGAGACGCTTTAGTCTTCAGTCCACCACGCTGGCCTAATGCGACTACACTCCTAAGACATTCCTATAAACTTTTAGGTGTGCAGGTTTCATCACGATGTTTTCCTTCACCGTTAAAGTTGATGATAATTTATTGTGAACACACATTACTTTGAGAAGTCATAGGTTTGTGCTTGGGGTTTGAACCTGCGACCGTCGAGATTTTCGACCTCATATCTAAACATCAAGGCCATCACTACACTTAATCACCATGTATACCTTCCAAAAACCTAGACTTCTTAAAATTCCTTTTCTTCCTCCACCTTAGATCCTCCCAAACATTTGACCATTACGCAATCACACAAAAAAGTCTAAATTAGTTCGTCAGCAGGTAAACCCGATTCACGTGGTGTTGAATGGATAATTTGCGGGCCCAGTGTTGCTTCTGTAAGCGATATTGTGTACAGGCCGGATACGTCGCGGGGAGCACTTTGTCCGCCCTGATATATGGAGATGCGTCAAAAGAATGCCATAGTTTCATATTGCGATTGTGAACGGGGGTGGGATAGAAGGATGCGTAGAGTCGAGTAGCTTCAATATTTTCTTGAATCCGTTTGGCAGGCGAGAGTGGTAAGGTCTTGGTAAAAATACTGCCTTAGTACTAAGTACTGTTAGTTGTAAAGCTATACATAATAAATATTTGTATATTGTAAAAATTCCAAGAGATTTTTGTATTACTCAAACATTTCTTGTAATACAAGAATTAAACTGAACAGATTCTCGAACTTAACTTACTGTGTTGCATTCCAAAGAATGTTGCATTACAGTTGTCTTTCGATTATTGTAGACTAAATCTATGAATAAAGACTTCGAACTAGATATATACAAGAAAGATACTTGAAGTAATAAAGGCCGTTGGATGTCGCATTCTGAATAAATCGTTATTGTTTGTGTGTGAACATTTAAGCTCTTTTCAGACCAAATTACTTACATACATACATAGATTCACACGTTTGTTCTGAAATTTCTGTTCTAAATAGATTTAAAATATCCAATTTATAAATACCTGTATTTGATTTTAAGTATCGGGCTGGTCATTCATAAATATCAACAATGTTTTTGGAAAATTATAATAACTGCGTCAACTCTCCTGCACTTCTGTCCCGATAGGCCGCGGAAGACGTTTATAATTTCATAATATTAAAATGTTTCGCATTGATCGGCCCAACAATATCACGTGAACAATTGACAATGGCTCGCACCAACAATGACATCCAGCCAAACATGCCTAGGTGACTACTATTGTCAATACCAGAACGCTGCATGCGCCACTCAAAAAATTACCCAATTCCAAACTATTATTGGTGTGTTTAAAGTTTATAATAGGTTGGCAAGGTGGTAAATTTTGGCCCATTTTGCAGTATTAGTGGGTGTATTGTGTGCAAGCAAAGTACTATTGTAGCGAATAAAAGATGGTGAGGAGTTCCATTGTCTGCTTTGTGGCGGGTGTCCGAACATAAAGCGCGATCACGTTTAGAGAATTTTTGGACAATTTCTGTGTGTTTTTGCAACGGGTTGCACCTTGATGCACAGAGGCGGATTTGGCAGTTGGCGGAAATTAGTTCGACTCGGAGAGGTGAAAATAAAACTTGTCTTAAGTATTACTATAGATAGGGCAATGCGACATTTCTTCTTACACATTTTCTAACCAACTAGTCAAACCATAGTCTCAAAACTTTGTTCATTTCTGGGTCTGAAGGAATCTCTAAATTTTATAAGTCGGTTGTTCGTTGAAAGAATAATTTAAGAACAAATCATATTTTCTTTTCTTATTTATTATTATTTTCAATTATTCACGTAGGTATATCTATACTAATATTATTAGAGCTTGTGAGTTTGTATGTTTGTATGTTTG
This sequence comes from Cephonodes hylas, assembly GCA_030295005.1. NCBI lineage: Eukaryota > Metazoa > Arthropoda > Insecta > Lepidoptera > Sphingidae > Cephonodes > Cephonodes hylas. The sequence continues at coordinate 14,023,020 of AP025364.1, forward strand.
TGACGTTGTAGAAAGTAAACTCGGGATCTACTGAACCGATTTTGAAAATTCTTTTACCAATAGAAAGCTACGTTCTTTGTGAGTGTCATAGGCTATATATTAGTCCGAAAAATGATAAGAGTTTTTCGTTGTAGCAGGATCTATGAAGTAAGTCGGAGAAAAAACGGGCGATCGAAACCGTTTTTTGAAAACGCTGCCTTTCTCATGGGAGATATATAGTTGAGTCCTAGAGAAAAATTGTAGAGCTTGATAATGTCTACAAAAAAGTCAGCGGTAGCATATGTCTAACTTTTAGGGTTGCTTCACTATAACCTCTTTTATGCTAACTAAATTTGTTATAAAATAAAGCATTGTTTGTGAAGGTATTTTTATAAAGATTATATTCATCCTTATCCAAATAAATGCGTTATTTAGTATAAGTATTTAATTTAAAATAAATTTTCCCTTTATATCATTTGATTTCAATGAGTATCTTAGAAGATATCGCAGTTTCAAAATAATCATCAAGTGCACAATAATTATGTACAAGGCGCCGACCGGCGCGTTACGCTTTCACGTGATTTGACCGATTTGTATGATTTTTGGTATGGGCATAAATAGGGCTCTAAGGAGTAAAATAGACTATAACTTATTTTCTTTCTGAACTCAACCCTGTAGTCTACGCGGACGAAGTCGCGGGCAACAGCTAGTATATTATAAAAAAATCAAACCTTTAACAAACATGCCCGAGCTCGAAGTCTAATTTTCATACCCGCAGTACACACACGTTTTGTAGGGCATATTTAATATTTTAAAGTAATAAAATTAATTGCATATTTTTGCTTACCAACTCCATCCCTGCACAAATTAGTACCAGTTGCAGGGTGGTATCTCCGTGAAACTACTTGTCATTTGACAATAAAGTTCTGGCGAAACGATAGCCGTTGTCAATGGAGTCATGGACGCGAAACAGCCTCTAGACCAACGATCTCATTCAGATGAAATGTTAGGCCGTTGTTTGATTTATTGAATAATGTTTTGTTACTGATACTGGTTCCGCAGTAAATGTGGGTCATGCGATCGGTGCTAGGTTGTGTACCCGGATAGGCAATTGTTTGACGGTTAAGGAAAAATCAGTAAAGGTGTCAGTAGACAGTGAGTGTGGAAATTCGCCCGAAAAATGGCGGGTTAGTTACCCTACTTACGAAGAGCTAAAAATAAAGGTTGCGGTGGGGTGAAAATCACTGTGTACAAATTAAATATTTTTAAACTCAACTAGATTTCTATATGGAAAAATTCACTAGGTAGATTTATATATAAAAGAAGAATTTGTGAGCAAATTTGAAATTGAAACCTTGGTTACTGAAAGGATATATAGGAGTCTAACGGCGTTTTAGCCTAGGCATTTGTATTTCAAATTCGTAAAATCTCTCCGTTGTGTCACTAATGAGGCCTATTATAATTATTACATAGCGGTTTGAAACATTGAGTCAGTCGAGCCATTTCTGCTTGCTCACGACTCCTTGGCCTTACTGGCTAAATTCCCGCGTATAAAGACATAGAAAAGCAAAATTACGATGAACGAAGGAGCTTTGTTGTCAGTTTGTACAAAGGATTATTTTCGTCTGTAATACGCGTGGCATGTGCAACGCTTGAGGGCATCACTTGTGCAGGGACACAAGATAGGAGCGCGAGCGATTTGCTGTAATACTTGAGGTGCTCTCTTTTTGTCCAGCGGGATAAAAGGATCATCTTTCATATTCTGAGTAGTAGTATAGATCTCAAAATATGCTTGGAAACGGTTTTAGGGTCCTTTTACGTGAGAGTAAAATAAGCTTGTAAAGCATGTATATAGGAAATACAGTGGCGCGTGACTTTTCTGCGGAATAATAGGGTATTTATTATATTATCTTTATTAAATGAGGCTCTATATAGGGTATGCAGTGATGGCCTCGAGGTTTAGGCGCGCGGTCGAGAATCTCGGCGGTCGCAGGTTCGAACCCCAGGCACACACCTCTGACTTTTCGAAGTTATGTGTGTATTCAAATTGAATTATCACTTGCTTTAACGGTGAAGGAAAACATCGTGATGAAACCTGCACACCTAAAAGTTCTTAGGAATTTCTTAGGTGTGTAGTCCGCCAACCCGCACTAGGCCAGCGTGGCGGACTATGGCCTAAAACCCTCTCAATGGTAGAGGAGACCCGTGCTCAGCAGTGGGCGTATATGGGTTGATGAAGAAGAGAAGAAGAAATGAGGGTCTATCTAAGTAGTGATAACTCACATCATGAGATGGGGGTCATCGTCGTCAAACGGAAATTTTAAAATTTATTTAAAATAGTATCAAAAATTCCGCTTCCCGCCCCGCTCAAGACACCTCCACACACTTCTAACTTATCCCAGCGCAGCAGTTCGTAGAGTGGACAATGGTTTATACAGCAATTTGCATGCACAATAAACGATTGGCGTGTTATTGTGTTGTAGCGCCATATGCTTACTGTTCCACTAATTTTCTCTCGGGGCTATATTTTTATATGATGAAATTGTTCTACATGATTTTCGTGGACAATGCAGTGTTCTTTTCAAGCTTGGTTCATTTGTTCTTTATAGTGGTGGAATTATCATTGAAACACCCGGTTTAATGATTTTCAGGTTAGAATGATGATGAAGTCGTAGATATTTTAATAGCATCATGACAGTTTTCTGGAGAATACTATTTCCAATTAAAAAAAAAGCTAAAAGAGTTAGAAAGAGGCGGTTTTTAAAAATAAAGAAATATAATTTAAATAGTTTATGAAACCTTTGATTCCTTAAACTTTCGGAATAATAAAAATCTAAGCTACTCTTACTATAGATTATATTGAAAATCAGAAATTTAAATTTTATTTTACTACACGTTTCCACTGCTCTCTACATGTTCATTTTATCTTTTAAATGAACCCAAAAACTAATTTGCGTATTAACATAGATAAGATCTAGGCAGCCACCACTAACTAATCATCATCATCATCAATCAGTCACCAATTGTGACCAAAAGTCATCAATTGGACCACCATTGGTAGTCCAAGCTGGACATAGGCCGTCCTTAAGATGACTCTCGATGACTCTTGTACCTTATAATCTAGAGTTTAGCTATCCAAAAGCTCCAAAGATTCGCGCACCAGCAATCGTTAAAAATGCCACGGTTGGCTGTGACCCGCCTCGGATTTACTTTATAAATAACGCACAAATGAGGGCCGGCGGCGGCTAATCCTGATTTACTGGATACCTGCTGCGCGCCGGACACTGTCCACGGCGGGAATTAATATTAAGAAAGACAAAGCGATTATGGACAAGAATATTGAACTGCAGATTCTAGGTACACCAAATTGTGGTAGGTATACTTTGCTCCGAAAGGATGAGTGACTTAAGCATAAGGATCAGATTTTCATTAAAATGAATAGATTACGTATTGGAAAAGATGATGAATACAATTTATTCTATAAAAGAATCACTGGTATGTGCAGCAGAAGAATATTTTCCACAGTGAGCATTATGGTCCCATTTATGTCGTTACGAAAAAATATTCTGTATATGTTCCTATTCGTAACATTATTGAAAGGTAAGTTGAAATCATCCAGTTTTAACCAAGCTTGTTGTTTTGGTTGCTTTGACGAAAAAAAGATAGACAAGATCAAAGAAAAGATCGTGTTATATCGTCTCGTTTAGTCTGTATGTATGAAATCATTCTATCATCTTCTTAAAACATATTCTTTAACATTAAAATCCGTTAAAGCACATCACTGTGTACTCCACTTAAGCGTCAAGATTACAGTTCATGATATGGAATTAAATCTGAATGGTCGGCTAGAGGCGGACGGGGCCGCTGTCGTCAAAGCGTAGCAACCGCATGATACATGGGACGGGCTGCAATTAATGTCGCCACATAAATAATATTGACACTAGACTCAATGTGCATAACCAATGGCTTCGTATTAAGTATCTTTTAGATGTTTGTGGATGATTTGATCGTAGTATAAACAGGAGGGATAAAGGAGAGGGGTTAGTTAGAATATCTGCTTTTTATCCAATGAAAAAGTGTTGGTAAAGGCAATAGAAAATATTAGAATATGCCTATGTCAACCGGCAAACTGAACAAATAATAGAAATAACAAAAAAAAAAAGATCAGGAAAGGCTAAATAAAATGAAATCTGTTTTTTTTAGTGGTAAGATAAAATGCCAACACTCATTTGCCTCATGGTTTAGGCGCACGGTCTAAAATCTTGGCGATCGCGGGTTCGAGCCCCAGGCACATACCTCTGACTTTTCCATGTTATGTGTGTATTCATGATGAATTATCACTTGCTATAACGCTGAAGGAAAACATCGTGATGAAACCTGCACACCTAAAACTAAACTAAACCCTCTGATTTGTAGAGGAGGCTCTCGCCCATCAGTCGGAAATGGATCTACTGATGATGAATGCAAAAAAATCTTAAATCCTGTAATTACACTATTAATTACTTTCCTTGCTATTTTAACTGCCTGTTGTAATACCGCGTAAAAACTATTTAGTAATAATCGCAAACCTCTCCATACAAATCTCAGTGGAAACAAAAATTATCCTTTCTGCATTTTATCTAAAGTGCCCGTGACGTTGGTAATTTGTTTCGCGTGTATAAAGCGTAGTACACACTAGCCGATAAATACGAGGGCAAGAGGTGAGGCGAGCGGATTATCATTAGTTCTAGCTTTAATGTAAACTTGGCCTAATTTAGTTTGTAAGATATTATTACGCCACATACATTGGAATTGGTTGATGTTTGAATATTTGCTACTTAGTCAAAGTATTTAGACGAAATTCTACGTAGACATAAATTATTTAACACATACATCCTTTTTTTAGAATTTACCATATTTTTTAAACTGTCGTTAATTTATAGTAATAAAAGCAGCATTGTTCATGTTACTTACTAAATTCGATTATAATTTGTAAGTTGATAAAAAAACGAATGTTTTTATGATGTTGAACAATTTTTTGAGTTTTGTTATTTAAAAACATATCATTAGATTGCATAGTGAAAGTAAATTAAATACCACTTCAATATTTCAGGTAAACATAGAGTCAATGACATAGATTATTCAGTATAACAGGTTATATATCGACGTGGAACTAAAATTAAGTCATAACATTGAACGCAATAAATTTTGATTAGATCAGATAATAGTTTAATAGATGTTATCATTATTCTAACATAAAGAGTAGCTACGAACTACAGATATTAATATGGTGAAAGATTTTTGGTATGGTATAATATCCAATGCAACTTTCGAGTCACTTTCCAGTATCATAATAAACTGAAAATAATTATTTGAATATTTATGACCTAAAATTTGCTCCTCGTATTTTAAGACCTGATATCTAGAGTTGGATGCAGATGTTATCCTATCTTCTGATGATTACAGTTCTTCTTCTTTCAATTTTCTTCTTCTTTTCAATCTTTCTTCTAAATTACTTAAATGTGCTGCCTTCCAGGTCCAGCTTGTGATACCCGGTTAGCATAAGATTTTAGATCCTACTTATCATTATAATCTAAGTGGACACTTTCATCCACGCTTTTTTTTACCAACAAGTGTTATTGCACCTCTTAACCGTGCTTAGCGTTAGTAATAAAGGAGTTTTTTCTTAATTTCTTCCAGTTTCGTACACCATTCTGATATGGCTTAGTATATCAGCACACTCGGTAGATGTAAACGCCCCGGTGCCCGTCGAAGCGAGCACAAATCAAGTCTCGCCGCGTCCTGAAATTGTTATTGATTATGCATTGTGCCAAGGAGTGTATATCAGGATTTCTTGCTGTTTGGACACTCGAGTTGAAGGCGTGAAGTCCAGTTGATTGTCGCAATTTGTAAGCTCACGTTGACAATGTGCAGTATTGTTTAAGTTGATGGGGATTTATTGGTGACAGTGGAACCTGGTTAGAATCGAATGTTGAAATATGGACGTTTTTGGGTCAGTTGAAACGTTTATTGACTGTGTTGGGTAATTAGATTATTCTTAGGGTGTTTAATTTCTTAGTGATATTGATAAATAATGCGAAGATGTGTTGTTTTTCCTGTATGAGACAATATACGAAATAGTAACACTAAGTTAACTTTATGTCATTTTTCTGATAACTTTATCAAAATACATATTTTTTATCGTTCAACATCATTCCACATCAAATTATTTGCAGATAAATCATCCATTAGCCATACCTTAATTTAGTACATTAAAAAGATAACAAAAGAGCTGAGAAATGTATTAAAAAATTCAAAGAGAGATCACAGTTTTACTTTACTTTAACCTCCTGAGTGTTTATGTCCTTAATTTAGAACATCTAACTAACAAATATCTTTGAACAGATATTAGTTGATCAATCCATTTTTTTGCATGAAATGAAACCTATCTATATAAGGTATTTTTTTCAATTCTTTTTTATCATACGTAGAAGTACCAACTTAGTCAAGAACCATAAGGAAATTGTCGGAATTGTGAAGGAAGAATTGTCCTTAGGAACTCAGGAAGTTAAGTAACGTTAGCATCCAGAAATCTTTCACATCAGATGCCTCATCCCAGCAAAAGACACGTAATAAATGTACCCCACACGCACACGCGAGTCGCCAACCCACAGAAATTACACGGAGGCAAATAGTCTTTGTGCCAGACCAGTTTCTCATTATGAATAAACATCTTATGTAAACATGAATTTGAAATTCAACCATTTTGTACTTAAAGAATAATGCGGCTCACGTTGGAATGGACATATAATAGACCTAATTATGCTCCGTGGCAGTGGTCGGCAACCTTTTGGTAGGAAGGGCCAGAAGGTCGCAAAATAAAGTCGGGGCCGGATTTTGTGATATTTACCACAAATTCCTAAAAAAAATACAAACGAACTACATACTCTGTACATACTTCCATTTCGTTTATTCCATCCAAAGGTTGCCTGGTAGAAATCGCTTTCAGCGATAAGGCCGCCTATGGCTCCAAGTTGTCTTTTATTTTAAGTTTTTTATTGTAATTTATTTTTGGGTACCAATAAAGTGTTGTCTATCTATCTATCTATCTACTAAATAGTTACTTGTAACTAGTTTTAAAAAATAGTATTTAAAAAAGTTTTAATATGACGATTCAAAAGCACTTGTAAAAGTCAATTTGAATAAAGATGATTTTACTTTGACTAGGTATATCTTTAACAACTCAGAGATTTCATACAAATATCTCATATATTATTATATTATATTACCTATCATATTTGTAGTTGCTATTCCTAGAATGAGTCCCAAATGGCCTGCCAAACGAGAAGCATATACTCGTTATTTTAAACTTATTTTCAACACATCCACGGGCCGCAAGTAAGACGTCTGCGGGCCGCTGGTTGGCGACCACTGCTCTATGGTAATTTCATGTAACACTATGTAAGGGGTGTTTAAATTGTTTTTATGGGAAATAGAATGGGATTATTCCACTGTCACGGAGTTACACAGGATTATGACTCGGACGTATGTTAATGTCCAAGATGTTTATGGAATAATTTTTAGGATTATTTAGTTTAATGTAGTGTAAAGAAATTAATTTGGATATTAGCGAAAGATTACGAATATGAAGGGAATGTGGTCGGTGGTTTTGACGTATATTTTAAATATGATTGTGTGCATTTGTGGTTAAGTTGGCTTAATTTTTATTAATTAAAGTCAGTTGAAGCAATTAAAATATCTTTATTTACGTATACTGTGAAGAAGACAAGGTTTGTACAGCTTATCGACTTTATTATAGTGTTACAATTATTCTATTACATCAATAAAATAATTTTCACATGCAAATTCCAAAACTCAAATCACTGCTCTAAAGTTTAACCTGCACCAAAAATTTGCAAACAAAACACCGTTTTACTCAGTATTAATAATATTACAATTTAAATCCTTATGTGATGGAATTCCTATACTTCGTTCACACGACCAAACTGTTGGAGTTCACACTCCCGTGCACTCCCGTGGCTGAAGGGCGGGCGCCCAGCGTGGCCGCCCCGCCTCCAACTCCTCGCTCTCATGAGAAGGAACCCTGCTGATGATGGGCGGGGAAGGCGCTGCTAATCTCTATATGGATTTAATAAATAATAGTTGCTTGTGTTTTGTTTTTGTCTAGATTCTTCAAGAAGTTTTTTCTGGAAGGTAATTCGCAGATGCACAGAGTCTGGAAATTGTTATTTATTTTGTTTTATTTTCAACTTGATTCTACAGAAATGTTCGAGATAAAGTGATTTCTTTTATTATGTTTTATTAATATAAAACATTTTTATTTAATGAGAGTCTGGAAATAGGCCTGAAAATGGCAATATGCTCTCCCCCTATGACATTTATCTGTCGGAATGTGGGTGCAGAGATGCACCTCTCGTCACTAGTGTCAGGACTCAGGACCTTAATAATCCACATATTTTTAATATAATCATTAAATGCCAGTTATTATATTAAAACAGCTATAAAACTCGGCATAGTCCATAAAATGTAAATTCTCAAGCCCCCGGCTACTGAATATATTCCGACATCTCACAAAGGTATTTAACAATTTTTAACAATAAATTAAGTTTAAATACATCTTAAATGGTGTAACAATCGAAGTCGGGCGACTTAGTCCGCGGGCGGTCTCACACCCCACAAGACTATAGGGGCCGGACCATCACGCAGCGAAGATTGTGGGTTGGCAGGAAGGAACTTATATGAGAAAAATGGGCGGACGAGTATTTCAACTTGAAATTGAAATTTTTGATAATTAAACTTTTCGAAGGTGTGGTGGGAACTCAGTGTGATTCGAGATTCTAAGGAAATTAAGTTTGAGAATTAATTTTATAACAATGTTAGTTAAAGGGTACTAGTTGCCATAGATTTTTTGGACTTTTTTAAGGGGCACAAAATGCGCGTGCACACAATACAGCGCCCCTGTTGGACGAGCGAGGAACTATTTTTGTAGTTGCTCCTAAATCGCCATATTCAAGGTGATGAACTTATTTCCCGAAAATAAAAATACCCACTTTTTGTTTCGAATGCGTAAATCAACAGGATACTTTTTTCTCATAGCTGATTCACCAATTACCACATCCTCTACTAATTATAATTTAAATTCATAATCAATATGAAATGTAAACCAAATCCTCATTGATATTGCAATCTTCGCCCCATCCGATTTACCTAAGCACTCCAGCTTAAACCGCCAACAATACATATAAAATTGATCAGCATTCTCTAAAGGGATGCCAAGTTCAGGTGTCAAAATTAAAGAAAAAAAAGAAAAAAATCACAAAACCCATTCATACGGAGATCCGTCAACGTATCAAATCTTTTTGTCGTCGACAAAAGAAAAAAAAAGAAAAAAATCACCTCAAAAGGGTGTGCATGCAACCCAGGAATTCAATATGGAGACACAAAGGCGGTTGTTATTTTAGGTTTAATTTGGTGTGGGACCAAATTACGCATTCATTGTTGGCACTGATATTCGTGCCTGAGACGATTTCTCGCGAAAGTGCAAGATGTGTCTCAAGTGTTTTTCTATAAACAGGCTGATCTTTTTAATGTCAAGGGCTTTTTGGGGGATATATAGATTGATACCCATATTTCTTAAAACGAAATTATGAGTGGCAATCATTTAAAAATCACGGAACGGGTTTTAACCTAACCTTCATCAATATTAACTTATTAATATTAAATTATGTCACCCATCAAATATAAAATACTTTAGCTTGCACCCGCAATAAACTAGACGTGTGCCTGAAAAACGCAAATAGAATACACGTGGGACTTATACAAACTAGGCGAAATGTGGGTGTAGAAATAAATCTCTACTTCACCATAAGAATTGTCTCTAGCAATCTTATTCATCCAAATAAAATATGTCTTCACGAACGGTTGTTGTCGTAAAGACAGCGATTTGGCAGCACATACTACTGCAGATCTTTTAGCCACCAGCTTAGCTCTACCAGACTCTATATTTCCTACCCAGAGTAATTACATTTCGCCTCGCATATTTTAGTGATATAATATTTGAAAGCGAGAATCATTTGCGTTCTGAGAAGCGTATTCGACTCGCGTCACAACCAACATGGCTGCCAGTGACAGCCGCATTGTTCAAACAGAAAAACGACACAATCTTTTTACCTTTTCTTTTATCTTTTGTGTGGCACACAATGGCGGCACGACGGCCCGTGGCATTTTACTTACCTCTGTTTTTAGAATTTATTTTCGATTCTAACACTTTTATCTGAGATGTTGCGTTGTCATTATTGTTCCGTTATCGCGATTGATGATTTTAATGCTCGCTGTTTGGTGTTAGATTCTGGACCTAATTAGCTATTTTCATGCTTTAATTAAGTCAAAAACGATCAAGGTGTTGAATGTACCGATTTTGGAATTATAACTCCTGCATAATACGAAACAAAAATGCCTTAAATTATCAATCAACGGTTCCAAGTTGGCGTTCATGTATCACATAAAACGATGTATAAGAAACTACGTCCACGACGTTCATTGTTCTTCTAGGGGTGTTATGTATATTTTTTGATGGTTCCTCTGGAAAGCATGTTGATACTCTGTTCTTAGGTAGCCACGCTTATCTACATAGATTCAAATTTGTAATTTTTTAATCTCTCCATAAGAAAATCGCAATTATAAGTCTGCTGCTTCTTTTGTCCTCTCATCAACGTTCAAATCTATCGAACACATGTCTATTTCAAAAACTCTTTACATATCTCATTGCTTTGCTAAGTCCGACAGGATCTGAATTAGGAATTAACCGTTACAATTATGAAAATGTTTGCGTTCCAAGGTAAGGACAGTGAGTACCGGACATTGTGAAGACGTTGAAGAGGGCTACTTCTCGTTCCGCTAACAAAGTGAATATTAAGATTGTGCAAAAGCTGCGAGCTCCCATTATTGGCGGTAACAATACCATCACACATTATCCATTCATATCTCCAGTAGGAAGTCTGTGAGTTTGGAGTTTTGAGAGGACAAATAACGAAGGATATTTGTTGTATTTTTGTTTTGTTAATATGAATATCGCAGATATTTTGTATGAATTGTCGAAAAATTAATTTTTGGGTCGTTAGGTTATTGTCAGTCTTAAACCTGGTGTTACAAATTTTGCTCAATTTTTTATTACAGGTTGCGGAAAAAACATAAACTTAAATGAGTTTAAAACAAATATTCTCTATAAAATCTAGGTTTTAATTACAACGCTCATTTATTTGGTTTAAACCAAATCACATTATGTTTAATCATTGCGCTATCAAAAGGTCTTAAACACCACATTTCTTGTACCACTATCTATCATTACGCCAAACAAGACAAAGCAACAAAATATCAAATCAGTACTTTCTCCCAAACACCACTCTCATGGACACAGTGTCGTATAAAACTCGCCGGTTGGACGCACCTTCCGAGGATGGACGGAACAAAGAATCCGCCATAATAGCTGAAAGTTTGGCATAAAGCAACACAACCCGTCATTTTACTACCTATTGGCTATTTTATGACAATAACTCCATTGTGGCGATTGTGTGGAGGCGCATTGTGAGCGTTCGCGAAACTGGAATTGTCTCAGGCTAACACGAGAGCCTCGGGCTCAACACATGCCGCGTGAGGAATCAATGGCACTTCTTACTGACTTAAGGGCATGATGTGAAGAGAAAATATGCGATTATATGTAATCGGTATTGATGTGATAAATATTTTCTGGAATGTTCTGGAGTTTTTGATGAAAAGGCTTAATTGTGACGAGCAATAAGAGGATTTTTTTTATTTTAATTGATGCTTCTCTATCGATGAATATCAACACACTATGCTACTTTCAAAATCCGCTAGTTGGTAGTAGATTGGTCTGATTGATCACTGTGACAGCGAATTGAAAATTAATGAAACAAACTTAATATCCAAATTGAATAAAGATAAGAGCCCTTGATACAATGCTTAAATAGATCTAGGTTAATAATAATATCCACGTTTTCCACATAACTATTTATAACTAAATTCGAGTTTTCTTTTTTTAAGGTCGAGTATGTTCTGTGGACTACACTCTTATACAAATGCCATACCCTAGTTTAAGAAATACACTTCCATTGATACAAAATATGTTTGTATCAGTTACAAAAAATACTCCAACAAATATATGGCACGCCCATTACATTTACCAAGAAGCATTTCTCTCAATACGTGCTTTCTAGTTGTTCCCAAACAATGCGATATTGTCGGCATCGCCGGTCGTGCCTGTATTTGTTTTGTCGGCCACCGTCGCCCACTTGACCGTCGCATTCTTCCACCACAAAGACATTCTAACGCATGTTTGTTCCTTTCGGCTCCTGTGCGCCCGTGAATGACTTCTGTGCATACTCGGATTACAGTTGGGATATGTCAGTGACGTTCTATTTTTGATTTTTTTAATGGTGCAGCCATACTATGTCAATTTTGGGATGAGACTGGCTGTAACTGTTTGATGCTTTGCTGTTTATCTATACAAACAAAAAATCATTAACCGATCATTAATCATCATTCATATTATTATGATCATAAAAACTACCCTGGTTAAACGCTTATTACGTGACATGGGTTTCAATCAGCTGAACCGATTTTACTCAATTTTTGCGTAGAATTAAGTAGGTTTATACAAAAACGATTAAAGGTTCCTTTTAATTTGGAGATCACGTTAGATAAGTGATAGTTTAAATTTTTTGTTGTGCATATTTAATTTCTCTTTATTCCGATATACACTTAGACAAAGGCTTATAAAATATATGTGGCAAAAGCCCAACATACCGCGCTGCCTTTACTAACCGTTCATTCAATTCATTATCAATTAACCTAAATACACAAACACTTCAATCTCGTTGTCTAAATTCAAAATCTAAGCCCATCACGCACATCACGACGTCACCCACTTGACCAGCAAGACACAGCGCTGTTAAGAAAAAAACCTTTTCAAATTAAAATGCCAAACAAACAGCCCACAGTAATTACGTAGCGTGAATCCGAACAACCAATTCCGTGGTCGACAATTTATCTGACACTCAAAAACGACGGCTCGAATAACATATCTTTCATCACAAATACTACAAAGTTTTATTTACTATCGGTGGAAAGACAACGAAGAACAAGAGATGAGAAGACTATGATCAAGCAACGGCAAAACTAAAGTTGTCTTTTATAATGCGTGTAGATTTTTTTTCTTCAACGTAAGACCATTAAAACGTAATGAGTGGTCTAAGAAGTGGTCTTTTGTCCCCCACGTGCCGTTGCGTACAAAAGAACTACCGTACGTCCAACGCATAATAGTTAAAAATAATTGTCACAATTAAAAACTCGTATTTGACTTGTACGATGGTGCTTCACTCGAGTTGATTTATTTAACTGTGATGAAATTTAATTTTGTTGCTAACGACTCTTGCGTCGTTTGTTCCTTTACAAATAATCGCTCGGTACTTATTCGAGTTATTCTTTTGTGTGTTTAAGATAAACATACCGCAATAGCTACTGCTGGATCGGTAGTAGTATTGCGTATGTTATACAGGACTACTTTAAATGAGAAGAAAAAAAAACATTGCAAATATGTTAGAACTCCATATTCCTCAACGATCAAATAAATCTTAACAATTGTCAAATGTAATAATCAGCAGTTAGGCGAACACTAAGAAAGTTATATCAAACTGATGTGGTGAAGCGAATGGCGGTTTTTGTCGTGACCTATCTAAAATCACTGTAATAATTCCGACTTAAAGTAATACGTGCCTAGAGGATAATTAGCGTTAATTAGTCACTCAAGATGGAAAATATTGTTAAGGCCTTCTTGGTATTTGCAAACGTATTCAACGTGAAATGTCTAACTTATGTGGATTTTGTCGATCAAGTTAATGTCAACATCATCAGCTTAAAGACACGCACTGCTGAATATAGATCTCCTCCAAATACCTTCATTATCTTGGAAGCATTTAGCAGCTTCCCGCGATTTCAACCAAATCTCCAGTCCAAATTATATGAGCTGATATTATACACAAGATACAACATATCTTCGACCCGATGCCTTTGACAATAGAATGTCTCGTGGTTTTAAAACGTGTGTATTGATCAATAGCGGGGTGCCGGCCCGGGAACTGGTTTGACCGCGGCAGACACGCCGACGCCGTAAGGATTACTTACCGATTGTTACCGGCTGAGTAATGTTTTGTTAAACGATGGACAATCGTCTTAGGCTATTGTTAATGAAGGTATATTTGATGATGTTCCATCAGCTATAAAGAAAAATTGGAGTTGTGCCTTCAAGAGTCAATTAATGAAAAAATTATACTCGTCTTAAAAGAAATATATAACTTTAGTGTGATCAAATCATAACTCTAAATAACCATAGTAGCACATTATTATAATAATGAAGTTGTTAAAGATATGAAGCCTAATAAAGTATTGGTACTTTTACCATTCAGTGAGGTGAAGTAGAAAAAATGTATCAATACAATTCATTCGGGTACAGAGCGTTATAAAGCGAAGATATATCCAAGGTAGGATAGCAGTAATACTACACAGTTTAACAAGCAGCTTTTATTGAATTCTCAAAGATAATAAAGCAAATGAATTCTGAAGGTTCCACAAGGAAATGACTGCGTAGTCCAAGCTGTAGTACAAACAAATGCGTCATGGTCGAAGTTTCAATACATGAAATCAGTGGTATAAACGAACGGCCTCATTGTGAACGAGAGTGCGTTCGGAAGCCCTGCAGCCGCCATTGTCGGCGCAATGTGCTGTGTCATTTTAATAAAATTTCTGAACGTTATTTATCATCTTATCCTCCAATTTAGGGCTGCAGTGGACGAACAATCGCCCGCTAACGATTACAAACATACTTGCGTGTCTATTTTTTTGTTTATTGAAAATTATAATCAATGATATTACATACGATATGAAGTTACTTTATAATAGCACAAATACTATAAACGAGCCTGATAAATGTCCGAAGAGCCTCTTCCCCCTTCTACGCACAAATGAAAATTATATTTTCAAAAAGTTTCCATTATTAAACTTTTCATACATTCTACATTTGATTTTTTGTATTTGAAATGAGATCCAATATTATTTTCTGTCGTCCCATATATTACTTTGTGAAGAAAAAAATGTGTCATAAGTATTCCATTTTAATAAGCCACAATCGTGCGAGAATCATCATGACCGGTACATTTTGAAAAATCATTTATAAAATAAACACAAAGAACGCAACCGAAAAGAACCCACTACAAAAATATGTAAAGGATTTAAAGACGAGTCCGTTCTTTAACAGGTGTACGCGCCTCCATGTTGCTTCGAGAACGTTACGGCCGTCAGTTCCATTTTTAAATTACATTTTTAATTTACTTAAATTTAGAATCCATTTTTGAAAAATACGCGACTCGGATATGAGTCTTTTGAGTCACGCTGGGTTTGTAGCGAGCGAGGCTTACTCAATGAACTTTTTTTGCTGTCTACTTAATACCATTTTGTTTTTATTTCTCCTCTACATATGTTTTTTCTACGGGTGCGAGCGGCGCATTCCGTTTGATTTAATACACGCAGCTATAATGCGGCGGTTGTGTGATACTATCTCAATAAAGTGGGTGTTTTCAGCCTTAATAGACGGCTTTATTTGTGTTGTTTTTTTATTCAGCTCTTTCGGTAATTAAAAGTGTTTCTTTGCTTGTTATTTTTTACTTCAAAATATTTCACTATTCTTATTGTTTGTACGGAATGTTTGTTTGTATTGTAATGTATTAAATCGGCTTACAGTACAATTATTTCACTTTACAATGATAAATCTGTATAGTTCCGATAATTGCTTTCAAATAATCTGTTATCACCGACAATGGTACATAATCCTCTTCAACAAAAATATAACCATAGATAATGTAGAGAAATGAACAATATTATTACTATAGAGAAAGATCGACAGGAAATAAACAATTATATAGCAAAGGAGCCGCTAACAATTGTCAAAAAACGGAAGCATCATATCATATCCAAAATTTATGATGCAAGCAAAGTACCCTACTTATGTGCGCATGAGTAGTTTTGCGCAAAAGAGCCGATATTAAATCGAGTATGCCGCCATCTTGAAAAAAATACATTGTCTATGATACAAGTATTATTTTGAAAGTTTAGATGTATGATTGTTATTATATAATAGCTGAATATATTTAAACGTTATTTGCCATAAAATTAGTTCCTATTTTCGGCAATTAAATATGATTTTTTGGTCTAATATTACTTACATTAAAACCGGACTTAACTCGAATTAGCAAGGTTGTAAAGCTTAAAAACCCGCTTTAGGCCAATATGGTGACTTATGGTAGGCTTAAACTCTTCTAACTAAAAAGGAAAGTTTTGATCATAGTAACACATTTACAGACTGATGATTGTGATAATACTATTATAACACAAAATTATTCCAAACTCTATACAAATTAAGTCCTTGATAAAACTTAGCTCTATTTAACATCCTAATTTTTTTACATAAAAAATATGACACAGTTTTACCCCAAAACGGTTTAGGGTGAAACTATTTCACATATTACTTCTACATCATTAACTCAGTACACAAAATGTCGCGTTTACATCGCCCCATTAAACCGTGTCCAATTGTAAGTTTGCACAACACATCTTTACTTAAATCGACAGTTTTTTGGCAGTTTTCACCATTCTACCCCTTGTTGGAACTGTTTGTTGTTCTTTGGCGTGGAAATTTGATTAGCTTTGTGCAGATGTCCCGTGTACAATAAATCAATGGAATTGGAAACGATTGTATGTGTGATTTACAACTATTTGGTACGTTTGTCGCTTTTAATAGTTTCTGTTTGGTGATTTAATGATTTTTCTAATAGATCTTTGCTGTGTTTTTTATACGAGTACGGAAAAATTAAAACAGGAATATGATGTTGATCTGTTACCATACTTTACTTACCATAATTCAGGACATTATCACCTTGCCGAATCGAGACCTATAAAAAAAACAAAAGCTATTTGAAACCAAATTAATGATTTTACAAGACAACTGTGAACTTTAAACTAATTACCTATTTAATTCCGCGATTTAGGGATTGTAGGGTAGAGGAGATTAGACATTCTGGGTTCGATTCCTGGTCCGAGCCAAGTTTTTGTACCTCATTTTACCATGTTTTTAAAAGCAGCGCAGATTTTGAAATTCTCGCTAGAAGTGACAATATACGAGTACGTCTTTCTTCATCAACCCATATACGCCCACTGCTGAGCACGGGTCTCCTCTACCATTGAGAGGGTTTAGGCCATAGTCCACCACGCTGGCCTAGTGCGGGTTGGCGGACTACACACCTAAGAAATCCCTAAGAACTTTTAGGTGTGCAGGTTTTATCACGATGTTTTCCTTCACCGTTAAAGCAAGTGATAATTCAATTTGAATACACACATAACTTTCGAAAAGTTAGAGGTGTTTGCCTGGGGTTCGAACCCGCGACCGCCGAGATTCTCACCGCGCGCCTAAACCTCAAAGCCATCACTGCTTTTTACGTCTTTACAACTTACTAATGATGCTTTCGTAGTACAAATCTAATAAATGACCGAATTTTAATTATAATTAGTATAGTAAAGTATTAGCGAGAAGTCCCAATATACTACCAAACTAGCCTCGAGTAAAACACAGCATCAGCAAATACATACTTACACAAAGCGTTACACGGCGACGTTAAAAAAGGCAGATATATTCATATTATGAATCGTCCCGATTACCGGATACGAAGGACATGATAAAAAACCCCTTTTTCGAGTGTTAATACCGTGACAAATGTTGAATTTATGCGAGTGAGACCGCCCGAGCCGCCCGCTGCGCGCCGACCGCCTAACTGCTACGCACGCCGGCATAGAAGAAACTGTGCAAATGAATCATAAACCGTGTTTATGTTGTGCTTAAGTTATTTTTATAAATGTGATAGCAATGTGGAGTGTTTTGGTATAGTTCGAGTATACACCATCAGAATCGGCAGTTGTGTTTGAAGCTTTATTTTTGAATTTCGGGATTTTGGACTATTTGGTGGTATTCTGATAGAGAACCATACACTGCTCAACCCGGGAATTGTGTTCAGTAACGTCTAGATCACTCTTCAATTAAGGGATGTTCTGGTAAAGTACTGTAATTACACCACTCCAGTGGAAATGAAATCGGCGCCAACAGAATGTCGACTATCGTAAGATTGAGCTACTAACATTGTAGGTCGTGCTATAGTACCATATAGGTAACGTAAGATAAATATCAATGACGATCAATACACGTTTAGTTCTCATCAGAGCTTCATATATAGTCTGATAGCATGAGTATAGAAGTGTTGTAGAAATTGCAGTGACAAGACACTGAATACATTTGCAAATGTAAATACTTCCTGAGTCTGCGAAAAAAAACATTAAGATTGTAAAACATAATAATAAAATTCGCGACAGGACATTTCGACTCAATATGCAGTTAATACTGGGCTAGTAGCCAAAATACTGGTACTAGCTAGTACAAAAGCTTTTGTTTTTAGATTGAAAATCTTAGATAACTTTACAGTGACCGATTGGAAATGATCTGCATCGAGCGACGTTCCTTGACCTTAACTAGGTGGTCTGTCTATCTGCTAAATGTTCAAATCCCCAAAAGAAACAAATAGTGTACTTTAGTTAATGATAGGGCGAAAAAGGGCCTCATGGACATTCAGAACCATTAGATCTCAACAACTAATGTCGCCTCGCTACAATATGTAATACTAAGTAGATAAACTTAGATTTTCTTGAAAACCTAATATTTCATCAACAGTGATTGCTTATAATTGAATCCTATCTCATTACGAAACGTTGCATAACTATTACTTAGACTATGTCTGTGTATTCGACATTTATCTTATTAATCCCAAGTAACACGTTCTAGAAAGTTCTTTACACGTAATCAAAAGCTATTACTTGCAAAACATCACAGCCGGCTAGTTTGTAAGATTGTTTCCTGCATAGGCCTGTTAAAATGCTAATATAATGAACAACAAGTTGGTATGTGTTTATTATGCTAATTCTATTGCTCTATCCCGGTTTTCCAGGATAAATTATCGCCTATGCTATCTGCACTCCTGGTAATGTGTATGCAAAATTTTGTGATGATTGGTTTAGTAGTTACGGCGTGAAGGAGTAATAACTGCTATTCGTATTTGTATAACTTTGGTTTAAGTTAGCTGATTTTTCATCGTCATTATCTAAGACCGTCCAATGCGCGTAAGGATGAGCGGCGTGACGACCCAAATATATAAACAGAGAATTATTGGACATAGTCCGCATCTAACATTCATACTGTGTTTTTTTTAGTTCAGTTTAAGACAGTAATTTGTTACAACATAGTGATATGTAAGGAGATCCAGAATCACATATATGATATGCGATGAAGTCTATTTGGGGCTCATATTTGCAGACCGCAGTAAGCTTATAACTCTATTAGGCTATATATGTTCTACAGTTGGGTCCTTCTCTGACTGCCAAGGAGTTTATATTGTTTGTTTAATAAATTAATAAATATACACAACAGTCACATACATAGTCCTGACTCCACACTAAAATACGAGTCTTGTGTCGTGGGTATCAGAAACTACGAGAGACTTTTCGGTCTCACAAACACCCAGACCCGAAACAAATATTTGTGGATCACACAAACATTTGTCTCGGTGCGGGGATCGAATCCGCGGCCGCTCGTTTCGCAAGCTGGTGTCTAGCCAACTGCGCCACGGGGTCTGTTTGTAGGAGGATTCCAAATTGATTGCATTAACTTGATTAGTAGCATCAGCCACAATTCGAAAAATTACTGAGTTAATCTCTTCAATTTCTAATTTACTGCAGAAAAAATCATCTTCCTTTAATTTGCCAATATAAATTACTCATCATTGCACTCAACTAATTCGACAGCAAATCTTTCTCCTGATTGTCTCAGTGTGAACAAAACGTTAAGGAATCACACTGCGTAATGACGTAAGCACACGAAAACAGTAGCATTGTCCAGCTGCGCAGAGACTTCAGATAACATCTCCATTAGATTGTTCATTGTATTTGTATCCGAGCATCACAAGGGATATCACTTTCAGATACAGATTTTATGTATTATTTTTGAGAGTATTATACTGGCATGGCTGGGTGATGTATGTAAATGTAATGCCGGCTAGTGGAAAACTATCACACATTTTTAATGAATTTATTTCCATTTTTGGCGAAATATATCCCCATAATAAATTTATTTATTTATTTATTTACACTTCATACATTAAGTATAGGTGGACTTAATGCCAATGGCATTCTCTTACAGTCGAACCTAGGGTGATGCAGAGATGAAGTTAGGCAGGTGTGTAAATATAATTACGGTGTAACTAGATACAAAATACACTTACATATAATACAATAAATACTTCATTGATAAACAAACATAAATACATACAAAATACATAAATATACATATAAATATATATATTAGAAATACGGTAATTTACTGTTCTGAAGATTCTGCATTTTCATTAGCTAGCAGCTCCCGAACCTTGTGCTTAAATGTACAGCGATTCGAGCACATCCTGATCTCTAAAGGGAGCGCATTCCAAAGACGTATTGCTTGGACTGAGAAAGAGGCATCAATAAAGCCAGATTTGTGGGATGGGCAAAGAAGGAGAAAATTATTAGTAGAGCGAAGAGATCTCTCGTGGTTAGAGTGTAAGAATTGAAAATAGGGCGTTAAGTAAGAAGGTGGAGAGGTAGACATGAGAATAGAAAAAAGAGTAGTAAGTGCACGTAGATTACGACGCTGGCGAATTGTCAACCACTTAAGTTGAGATCGAAAGATAGATACGTGGTCGTATTTGCGGATGTTGAATACGAATCGAATGCAGTTATTAAGAAGTCGGTCGAGTTTATTGAGCAAATCTGCATTCAGGTCAAAATAGCACACATCACCATAGTCAATTATGGGAAAGATTAAAGTTTGCACAAGCATTGTCTTGGTCCTGGAGGGGAGGAAGTTCTTCAGGCGATACAGAACGCGGAGAACGTCGGTCACTTTTTGGCACACGTAGGTGACTTGTTGTCGCCAACTTAAAGTGCTATCAATGGTCAGTCCAAGGTCCTTTACATTAGGACATAAAGGAATCGCTGAGCCATTAAATACAATTGGGGGAATCACCGCAGTATCTAGACTTCCCACTTGCCGATGACTGCCCACAATTATCGCTTGACACTTGGAAGGGTTGACTGCTAGGCCGAAATTCTCTGACCATCTTCTGATGAAATCGAGGTCCTTGTTAATTTTATCTATGGCAACAGAGATGGAGTCAACCCTGGCCTGAGCATACAATTGCAGGTCATCGGCGTAAAGATGATACGAACACTGAAGACCTTGGGTTATGAGATTAATAAAAATTGAAAACAATAGAGGAGAGAGTATACCACCTTGAGGGACGCCAGAGTCAATGCTGGTCCACTTAGATGAAGCATCATCGAGGCGCACCGACTGCTGACGTCCGCGAAGATAAGTTGAGAACCATTTCAGTGCTTCCGATGAGATCATAAAGTAGGAGAGGATAGATAAAAGGATATCGTGATTGACGGTAGTGAAGGCGTTCGAGAAGTCAACCAAAGCCAGGACGGTGACTTTGGTATCCTCCATGCCCGCCCTCACATCGCCAGTCACTTTAAGGAGGGCGGAGACTGTGCTATGGCCAGGTCTAAAACCGGATTGGTAGCAACTTATAAGGTTGTTTTGGTAAATGGTTTTGGTAAATAAATGAAATCCAATAATAAAAATCTGCAGTTCTTTGAGCCTTGAACAGCCATCATTGCAAGTGTCATTTTTATTTTGTAACACAGTGTCCCATTCTTAATTGTGGTTCTTAGGACAACCTGCCTTCCTAATTTTCTTCTTACATATTACAAATTATTATAATACAAGTCATATATTCACACCCTGGGATATGGAGCGTTAATAAAAACGAAAGAAATATATTGCAAATTTAATTTAAAGGTAGCAATGTGTTGTCAACTAAAGGATTGTTTTTTAACAAAACCACAGATTTAAGTCCCGCTGTGAAGTGAATTAAAGACTTTGGGTCTTTTATCGGAATATATTAAATTAGTTATGATCCACGTACAGGTAAAAAAATTGTTTTTGGACCTGCTTCCCCTGATTCTATGGTATTACCTTCTGAGGTCTGATAAATGAGCCTCTGATTGTAAGTGATGAAACTGGTACTATTAAGAGCAGAATACGTGGTGTTGTTGGCAAATACGTAAAGATTTTATAAAAATTGTAAAGAGGAATAGAAAGCAAAAAATATAAATTATTACCTTAGTACCCAGGACATATAATCCAATCTTGTCAACTTTTAAAAAACCAAAGAAGAATTAACCTGCTAGGTTAATCTTGCATTATATTACAAATGGCTCATCAACGAAAGCGTAAGCATCAACAACCTTTCGCATGTCCAGTAGGTACTAGAGGCTTACATTGACTTATCCCATGGCACGCCACTAGTCTCAACTTTCGGCCGTCCTCATCCAAAAGCTGCCATCTTTTTGGATATTGTCACCTTACCTAGCCAGAGGGCGTTCCAGAGCCGTGGTACTCTACTCTAGGACACTAATCTATTAAATTATTTAGATTAAAATGTTTTTGACCATATTATTAATAATCATGACATTTTTAGATCCCAAGCAACCTACGCTAAAAATTCTTGGATACCCAAAAATAGTTTGTTAAAACCACATCCATGTTATGTTCCCTGTATTTTGGTACATTATGGTTCGTGGTGCTAATACAATTTATTAAGCGACCTTCTTTATAATACACCGACATATTTCAAATATCTACCGATGTCTTTCATTAAGAACCATTAATTATAACAGGTGTCCCGATGGCACTTCTAATATTCTTATAATTTCATTAATTCACATTGTTCGGGTTAATTTGATGGCTGATTGACTTACACAGCTACTTATAGTTATGTTAATTTATAAACGTGTTACAAATGAGTTCTCATTTGTGTTGTTGATGCTATTTAACTAAATTCTATCATTAGCTTCCGAAATTTTACACAATAAACTGTATATTATATTTATTTTCCCACAATTTCCGAACCGTTGATATAAATGAATTGAAATCCGATTTTGTAATTTATATATTTTTCTCTAAATGTATTTCACACGCTTGAGATCTCAATTAAATTAAGTTGTAAAAAAGACAGATAGGGACAAATTAGATTAAGTTATATGGCGAGATATTATAAAACGATTATTGAAAGTGGATGAAACAATAGAAAATTGTGATGTGGTGAAGCAAGATTTAAAATTATGAACTTCTTTAAATTAAATTTGATAAAAATAACTTAAATTCCCACAGTCAACACTCATAGTATAGTTGTAGCCTCTTCTTCTTCATCAACCTATTTTCGCCCACTGCTGGGCACGGGTCTCCTCT
The DNA here is from genome assembly GCA_030295005.1 of Cephonodes hylas. Taxonomy (NCBI): domain Eukaryota; kingdom Metazoa; phylum Arthropoda; class Insecta; order Lepidoptera; family Sphingidae; genus Cephonodes; species Cephonodes hylas. The sequence continues at coordinate 14,046,511 of AP025364.1, forward strand.
ACCATTGAGAGTGTTTAGGCCATAGTCCACCACGCTGGCCTAGTGCGGGTTGGCGGACTACACACCTAAGAAATTCCTAAGAACTCTTAGGTGTGCAGGTTTCATCACGATGTTTTCCTTCACCGTTAAAGCAAGTGATGATTCAATGTGAATACACACATAATTACGAAAAGTCAGAGGTGTGTACCTGGGGTTCGAATCCGCGATCGTCGAGATTCTCAACCGCGCGCCCAAACCTCGAGGCCATCACTGCTTCAAAAAATCATTTTTGGGCTTACTGCTGATGCACGATTTGCTAACGCTCGCAATGATTAAAACGAAGTTAGGAAAATTAACTTACCGTAAAAGCCTAAAGTAAAGGTTATTAATTATTAAATTAATTGCTACTTAAGATAGAATTGTAGTAAGTAAATTTGTGTGATGATATATCATTACTTAATAAAGACAAAGAGGTCACAGGATCAAGTCTTAATCCTTGAAAATTATTTTTAATCGGGCACTTCAGAGGGACCATACCGTTCCTGATTGGAAGCAGGGTGCTAAGGTCTTAAGAACTCCCAACCCTCATCGTTTGATGCCTTTAGGCCGGCCTAAGAGAACGGCCTAGAACATGAATACTAGCGAACCATCCCAAAGCTTTTCCAGTTTCAAGATCGAGCCGAGTTGGTAAGTCTAATTAATTCCGGAGGTAGATTTTAGATCAAAAAATCTCCCCAAGACCTCATGATGCTTTCCTAACCAGCTTGTATTTCCAAAGACAATGTGTCACATTGTTCATACAAGGAGGATAGTCGGGAGGCGATAATGCAAGCCATTCGCACACAATGCCTTATTACCAGATAAAATCTGGTTCAATTAACATTCCAAGATGACTTCCGGAGACTAAATGTCACTGAGCATTAGTCAAGAGCGTGGGAAATTGGGACGTAATAAAGTATCGCAATATTGGCGTGTAATAGTTATTTAATTCTTTTGATATATTCAGTTTACGATGTGGATTGTGATAATGGGGGTGAATAAGGGCAGAGGGAGGTAGGGGGAGACGGATTCCTATACATTTGGAAAATAAATCTAAGATAAATTTATTTTGTTAAAGTTTTCGATGATGATGTGGGTACAGAATAAACCTTTGCCAAACGCTTGGGAGAAATAACTTTCCATATCAATACGGCACTGCTTAAATCACAACCACCATAACAGAGTCTTAATTATGAGAAAATAAACACTTAAGGTCACACACACATTGCTGACCCCACACTAAGATACAAATCATGTATGTAGAGTATCAGAACCTATGAGAGACTTTTCTGTCTCACAAATACTCAGGCCTGAAATAAAGATTTGCAGGTCACACAGACATATTTCTTAGTACGGGGATCGAGCCTATGGCCTTACATATCACAACCTGGAGTCTAACCTACTGCGCCACGAGGCTGTCATTCTTAAAAATATTCGACTTCACACTACGACTTCTAGAATAGTCCAGTATATTTAAAAATATACCTTAGGATTTTTTTCTTTATTCAAAGTCAAAGTCAAATCTCCTTTATTCAAATAGACTTTTACAAGTTCTTTTGAATCGTCATTTTTTAACACTTTTTTATACTGTTTTTTTTTTTTAAACTAGTGCCGCTTCGAAACGTGTTATCGCTGTGGAGAAGAAACGGCAAGAAACTCCCTCAGCAACACGATATGTCATTTTTTTTTTAATAAATTACACTTATAATCTAAAAATTAGATTACAATCTAATAATTACAATCCTTCGGGAGTTTGTTGTAAAAGCGTATACCTAGCCCCATAAAGGAGTTATTAAAATTCGTCTTTAAATATATGACAGAGGGTTCCAACGATGATATGGTACAAAAGTGTTTACGACATTCGTGTTTGGAGCTCAGATACATATTCGTATTCTTCGGCAGTTTCTGAATACTTTACAACAGAAGTAGATTTATACGTGTTTCACAACTTTATGGCTCGCTACTGTACACTCACTATAAAAACCGATGGCGCAGTGCAGACGTAATGCGGTATGGCAAGTCTGAACGTACAAACTAGTATAGTTGAAAAGGAAAAATATTTAAGGATGGATATAAAACGGAGACAAAAATGTTAGAGATGGCTAAAAATAATTTTGCTTTTTTGGTCTGGATTACAGTAAAAATAAGTCATAATTATGCTTATCTAACAAGGTTACAGCTTTGGCAGACTCTAGGAAATCTTAAGGTTTTATGAAAAAAAAACAGTCAGGACCGAAATTTCTTCCTGTTTTTTTCTTTTGCAGTTAAATGCATTGTTTAAGTTTATTATTTGATTGTTCTGTTTTTTATAAGACAGACAATTTTTTTACAGCCTATTATAGCAACTTTTTATAGCATCCAAGATATTCCAATTCTTTTACATTCATTTTCTAAATACACGAAGGTACGTTTTAAATATATGTTGTATTAAAGATTATTTTTGCATTCTTTTTTTAAACGTATTTCCTTCTAAACACAACATTGAGTTACTGCATCAGCCTCCACTGTGGGCCAGGTGTCGGGCGCGACTCACTGCCAGTGATATATAGTGGACCAATTAAATTGGTGAAGTTCGCAGCCACTCCTAATGACGAGCTACCGGCCCGCGCCTCCGCGATACCCAGCACGTAACAATCTCTTAGACATGGCGTGAAAATTCTCCAAAAATTTCTTACAACTCTCTAAAAGAAGTAATTTTGAGGTTTATGCGCGCGATATAGAATCTCGGTGGTCGCGGGTTCAAACACACACACCCCTGATTTTTATAAGTTATAGGTGTATTCAAAATAAATTAACACGTGCTTAATATTGATCGGAAAGCTGCATACTTAATGAGTTCTTAGGGTTTTCTTAGTTTCCTAGGGTTTCCCCGTTAACCCGTTTAAGGCCAACATGGCCTACTAAGACCTAAACCCTCTTAGCTACAGAAGGGTCCCGTACCCAGCAGTACGTACATAATTAGGCTGATAATGACTACAAAAATCCTAAACAAAGCAAACATTGACTCTTGTTCAAGATTTTCAAGGACTTGTCTCAAATCAAATAAAACGGCTTTTTTAAGTGCAATGACAATTATATAGCAGTCAACAAATTTAAAACAGCGGCATCTATTGAGCACATTCAGAACTTTCACTAAAAAATCACCCGCCAGCTCTACACAGATTACCATTATTACGTCTACATACCATTCGGACACATTTATAGTGTCATAAACTGTTTTTAATTAAGGACACTTGCCCCCTTACGGTTTATAGCAGCCTCACCAATTAGCAAGTATATATATTTATGTGGGATATCGTCGTGGAGCCAAATTAGCGTTTTATTGTTTTACATTATGTTTTTGTCGCGAAACGTAATATCTGTTTTGCAATCTTAGATCCAGTTATGAGTCGAAGGGAATGTTATGAGGCCTACGACACTTATTTACCGTTTCGTATGCAGGTGCATTTGTTTTGCATTTCATTTGCAGAAGACCGGGATGGTTGGCGCTTTCTTGGGGAGGCCTACGTTCAGTAGTGGACGGCGATAGGCTGAGTATATATGCAGGTGCAAAAAGATCGAGATCGAAAAGTAAGATGGGCAGTAGTTACGTTGATTACAAACGTAATATTGTGTTTGTGGGTGAATAAATATTCTGCTAAAATTGTCAAGGATATCTACAGCCGTAAGGGTGAGTTTGCGCATTAAATAGCTTGAAAAGGTAGTTCAGGTATATACCGTACGATCTAAAGTGCCGGGTTCGATGTCAAGCGAAGTTCCATTGAGTTTTTCTATTAGGAAATTCTCATAAGCAAATAGAAATGTATCTAAAATCGTGAATAGACTCTAGTCCTGCCTGTAGGTAGCAAAATTGCACCTGTGTTTACACATTTGGGAATACAGACGTGAGGTTATGTAAGTAGGTAAAATTGTTTATAGAAGTACGACGTAGGCCAAAATGAAGATGGTAAAGATAATGAGATTATGAGACATCGATGCTTTATGCGTTCAGAATTCCTTGTTTATTTGCACCAGTAATTTTCCTGTTATAGAACTTAAGGTCGCCGCCGAAAATACAAATGACACGCATTCGGATACACATGGAATACCAGAACGACATATTGATTTAAATGTTTGTCGTAAAAAGGTGCTGTAAAATATGACTTTATTATTTGTAATTAAAATTTATGTTTTAAAATTGATAAATAATATACAATATGGTTTGCTGGTATTAAGTTCTCTAAAAACCTATCTTGTACTTCAAGTAATAGACCAAGGTATCGATAGATTTGGATTTCTCAACTTAATTGTCACGTAAGCTAATTCAGGTTTAAAAGTTAACTGTTCCTTTCTGACTTGTGCTCACACTCTTGTGCTCACAATAATACAGAAACTGGTAAGATACGAAGAATAACTTATACTAACACGGAGTCTGGAAACGTACCCGAAAAACGGTTAAAGATACATACCGGGCGAAATATGGGTGCAAAAATGCACCTCTGTCTACCCCTTCGGGAAATATATGTACCTATCTACGAGTATATTTTATCCTTAATTCTTATTTACCGATGTCACACTTACGCAGATTCAATCATCAAGCAAAACTGTTTTCGAAAATGAAGATATTAACAAGTAATTACTTGAGAGACAAATCTGCTCAAGCTAATGAGACGCTTCAAGAATACTCGCAATTAAAATAAAACTTGAAAGAATCAGATCTCAGAAGGCCGTCGCGAGGTGTTGCTAAAGCCATTACGTTTATTCAGAATAATAAAGCTACTATAATCAGACCGAAAGGACCGTGCAAATATAAACCTGATGCCCACTGAAAGCTATCGGCTTTAAATATTTAATCATTAAAACATTTTATCATACTACACACAGACTTGCCTTCAAAACATCATCGCCTGTTCCTAGTGGAGGTAAGCAGAAGTGCATTTCAGAGCAAAATTGCCTGAAAAGTCAAAACAAAATCTATTAAATAGGAGCTGTAGTAGACTAGCAACAGTGAAGTAAATTTCTTCATTAGGAATTACTTTATTCTTTCAGTATCCTCCGAGGCACCGAAACGGTGATTAGGACACTTTCCTTTCGTAGAAAACGGAGTGTAGTCCACCAATTCGCACCAGATCTGCATGTAAGATTTAGGCTTTATACCCCAGTTCTAAAGAAGATCCGTGCCCAGGGTATGTCGTATACCTATAGATATAGGAATGTTAAAAATAAAGCTTGGTCGCATATCTTGCGCTACACACTTCACCTTATCCCGCCTTGTCATAAAATCTGCAACGGATATCTAATAAATTTTAAATCATAATTCGGTCCGTTTGAATACATTAGAATGCGGCCGAGATTGTGCGGTTTGTTTTTGCGGGTCCAAAAGGGATGTCGTTACACTGTCCAGAGATAATCGATTTATTTGCATCATTATTTTATCTGTGACGTGCTGGGTTAAGGCAAAATGTAAACGGACTGAAACGGCCTTGACTGGAGATTGGATTAAAGGTTTCTGTGGGACTTTGGTATTTAGAACCTCCGTTGAGCTGGATTATCCTAAGCCTAGAGCGTAAATACGAATACGGGTTTATTCTTGCTATGCTAAAGTGTCGAACGGAATAAAATAATAATTGTATAAGTGAGTCCAAAGAGACTATAACTTTTCGAAGCTATGAGTGCTAACAATGCATCGTCACTTTCTTTAACGGTGAAGGAAGAGAAAGAAATCTCCAAACTCAAAAGTTCTTAAGAGTTCTTCTGTTGCCTGTAGGTGTGTAGTCCGTCAACCTGCACCAAGCTAGCGTGGTAAACTAAGGCCCAAACCAACTTACTTGTAAAGGATGCCGGTGCTCCATAAAGATAAATAAATACACCCAACAGTCACACACATAGTCCTGACCCCACATTAAGATATGACGTGTCTTGTGTCGTGGGTATCAGAAACTACGAGAGACTTTTCGGTGTCACAAACACCCAGACCCGGAACAAATATTTGTGGATCACACAAACATTTGTCTCGGTGCGGGGATCGAACCCGCGGCCGCTCGTTTCGCAAGCTGGTGTCTAGCCAACTGCGCCACGGGGCTGTCAAAGTTGAAGATGGTTAAAGGGTTTTTGTTCGGAAAAATTACAGCTCCAAAACGTATAAAAGCTGATGATAATAAGTATTGTTTCAAATGTCAACACAGATTAGAAGCATATTATTAGAATATACAAAACATTTTCAACTGAGTTTAACACAATACTACAATTTTCTGTATCGTCTCCAACATTTCTGAATGTATCTACAATAGGTTTGTTTCCAAACTGAGTTTGGCTAGTATCTTGGCATCTCACGATGGTCTTACGATGGTATTATAGCTAAATATTTACGGGCCTAGCTCCACAATGCGAGCCGTATCGTTACTGGGCGGTGCTACGTTTGATGTTTAGGTTTGAGGCCCGCTGATGCGCTTTTTTATCGGGTAAAAATTATTGACTTTGAAATTCGCCATTCAATAAACGTGAATCATGTGACTGAGAAGCCTTAGGTTTGATTCTAAGTTTGAGCAGTGTTACTAGGTTTTCCTATTAGGAAATATTCAGCAACAAAGGTTCTAGGGAATGTGCCAAAAAACCATAGTAGTTTCGTCTCCTATTTGCCGTCGCTTTAATACAAAATAAGCGAAACAGGGGGGCAAAAATGCACTTCTGCTTAACCCTACGAAGAGTGAAATTCCATAGGCCAGTGCAGATGTATTGTGAAAACGACAAAGTGCTCGTCTAATTCCTCAGACGAAAAAACTTTAAGCCAAATACAGATATATAAATACACTTTTACTTCAGGGGTATAAGTGTTATTCTATTTTTAGTGAAAGCCGATTATAACAAATCGGATAACAACCGAATGGCAAGGTCCCGACGGAATCTAGACAAACTAATAACTTATAACAACTATTGGATAAAACACGAAAATACACGGCCCTTTCAACGTCGTTATATCCAGTATCAACTGTATATAATTTTTTATTAATTTCTGCATTATGAATCAGAGAGACGGCACCTTAACTTTGTCGATAAGTTTGATAAGACGAACGTTTAAGATTCACTTATTGTTCCCGATCAGGCCGGCTTTTAAGATGATACCAGATAACAACGCCTGATGTTGACAAAAGAGCCTGCGCCCGCCTAGCCGCGACGGGTTTGGGTTCCGTTCCGTATATTTCTTATTATTTATTATTTTTATATGACCGATACAAAGCAGTGATGGCCTCGAGGTTTAGGCGCGCGGTCGAGAATCTCGGCGGTCGCGGGTTCGAACCCCAGGCACACACCTATGACTTTTCGAAGTTATGTGTGTATTCACATTGAATAATCACTTGCTTTAACGGTGAAGGAAAACATCGTGATAAAACCTGCATACCTAAAAAGTTCTTAGAAATTTCTTAGGTGTGTAGTCCGCCAACCCGCACTAGGCCAGCGTGGTGGACTATGGCCTAAACCCTCTCAATGGTAGAGGAGACCCGTGCTCAGCAGTGGGCGTATATGGGTTGATGAAGAAGAAGAAGAAGATACAAAGATATCTTTATACAAAGCCCCTTGTAAAAAGAGGTTGGAATATAGCGGTGTTCGTTCGTCAGGTCTTCTAGATTGGTAAAATTCTTGAAAATACTCACTGATGGCTAACCAAAGGGTAGACAGAATATCTATATCCCTGTTTTGGAAGCTCTTGTAGTCAAATGCGATTATTGCTAAGCATACTTCTTAGTCCTTACAAATCCAAATGTGGTGCTGTTGAGAGCTCCCTAAAGGAAAATCTATCTAGCTATTCCTTGAATCCCCTCGACCCCACTTCGTTTCAAATACAGTTCCAGACTCCATGTCCCAGTGAAAATTGCTTGATGTTAAAACCCAAGAGCACTTTGCTTTTATACCCTTGTAACCTTTTATATAGAAGTATGTTTAAATAAATTTAATAAAATTGTACAGAACCCCCACAACACCGGTGTATTCCCCGATAAAGTGTACCTTTGTTTTTGCCGCGACGCTATTACGGCGTGACGCGTTCATAATTCACCGGACACAGACATTTTTGTGATTAATCTGCTCGGTATCTCGTGATTTATAAAAACATCGTGTTTTGTTGTTTGTGTTCGAGATTTCTGGATATCGCTTACATGAGTCGGAGGGAATTGGGTCATTTTTTGAGTAAGCACTTATTCAAGTCACCAATTAAGGATGACCTTTTAATTTTCTACTGATCTTTTGTAAATCTATTTGCTCAAAGGGCCAAGATTGAAATTATGGCAAAATGTGCGTTATCTTTGAGTTTACAAATATGTTACAGTAGGCACTAATACCAATCAGCTTCTTATGGTTAAACAATTGCCTCTAAAATTGTAAAAATTGACAGGGGAAAGGCAAAGTCACATTCGACAATCGTAATCCTTCTAAGAAAGGTGGAAGTTTATATAGAAGTTTATTACTTTTTAACGTAAGAACTACCGAATGGATTTTAATGGAATTTAGTAAAGAGGCAGCTGATACTCTGGATTAACACATAGTCAACCTTTTATTCTGGTAAAATTGTTATTGGATGAGTATGGAATTGAAGAATGGGCCCTGCCGAAGCTGGGACCCGCCGATAGTCGCTAATAATAATTATTATAAAAATGTATGAAATTGAAATAAATGGTTTACTTAGTTTTCTATACGTTCGTTATTTTAATATAGAATGTAACATTGTCTTCAGAAATAGATCTTGAATTCGATCTAATAGTCGATCATTACAGTAATAACTCATTATTTACTGGAGTTTCTATATAAAAAGCTACGTTAGCAACCTTTATGAATATTTCTGCCTCCGTGGGGAAACATGCATTGGAGAGTTTATATATTAGTAATGTTTTTACTATTCGATTTTATTAAGGCATAATATATTTTAAATAGACAAGACACTGTACTAAACATGCAACGAGCCAGTTACATTTTCAACCCTATGCCTATAGTTATTAAGTCGAATTTTATTTAATACAGCCACTCGCCCCTTTGAAAAAGTTCCCATAATAATGTTATCATTTAAGTGTATATGAAACGTGTGGGCCGGTGATCATAGCCTTCTCTATCTGTAAAGAAGCAGGCTTTGAACTTTTATTACAATCGGACAATGTAGGCGGTTCTATTTAGTCGAGGGTTCCGTAATAGTGAATTTTGTAAGGCATGGTATGAAAAATTTGATCAAAGAAATGAGACAAGTTACACTTGTGTCATTTTAAAATGACTGACAGATTCAGTGATGTGTATGATATTTTATGGGTTCAATAAATATTATTTAATTTCATTCCTATACCGTTAAAGTAAAAGATAATTCATTGCGAATACACACATAAGTTCGAAAAGTCAGAAGTGTGTGTCTGTGGTTAGAACCCGCGACCGCAGAGATTCTCGATCGCGTGTCTAAACCTCGAGGCCATCAATTTTTATTTGAACCTTAAAATTTACGCAACAAGGGTAATCCAAAGATTATAAAATCGTATTTTATGTATGAAATTCGAAAACAACAAACAGTTCCTTGTCTTAGTACAAAAAAGTATGATTGTAGAATCACAGCTTATAAAAATGGTAATAAAGGCCCCATATTATATGGACAGTTTATGTTCATGAAATGCGGAACTCTAAAACAAGCACACAATGTTGTTCAAAGCTCATCTTTACGTTATGATTGTAGGTACATTGTATTATTTTAGTGTTGCCAGATCATTACAAAAATCTCCCAGTATTTGTACTAAAAATACAAATAAATGTGATATTTATCTTATTTGCGGCAATTGTTTTTGATGAATTTTCTTGCGTGTTATGTGATTGTTATTTTATAATGTAGTTGCATATTTCTGATAAGGTAGTTATAATATTTATTTTAAGTAATCAATCTTTTTTGAAAAGCATTAGTCGCCTATATACAGGATGTATTTAGACCGTGATCCAAAACTGAGGCAGGTGATAGCGAGGGTGATAACAAGCCCATTAGTGATATTAAAAATCTCGACAAAAAATAAAAAAATTGACGTTTTTCATACAACCATCGGTGTTAAAAGTATGTGGTTTGTATGGAAAACCTCAAAAAAATATTTTTTATCGGGATTTTCTTTAATGCCAAGAGGTTTGTAATCACTATCGCTATTACCTGCCTCAGTTTTCGGTCACGGTCTAAATACACCCTGTATAAAATATTTTACAAAAGGTACACTTATATTATACATTTCAATAAACACAATGACATTCAAACATCAATCTAAATTTACAGAAAATTCCCTAAAGGAACCTAAATCATTGTACCTTGTAACACTGTTGAAGCAAACGAAAAACTGTCAAAATACCTACTTAAACACATAAAAAATTGAAAGACGTAACAATTTCTTAAATACTGGCTTAAAATCATAAATACGTTTTATTTACGATAATGGATTATTTAGTGATATAAAATGAATATAATCTTTTTAGAGCGCTTCTATTATCTGTAGGAATATAAACCTTTAATAGTACATAAAAATATTCCCATACAATTTAGTTTTGGCTTTAGTCTACTACTCAAGGACGATAGAAATCCAGATATATTTCAATTTGAAAATATTAATGATATTTTAACGTAGGTATGCATAGATAGCCTTCAATGGTCACAAAAAGATTTTAACACCCACGTCTAGGCAGCTACGCGCAAATGTCAACCAGGCATATTTTACTTTTCTGACACTAATGAGATTTTCCTAAAGAAACAATTACTTTTTGCCTACCCCGAGCATCAAATACTGCACGCTAATAGGTCATGGAACCGAGGTAAACATGACCAAGAATAAGCGTGTGCTAAGGCCCTTTGTCTAGTATCAAAACACCTGTCACTTTGAAGTCATAAAAATCCGAAGAATGCAACAAGAAAGAGAGACTATATCTCCCCTCTCGCTCCATTAGATTGATATGTAGATCATCTATTTTTACCGACAATAGGGTTTTAATTAAATCCCCTTGTTTAATAGGTGAGGGAGTCAATCGCCCGTTTGCCACGCCCGGTCCCGACCGCATTCCTAAAAGCTGCGCAGACGCAGCGACGCCGGGAACACACACACACACACGCACACACACACGCACGCATACTCACACACAAAAAGTGACACATAAATGTCGGGAATGTCGAAGGAAGTGTGTGGTCAAATCAAATGGGATTGGAATAGGTAGGCTGAGTCATTATGTTATTCTAATCAGATATCAGCGTGTTTTAATTTAAACGTTAGTCAAAGTACTTTTTGATTATTGCGATGGAACCTATATAGCTGAAAGGGTAGATAGTGTGTATTACCGCAATTAAATTTTTCCAGTAGTGTTTTTACCTTACATCTACCTAATAGAGGGTGAGCCTATTAACATTTTCTGGGAGTATTTTCGGAGTCCTTGCTGCTACTTTAAATACATAATGGGAAAAACCCGGGAATTGAATCGTGTTCTCTCATAAGGCACAAACGCCTCGAGGCAGTCACCATAAGTGCAATAAAATAAATCATAGCATTAATTTTAACACATCCTATTGTAAGAAAAAAGTTGGTATCCAAGCAATGTCCGTTTGGGCGCTTTTTATTATTAATAGTTATTTTGTAGTAATACATAAATGTCGAACATCTTTGCGGTTTTATAAAAGCTTGAAGTGTGGTTTGTTAATTTTTGGAAATTAGTTAAGGCTGATGAATTGTTCTGTCTGGTTTATTAACAATTTTCAAAGTGTCGATTTTATAGCAAATTTTTTCTCGCGATGTGTTTTACGGAAGCGTAAAACACTTACGGAAGCAACTCTAAATAAATACAAAAATTATTTGTGAGTTTGATTTTTCACTTATTTGCTTTGAAAAAATTTATGGAAATTTCATATACACATTTCAAGATATAGATCATCAATATATACCTACTTTTTAAACAAAACAGAGAATCTTTTTCGAGAAACGGACTAATATATAATTTTACTTAAATTAAGCCATGACCATAGTCCTAGTTTTTTAAGTTTTAACAATATATTTAGTTGTTTTTTATTCATTGGCAGCCGTGCTACCAGAAACTACCGCAAACCGTATCTAATAAAATGTCACCCTTTATTTTACAATAGTTTTACTACAATGCGCATAATGGCACATGTCCCAAAATGTTAGGAAAACAATCCTATTGCCCCCCGTGGGTTAAGATTCGTAAGGTAGCAAATTTTGAACCTTTACTGTAGTTACAAAATCAACCTTATTTCATTCCGATAAAGTGCATTTTAGAGTATTTTTCGGTATTCAAAAAATTACAGTTTTGAATTTCGAACCATTTGATTTTGGACTATACTCGCATATGTTAAGGTTGAAAGTTGTATGCCTAAGTTGTGACAGATTTGTATACGTTTCATTTTAGTCTCTTGTAAAGCATCATTACAAGGCATTGTGGTGAAATTTCACGCGTTTGGCGACACTGCGGGCTCCGTCGTGAATTTATCGGAAATTTTGTTAATAAACCCTGTTGTTAGTAAAAATATGCATTGTCCTCCATTGTATGGTATTGTGGCCACCAAAATGTGGCCGCTGTTCTGGTCTCCTACGGCGTCACTTAAAGCTTGGTCACGCTTTAGTAATGATTTTGAGCATTGTACAAAAGTGTGGTATTGTTTTATTTTTTTTTGACAAAGGAATTTGCACTGGAAGGCCACCAGAATCGGGTAAAGTAGACAATAAGATCGTAAAACAAAACAACCGTTATTCTACTAATACGGGAAGGTATGTCTTACCAAATAAATGTAGTGGCAGTAAGAGCAGTCTCTTGAAGTTTCTGATACCCACGACACATGGACTGCATTAACTGTATCAACAAAACTACACCTTGGTTAGTATCTTTTCTTTTATATTCTAGGGTTAATAATGCTATTTAAGATATGAAGTCTTAAACCTAGACAGTTCTAGATTTGAACCCATAAATTTACCCAAATAAATAACGAGCTCCTGATGATACAATCTTCCGTGGTGTGGTTCAACTTATCCTGGTCGTTATTTAAATGGGTCCAAGGTTTTCCGTACAATCGATACCAGCCGATTCGAATTGAAAATATGGGCCGTCTCTCGGGAAAATTGCGGGGGCGACAAAGGCTTCGGCTTATGCGATCAAAATTCAGATTATTGTACCACAGCCGTCCTGTTGGTTTTGTACGATAATTTTGTGTCGTCTTTGAAGATTTTGTATTGGGGATTGTATTCATTTTGAACGTATTGTGGTTTTGAAAAGCTATTCTGTTGGGCGCTTTCTGTCTATGTTTACTTGCAATGAAATCTCTGATACAAGTATAAGATGATACTCATCACTATAAAAGTAGAGTCTAATAATCTTGTCTAGAGACCAGCAATAGAACAATAAAAGGGTACCAAATATAGTTGCACTTTTTATATTAGGAAATCCAGGTCTGCCTTAGTGGTCACTAATCAGTGATGATTGACATAAAGAGGTCATAATCTGATTGAAATTCCACTAACTGAGGGGAATCAGACTTCATTTTTTTAACATAAAAACCACATACAACACGAATACAATCAAAAGAAAGTCGTAATAATAGACCTACCCTTGATAAGTTAACACCTCATTTCAAATCATCTATATGATACTTTAAAACATCCTTTTCTATACCCAATCTATCTCCAAGTTTAATACCTCCAAGGATTTCCTAATAATAAGGCAATGCGGAACTTACTCTGTAACAAGACGCCTTCATGCAACATTTTAAGAAGTTTTTAAATTCTACAGATTGAAAACTTATCTCGTGGATTCAATGAAATACAGCCCATGTTTTTATAAGGTAAAATGTATTTTTATTTGTTTGCGTTTTCTAGCCAAGGTCAATCCAGTAATCTATAATATCTATCCGTGCCTATTTCACTGTGTTCATTAAGTTCTAATCTGTGCACCAGGATCAACAGCACGCACAGCCGTTTAGCACTGAAGCTCCACAAACCTGAGGGTACCTAATTTGTCATGATCACGCAGTCCACTGACACATGGCTTGTCCACTTTCCTCCGCAGCCAGCACACGACAACCTGACAGATTTTAAAACAAATCGTTCTTAGACATCCGATAGGCCACGAAAATTTCCCATCAATATAACATTTCTTTCTTATCAGTATATTCGCATTTCGCACACAATATTCAGTTTGTACTCGACGTCGGCGAGAATAGAGCTTGTATTATCCCGTTGTAATGTGTTGGTCGACAGCGGACGCCAATATATGCATAATATATATATTTCACGTTGCCACCCTGACCTTTCTCCCAACACAATTTTTCGTTTGGAACGCGAACTTCGGATGAGCGCCACTCGCGAAAATGTCTTTACATTCAACCCTATTGCTTTTAAAGTTATACACCCAACAGCCTCATACATACATACACATATCATAAATGTTCATTTTTTCTTATTGTTCATAAGTCTTCATTTCATAAGTCTATCGTGAGTATAAGAAACTCTGCGAGATTTTACGCTATCACAAACTCGCAGACCTGGCACAAATATTATAACACAAACATTTGTCTTGGTGAGGGGCTCGCACCAGCGGCTCCTCGTGTTACAAGCTTACGTACTGTACTCGTATTTATCATTATCTACGGAAAACTTAGAACCATTAGAATCTTAATCATTATCAACACATCTTTCACATTTCGGTATAAATAGTTTATAATGAACTAAAAACATTATTTTTCTTGATATCTGTTTTACGGATTTCCTCTTACGGATTGTATCGTGATTTATTTTTTACGAAATTCCTCGCTGCTTGATAATTATATTAATTACATTCTGGAAATACGGAATTCCGTTGAATCGAACCTTAAAAGGCTTCGAAAGAACCTATTTAACCTCCCATATCTAAAGCCAATGAAACCATACACTATTCACCAGAAATATCACATAATATAATAAAATCAGTATCAAATATGGTGTTAACACCCGGAGAACAAGATTTCAAGTAGATTTTTGATAGAATCAACAGTGGGCCTCGGTGGAGTGGTGTCGGCGTCGATAATGTTCTCCCCTCTTATAAGGAACCGCGTTTGAATAACTAAAATTCAGTTTACCAAAGTTCCCGTTTTCAATTCAACGCCGGAAAAGTTATAGATTGTTATTTTGTGAACGGGGTTTGTGGTTGGCGATTTATTTCTATTTTTTTCCAACGTTTTTTATTGAGTTTCGTTGGCTGTATTGTTTGTTTAATTAATGCTTGATTGTTTGTCGTATCTTAATGATATAAAACATATTCTTTTAGTAAAGCAACATTATATGTCTAAAAAGATGTGGGTTTAGGAAAAAATATACTGTCTACGTTAAGATAACAGGACACCTATTAAGTCTATATTTTTGTCACAAATGCCCTGACTGTCGAACACCAATGATCAGAAAATCTTTATCGCCATTTTTGAACATAAATTTTGAGCATCATGTACTACGTCTAAATTTATTTGCTAAGATGTTTCGCATCATATCAAACAACATAAGACGAAATTTTCTGGCATTTATCAATTAGCAATACCCTTCTAACAAAATTACAATTAAACAATACATTGTTGTTTGAAATTAAATTCATATGCAAATTTGTATTGAAACTCATTACAGCATTAACAATGCGCTGTTTTAGAATTAGATTTACGAGCGGAACATTGAATAACCACAGTCATTTAGACGTCACTAAAATCCATTCCCAGTGCACTAAATCACAACAAACTACAAAACAGGTTTCCGACGCTCATTGTGAAATTGTCTCAACCTTTAGCGGGACATAAACTTTTAATAACAATACGCACTTGACTTTGTATCATGTGCTACGACAAAATCCATTTTAAATGATATGCGTCGGTTACACGCTCGCTCTCGGCTGAAGCTCCATTTACACTGGCGGTGTACCTTTTAATAAAATTGAATTATGTCACAAGATATTGTTATCAAGTAGGCTGAGAAGTCGTTACAAACAATAAAAGTAATTTTTACGAGTGTCTTACCCCTTCGTTAATAAATTAAAAAGTGCCGGAGGGATGGGGTACGGAACAATGCCACTTCACCCTGTAACCCGGAGATCTAAGTTTTGTCGCACGTAGTTAATAGGAAATAAATCTAGGGCTGTCTTTTAGACTAGGCTACCTGTACTTTAAAAAAATAATATAATAGTGACGATTCAAAAGTACTTGTGAAAATTAACTCGGATTAAGATGATTTGACTTTGTGTTTTATTAGAAATTGATTTATTTTAAGTATAATTTAGGTATAGTAGTGCAGTAAGACCTAATGCACAATGGTCCGACGACTTGAGAAAGGTGGCGGGTAACGGATGGATGAGGGCTGCAGAAGACCGGGATGGTTGGCGCTTTCTTAGGGAGGCCTATGTTCAGCAGTGGATGGCAATAGGCTGAGTATATATAAGTCTAAAAATAGTTTCTGTTCATATGATGTTTGCTTTTAAAATACCATTATTTTAGTTAAACAGCCGGTAAATTGTTAACGAGCTCAGATTTATTTTATTATCTATTGTTAACATATGTAAGTATGTTTGTGTAGTTAGCGTTACAGCTGAGTTAATACTGTGTTAAACCTAACATTACCTAAATTAAAATTATTGTTAAAGTTAGATGACAACAGTTTTAAAATCAAATGGTATTTAATTATTATAACAATGACAATTTGCTTCAGTATTGTTAATATTGATGGTTAATAACGTCTAAGGTAATATTTCATGATTTAATGATTCATATATGCGCAAAGTATTATTAGTAGACTAATATAGGCATTTATACTTAAACATATGTATACTTTAGGCATTTGCAGAAAAGTTCTTGGAAAGTTCTCGAGAATTATGATCCTTGTTAAAACAACCAATGGTTAAATTAAATACTACAAAAAGAAAAAATATATTTTTTATGAAATACAAAACAAGAAAAATGTGACAATCTATAATACAAACATTCCAATTTTTTTTGTTTTCCTAAAAACAACCAATAAACACAAACAGTTTTAAAGCTTCGCCGCAACGATTGAATCCTGCAGATATTTTTATTACTATTTCCACAATGCGACACAATAGCGGCTTAATTTAAAACATTCACCCGCAAACAAACGTTTCAACCCTAGCCCGTGTGATTGGGTGCGTACACACTGCAGTTTTGTCGTCCTCGACTACCCCAAATTAATTTTTGAGAACAAAATCCATTAGCGAATGAAGCTTTTTTGTGTTCATTGTCTAGCCTTGTCCCATAATTTACGCGAAACTCGATTGAAGCCGTTTTTAAACGCTGGGGCGGTGAATGCGATCTCCGTACACGGAATACTCTCAGCTGATGGCACTTTAAAGCAATACAGTATGGTTTAAAATAGCATGCACCTTCCGCGTGTTAATATTTTTATGTTGGTAATAACTTGTTTTCTTGTCAACTCTATGATTTATACTCCCAATTGTCTATACATCGATGCGTGTAAAGAGAATATTTCTATTTGTATTCTTTTTAAGTGCGGCTTTTCATTTAATTTGGTATTGTCAGTGTGGCATTTATGGTGCAGAATTTATGGGATTTTTGTTTGCTCCTTTTGGGATGTAGTTGGCAAACGAGAGTACAATCGCCCTCATAAATAGATAGAAGAAAACAAAAGTCTTTTTAAAGGGTTTTGAACTCAAATCATCATTGGTAATAAAGCGTCAGTTGTTGGATAAGGGAATCTTGCAGAGTTTCTGGTCAACCTGCTAGATCTATTATTCAATGACGTCATGATTACATCATTACCTTTCTTTTTTTTGCCAACTATAGCCTATTGCAAATTTAGAACATTTATTGCAAGTTTATCAACGAAAATTTTATGTGTATATTTAAGTCATCTCTAAAAATATTCAAAACTACTGCTTCGAAAGTTCATAACTTTCGAATACAGATTTCCGTTTTAGTTATAAAAATTAATATGAACGTATTAATAATAACAAGCGAGAGTTTATACTGTATATGTATGTTTAACGTAGAAGAGCCAATCTTGGACCATCATGGTCATTGTGAAAAATTTTGCGCTTAATTTTGCAATGGACTATTTAGCTCCTTTTTATATTTGAATACTGAGTCTTTTGTACGTATGTATATACTCAGTCAAACAATTGTTTTCAGTCAGATAATACGCCACAACAGCACAATAGCACATATGGAAACTAATTTCATTACAATAAAGAAAAACAAACATGAATGGAATTAAAATTCCATACAACACATCCCGATGTATTTACAAGTTATTAAAAAATAAAACATGCCGAACAAAAGCGACAGTCGACACGGGCGATTCGCAAACATCCACGTTTATTGTTTTCCAACAACATCAGCTGTGCACATCGGGACACAATAACGTAATGCCCCATTCTGTATTCATGTTGGATAATCCACACAGTGTTCTGTGTGTGCCGCGATCAAAATAACTATAAAAATACAATAAGCAGCTTATACGTGTACCCTTAATGTGTGCGTGAGGGGGACAGAGCTATGCGCACGAAAGAGACAGAAGTATGGGACAAATGCATTCAGAATTTGACTCAATAATTTGTTTGGTCACGGCTTTTCATATGCGAAGAAAAGTTCTTTGAAAGATCAGAACGGCCACTTTTACGTGATTTATTCCGAATTAGAATTTATAATGTAAAAAGATTCGGTTATTTCGATTGAATGGAGTAAGCAAAAAGTGTTTCAACTTAAAAGGACAAATCAGCGAGTCTTTAAATTTTTGGGTTTCTTCTTGTATACACATTATGCAACTATTCGTCTACTTAATCTTTTAAAAACAAAACTATTGAACCATTAAGAGTTCTAATAAATGAAATAAGTTATTGCTTACTTATTATAATTTAAGTTGATGTCCAAAACCTTATTAAAATTATGCAAATAATCGAATTATACAATAACCCAATGATATAACCATAAACAAAAGAGTATCCGCGGCGGGAGTGCTTTTGTTGGCGACTGTGCTTTATTCGATATTCGAATTTAAACTTGGAATTCTAAACCTATTCCAAAATGGCGGGCCATTGTTACCAATTAGGTGAAGTGTACCGGTAAAGACTTAATCCCATTGGCCGCATTGTATCCGCCATTATGAAATGCGCCGTGTTATATTGTGCCTGTAACCGTTTGCGACTAAATATTTATAGTTCGATAATGCTTTTTTGTTTGCGATTGTGCGAATTGGGTCAGGATTGGGCATTATGATTTTATAATCTCGCGCAGATGTTGTCTTTTATTATTGATTGCGTTATCAAGATGAAGGATGTTTTGATCGTACGGTAAAGTTTATTTTTTATTTGCGTATACTGTTTTTGTTAGAATTACTTTGAAAGCTTTATTTATTTTAGAAAATACATAAATTTCTAACAGTCCCCTTGAGCAGTTGTCCAGACATCAGATTGCGAAACGGAAACCCGTAGGTTCGATACCGCAACAAGACAAATTGGGTTGGGATTGAGTGTTAATAACATCCAAATTTCTCTTGTAACCTATGATAGCCACGACACAAGCCTTGTAACTTAGTATTGTTCAGAACTGTGTATATAATTGTTGGGTTCAATTACTGACGTATATTTTCGAAAGTAAACTCGGTGTAGGAACTCCACAATTATGTCCAACTTGCATAATCATATCTTCCTTGATCCTTGTCCTGGGGTCCACAGCTCCGTGAGGTTAGCCGTAGGCTTTTTGCTTCTGCCAGATCCTTGCAGAGATTACGCAACTTTCTGCCCCTTACCACTAAGATTGCGCTTGCACAATCACTTCTTCTCCCCACCCTTGATTATGCGGATGTCAGCTATCTAGATCTCACTGAAGAACAATTAAACAAACTTGAGCGTCTCCAGAATTTCTGCATTAGATTCATATTTGGTTTGCGCAAATATGATCACGTTTCCGAATTTCGCACTCAGCTCAAGTGGTTATCTATTCGATTTCGCCGGAATACCCACGTTCTCTCTCTTCTTTATAACATACTTTTTAATCCTGCTACTCCTTTCTACCTTAAATCTCGTTTTCAGTTTCTACACGACTCTCATTCTAAATCCTTGAGGTCGTCAGATAATTTAAAACTTAAAACGCCTGTGCACTCTAGTATATTTATGGACAGTTCTTTTACCGTCCAAGCTACTAGACTATGGAACGCGCTCCCAGTGTCAATAAGAAGAGCTAAGTCACTGCCATCTTTTAAAAAACTACTTAAAGACTATTACTTGTCCTGCTAATTGAAGGCATATGTCTTGTATGTTAGTGTGTATGTATGTATGTATTTATTTATATATTTATGTAACTATGTATGTTTATGTATATTTACTTAGATGTATTTGTTTTCTTTTTTGTATTTATTCTTACATTTTTATTAACGATAATATGTCTTTTATTTATGTAGTACACCTCAACTACCTTTCATTTCTCTTCCTGCAAATCCATGCCTGTTTGGTTGCCTGTAAGAGATCGCCTTGCGCGATAAGGCCGCCCATTGTACTCTGCTCATCTTCTGTACTCCTTAGTTTAAGTGTTGTGTGTACAATAAAGTTTAAATAAATAAATAAATAAATCTTATAACAAACTACCTAGTAACTAAAACAATAACGTTACTGCTTATAAATATTCTTACTAATAACAGTACCCAGACATTTCTCAAGACTATTTCCTTGCAAAAACATTACAATTAACGGCAAAATACCCAAACATCGTCCACTCCCGAGGGATTATCTAAAAAACCCTCCGGAACCACCTTCCGCAAACAAGGCCTGCACATCTGTCCGACATCAGCGAGATCTAAATCCATACGACTTATCTTAAATGCGATCTGGATCTTGTAATCTGCCCTTTGTGTTACCACTGGGGGAGCTTTTTTGTGCAATTAGCGTTTCCAGATTAGCGGTGTGAATGTATCTCAGGTTTATTGTGTATTGATTGTTTTGATTGATACGGGGATGTATGTTTTTGGGGATGATGATTGTAAAATTTTTTTGCCGTATATATTATCAGCCTATGTACGTTCTGCTGGGTACGACCCTCCTCAATAATTAAGAGAGTTTAGGCCTAAGCAACGCTGGCCAAGTGCGGGTGTCCGGAGTACACAACTAAAAACTTTCTAAGAACCTTTAGGTTTCAATGCGATGTCTTTTTTTTACCGTTAAAGTACGTGAATACACACATAACTTCGAAAAGTCAGAGGTGTGTGCCTGGGGCGTAAACTCGCGACTGTAGTTTCTCGACCGCGTGCCTAAGCCTCGATGCCATTAAGACTCAATGACTCAAAAGTTATTTTGAGATATCAATTATTGTTAAACTGATCTCGTGTAGGTACTATAGACCAACTAATATTTTGATTGTAGAGAAATCCAGGCAATAACAACAATTCAATCAATAGCCTTAACAGAACAACTCAACATTCATTAGCATATTTTTAATCTTTAACCAATTTAAATAGTTGAATTGGCAATCAGAAGTTTGCGGTGCAAGTCGTGAAAGCGCTGTAAGCAAGACTCGTAAAGAAAATGAAAAAAGCGATCAATTAGGTGAACTGTCACAGACAGGAGCGAAGGGCTGATAACTCCATGCTGGATCTTGGCTATGCTCTATTGTGGGGCCATTGGCTATCGATTTGTTTATGATCGGGTTGATTCGCGATTGTCGTTTTTACTATTCGAAATTTAAATTTGAATTGTCTCTGGCAGATGTTCGTTGGAATTAGTGTTCGATTTTCAAATGTATCTTGTGAACTTAGTTCACGTGGGTATACTTATACTGTTATGTTAAATTACTATCTTATTAATCAGATTTATTTTCTAATGTTTGGTATAAGAGGTTTCCGATATTTAACTTGTAACTATTGTAATTTGAAATAAAGATTGTGGCTCTTCTAAATCTGAGTTCCAAGACTTAGTCATAAATTATAATACGGTGCCGTTGGCATCAAACGGTTCATATTTGACCTTCAAACAATAACTATTTCAAACATTGTATTATGCACAGTCTTAATTGTGTACTTAATAGTCAATAATGTCTATCCTTCAAACCATAATGTTTTCCTAGTAGATCTTCACCCTTTAGAAGCATAACAAGCGTGACCGTCAAATTGCCTCCACTTTCGTCCTCAAAGCTTCAAAACCGGTAACATGAAAACGGCATTTGAATAAACAAACATTTTTTGCAACTCCGTAACGGTTAAAATGTGACTGACCATACAATTTTCCAGAACAAACCTTAATTAAGCGTGTTTTTTTGTCGTCGCAGCGGTCGCCGGCCATCCCTATTGTCGTGCACTCGTTACACAACACTCATTAGTGCTGTTCCCAAACCGGCGTGACACATGTCAACTGTCAAACCATTGTTTCAATCATTCGGAGTTTTACACAGTAATTTGTCGCATCGATAATATCGTTGACAATCGATGAATATCATTTTTCTGATCATGAGTTAGGTCTACTTAAGCTTTATGGTGCAAATTTGGTTTAATTATATATAATTTCTACTTAAAATCAAATTAGGACAGTAAACATGCAAAATGGATAAATACATTATAGACAGTCATTCTTGCAAAAGTTGGTAGAGATGTATTTTTGAATACGGTTTTACCTCTCTGTGTTTTTCAAGTAACTCGATGGTCATTCGTGGGGCACTACTAACAATATATTAAAAGAAATTATTAGGAATACGCGGAATGTTGTAAGATCTGCGGCTATTTACAAATTTAAAAATGCTAACCGTAACAGTAATTATTTTGCTGGCAATAGATTACAGTAAAAATTAGCTACGATTATCTACGATTCCGGACCAAATATAATAAGTGTAAATAGCATTGTTCTTATTGAAGACATTCGTTTCACCACTGATCTTTGTATTGAAAACTCTTGGCCACAGTGAGGGTAAACAGACATGCATAATTGTCGCACTGCCGTTCCGCCTTTTACGGGACAAAACTACATCCCGAATTTCCGAAAAATGTTCAGTATCCAAACAGCTTTATAATAAACATAAAAGGAGAAAAGACGTGTCCACATTCATTGTGCCAAAACAATAGGAACAAGAGAGCATAGTTATTGCCAGGCGCAAAAAAACAATGCTTCAAGCGATGGTAAAACAACGGTTAAGGAGCCCATAACGTTCGTCTTTGTGGAATGCGCCTTTTCTTTTATAATGTCACACCATTGTTGTTTGGATGTCATAAAAATTAACTTTAGAACTATCGGCGAAAGCTGCAATAGTAAAAGCTTTAACACTCCGTTTCAAAACGACGTAAATCAACGCTATTGTCATTCTAAACTAAACTTTGTAGTTTTGTAACAGAGTTATCAAATCATTGACGATGTTTTTGTCAGTTAAGAGTATAGGCACAAACGGTTCCTTTTGTCTAAACAATTACAGCCAGTATTGTAACGCATTCATTTACGTTTCTTGTTCAATAGATACGCGACTTTTTGTATGCGTGTCCGAACCACATCATAAATCATAAGGAGATATTCGCGGGCACAGCGTAATGTGCGATTTTGACTCTTATGTATAGGGGATTTGAGGTTGTTGAACGCACTTTAGATGTAAAGGCTGAATTGACGTTTCCATGCGATATCGCATTGATGTTTTTATAAACGATAAATTTTCAATTGTCAGTCGGTATTGAGAATTGGCGCGTTCGGACATTAGCGCTGTTTCGCTTTGTGCGTCGCTTATTGTGCGAGAGTGTAGATGTCTGTCTGTGCATCATTATGAGATAAATAGCGAATAACACACTCGATGTAAAAAAATAATAGTTGAGCAAAATTATGATATTTATATTCCATATTACATACACTTATTTTGGTAAGAGATGTTGTTTAGGAGTTTTCTTTAAACACTGCATCCAATTTTCGGATGCCAGCGTTTGTAAAACAAGCTTGTGGCAATATTCTTGCCAATCAACGTAAATTTTAATGTCAATAAGACCTAACCATATTTCTAACTTAGAATAGTCTTCATAAAAAAATGCTTCATATTCCATTAAAATATCTAGTGTTGGATTGGCGAATCAGGGACCTCTAGATCACAAGGCACATACGCGAGATCAAGAGGTTGCCATATTGTTCATTGTTATATCATTTTTATACCACAAACACAAAGACATCAAGCGAAGTCAGGACTGACACGTAGCTCAAACATCACTCCATTCTTTAATACACTGATTAACCGTTCATATGGAGTGAAATGATGACGCCACATTGACGTCCAGAAGTAAATTGCCTATTGAGAGGCGAAGGCACCCGCAACGGGCAGCGGCGACTAAACCGTGTAATTACAATCCATTGACGTGCGCCGGCTCATACGCGAGTATTGTGAGGCTGCTTTAATTCCTCATGTGGCTTTTTACAGTTTTGAGTTGCGTAAACCAAGGTGCTTTATCTACTCGGTGTAACAGTGATCGAATGGTAAGACAGGTGGGAGTAACGGTGGTTACAAAGACAATTAAAGTTGACTTTTCCCGAAAAAAAAATTGACGTTTTCCTAATCGCCAGTCAAAGTCAAATCTTCTTTATTCAAATAGACTTTTACAAGTACTTTCGAATCGTCATTTTAACACCGTTTTTAAGATTATTTTTAAAACTAGTACCGCTTCGGAACGTGTTATCGTTGTGGAGAAGAAAGTGTGGCGAGAAACTCCTACAAATACCTTATGGTTAAGAAAACGACGAATTATTTTTTTGTCGTTTTTTAATGTCAGTGTGTTACTCGCCGTCGCTATGGTCTGACTAGATCTTATACGTTTGTATTCGATAGTTTAAATGAAGAATGGGTGCTTTGTCACTTCTTTCTCGTTCCTCGTGCAGTATATGTGTAAAGTGTGTGGTCTTTGAGGCGTGCGAGTTAGATTAATCTACAATTCAATCAAAAATATTACTTAATAATTACAAACAATATTCGTAATTTCTTTTAAGAACTTTTGATGTTTGAACTGTTTGTTTGTCGAATGAAGAAAATCCAGGCGACAATGGGTTGGCCAAGGGCTTTCCTTTGGCTGCGCGTACACTTGCCGCGGATTGTTTAACACAATGCAAGGAGCCGGCATTACAAAGTTGGTGGTTATGAAACGC
Organism: Cephonodes hylas; assembly: GCA_030295005.1. NCBI lineage: Eukaryota > Metazoa > Arthropoda > Insecta > Lepidoptera > Sphingidae > Cephonodes > Cephonodes hylas. Next base: position 14,071,621 of record AP025364.1, read on the forward strand.
GAGGCGCGGCGTGATGCAACCGCCTGATGTAACTACACAACAAACCGCTTTTCATCACTTATTTCAGATTTATTGTGCTCGTTATGTCATTTGTGTAATTTGTAATTTCTATGGGGTTTTGTTTCGATCTTGGGCTTTTCGATATGAAAGAAATATTTTATAATACGCACTGGCAATTGTACTCGATTGGAAACCTGTTCGTAATTTCAATATAATATTTTTGGTCAACATTTTGTTTAATGTAATGTATGTCTTAGTATTTTAATTCGTACCTTCATTTTTAATTGCGTTTGATGTCTTTAAATTCACAAATTCAATATTATGTTACGTCATTAGTGTTGCAGACTTCTTTAGTATATTTTTGTCTGTACATTTGAAACGTAGATTAGAAAATTCATTAAAATCCTCCTGTAGAAAGGACATGAAACAAATTAAAATTAACGACTTAGCATCCCTTTTACATCGAAAAAAGAGTAAAGGAAGTTCCGAAAATGTTCCTACCGAGTTCCCAAGGCCTGTGTCTTGCACAGAAAAAATAATCACCAAAAACCCACTCGAGTGTAATTGAGAAACATTAAAAAAGCATACAATCTCATTAAAATCGTACAATCTAACCATTAACTAATTGGAAAGGCTCCGTGTATTATCCACGCCGGTTGAGACAGCCATCTTCACCAAAGAAATTCTAATTAAACACGACGCTTCTGATTTTGTTGACTTTATCTTGACATCAAAGTTGACTCCCAAACGTAACTCCTTAAAACATACTTTATAGTTGAATGTGTAAGGTATGAAATCGTTTGAGAGCTCAGGAGGGATGTTTTAAGAGTTTCGGCGAAGTGACATTGCACCGTCGGCTTTGAACAAAGAAACATCGAAAAGGCAAATGAGCGTCTTTACAAAGTTGAAGCGATTAGCGTTTTGGGCGTTGAGGAGGAAGCGAGGGCTTGTAAGTGGTAAAAGGAAAAAAGGGCGTGCTCTATGGTACCTCATTAAACTTTAGCCATAGAGCATAGTAGTGTTTGCCGCCGACTTTATTCTCGCGAATTAGTTTGTATTCACAAAGGCGGGTGGGGTGCGAAAATAGTTGATTCGTGTTTATAGTTAATTTTTACAAGCTTACGCCTTAGGAAAGTGTTTTATTTATAATATCATAGAGCCTTACTTTCATGCATTTCTTTATAGATGGAGATAGATGACATTTTTATAGAAACAGTAAGCAAACTGTATTTCTTACATATTCTCAAGATGGCTGGCAGCGGTTGGATGAGGAGGTCCGAAGATCGAGCCCAGTGGCGTGCCAGAAGAGAGGCTTAAGTCCAGCAGTGGACGGTAAAGGCTGGTGATGATGATGAAAATAGTCTTTTTAATACTCTCCTGCTATCCCGGCCACTGTTCCTCAATAATTGAGTTCAAAAACTAAAACTCCATTGGACAATAAGTCCCTGACCATTCTTTCCTCCTCCTTCAGGAATCTTACTTTTAATGTTGTTATTATTCCTACTCAGAACGCCTTTATTAATAACGCGTACCTAAGACATGTGAAGTTTGTAAGAGATTTGCCTTGGTCGTGTTGATTTATTTGTATCGAAGTTATATTTATTTAAGTTATGATTCTGCCACTTTTAGTGTTTATTACGGTAAAAGGCGATTTTATTAGCAAGAGATGCTCTAATTTGGTAGGAATCTTTAACATAAATTTTCTTCATTCCATTGGGCTCCAATTTTTTTTATTAACATACAAGTTTGAGGCAACAGCTTATATAATAAGAATATCATATGTATCATCAATTTGACAGCCCCGCGGCGCAGTTGGCTAGACACCAGCTTGCGAAACGAGAGGCCGCGGGTTCGATTCCCGCACCGAGACAAATGTTTGTGTGATCCACAAATATTTGTTTCGGGTCTGGGTGTTTGTGAGACCGAAGTCTCTCGTAGTTTCTGATACCCACGACACAAGACTCGTATCTTAATGTGGGGTCAGGACTATATGTGTGACTGTTGGGTGTATTTATTTATTATTATTATTATTGTGAAAACCCTCCTAAGCAGTGGCGGTACTTTCATAGAAGCCCGAAAGCCCGACTTGCCTTACATAGTTCCGAATAACGAACTTAACGATTGTTTATTTATAAAATAATGCTATAAACGTGAATGTGAGTACTAACCGGTAGGTATTTATTAGTCCTACGTACCAAAAAAATATGCTGCTACTAAATAAACATTTGGGCTTGCCTTAGTTTGACACCCTAGGCACGCCACTGCTACTAAGGTCTTAAGCATAATTGACGATATTTGGATGAAGTTACCCATATCATCCGCCAACACGCACTTGGCCAACGTGGTGAACTAATCTCTCTCAGTTGTAAGGTGGCCCGTACCTAGCAGGCTTACCAGAATGCATATAGGCTGATAACTGATGGTATAGGTAATATCTACCCCCATGCGAATATAGGCTATATGAAATAATATTATTTGGACCCCACAATCCCCGCCCACAACCGTAGCTATACTATTGAACTGAAAATTAACACCTCCACACAAAGTGTTGGATTGCGCATTGCTGAATGGCAACCACGGCTGGACGATCAAAGGGATTGAATGCTAATTAATGGCACAATAAATTGGCACTAACCAAACGCCGGTGGTTAACTAAGTAAAAAATTAAATGAGTGAAAAAAACTTAATTAACGCGCGTGCCTCGGTTTAATATCAATAAATTTTTAGTTAAGACACCCTCTTTATGTACGCGGATGTGGGATGCACGTGAGCTCACTTGCTGCCATTGGAGGTGGTAATTTAAAAACTGATGCTCTGCTTTCGATAACGGACGTGATACGCAAGCTTTTCTCTGAAACTGTGAGTTCAGGCTGGTTCATTAAGGTTGAAAAATCAGATTCTACTAATACTGTCATATTGTATTTATTTTGATTTTTAAGCAGTTGGCATTTTCATTCAGGCAACTGTAAGTATTTATGTAGTTTTCACTATTTAATTGACTAACTCTTTACATCATCAGGAGTAAAATACAGGAAGCTAAAAAAGTATAAACATTGAAACGCACTATAACTTAGCAATATCTAGGATTAGGATAGGTGTCGTAAAAAGACTTTTACATCAATAGCACCATTTTACGAAAATTTGTGTTCATAGGTAATTATAAAAATTTAAATCAATAAATACTAGAAGCCCTTGTAAGCTGAACCTCTTTGGACTTGTAGAAGAATGTCGTAATATAACCAAATATACATGTTAAGCCCCACAGCTAATAAAAGCTAATTTACTGCAAATAACTATTACCTCCTCCGTGTTTTCGAGTTCTTGGCTACGCACGAGCCCAACTACTCAGCGCCATAATTGCGAAAGGCGCGAGAGCCAGCGTCGGCGGAAACGCGAACTAATTGCAATTGAAAAAAGGCGAAAGCCCGACTGAAAACATTTCCAGTGTGGCTTTGATGTTTTTTTCTAAAACCCCGGCTCTTTACCGTCAAAGGTTGATAAGCTACACTAAGTAAAAACCGGTAATAAGGCACTTTCAGCGCAGGTGTGATACGCTCCCGCCGCACAAAGAGGAGTGCCGAGCCCCTTTGTGGTGACATCTTGGCAGCGGGTTTTCTTTTGGCGCGTTGTAACTTGCACATTACGCGATTTAACAAGGCAATTAGCGCCCGGCTTGTTCTTCGGGCCGATTTCGTGTGTGATTTTTGGGATTATGTCCGCTTGCGTGAGTACTGGAATACCTGTGTGGTATTGTGCAGTCAGTTAGACTCTAATACCTGACGTGGTTAGCAATTAATTTAATTACTACCTTATTTATTTAGCGGTAGGTCTGACACGACCTGATAGAATTTTATGAAGATGGGTAATGAACTATGGTATGTCTACAAGGCGCAAATCCGGCCCCACGTGGAGTACTGCTCGCATCTCTGGGCAGGTGCCCCAAAATACCAACTCGACCCACTTGACTCCTTACAGCGACGGGCCGTTCGCATCGTCGATGATCCCGATCTCACGGAGAATCTACAGCCGTTAGGACTGCGGAGGGACTTTGGGTCTCTTTGTGTGTTCTACCGGCTGTTCCATGGGGAATGCTCCGAGGAACTGTTTGGGTTGGTTCCGGCATCGCCATTCTACCATCGCACCACCCGTCACCGCAGTAGAGTTCATCCATATCACCTGGAGACGTACCGTACGCGTACGGTGCGTTTCCAGAGGTCATTTTTACCACGCACGTGCAAGCTCTGGAATGAACTCCCTGCCTCGGTGTTCCCCGAGCGCTATGACATGGCCTTCTTCAAACGAGGCTTAAAAAGAGCATTTTCCTCACGGTAGGCAGCGGCGTGGCTGTGCTCCTGGCATTGCCAAGTCCATGAGCGACGGTGACCGCTTACCATCAGGCGGGCCGTCAGCTCGTCTGCCTGCTAAGGCAAATAAAAAAAAAAAAAAAAAAATAATGAGCGTACTTTCTAGGTGACAATTTCGCCAGCCAAATAGGTTTTGTAACATGTGGAAAAGGACCACGGCTCTCTTATACAGCGTGCATTCAGAACGTCATCGAAAACTACCGTCGATGGATTCTGACATCACCGTATCTATCACCCGCCTTAGTTTTCGATCACGGTCTTAATACACTCTGTATAATTTCGGTAATAAGCAGTGATGGCCTCGAGGTTTAGGCGCGCGGTCGAGAATCTCGGCGGTCGCGGGTTCGAACCCCAGGCACACACCTCTGACTTTTCGGAAGTTATGTGTGTATTCAAATTGAATTATCACTTGCTTTAACGGTGAAGGAAAACATTGTGATGAAACCTGCACACCTAAAAGTTCTTAGGAATTTCTTAGGTGTGTAGTCCGCCAACCCGCACTAGGCCAGCGTGGCGGACTATGGCCTAAAACCCTCTCAATGGTAGAGGAGACCCGTGCTCAGCAGTGGGCGCATAGGGGTTGATGAAGAAGAAGAAGAATTTCGGTATCCCTCTACATCTAGTTGAACCTATTGTGTCTTTAACCAACAACGAAGTTAATCTGAATAAGATGTAGTTGGAGAAACCAAAAAGTTCCACGTAAATCAATGCCTATTTTTATCTTAGCAAAGAGTCAAAATCAGATAGAAAGCACAGTCCAGACTACCAAGTATTATGACGGTCATAATTCATTATTAGAATAGAACTACATAGCCATACCGTGGGCGTTGGCCAGAGGAAAGTCGATTAGGTCAAGCCAGGTCTTTAGCACCAGGTCGTCGAACGGACCGGTCGTACAACTTGCCAATTATTCTGGGAAACCTGGCAAACGCTAGCAAATCCTTACAAATAGTTTTTGTACGAATACTGTGGTATTGTTTAACAACGGGAGAACAGCTCCATTCAGCTGTTACGATTTCAAGCCATTGTCGGACCGTTTTGGAGTTAAGTACGTGACGTCACGGAATGAATAGAATCATTCAGTTATTAATTTCGCATTGTTTAGAATAGAATAGAGGAAGACTAAAGAACATATGTGTAGTTGGTTTTTGGGATCCGTATGATTTTAAGATGATTTGCTTTGGTGGTCTTGCGGCATGAGTATTTGATTCTGTTTCTGAAAATGTTATTTCGTTTTAAAAGCCTCAGTGCCATAATGAAGTCTTTAATAATCTCGAAAAATCTCGATACCCACTATCCCTAAAAGACAAATAAATACTTAAAGGTAATTTATCAATACCAATTTGATCTATGTCTACAAGCGTGAATGTGTATGATGTTAAAAGGTACATTACACCTATAAAATGTATTTTGTTATTATTTACCTTTGGAATACCTAAAATAAAACTACTAATTTCTTTCCTTATAGATACATACTCCTTTTCAGTATAAGAATGCATTCAGAAACCCAGAGCGAACTAGTAGAAAACAAACCTCACCGGCGGCATAATGACAAACGGTTGCCAACAATGGTTCTGACACTTGCTGCGTGTACGACGGATGTGGATCACACCTCCAACGAGGAGAGGTAACGTATTCCGCCCACGGAACCCTAATTATTACAATACTTGTACCTGCTTGAAGTAGGGCTGGCGGGGTAATGGATGTGTATTTTTGTATTGGCAAACAAAATTGAGTTTCAAGTGGAAAGGCTTTCGTCTTCGTCATTACTACGTCGTCTACTTTCGTCATTTGAAAATACCGTGACAATATCTACAGAGCAGCCTAGTTCCTTAAAACATTCAGTCTATAGTAGGTACAGTTATTCTAAAAATTTAGGTTTTGCTATTGAAATATTAATTTCACTTATTTTGCTCATTAATTTAAAGTAAAAATTCGGTCCTATCCTTACGCCTTCGTTCAGCTACCAAAATCATCTTAGTGCCTTCAGAAAAATGAAAAAAATGTTAGTTCTTTTATATGTTGTAATAAAAATGTCGGAAAGTCAAGTCATGTTTTTAGATTCTAATCATTTTTGTCCATGAAAAAAATTAAATTTATATATGAGAGGTAACCCTAAGCACACGCATACCTTATACCCGTTCTAAACAATGTATCATTGTCTCCGGTAAACTTCTGTTCAATGCTTCTATTCCGGTTCAAAGCGTATTCAATTATTATTTTTCCGGCTACCGTTGCCATGGTAACGGCCGTCCTGTTGTTAACTTACGTAATATGGTAATGAGTGAATCGACACGCTCGATTTTTTATATTTACTGTAAATAATGGCCAGTGTTTAATTTTTAAAAAAGAAAAAACTAATTTTATTTAGAATAATCAGTTATGTATAGGTAGATTAAAAGAGTAGGTTTCTTCTCTAACAAATCGAAATGCCGAAAGCTGAAAGAAAAGACTTACTCTACTACTCTATCAAAGTATTGGAATCCGCATGAAAATCCCGGTAATCAAAAGTTGAATCAATAGTTCAGATTTTTCAGTGACGTTCCATTTCATGACTATTATTATAAAATTTGATGTCTACTTTTTTTGAGGAAAGTTCTCAGAGCTTCTCCTAATACCTACTTGAGTTTTCTCAAGTGGTTGTTATTGCTGACCATCTGAAATTTGGATATAACCAAATCGATAAATCATTCCCAAACTGAATACGAGGCAACTTTTTCAAATGCAAAAACACTGGCCGCATTTATCATAAACAGTCATCGAGTTCACACTTAGAAAAAAAGAAAAAAAATATGAGAAAAAAGTTGGCAGCATGTGGCGGCCTCTTTACAGTCGCCGCCCAACGCGCGGCCATTGTTTTGTTACGTTTAAGATCCGATTCCGCCACCGAACACCTCTGAATTAATTACACTTAATTGAATCTCGAATTGGTACGATGACATTTGAATTTTGCCTGTGCTGGGGTTGCCTGGTGTTAAAAAATATTTAATATTTTGTAATATTTTTGGAGTTAAGCCTACGAAACTAATACTTTTTTTTAGTTTATTTTGTGGTATACGTTTTTGATAATTAATCTAGTTAAACAAAAAATCAAGCGTGTTTTACAATCTAAAAAATATTATCTCACTTAAAGCTGGGTTTAACTACTATTATTCACGTTGAATTTATACAAATAACGATAACCTTTTAATATCGGACTTTTCAAAAAATAGTATTAGGTATAACTAATGCTTATAATAAGCTTTATAATAAATTTTATATACGAATAAAATTAATATAAATATGTCGTAGAAGAAATAAACCGGAAAGACCGAAGCAAGGCCAGTCAAACAAAATTATACCAAAAATTAAACAATTTTTAGTTCTCGCATTAAAAACAATCGATATAACATTGTCTATCGCATGGCAACCCCGTTTTCCCGTTGAGCCAGTAGTGATGTGCAACAAAGCGGTCCATTGGTACAATCAGACCGCCCGCCGTCGCCCATAATGGTACATTAGAATCCGGCAACATCTCATACTAAAATGTATGTAATGAGAATTATCTGGATTGCTTCTGTTGTGGCACTTTCTCAATAGCAATCTTCGCGCCCCCGTATTCAAAAAGATTATATTGTATTGTGTTCCATTTTATGAGGGAAATAGTAATCAGCCACTTTATTAGGTGCGTTACTTGCAGAAATGTTTGAGAACTCCCTTTTGTGAGCCACAATGGGTACAGACAGTGTCTATTCTGTGTATTCCGAGCAGGTCGCTGGGCACGAACCCTTCTCTTGAAGTAAAACGATAGTAATTTGTTTTATGGCAACGTAGGAGAGTCAAGACAATGACTTAGTTATTCTTGCAGGGGCTTGTAGAAGCCTGCTTTAGTGTTAGAAATATTAATTAATATGTTTTGGACTTCCTCATAAAGACCGCAGAAAAAAATATCGTCGCATGCTTTTGAGGGGTTGAAGTACAGTAAACCGTGAAAAATCAGTGTTTGTCTTCGATTGCTAAGATCCTAATACATTACATTTGAAGTTCTTTATCCCGTTATAGGCATCAGACATCTTAATCTCCGATAGGAATAGCAGAAGTGACTTTCTATACTACCAAGATTTGACGATTCATATTCCTGTTTTCCGATTCAATATTACAATTAATGCAACTCCTCATCCATTCTTTACCAAAACATCAAAATATTTGCCACTAAGACATCCCTTTCACTATGTTGTTCCACGACACCAAGAGAAGTACGACAATTAACAGATAACATTGCAGTTTTACTCAGAAGGGTGGTAGGGTTTCCTACCACCTTTATGCTGACGACCTTCAGCTGTATTGCCAAGCTCCTCTCCCACAGTTACAGGACGCCATTCAAACTATGAATCGCGACTTACGCGTCTTATCGGAGTGGAGTAACGCATACGGCCTCAAACTGAACCCAACAAAAACGCAGTGCATAATAGTTGGTAGCCAAAGAATTTATAACAAAATCGAGTGGTCGCAACTACCCCAGTTGTCTCTTGACGGGATAAACATCCCGTTTAGTGACACTGTCAAAGACCTTGGGGTTATCATCGACCGTCATTTGTCGTGGGGGCCACAACTGATTTCAGTCAGTCGCAGACTGTTTGCTTCTGCGGGATCCCTACGCAGGTTGCGTAATTTTCTTCCTATATCCACCAAAATTGCGCTTGCACAGTCTCTGTTACTCCCTATCCTTGATTACGCCGATACCAGCTATCTTGATCTCACCGAGGCCCAGCTAAACAAGCTTGAGCGTCTTCAAAATTTTTGCATAAGGTTTATATTTGGTTTACGCAAATATGACCACGTCTCTGAATTTCGAGTTAAGCTCAAGTGGCTTCCTATTCGCTCTCGCCGGAATGTTCATATATTGTCTCTTCTTTACAGTGTTCTGTTTAATCCCTCGTCCCCGCGCTACCTTCAGGAACGTTTTGATTTCCTTCATACTACTAACTCTCATTCACTTAGGTCATCGGAGAATTTGATGTTGAAGTTCCCGGCTCACAGGACGTCTTTTTATGACCATTCCTTTGCGGTAGAAGCGGTGCGTCTGTGGAATGCGCTACCTTTACACATTAAACTGTCGTCCTCGCCGGAAGTATTCAAATCGAGACTGAGGTCGTACTTTCTTTCACAATAACACGGAAACTGCGATTTATTATGATAGTTATTTCTTGTTGTTTAATATGTATTTTTTTTTTTGTATTTGTAGTATTTGTATGTATGTAAGTCTATTTTATTTTATATAGTATTTTTTTTTCCCATTTGTATATAAGTACATATTTTCATGTAGGTTTATTATTGATATGTATTTATTTATTAATAGAGCACCGCCAATACGTGCAGTCTGCATATTTCTCTCCTGCAAGGTTGCCTGGCAGAGATCGCTTTTAGCGATAAGGCCGCCAATTTATTTCACTAAGTTTATTTGTTTTTGTGTAATATTATCTCTGTACATGTGGTGTAAATGAATAAAGAGTTTTTATTATTATTATTATTTATTATTCTGTACTTGTGCTGGACAATTATCTCGCATGGTTGGTAGCCCTAGTAACTTTCGCCACGTGGGACCCCCCGCTGGCTCGCTGATTGACGACAGTCGCCAAGGGAACTACGATGGACGAGTGGACGCGGGTTGTAAGCGAACCTAGTGTTTTGAAAGCGAACAGATATTCATCATTTAACAGTGAAATGTGGTATGTTTAGGTGCGCGGTCAAGAACTTTGTCGATCATCGATTCAAACCCTGGAACACAGAACGCTACCAAATCCTTAAGTATTGTAATAATTTTCATCATCATCGCCCTTTACACATACATCGCACGGCTGGACTCGGGCCCCCTCTACAACTTAGAGCGTTTAGACCTTAGTCAATCAGGCTGGCCTAGTGCGTTGGCGGATCATATCAGATGCCCCGAAACAGTATGGAACCTATTATACTCGCTTGTTTCACTATAATAAAAGATACAGTTGTATTTTTATACATTAACAATTCCACAACAGCGCTAACCAGCCGAGTAGCGTAAACCACAGTTTAATCGATGCATGTTCGCGGCAGATAAAGCGAGTCTAAACTAATTATAACACCCCACTCGGCGCATTCAACGCTAAATTAACCCGACTAAATAAACTCGGCTAATGTGCGATACATGACTCGGTGGAATAACGCACTTTTCAATTGATCGTGTTATAGCTCATGGCAACAGGGTGAATGATTTTAAAAAAGGATTTTTATTTTAAATGACGTCATCAGGAACGATATGAAACCTATTGACTAGAGATAAAGATCAGGGTAAATATAAGAAACTAGGTTGTAAAGAGGACCCTGGTTCCAGCTAGAATGGTAAAAAAACCGTCAAAACAAAAAATGAAGCTTTTAGAATAATAATAATTATGTATAAAACGTATGTGGATGTTAAGAAACGTCAACATTTTTAATTTTTTATCACCTTAGCTATTACCTGCCTTAGTTTCCGATCACGATCTGAATACCCCTTTATTATTATACTCGGCTTATCGCCGTCCACTGCTGCCGTAGGCCTCCACAAGGAAGCGCCAAACATCCCGGTGTTGAGCAGCCTTCATCCATCTATCATCGCTCTGGTTTTATAACCAGTAGCATTATTGCTACTCAACTATGAACTATTGAGAGAAGATAGTTTGTGTACGTTTTCGACTTAAATTGTTGTGTGCAGAATTCTTTACGACGTTTTCCTTCACCGTTAGAGTAAGTGATATAATTTATTGGAAGTCGCAGCAATCCGGATGAGCCAACAGGGCTGTGTCGAACAGACTCTTTTTAGCCTCTTCGGAAGACGCGAGAGCTTCTTTCCTAAGGGAGCCTGTTGGACGCAGCCCTGTTGGCTTACCCGGATTGCTGCGACTTCCAATATTGCTGCGAGGCTGGGCGTCTGCGGGGGGCTCTTCTCTTTGTCCCAGCTGCGTTGGCACCTGAGTGGCTGAGACTGTGAAGAATGTCGAAAAGTGGCCGTCTCAGCAACCTTGTGAAGAAGGATCTTGGTGAGCGGGTGGGCGGTGTACCAATTGCCTATAAATTCATTGTGAGTACACATTCTCATACTCTAATCGCGTATCAAAGCATTGTGTGATTATTGTTTAACTTTTTTATACCCTCTGTATAATTATCTATGCTGTAAAAATCTACCTTTATCTTTAAAGGAGTTAGTCCATAGGCTACCACAATTGTGAGTAAATAAAACAGCTTGTGTAAACACCAGCAAAATCTCTGTCTACCCCGAACCGAAACTGAACCGTAATTAATTTAATCAAAAAACAGGAAAACATACGAATTTCTACGACTTCTTCAGAAGTTTTACTGATTAACGGCTAAGTTACGGGTTTCGTCACTCGGGCGCGGCCGGGCTACCGTCAAAAAGTTTGTTTGAATTTTTAATGTTTCGCAATACAAAACTTTATACGGAACGGGTCACTTGCGAAATACCCACTGTCAAAATTAACACCGCTTTTCTATGTTTTCAGAAATGCAAAGGAATTTGGAAAGCCTTATACCAGCGGCTCTGTGGTATTGTTTCCATGCCGGATTTTAGACGGAAGTCTGCGGGTTCTATACCCGTGTGGCGTAATATCTATTGCGGAGCCGAAAAAAGACACTATTGAGAGATTTGCTTAACACAATACTACATCCGTATATTCTCAGCCTATCGCCATCCCCTACTGAACGTAGGGCTCCCCAAGAAAGCGCCAAACATCCCGGTCTTATGCAGCCCTCATCCATCCACATCCCGCCACTTTTCTCAAGTCGTCGGACCATCGTGCTACAAGACGTCCCACATTACGTCTGCCTAAGACTGCCTAGTAAGTAGAGACCTACTCCAACACTTATCTGCTCCACCGGCTGGCCTACCGTTGGCAGACATAGCCCACATCCACTTGACAATTTTCATTAACAATAATATTTTTCCTTTTTGACAATAGGCAATGTAAATGGCACTAGACTGCAACCCGAAACAGGTATTGATTTTCAACAAAAATTACCGTGCATTACTAAAAATGGTCTCAGTTAAATCTGACCATTAAACTAGTGCGATTTGATATATAATACCTAAAGTGTGATGTTTATCTCTTACCACCTGACACAGTACTGCCAACCTATCCATTTCATTTCATCAAAGCTACCAGCTCCATCTGCAAAAACTCCAAGACGGCACGTTCCAAAGCAAAAATTAACACGTACCATCAATAAATTTCGTAAATTAGTTTAATAAAATCGGTAAAAAAGTGCTCTTTTCGCCACGCACCGGCGTGACTGGGCGGAATTCCCGCCACCGCCCATCGCCCACTACCACCGCCCGCCGTAATTAATGCCTGCCACAATGGACACACATAATTTCACGCGGATTACAACATCATTAAAAACTTCGGAGCGCCACTCTTTATGCCACAGAATTCAGGCCACTATTAAAAAGTTGGCTAATTATTTTTTTTAATTAACATCTCTTAAGTTTTTTGCATTTGGAACAGTGCTCAGTCACCAGATTATTGTTTGTGGAATACTGTGAAACGGAATAAAACTTACTGTACAAAAAAGGAAATTAGTTTAATGCATTTTTATTGTTGAAAGATAATTTTCTTGCAGTTTATTGTTTTAGTTTTATTAGACTTGATTAAATCACTACCCTGCATACACTCGGTATACGTACATATTAGTAATGTGTTCTTTTACTTTCTTTTAATTAGCTATGTAATAATCAATATTCACTTTTTAAAGATCTTCTTGTTTTAGCTTCACAAGTTATAGGTACTAAAGTTTACTTTCCCTTGTCGAAGGAACAGCGTCAGCCTATGTTGAAATACAACCTACATAGTGTTCCAGTCTTCTTCCTGCACATCCGCACGTAACATATCATTCTAAATTCAAATTCAAACGTGGAACAGTCGGCGACGGCCATACGTCTCTAATCTACGAGTCGGCTGTCGGCCGAAAACATTGTTGCGCTCTGAGCGATCCCGAATGACGACGAAAGACGACATTTGAATGTGGAATGATTTGTATCCACGTCATGCAGTAATGCACCAACAACTTTGTTTTGTCCGTTTTGACCATTCGAATTTTAAAACGAATACTTTTGAAAATACCTACATTAGTTATCTAACCTCTTTTACCAAGTTATTTAAAAAGTAGTTGTAATATATTTATCAAATGCTAATTTAATCAAAACAACGTAATAAATTGAATGTAAGTAGATAGAGATTAAATCAATTATCTCTTCTAGAGATCATGCGAAAGAAACAGAGGAATGAAGGCTAAAGAATCCAACGTTTTTTTTTACATTACACAAAACTTATATAGTTACTAAAATAAATAAATGTCTTAATAATATTTCCTTACATCTTGTATCATTGAGGCACAACTCGTCCGACGTGCAGAACCGACACATTCAAACATCGAAACCTAATTTCCTGTCTCAGATACATGCGCGTGCAGTCTAAGCCTAAAGACAAATACGTCGGGTCTGGTCCAGTCTACAGTAACCCCTGCCCCTCCCTTCGGCAACCCACTCAGTATAGGCAGAGGGGATCCTTCAAACCACTGGACAGACCAAGATACACTGGCCAGTTGACCAAACAGTTCTAGGGAGGAGCTCATTGTTGCGAAAGGAGGGATGAAAACTGATGGCTGATGTTTGGATCGAACTTGATTGAGTTACGGTATTGTGATGGAAAAGACAGATAGTTTTGATACTTTAAGTAAATCTAGATAAAGTAAGCCTAAATCTTTCTTTGGCTATTTTAAATTTAATTGGAGCTTTCCTCGTGAATCATCAGATAATTCTATTCTAGGTCGACACCCTTATTTGGGATACTATTACTGTTAAGCCAATAATCCCCACCTCCAAAGCGCCAAACCCAAAAATCGACGTACCAACCACAGCACCGAAACTCATCCAGCAGATTGTCAAACTATCCCATTACTCCGGGTCTTGGAAACAAAAGCGCATTGGGTTGGCCCGCGGTCACATGGCCGGCCCACAATGGCCCACGGTAAATTCAGCCCGTTGCCAAACTTTCCACAGTATCTTGGAATCGAAGACCGCACAACGGTGGAACAATGGGAAGCCATCCCGGCGGCAGCAACTTCGCATGACTTTCCCCGCGAATTGTTGCCGATATTTCGTTGTTTCGTCCAAGTAATTAAGGCGGGCCGGGTTCGGAAAATAAACTTCTATTTTTTTCCAATTCCGATTCAAATACTTCCGGACTTTCCGATTGAATCGGACTGTGACGTCGCCGGAATGGAGTTTCACGTCCATGTCGTCTTGTTCTGTTGTTAAGAATGTGAATTTTTGTTGGGTTGGTATTTTGTTACATAGACTTGTTTGTGTGGGCAGTTTTACACTGGACATTTTAATAATATGTGTAGCCAACTAACTAAGATTGTTTCATATTGATTTTTAGACAGCTGGTAATGTAAGACTTGGACTGATGCCTGATGTAAGTATAAGTCAATGATTTTAATGGGTTACCTAAAGAAAATCTAGTAGCGTTTCATCAGATAAATGCCCATATACATTCTACACATGTCTATATCCCAAAAATTAAAGGAATATTTTTAGCTATATTAATGACAGGACCCGTAACCTTTCGTAGAGTCAGAAGTAGGTGACTGTTAGCTGTATTAAAAAAAAAAGAAATCCAAAAGCACCATTCACGTCTCGGGAACCGAACCGATGTCGCACGCGTCTGTCTTCACGATGAAGCAAAAATTCCCACACTAACAAATACATCTCATATCAAATATGCATTAGCAAAAAACACGGAGATGCTCC
Source organism: Cephonodes hylas (assembly GCA_030295005.1). Taxonomy (NCBI): domain Eukaryota; kingdom Metazoa; phylum Arthropoda; class Insecta; order Lepidoptera; family Sphingidae; genus Cephonodes; species Cephonodes hylas. The sequence continues at coordinate 14,086,804 of AP025364.1, forward strand.
TTGATTGACGTTCCCCATCGAAATAATTTAAGAAGCAAACAATGAAACAGATTTTAACAATATGGCCGACCTTCCTTTCATGTTCTGACGTCTTTTGACGCGCACAATGTAGGATCAACGTGTTGCCAAAAGTAGCTACAGTCTTTTGTTTAATTAGCCTTTGTTGGAGATACTCGCGATGTATTCAACGATGATGAAATAAAAGAAAAATGAAGAGAGATGAAAACGGTTGCTCTTGTATTTGATCTAAGTCGACAAAGGAAAACTTATGTAAATGTTGATGTAACAATTTTTTTTCATATTATTTACTGATTTGCCAAATTAAGATAGGATATCATCATCATTAGCCCTTATAAATTCTACTGCTGGGCAAGGGGCTCTTATACCACTGAGATGTTTTGAGGGCAAAGTCCATCTTCTTCTTCTTCTTCATCAACACGGGTCTCCTCTACCATTGAGAGGGTTTAGGCCATAGTCCACCACGCTGGCCAAGTGCGGTTTGGCGGACTACACACCTAAGAAATTTCTAAGAACTCTTAGGTGTGCAGGTTTTATTACGATGTTTTCCTTCACCGTTAAAGCAAGTGATAATTCAATGTGAATACACACATAACTTCGAAAAGTCAGAGGTGTGTGCCTGGGGTTCGAACCTGCGACCGTCGAAATTCTCGACCGTGCGTCCACACCTCAAGTCCATCACTGCACTTCAAAGTCCATCACACTAGCCTAATGCAGTTGGGCAAACAGTTTTTCTGTTTTCCTGTATCAAAGGCCACATCATTTTTATAATAATGATTCTAGTCTACCTAAAATTTCATTTGAAGAAATCACTAAAACTATATTACTTTAACTGGATATAACTAATTTATACATTTTGGTTGCTTTTTTCGAAATAAATATGTAAAATAATAAAATATATTTGATTTATATACGACATAGAATAAGTTACTTCATATTTATTACAGAGCCCATGTTAATTTCTATGTAACCACACACTTAACAATATTCAAACGGTCAGAATCCTGGGAAAGGAGAAGGCAATAAATATTGTTCGTTATCATACAGTTATTAAATCAAAGAAGTTCGCTTCATAAATCTACTGCAATAGGAGTGACCACTCTCATTTGCATCCACGAGTTAGGGAGAAAGGTACACACAGTATGGCAACTTTTTTATTTATAAAAGCAGTTACTGTTTAATACATGTTGTGTATAGCGGGAAAAATCATGATATTTAATCTGTTCTATTAATTTATGTTATAGTTTTTTTTAAATTAACATTGTACCTACATTATTGTAGAAACAAAAGAAATGAAATAGCTTTTCGTCAACGCCTTCCATTTTGGACTTAACTTATCCTTATCTTAATAAATCTGAAGGAATAAGTCTTGTTTAGATCTAAGAGAATTATATTTTCCTATAATACTCTATTGGCCACTAAAAAAGAGCTGTATTAGGTATTTATTACTGACCAAAACCTACATAAATCGTAGATGGAATAGATCATAAGTAGTCCGGTAAAATCCTGCACTTACATACTGTACACTCTTACCCCAAAGCAAATCCTTATATGAGATGCAATCTTCATGTCCCATCCCTTCACGAGCTAATAATGTGCGCCACAAAAAAGGTTTTGCATATAAATCTCCTAATTACTCCAATTCATAGAGAACTAATCTCGTCTATGGCATTATTTAAGCATAGAGCGCTTCTACGGGACAATTGGGTATGATTTAAAGCGACCGGAATTCACTCCTGTGCCGTCATAGGGTCCAGTAAGGAAGAGAAAGTACTTACGGGAGAAAAGAGTTTTATATTATTTTTATAAATCAGTTTTCGTTGAATGTGATTTAAAAATATGACGTTGGATTTTTTCAACGAGAGGTCGGTTCTGATTGCTTATAATCTATGCCTATGAGAGATTTAATTGATGAATAAGACAAGTGGTAATATGTGTATGAAATGTTTGCTTCAAATCTGGGTCAAATCTAAAAGATCTCGTGACTATCAAATAAATCCTAATATTTTATTTTGAAAAAAAAAAACTATGATAAATTTGTAGTTATTTATGTAATTTATATTTCGTAATTAGTTGTAATAAAGAAATTAAGGATTATATTTGACGTTAATTTATATCATATACCAACATAAATGAAAATACACTAAAATAAAAACACACCAAAAGTACAAAAACATAAATGCATTTTGTGCTCGTATACCCGCGTATGACACGAGAAGTACAGTCGAGAAGAAAACACTCGTAACACGCAATAAAATAGATTAAGCCAATTGTAGCCCTTTCTATAACCCGCGGCTGGCCGGCATTCACAAAATTATATTAAATATGAATTAACATATTAATGCGAGGTGACACCGACATTTTGTTACCATTTGTATATTGTATAAAGATTTATTTATATAAACAGGGCTACGTGAGACATTGCTCGTGTATTCCTTGTTCATTGTACTTTAGTTTATTTCAAGGGGTTGTCTAACGAAGTATTGTTGGTACGTGAGTTTTACTTTTGTCGGTTTCTTGTGTAAAATAGAACAGTTATTTGTGTTTTCCTGTGAGATTTTTTTAGAATGCGCTGTATGGGACACGATGTAAGAATAAGGAATAATAATTTCAGACTCTCTATAATTGAGGACATCCTACAATTAGATAATAACCATTCATCGCGATATCTTCTTTCCTATTAAAAAAAACGTAACTAAAATATGACTTTTGAAGGATTTGCTTGAGGTTAACCGGTACTCTTACTTAGTATTTCTTAATAGAAAAACCCAATAACATAATTAAAATTTAAATAAACATGAACATAAATACTTCTAAACATATTCTGTGAAACAAAACTGTTAACCAACCTCAGAAGCCATACCGTGTCCCTCACATGTCTTGTCCCAAAACCGCTCAATGCCAAACAGCTTAAACGGAATAACAAACAGAATGGATTCACAAAACCAAGTGCATATTACACACAAAAATCGCACGAGGGCCATCGAAATCAGTTCCAATTCACTTTCCACCCCCTCGAATCGGATTAGGGGCGGGGGTGAGTCACCCCGAAGTATTGAGACATATTTTGTGTGTTGTCATTACTGTCTCATTCTACTGTGACCGCATTAATAAAGATGCATTTAGACATTGATAATTATTATCATAAATGTATCTGATTTTTCTGACATTGATAATGCTTGCTAAAAATTGAGGAAGATCTTGTCACTGATCAACAGCGTAGTAGCGAAATTGACTAGATACCAACTTGCGAAACTAGAGGCCGCAGGTTCGATCCCCGCACTGAGACTAGCGTTGGTAGGATCCACAAACATTTGTTTCTGTTCTGGGTTTATGAGAGACCAAAAAGTCTTTCTGTCAGACTCGACACAAGACTCCTCTACCTTATTGTAGGACTATGTATGTGACTGTTAAGTGTATTTATTTAAGCTGTTCTCGAATTTATCGGTATAATTTGATTCATCGTATTACCATATTGCGAGGGTGGCAACACCAAGCAAAGGGGGCATAGATAACGCATCGTCTATTATTTATGGTAACTTAAACTAAAGCAACACAAACAATATGCTTCAAGGGGCGTCGGGGTGGATTATTTAAGGGTCGCAAATAAGATATCTCTAATGCATGAGGGTGAGTTAAGGGTTGTAACCGATTATTGCAATGTGTTTGATTTAATTTACAATTATGGATGCAGTCTTGGATTGCGATAGAAATTATTTTTCTAAAGAAAAGGAGTTTTTAGGTTGTTAGAAATGTTGATTCCAGTGGCAGTACTTCTGGAATTGCGTAATGTCTAGTTTATAATAGTTTATTATGGCATGACTATATTGTCATTTATAAGTTGAATTGTTTTTGTTAATTACATATTTATAACTTAAAGATTATTTTTCTGAATTCAACAACAACAACAACAACATACCTCACGCCTATATTCCCCGAAGGGGTAGGCAGAGATGCATTTCTGCACCCACATTTCGCCAGGTATGTATGAGCCCCACGTAATAGGGGGCGAGCCTATTGCCGTTTTTCGGGCACATTTCCAGACTCCGTGCTACAACTGAGAATTTCCTAATGGAAAAACCCAATAACAATTTGCCCGACCCGGGAATCGAACCCAGGACCTCTAGATCGCATTTTCTGAATTCGATAAGAGAAATTGAGCTTTAGGGCTTCTATAAAAGTACCGCAACCGGTTGAGTCATCAAAATAAACGTGAAGAGAGAACCTAAATGTCCTGGCTTCAATTTCCGGGTCAACCAATCTGTTTACTAATTTTATCAGGAAATTCAGCAACAGTTATTAAATACACTTAAAAGTGCGAATAGTTTTTCTTCTAATTTTCTCAAAACGTGAAATACACTCTACCTACCCTTATGGAATACAAGCATACACATAGACACTACAATAAACTCTGATAAAGTTTAATCACCTTTTTAAAGCGCAGACAGTTCCGCGGCCCCTCCCATAATCCCTCAAGTGCTCTGATGTTTTATTGTCGAATTAATTGTCCGTCGGCGTGCGAATCGTCGAGGGCTCTCCACTGGCGGGTAGCGGGTTCGATGTTTGTTCACATTGTTATAGTCCAAGAGCTAGTGAACCCTGGGAGTAACGGTCTTCCTGTAAGGTTAAAAATTTACATACATACAATTTATGTCATTCTAAAAGCAAAAGCCATGACCTGGCAGGCGTCAGCCCTGCACGTCATCAACCCCTGTATTTTTTTCACTGTTAGATAAATTAACTTTTAAAACTTGGTTCTGTAAATTTGAAAATTTTATAGGATAAAGTTTATTTATTGTTCACCTTAAAAAAAAAATTGACAGGCGATTTCAAGAAGCAGAAGTACATGACAGATGAATTAGAAAGCGCACAGTTGATGAGGTAAAATAAACTTTATCCTGTATAATTAAAATGTTTATATGTTTTTAAGTGAACGTTTTAGAATAAATATGTACAATGCCAGGCGATTTTGAACAGCATAAGACATTGACAGGCGAGGGGATAGCTGCTAAGGGCGTGCGAGTGAGATGTGTTATATAAACGCATACAGTAACTGCAATGTAATTTTATTCGGTTTTATGAAATGTACATTATGTTTAAAATTCATTTTGTTCAGCATCATCCGAAATTTCGCTATCACTGTTTTCATCATCATCTGATTCTTCAACAATGTTTTCCTCATCTGAAAATAGTAAAAAAAAAAATTTTAATGAATCAATAAGGTTGTTAAGAATTAAATATCAAGCTCAATTACATAGGACTGCATATTAAATGTTACGGAATAAAGTAGTTGTATGTTACCTGAAATGCATCCCTCAGTTTCAGTCGATTGTGCTGTGTCAGTATCAGCAGGTCCTTGTAAAAGTATGTCGTATATAGAAGATGTAACTTGTATTCCCCTCGAACCAATTAAAATCGTAACGACTATCAATTAAGTTCCAACCGTTATTTTCAGGTGTAAGAATTGTTGGTTCTTTTAAATGACAATTTCTCCATATATTTGTAATGTAGGCAGCTCTCAATAATTGTTGATGTAGTTCACGTTGGCAGGGTGGTAAATTCGATGAATCATAGCTTATTACTTTTTTCATAAACACTGTAGGATTATTTGTGTTGTACGTAGCTAGAAACTTTTCATAACGTGCATTATTTAATTTTGAACAGTCAACATAAATGATGATTTATCATGCCAACATCATGAAGAGGCTGATACGAAAATAGTATACCATACATGCCAAATGGATGAAGATGTATCCGACGTATTAATAAAAACATGTGATACAGACATTTTAATATTACTGCTCGGAAACATGGACCATCTCCACAATAATAATTTAAAAATCTATATGGAATATGGCACTAATAATTGTAAAAAATGGATAAATATTTCTGAACTATATATACAAAATTGGGACCTTCTATATGCCAAAGCTTACCGGGATTTCATGTATTAACCGGTTGCGATTTCAATCCGTCCTTTTCAAGAAGAGGTAAAAAAAAACCATTCCAAATATTGCAGAAATCGAGTGTATATCAGAAGGCATTCAAAGAATTAGGAAACGCAGAAGTAGTACAGAAGAAAGAAAAAATTTTCGCGATACTAGAGAAATTTGTATGCCAAATGTATGGCTTGAAATGTTCAAAATTAAATAATGCACGTTATGAAAGGTTTCTTGCTACGTACAACACAAATAATCCTAGAGTGTTTATGAAAAAAGTAATAAGCTATGATTCATCGAATTTACCACCCTGCCAACGTGAACTACATCAACAATTATTGAGAGCTGCCTACATCTATACTAATATTATAAAGCTGAAGAGTTTGTTTGTTTGTTTGTTTGTTTGTTTGAACGCTAGGATCTCAGGAACTACTGGTCCGATTTGAAAAATTCTTTCACTGTTAGTTAGCACATTTATCGAGGAAGGCTATAGGCTATATAACATCACGCTACGACAAATAGAAGCGGAGCAGCAATTAAGAATGTTTCAAAATCGGGGACATTTTTTCCTTTTTGTGAGCTTCCGCTGCGTGCGCTGCGAAAACGATTAAAGTTTCGCTAAAATAATGTATGAGAGAAATGTTCCTCTTTAAAAGTTCTAAAAAAAAGTCCGCGACAGCATATGTCTATTTTTTAAGGTTGGCTCACTATAACGTTTTTTATCCTAACCAAATTTATTTTAAAATAAAGTTTTATTTGTGAAGGTGTTTTTATAAATATGATATTAATCCTTATCCAAATAAATACGTTATTCATTACAAGTATTTAATTATAAATAAAATTGCCCTTTACACCATTTGATTTCACTGAGTATCTTAGAAGATATTGCAGTTTTAAAATATTGATCAAGCGCGCAGTAATGATGCACAAGGCGCCGATCGACGCGTTACGGTTTCAGGTTTGAACAATTTGACCGAATTGTATGAATTTTGATATGGACATAAATAGGACTCTGAGAAGTAAAATAGACTACAACTTATTTTCCTTCTGAACCCAACCCTGTAGTCCACGCAGACGGAGTTGCGGGCAAAAGCTAGTTACAAATATATGGAGAAATTGTCATTTAAAAGAACCAACAATTCTTACACCTGAAAATAACGGTTGGAACTTAATTGATAGTCGTTACGATTTTAATTGGTTCGAGGGGAATACAAGTTACATCTTCTATATACGACATACTTTTACAAGGACCTGCTGATACTGACACAGCACAATCGACTGAAACTGAGGGATGCATTTCAGGTAACATACAACTACTTTATTCCGTAACATTTAATATGCAGTCCTATGTAATTGAGCTTGATATTTAATTCTTAACAACCTTATTGATTCATTAAAATTTTTTTTTTTACTATTTTCAGATGAGGAAAACATTGTTGAAGAATCAGATGATGATGAAAACAGTGATAGCGAAATTTCGGATGATGCTGAACAAAATGAATTTTAAAAATAATGTACATTTCATAAAACCGAATAAAATTACATTGCAGTTACTGTATGCCTTTATATAACACATCTCACTCGCACGCCCTTAGCAGCTATCCCCTCGCCTGTCAAGGTCTTATGCTGTTCAAAATCGCCTGGCATTGTACATATTTATTCTAAAACGTTCACTTAAAAACATATAAACATTTTAATTATACAGGATAAAGTTTATTTTACCTCATCAACTGTGCGCTTTCTAATTCATCTGTCATGTACTTCTGCTTCTTGAAATCGCCTGTCAATTTTTTTTTAAGGTGAACAATAAATAAACTTTATCCTATAAAATTTTCAAATTTACAGAACCAAGTTTTAAAAGTTAATTTATCTAACAGTGAAAAAAATACAGGGGTTGATGACGTGCAGGGCTGACGCCTGCCAGGTCATGACTTTTGCTTTTAGAATGACATAAATTGTATGTATGTAAATTTTTAACCTTACAGGAAGACCGTTACTCCCAGGGTTCACTAGCTCTCCGACTATTAGGAGATAATAGCTGGGTAGCGTTGGTTTAAAACAGAACATTGTGCTATTCTGTTTTCATCTGCATGTGTAGATTTTACTGCTGGGCTCTGAACTGATCTCCTTCGTCCATCTACCTTTTCAGGTATTTGAGAGTATTCGCAGTTATCAAAACTTCTGTTTATTAAGCTACGGGAAGTTCAAGATAACAATATTACCATCCTGATCGAACCAGGCTGTTTGTCCTAAGGACTCAGTTCTGCTACTGAGAATTTCCTTAAACTTTGTCCGACCTGGGATTAAAACCTGGTTCCTCTAGATGGAAACGTACATACTTGTGCCACGAGGCTGCTTCTACAGTCCCCTTATCATAATTACCAGCCTCTCCCATCCACTTCTAGACATAGGCCTCTCCTAATACCATAGAAATCGATCAAGCAAATCTTCGTCAAACTTCGAAAAATCCGAACACAGCAAAATAATCGCAGAAACCTCGGCTTTCACGCGGCCACAGAGCATTAGCATTCAGCAGGTGAAACTGTCGACGCAGATAGTATTAGCATGACAAGTGTCTGTGCTGTGGCGTGTTACACGGTTAAACACGCTTTGTCATTACAATCGGCTGGCCAGCCTTTGGAATCTGCCTTTTGTTCCATCGCCTACTAGACGTTACCAACCCGACACGGCGATGTACAAATTAACTCAGGCGGGGTACACACGACGCGAGGAAATGGTTAAAGATGTAGAAGAGGACTAAGTTAGAGTTCTAGTATCAATAGAAATACAGTTGACAGGTAGAAAGTTTTGATACTTTATTGCACACATCTTCTTAAAAAAGCGCCTGTAAATTATATTTGTATATACTTTTTCAATAGCTATAATTTTCTCGTTGGTAGAATGTTATCTAAGTAGTGATGGGCTCGAAATTAAGGCGCGTGGTCGAGAATTTCTGCAGTCGCGGGTTCAAACCCCATGCTCGCGCTAACTTCTCGAAGTATGGGTGTATTCACGATGAATTATCACGTACTTTAATTATGAAGGAAAACATGAGGAAACCTGATCACCTGAAAGTTCTTAGGAATTTCTTAAGTATGTAGTCCGCCAAACCGCACTAGGCCAGCGTGGTGGACTCAAACCTAAACCTTCTTTGTTTTAGAGGAGGTACGTGACATATAGGAGCTGTTGACGATCTAAAGTAAAACCGTCTCTTTTGACTCTTCATCTTCATCAACCCATATACGCCCACTGCTGAGCACGGGTCTCCTCTACCATTGAGAAGGTTTAGGCCATAGTCCACCACGCTGGCCTAGTGCGGGTTGGCGGACTACACACCTAAGAAATTCCTAAGAACTTTTAGGTGTGCAGGTTTCATCACGATGTTTTCCTTCACCGTTAAAGCAAGTGATAATTCAATTTGAATACACACATAACTTCGAAAAGTCAGAGGTGTATGCCTGGGGTTCGAACCCGCGACCGCCGAGATTCTCGACCGCGCGCCTAAACCTCGAGGCCATCACTGCTTGCATCTTCTCTTTTGACTACCAATTTTTTTTTTAAACGCAAGATGTGTGTCATCCGCCTAACACTCGACGTCTTAATTATGTATGTAGTGTATGTATGGGTTTGTATTGTCTCACATACTCTGTTATCGCGGCTCAACGCGACGGTATTCAAAAATATAATTAAGTGTTCACATTTGTAGTTTTGTTACGCATTGTACGTTCGAATCGATATTGATTTTGTCCCAACAACGCTTTGTTAGTTTCCACATGACAAATATTTTGTTGTTCAATAGTTATTATTCTAGGTTATCTAAGATGTATATTATCTACATAGTTTTCCTCGGGGTCTTTAGATATGAAATGTCTAACATTTAGTTATATTTTATGCAAATCTTATCTAATCTTTTTCTTTTTCACAATTAAACTCATATCGATTTTAGTATCTTAATCATTAACCCAAATCTTAATAATCTGTAGAGAAGAGCATTCGATAGTCTTTCATCTTTTACTCCGATTAGTAAGTAGGTAACGTTAATATTTCTTAGCCCTTAAATGATCTCGTCCGAAAGCCTAAGACCCCTTCTATGTTCATCAGTCTCATTAGTAACCAAATTGACAGGGCTGCCTCCTCCCAGAGTAAACTTTATCTCAGTTCAGCCCTGGACCGGCCCCAGTCAACACAAGGCCCTACAAAGCCCTCGAAGACAATAAGAAGCTCCTGTTACGGTAGTCCATACTCTTAAATACCAAGTCTTATTGTAATTTTGAACTCGTCTTAATGAGCCACCAGACGTATTCATATTTGTCAAGCTTTGTGTGATCTGTCTACGAGAATGTACGTGGTCATTATACTTAATGTTTGGAGGGTAGGTAGAGATGTCCAAAATGTTTCAAGACCTTAGAGTAATTGGTTTGTTTTTCTTTGCTATTAAAAACTTTAGTCGTGGCTCAAGATTATTAAGATTTAGCTTTGTGGCGCAGTTGAATAGATACTAGCATGCGAAACAAGTGGTTATGGGTTCGATCCCCACGCTGAGACAAATGTTTGAGTGATCTACAAATATTTGTTTCGAGCCTGTGTTTTTTTTGAGACCCAAAGTCTCCCGCAGTTTTTGATATCCACGACATATGTATTATAGTGTTGGTCAGAACTATGTATGGGACTTTTTTGGTACTTCTTAAAGTTCACTTATTAATATCGCGTTGGTTTAAGTAAAACAACAACATAAGATTTTCCAAAAAGGCGTGATAATCCCTCACAAAAAAAATATCTTAAAACTTATTAATTAACTATAAACACAAAATATAACAAACAATTAAAGACAACCATTTAAAACACTTCGTCAAATAAACAGTGTTTTTAGCGTACACATACGGCTGTACAAAGGGGATTAGTTCACACACGAGTACAGATGACGCAATGAATGTAAAATTAAATCCTTGCTAGACACTAACGTGGACTGACAGGGCCTATTGTTACAGATATCGAGTGTACAGATTACAGCGCGATGGCTACGCAATCGTGTTTCTACACTTTTGTTTGTAGCTTCGTATGTGTGGAAGTTTCTAGAATCATCAACATACTTTCATTATAGGCATTATACCTAATGTATTTTTTCTGGACGTTTTCTCGTGTATTCAAGTTTATCTTTTTAGTAGTAAAATAAACAAAAAACTTAACAAGTCAAAATGTTTGTAATGAGTATAATTTCTTGTGCTCATAAATTTCTTTTATCTTACACCCTCCTTAATGATACATCCTTTAACACGAAATAAACTTGCTTCAATAAAATCTAGTTCAATACAAACACAGCCCCGACATTGGCAGCCCCGTGACGTAGTTGGCTAGACCAGCTTGCGAAACGAGCGACCGCGTCACTATGGGCAAAATAGGTAATTCTCAGATCAAAAATCTGTATTTTTGTTGTTTATAAAGATATCACTTTGAAATTTTGCATGATTATAGTCGAAGGTACAATCATTAAGGGATTTGCATGTAATTATGATACTAATGCTCTAACCCGGTTTTGCTTGGGTTCAAAGTTAAAAATGTGAAAAAACAACTAGATTTATTTTACACTTTCAAAATAATTATCTAAACTATATATAGAAATAAAAGGGACTACTTAAAAATTTTCTTTTTGGGTTTTTAAAACTTCAATTAACATTTATTAAAATATTTTTTTTCTTTTTTATAGCACTAACAGACTCATTTATTTATTTTTATTTTTTATTGTATACCACAGTAAAACAACTTTGGTATAAGTAATTCTAAATAACGTAGACTTACTAAACTTACTTACTTCCTTAACTTACCTATAACATGTAACGTAAAGAAATTAAATAACAAAATATTTCTCTTATAATTCATTTATAAGATAATAATTGGCTTTGATATACAGATTCGAATTTCGACTGATGCAATAATTATTGAATATAACTTAAACATATGTTACTATTTCTGCTGGATCTACAATCAGCTGATGAACCTTTAAAAGAACCAAAGTGTCTTCGTCAAGTTCTTGAATATTCTTTAAGTATTGCTTTTCCGGTGGATGTGGAAGGCGTCAAAGGCGGTACTTCGTCTACTGATGCCGGTAACATGACTGTATAATTTTGTTTCAGCCAAGTACTGTTGTACTTTAGAAATACATCCTTTGACCGTGATATCTCTCAGCCCAAACGTTTGTTAAACTGAGGTAAAAGAGGTTGTCAAAAATCTTCCATTTTAAAATATATGTGGTCCTAGGAAACTTTTTTTTCCTGTAAAGATATTTCTAAGCTGGACACATTTTTGTAGTTGTCTATATAATATTATATATTATTTCTACCTTTAAACAAGTAAATCTAGCCATTTTCACTGTTATCATGTACAAATAATTGTGACGGAATAATCACCCTCGACTGTGGTATATATAGGAAAGCTAACAGTGGAGAGTGCAATTAAACAATATATTTCCCACATGTAAGGAGTGCAAACTCTTATTAGTACCATTTCCTAACAATTACATAGTCAATAAGACCAAAAAACAACACTATTTTATCTTAACCGCAAAGATAACGTTTTCATGAACGTGGGACTCGGTCAATATTTATCATCATAACTTCCACATAAGCACGTATACGCAGTAAATTTTTTTATATGTCATTTTTAAAGACCTAAGCTATTGATAAATATAAAATTTAAAACTTAGGGAAGCTTAGGTAATAAAGAAATTCTTTATTGAAAATTGTAAACTGGGATTTATTATATATATTTATAAATTTAATCATTATATACAATATATTCTACTTAAAGTAAATATTATTTTATCAAAATTATGAGAAAAACACATTCTTCCCAAAAATATATAATTTATTGGGTGTTTTTTAACAGTTTCATTATGAAATCTGCTACTGAATGTACGAAAGTTACTTTGACAAATTTACTAAAACGTAAATATGAGTTTTTCAAAGCTGTTTATCGAGTAAAATCATGGTTTCAAAAGGTAATTATTCTTATTATTTCGATAATTAACATCTTGACTATAAAATAAAATCATCAAAATAGGTAATCGGTAACATTAAAAAAAAACATTTTTGATATGGCCTTGTTCTAACGCGTTCCATAGTGCGCGGGTTCGATCCTTGCACCGAGACAAATCTTTGTATGATCCATAAATATTTGTTTCTGGTGTTTGTGAGACCGAAAAGTCTCTCGCGGTTTCTGATACCCAGGACAATCGTATCTTAATGTTAGTTCAGGACTATATTTGACTGTTGGGAGTAGTTATTATTTATTATTATTAACGTCTTAGAAAATCTTTAGAATTCCTTAAGTCAACAATAAAGCCTTCAATACAATGAAGGCACCCGGAATGGTTTTCGCGTGTCCTCAGCCAGTATATCGTGGGATCGGCCGCGGGCGCGCTCGGGAATCGGCCTGCGTCACGGAATGGCTCAGTAAATCGACGAGCTTCGCGGATAATCCGAGGACTGTGGTGTACCCCGCTGGGTTTACCTTGAATATCAGACTTTATGTGCAATTATTCCGATCAGTTTTGCTTCGAGGTTTAGGTGGTCGAGAGTCTTGAATGTCACGGGTTCAATTTATAGGCACATCTCATTTTTCGAAGCTATTTGATTATTCACAGGAAAAAAACATTGTGATGAAACCTGCATTTCTTCAGGTACACACCTCTGTCTTTTCCAAGTTATGCGTTCATTAACAAAGGATTATCATGTACTTTAACTATGAAGGATATTGTGATGAAACCTGCATACTGCATTAAGTTAGCGAGGTGTACTAAGCCCTAAACCCTCTTAGTCTATAAAGAAGGCCCGTGCAAAGGCTAAAAATTTACCTAACAAACTATAGGCCCTTATCCTGCTTTTGTTAATATTATCCCGAATTGATATTGAGTTGTCACCTTTTGGAATTAAGGTGTATTTGTTCGCCAACAATGAAGCCACTAAAATGCAATAGCGTGCCTTGTCGTTGTAAATTCAACCAAAAATGCTAACTTCGTTCTTTTATTGCGGAAAACTTGGATTTAAAAAGACCATATTCCAAGTTTTGGGCTACGGGAAATTGAAGTTTATGAGGATAGATTTAGAGTTGATTATTCAAGGTGAGGTTACGAGGGTGGCTTTGGACAAAATATTCAAATAAATGCACTAATTAATCATGTTAATGAGCTTACAGCGGTAACATAGCTGCATTATTGCTTTACAATGTCAGTCAAATTAGCATATTTAGGATATTTTATAATATCCTTGATATTTTTGGTATATATTTTGTAAACAGAATTTCGCGATCTCGGCTTAGATAAAGATGTTTTTGAAACCCTCTCAATGGTAGCAGTAGCAGTGGGATTTATATAGACCGATGTGGATGAAAACGTTATAGTGTAACAAATTATCTAATAATTTCCAGTATCGACCTCATTCACTCTATGAACGGTGTCGGATATAAAGTAACAGGTGCTTTTTGCCAATTTTGAAGTACCGAAAATTTTAAGTCAAACCCAAGTAAAGTTAGTCAGAGCAATTCAGCATGATCCACAAATATTTGTCCTGGCAGCGGGCGTCTGTGATACCGAGAACTCTCTCATGAATTCTGATATCTAATTAATTATGAGGTCACATATAGATTGAGCCTATTAATTACTATTTAAATTCCAAATTACTTCTAAAAGTAAAATTTACTTAAAAAAGAACTTGCATCTTCCTTATGAGTAAGAAGGTTTTAACCCTCGCCAGCTTAGTGTGGCTGGTAAGTATTTCATTTCAAAATCCTTAAAAATTCCCCATAAGAATACCAAGGCAACAAATATTCACGGCGCTAAATCACGGCACGTCCATCCGAATGCATCTTTGTTTTACGAAATGCCTCCATATCTCATAACACTGCGGTCTGAGAGGCGCACTCCTCATACTTACAAACTTAACTCCATAGTTGGAACACGCAAAAACGACACCAAAACCCGTGTACTAAGATCGAAGAGGAGTGATAACACTGCAAATTTAAGTTGGTAGGAGTATATCGAAGTCGGACAAATGAAGCCATACGTCACCGGAGTCAATCTCGCATCGGTCGGTTAAGCAGAACGAGCTCGCAGCGACGCGACGTTTACGACACAATATTTCAGTTTGCTTACGAGGGCTCGTGTTGTTTTCCACTTGTTTCAACCATTTCTATAGCGTGCGAGTATTTTGTGAGCAATTTGTCATGATCTCCCGGTTTTGTGTTTTGAATGGCGAGTTGCTTGTAGAATTGAAGGTAGTTGGTTCGATGTCGCGAGGTGATCATTTTTAAGTTCTGTTTATTACTCTCAATGGTATAGTGGACCGTGTCGTCTATATGACCTGATGATGATATTATGATGATGATGATGATGCAAGCTGCGTTGTTTATAGTCCTGTACCCTTAATACATTTTATTGAAGTTTCAAGCCGTATTAAAATTTTTACACACCCTTTTGGCACATAACAAACCGGGCCTAATGCAGTCTAGAGGGCAATTTTCAGGCTTTTAAAAAAAACCGTTTACACTAACTGAACACAGAAAACATACAAAGCCTTAAAATTAAGTAATCAAACGAATACTCACTCACAGTTTACCCAATCTGTCATAATAAGGCTATTTTGCAAAGCCAAGCTCGATAATCAAGTAAAATAAAAACTTTTGTTTGTGGAGACGATAAATAATAGCCGGCTGGAGTATTGTTCCAGCATGAGATATTTTCGAAACATTTAAAAACCCACCGTTGTGTAACACTACGGGTTTTCGTAATAAATGTAACGCTTTGCTCAACATCGATTATTGTTCTTATGAAATTATTACGAAACTTTTCGTATTTTCCTTTGATTGTTATGTAATTATTGTTTCCAAAAAATTATGGGTTGTATACAGCACAAAATGGAGGCAAAATCTAGGCTAGGTTCAAATCCTAAGTACTTTGACTTTTTGAATTTAATTTTTAAACATTACAGACTTAAGGGGCTAAGGCTTCTTCCAGCCTAAAAAAATGGGTATCGCAGAGAGATGCTCTTATAAACTTTAAGAAATGATAATGATATAATTCTGTGTGCGCCCTTCGATTGTCAGGTCAATGTAAGTGAATTTTTCTATCACAGAATTTTCATATACAGCACGGTTACTGCAAAAATACCGCAACTTTTCTCATTTACGCGGAACTTTAAACACATTTAGCGAAACGTTGATTAGTAACTACTACCTACGCCTTAAGATACAGGCGTCAGTATCCATAATAAATTTATTCACATCCCATAAATAAAATAGGCAATCATTTGTCCGTACGTAAATACAGTTAAACAATAAAAAGACAATAAATAATGTAAGATTAGGGCCCGATGACTCTGAAGTTCCGCGAAGGACGTTCTAAATCAGCGCTAATCTGCCGCGATAGTACGTTTTGTGCCCGACCGTGGGCATAAAACAAAAATTGTGGACGGGCGGGTCAAACTGAAGTAAACTTTGGTTACACAAAATTCGTGTAAAGTGTGAAAACATACGTAGAAGATACATATTGATTAATTTCCTTGCAGATTTATTACGTCCCTTAGATTCGCTGAGCTTCATTGCTCGGCGCCAGTACTGTGCGTGCCGCTGTTGATCCTTGAGCGCATGAGTTACCATACGATCTAGTGGACCTGATTTCCAGCAGAACGGAATCTGGAAATATGGCCGAAAAACGGCAATAGGCTAGTAGGACTTATACTGGCGAAATGTCCAGATAGCGTTGCAAATGAGCACTACATTGACGAAAGAAACGCATTAGGGACCACCTTACAGACTTATTAATTTAGCAGGACTATGATGCACATTCTCCAACATTTCCACCGTATCTTTTACCAGAGGTCATCCATAACCAAAGCTTAACTTCCATCAAACCAATGACACAACCCGTCGCTCGTATACTGAGAACCAGTCAATGCCAATATAAATCCAGTGGTATTGTGGCCCAACGGCCCTTATAAACACAGCTGAATGCGGCCCAGCATTGTCCCGTAAATAGCCTCAAACAGGGCTCAAATTATCGACGCGTGTAAGCGAGTGCATTCATTGAGCCTCATTATGCCAATCGATTGATGAAACACAAAGCCCACAATGTGCTTTACGTGGCAACATTCGTCGCTATTTGTGCGTTTCTCTCGTGATTATGGAGGACGAGAGACGGAGATTTCTATACAGACATATACTAACAATGTGAAAACACACATAACTTCGAAAAGTCAGAGGTGTGTGCCTGGGGTTCGAACCCGCGACCGCCGAGATTCTTGACCGCGCGCCCAAACCTCGAGGCCATCACTGCTTGAACACATTGAATTATCACTTGCTTTAACGGTGAAGGAAAACATCGTGATGAAACCTGCACACCTAAGAGTTCTTAGGAATTTCTTAGGTGTGAAGTCCGCCAACCCGCACTAGGCCAGCGTGGTGGACTATGGCCTAAACCCTCTCAATGGTAGAGGAGACCCGTGCTCAACAGTGGGCGTATATGGGTTGATAAAGAAGAAGAAGATATACTAACAAGCTGCTATATTATGCACCACAGAACAGCTGAATAAGATTAGAAGGGAAATAGACAGTGTTTTGTATAGGGACGAGTGTCGCCGCTTGTCCGTCACATATTCATTCTATTACGATCACAGCAACAATGATAAAAAATGCAAACATTAATTTATGGGCTACTGGTTGTCACGCGTTTACTAGTCTTAATATTACACTCAACCTGAATTACTATGAATCAACCGTGTCAAACATATGATAGTCTAATCGTAGGTTCGGCGCGCTCGGCATGCTAACATTTCTCTTCTAATATATTTGATAGTCCCGTGGCGCAGTTGGCTAGACACCAGCTTGCGAAACGAGCGGCCGCGGGTTCGATCCCCGCACCGAGACAAATGTTTGTGTGATCCACAAATATTTGTTTCGGGTCTGGGTGTTTGTGAGACCGAAAAGTCTCTCGTAGTTTCTGATACCCACGACACAAGACTCGTTTCTTAGTGTGGGGTCAGGACTATGTATATGACTGTTGGGTGTATTTATTTATTTATTTATATTATTGTCTTTCAATATGATATAATTGTGTATGTCAATTGCTATTATGTTATTTTTATTCACATCACAGTTATTAATACTGTTGAATGTTGATATAAATGTGTGGACGATTGTTACTACTAAACGCTATTAATTGATTGAAATCTTCAAATTTCTATGGAGGTAGATGACACAGTTAATCCCCATACATATATTTTTATCCCGGAACCTAAACCAGGTGAAACCATGTCAACGATACTTTCAAAATAACACCTTCATTCCTCCGAATGTCTAACGCAGCTCAGACCGCAAGCCCGTGCTTGTGAAACCAGCGCTGTAGATAAGAATTTATTATTTATCTCCTATTGTTCGGCACATAAACACGCGTGTTTTACGAGTCACGGTTCAAACAGTTCAGTTTCTTAACAACTCTTTAGTGGGCAATAAATGTTCTAGCGTTTTCAAAAGGAATTAACTTTTTCAAGCCGGCTACGTGACGAGAATATTGTGGGAATTTCGCTTCGCCTTTATATGGCGGACGGAATGTGTCAATGATTGTCTTCCGCCTTTGTTCTTGTTAGATATAAGTGCGGTATGTTGGCAACACTGCATAGTCAACGTCATTCAAAACTATTTAATCTTTTGTATACAAACTTTTTGTTGTGCAACCATTACTATATGGCCCTATCCCACCACACACCCGCCACTGCAACTCCTGTACTACAGGATCTACAGCGGCACGCACAGTATTGGCGCCGAGCAATGAAGCTCAGCGAATCTAAGGGGACCTAAATTGTCACAATCCCGCAACGAAGTTAATCAGAAAAGTAATGTAAAGGAGGAGTTGGAAAACAAAGAGTTGTCCACTATAACCATTACTATATACCACGAAACTTCTGTTCATTTTGCTTCTAGGCTAAATTTAAAATACCATCATAATTATACTCGAGAGGGACAACATATGTACATAATCGTACGATTCAAAATATAAAAAAAAACTAATATTTAACCAATTATATTCATATTTATTCAAGTCACACAGAAAGTTTGCTTTACCCTGTGGTCTGGTCTAAAAAATTCCAATTCTATAAAAGAATTACTATGAATGCCTAAAAGTTTCTCTTATGGCACCGAGCAAACATACAAATATCTGTTATGTATCCACATCCATTTGGTATGCGAGTGTGTAAATTCTCATTATGTTAGAATACATTTGGTTTCCATACTGTGCACCTGAACATATTACCCTCAATTTAAATTACTTCAGTCAACATTCATTACAAATATTTTAACAAACGTACTGAAAATGAGTCGGGACGTGTCAAAAACCCATTTACCGATGAGTAGAATCGTGATTTCCGTTTTGGGATATATTTCTAAGGCAGGCAGCCGTAGAGACCTACAATGCCATTGTAATGAGTTCTTACGAATCAACACTCCATCTTAGGGCCGCGATGTACTTCAAGAGCGAAGCTGTTGATGGCTAGTAGCTTCGGTAAGGTGAATGACCCGATTTGGTACTACCAGTAGTGTGCGCAAAACTGAGGCAATGTAACAGTTTTGGTTTTTCTTTCAATTCGGTGGATGGAATTAAATGAAAAATGATGATAAAGTGTGTACGTAAAACAACTTATTTAATTTGTTGAAAACTCAGAAAAATACACACAACTAATAATTGTTCGTAACGCAAATAGTATGTATAATATATCCGGAATCAACACGAAAACACACGACTATGAATTACTGTGTGCGCCACATGACCAAGAAATAAACTATCCTTAAAAGCGGTTCGCAACTACTCACATTTTTTCAACGAATTTTCAATTGTAAGATTCACACACTTTCAATCGTAAGGCTCACACACTTTTTAAGTCGCTTGCAGCATATCCTCGCAAAGCTTCCACTGGAGTCCCGTTGTACTCATGCTACGTAAACTAAATGACAATCGACTAATGTCAAACTGTGTGAGGAAATCCCGAACGCCGCCTCCGCCCCACGAAACACGATAACTATTTAGTAACTACACAAAATCCCCGTCCAAACATATCGCTTCCTGTTAAAAATACTGAATAAATATAATCAAATATGGTTACAAATGAACAAAATACTCGGAAGAGGTGCTTTCTTTGGTACAATGTCCATTTTCAGGTGTATATTTATGTATTTTTGTGGCCTCTATACATGTATGCTGGCGGTATTGTTGGTGCTTCGCTTCTTTGAATTCTTTGCACAACAACTCCAATGCTGTTTTGTAAAGGACAATGATTTTGTGAGACCTACTACTGAGTTTCTGTGGCTGCAGTCCGGGAGCATTCTAGGTTTTTTTAATTCAACAAATAAATGATGGTTTCATATTAATTTATATATGCAGTATTCGATTTGAAATAAAATTAAACCAACGCAACATTTTAATTTTGAAACTAATATGTAGGTATCTATTGAAATGTTTAACAAATATAATTAATGACACTAAACATGTAATGAAGAAAACGAGTCATGGGAATAGTTTTTGTATAAATATATTAATGACAACCATGTGATTAACCGAAATTCTCCTTAAACTCCATTAATTTGAAGTGTAAATTTTCTAAGTGAAAGAAGGGAAACAATTTAATTGAATTTTTTTAAAGCCTAAACAGTTGTTTGCAATATCTCACGATGCTGTCAGTTGCTGTTAAAACTAGCCGCCAAAATGTAACCATATTTTATCACAAAACACAAATCTTTGATGGTCATTATCAACCCCACAATCGATATCACCAAAATTCCAAACTTTTCTTCAATCTTTCATAAATGTTCTATTTATTACCCACCTGCATAACTCCCATCCCGCTACAAGGGGCCCAACACTTTCGCTCTAAACAAACCACTAAAAACCATAGCACGTTAACGATGCCCAAACGATACTTCCAAGAAGATAATACGTCAAACAAAAGCTACCAATCTTACACAAAGCCAGTCCAATTTGGTGTTTGCTGTTCAGTTCACACGTTGTGTTAAAGTATTATACAGCAAACAAGGTATGGCTGGCTTGTTTCTCTCGAGATGATAATTAAACGTATAAAGAGTGAAATTAGATCGCTTGTATGGGCTTAGCGATTCTTGTTTGAGTGTTAGATGCCTCGTTTGTTTGACGGTTTCGTACGGCGCTATGGAATTTTGTGATTTTCGGGGTCGTCTGTACCTGAGTTTGGTCGGGTTGTGGTTTCGACCATTGGGTAATTATGTGTTATTTCGATTGTTGTGTTATGGTTTATATTTGTGTCACCATAACTACTTTTCAAGAAATAATGTGTTATTTTTTAGCATTCTAAGGACTGTTTCTGTGCTAAAATTGTATTTATATGGCAAGACACGTAGTAAAAATAAAAGCATGTACTAGGCCTCCTTCATTTCATTAATTTTTTACTGCTTAGGCTACGAATGGCTCGTTTATGGGACATATGAATCGGATTACTATTATTATATGACGTTGTGGGTCTTTAAATGATGAAACGTTTTAGCGATAAATGAGACTCGAAACAACAAATGAACAATATAATATTCATTTGAAATAAATCGACATTCACCAATCAAATATTTAATTCAAACGCGTAATACGAAAATGCCAAACCGATTTGGCAAATAAAAAATTCAATGACGCGATTGCGTGCAAATAAAACGCTAATTTTTTTTTGAATACATGACATCGAGGACGCGCACTAATAGAACGGGCACACGTACACAGGAAGCAATGTAGAGCGAACCACGGTTAAATGTGTTAATTTGTACAAACAATGATCATAGCCCCACTTAGTGGGTGTGTGACGGTTCCCAGAAGGTCACTGTGGCCAGTTTATGGAAATAAAGGACGACTTCTGTAGTACGCGCCCTCGGGAATGCTGTGGAGTAGACCTTTTTCCTACAAACATTTCCAGTCCTTCTTGAGTTAGTCGTGTAAATTAGTTGTGAGTAATCACTTCTTTGTATTTAATCTTTCTCGTAATTATAAATAAATGAATAATGTCAAGATACTAAAGAAAATATACAAAACAAGTGTGTGGTGACTCTAACCAATTTATTACAGACAACCATTAGATAAATAGAAGATATGGATATCTTTAAAATTAAATTAGCACCTAAATTGTGTTGCAACCAAAACTTCGTTCAGTATTTAGTATGTGGTATTAATTTTACCATATTCGCCTGAGACATTTTTATTACACAATATACGGGTAAATTGAACAAGTAGTACGCCTTTAAAAAATAGGATTTTTGTATATGTCTTAAGAAAGGTACAAACATTACTACACCTCGTAATTGAAGTGTATTGAAAAACAAAAAAAGATAAGGGCACATATGCATCTACCCTACTCTTTTATGTGGTTTCGCTATACAAACCATCAAAGAAATGTTCCTGAATTCCAAAAGCTACACAACAAACCTATCTCCACACCACTCCATATTCCCAAGGTTCCTGCCGTAGTCCATTACTTAAACAAACGGGGTAGTTCCATTTTACACAGGGATGTTTGTCTGTCGGTAGTGGGCCACAGGGCGCTGCTATTACAGGATATTCTGTTTGGGTATGTACTTATTACTCTTATTGTCCACTTCCTTAAACTAGGTGACGTCATTACACGGCGATTTGAGGAGTCTTGGCCGGAAAGAGGAGTCGTGGTGGTGTATGTGGGCTTTGGAGTCTAGAGGGTATGCATTCGATTTCCATGACGGGAAAAGTGTTGTTGCAATTATTCGAAGAATTTTATCTCGTTCATCACTTGTTAAAGCAATCTTACATAAATCACCTGTTCTCTTTCTGTCTTGTGCTATCTTCATACAGTCATACAGTTTGCCTGTGAACTTTGTAAGCTCGTCTTCCCATCTTGTACTGACGGTATTATCCTTAAAAAACAACAGCCCGAATAATCTACGCTGGCATTTAAAAGGCTTAGTGGCAACAATCTCAATATTCAACAGATTAATTAGATTGTCTCCTGGTCTCGCGATACAAGCATGTGCCATACGATCTAGAGGTCCTGGGTACGATTCTCGAGTTGGTCAGAGTATTATTGGGTTTTTCTATCAGGAAATCCTCAGTAGCAGTAGTCTGGAAATGTCCTCGAAAAATGGCAATACCCTCGCCACATATCTCGTGGGATTGCGAAAATTGCGCAAAATGAGTGTGGAGAAATACACACCCTGCCTACCCTTTCCAGAAACACAAGCGTGGTGAGGTTATGTATGTTTAACCTTAAAAAAACAGCCCGAATAATCTACGCTGGCATTGAAAAGGCTTAGTGCCAACAATCTCAATATCCAACAGATTACCAAACACCGTATGTATTGACATGCCGATGACAACTGTCCGTTTGTTTAATCCATTGTGGGAACAAAAATGGCGGCAAATAAAGCTCGCTACACACGACAAATGTAACTAACACGAACTAGATCAAATTTAGACGGACATACAAATAGCGGTTTAGTGTTAGCTTTATTTTATCCAGCCTTTTTTTTAGGCAAATAGTAGTAGGCCACTTTATGTCGAAGTCACTATTGACCATTGGCAATGGAAAATTTGACGATGAGTTTAGTACTGAAGAAATTTTTGACTCATACTTTTCAGATGTTTAGTATTAATTTATAGTCAAAAATGTTAATTAAAAAAATCAATGTAAATACTCATATACTGTAAAAGATATTAGCCTAGTCTCATTTCAATACGCAGCTCGGGCCACTTTTTATAGTGTATTGATATTTGTAACTCCAGCACAATTTATAACAAAATGAAACTAGTAATCCACTCTCACATATTACAATCTGGTGTTTTAAAATAATTCTTAAAGCACAACTATAAATAATTTGTGAACCCCACGAAATTAATGTAAAAAATATATTGTCTTGAGGCATTATTACATCACTACATAGTATAAAACAAAGTCGCTTTCTCTGTCCCTATGTCCCTTTGCATGCTTAAATCTTTGAAACTACGCAACGGATTTTGATGCTGTTTTTTTAATAGATAGAGTGATTGAAGAGGAAGGTTTATATGTATGATAACATCCATTAAATATCAGCATAGCACCCGTGCGAAGCCGGGGCGGGTCGCTAGTATGCTATATATTATAACTGTCAATTTAAAAATCAATCATTAATGCTGCGAACAGATAAATTTCAAAGCTATATTCAATCACTGTTTTTTCAAGTTCTGCTTTACCTACTATTTTCATCCAACAATTCACCAAAGGCCATCCTAGGCATTAAAATACGCGACTAATGTGGCCGGCATTATTGCATTCCACGATTAATGGCGGCAATTAAGAGACAATCGGAATCGCGAAGGTTCATTGTAATTGTTAAGCTTTGTCGTCCGTCCTCCATTGTGGTGGTATAATACAGATGTTTCTGTCACGACGGCGCTGATGCTAATACCTCTCCATGTGGCACAGGTCAGGGGAGCTCGTGACTTAGTGGGATGAATTTAAGCTTGGTTAAAGTATGTTTTTGTAGAAAAAAGTCTAGAATACCTTAGAACAAAATGTATGGATTGGGAAGACACAATGCTCTTGATAACAAAATGTAATGAAGTGAGGAAGAAGAAGAAGATTCCTACCTTCTCGATTGTGTGTGTACTATAACAAGTATTAACTACAATCACTAGATATATAGATAACTACAATATAGACAATGGTAAAAAATAACTATAATAGAATCAAATAACACTTTAGTCTGTGACAGAAATGTGTCAAAATACATTTAATTTATACATCAAATTAAAAGTTGAAATACTTTGACCATGTTCCCTAAAATTTTTACGAAATATTTTTACATCGTTCTACAACAGTGGACAAACCCCCCGTTTGCTTAATCCTCCAAAACTCACCAAGGTTACGGCACGGTTTAAAAAATAATAAAAAATTCTATAGAACACAATGTTTCCTTAGTCAGTCTGTCAATCAAATAATGCCCGTTGTCCGTCATAGCTGTCCCAAATCGCATCGCAGCCGATGACCCGCACTAACTACGCCGACCAAAATCCCCAGCCTGGTGGACAAAAGCAGCCCTACAAAGATACAAATGTTATCTTACACGTCACAACACAATACATTCTAAAATAAACTATCATATAATATCAATAATTGTGTGAGCACGGACATATGTATTTTAAATACGTTTTATTTGGAACCAGTTAATAAATCCCGTTGGAACCCTTCCTGCTATTGTTGGACGCTCCTTGTGTCTGATTAAGATTCCCATGCTTCGGGTCGACAATGCCGTATCGATTTGTTAGGGTGGCTGAAACACTCTTAGTTAATTCGTTGTGACGTGTTTTCACATGCCTCACACTTGCACGTCGAAAAATTTAATTCGTTTCTAAATACACGACGCTTTTGTGGGTTTGACAGGCGAACTGGACGGGGTAACGAGGTAAAGGTTTTTTAAGACAATTTTTATGACGCAAAATGTATTTATTTTAAGAGATCACGGTATAATTGTTACATTTAAGCGCTGCCCTATAAAAGCGCATGTGATTCAGCGTTCCCGACTTCGATTCTTGGGCGAGATAGTTGTACTGTTTTCTTTTTTTTACGTGAGAATTGTTCAAATGTAAATTGTTTATTAGGCCTTAAGACTGAGGCCCAAACCCTCTCAATGGTGGAACGGGCCCGTGACCAGCAGCTATTTATCATAACATATAACGGTCTTTAACCCGTCTCTGAATCTAGGGCTATAATTACGGCATATGCTGCTCTACTTGGGTTTTACCACAGTGGGACATTTAACCAAAAGAAATCAATAACTAAAAGAATGAATTAATCTTAAGGTCATCAACCACAAAACACGAGACCAATATCTCACCTGCACACACCGTAAAAGACACCAATCAGGCATTGAACCGGCAATAACTCAAGCAATTGTAACAGTTATGACAGGTCGGTTCAATCACATTTTACGACCAATATCGCATAAAAATATTTAAGTGTTTGTTTGCGAGTAATATTAACGACACAGCGCATTATCCCGTACACATTGAGATATGTCAAGGGATTATAGCCTTTATGCGCTGGTGTTAAGGGCGGGCAATAAAAACTAATTGATACCACAATCCAGACCCCCTTTTGTGAGGGTTGAATTAATTGTTATAAATATTAGTTTTGTACAAATTGCGTGTAGTTTAATGTGGGATTGTGATAATGACGCAATTTTTTGGCGCTCGTTATTAATATTATATGTGACACTTTACACAATAACTTTTTGGTAGCGGTATCGTTCGAAAACCCGCAAATGTTATAAAATTATGATCAGTTGAGGTATAGACTGAACAAGTTGGTAGTAAAATATTTCTTTTGACCATTACATCTTACGACTTATCATCATCAGCCTGTGGTCCTCGCGAGACTTATGTATATTTGAGAAGAGTACATAAACTTCACATAGCTCTGAAATAACTGACAGAATGCTGATTTAATGATTATAATTTATTAAGAATACTAAGCAACTCAAAGGATACACAAAAACAGGATTACTCATGTTGTTTTTCTATGAAAATTTCACGACGTAAACAGAATGACAAAGTCACGTTCTTGTACAATACATTAATGGAAGATTTAGTAAAAAAGTATAGGTATATTTTTTTAAAAATGTGACAATAATTAATAAAAAATTACAGATAAATTAACGCTACATAATAATGACAGACAAACAAAGAATAAAACATCAAATTCCCCAATAGCCAAACAATACCATAGACCCCATAACTCCTTCAGGCCGCTGGTATTAACCTCTACCCTCGAATATGACTGAGGCAGATTATCGTGGTAATAAAATTAAAAATATTGCCCATTGTGACGGCCACGATAAAACAACGCGATCGGACAGATCAAGTGGCTGCCATTACGCAGAGCCATACCAAAGCCTACAGGGATGAATTCAAAAAGACAAATGAAGCTAATAAAAAATGTATTTGACACTTATAACTGACAATACTTATAGACTGTGCCGTGTGTGTGACTGTGTGTGATCAGGGGATGCTTTTTCCTTTGATCTAGCCAGTCATGGAACAGGGCTACGAGTACGCGACCTCGGCCCCTCGAGCTGTTCCTACTTCCTTATCCGGGACTGTAGCATCCTTACCATCAGGCCAAATATCCTAACCTGCAATATCCTGTACCCAAACACACGCTATCCTTACCCCATTCCTAAAACAATGGAAGTCCCAAGGAGGGTTGGCGTCAGGCAGGCGGCCGGCCGTAAAACTTCTGCCAAAACTCTTATGCAGCATAACATAGCTTTATGAAAGACACAGACACGCAGGAGAATGATTATGACTTATAGACTGTGTCGATGCTTCCATAGAAAGTGAAAAGCGTTACACGTTGTGTAATGTCTAGACTTTATTTTTTTTAGTAAGAGGTCAGGATATTCTCAATTCTATAGTAAAAAAAAAACCTTTAAAGCAGATGATTTAAAAGCACTCGTTAAATAAAGTTGCACTCGTTGCACTGATTGAATAAAGGTGATTTTGATTTTGATTTTAATAATATAAAATTATAGTTTAAAGATTCATAATTTGGTAAGGCAAACTAAGCTTTTGGAATTGTATGGAAGCATATACCGCCATTGGGTATATGCTGTCTCGGTGGTATGGACAACTCTTTGTTTTCCAACTCCTCCTTTACATTGCTTTTTTGATTAACTTCGTTGCGGGATTATGACAATTTAGGTCCCCTTAGATTCGCTGAGCTTCATTGCTCGGCGCCAATACTGTGCGTGCCGCTGTTGATCCTGGAGTACAGGAGTTGCAGTGGCGGGTGTGTGGTGGGATAGGGAACACACCATGTCTCGTTGGTTTCCAGATTCACCCAGGTAGTAGATTTGATTTCCATTAAGGAATTTTGAGTACGATGTCTCGCTCCTATTATTTTATATTTATGCAGCATTGTGTCATTTGCAGAGGAAGCCCAGACGTATACGAACTACTAATCATACATACATACATTATGCTTTCCAAATCCAAATCCAACCCTGGTCATATTGACTTAAAATTTTATACACTCGTACCACCTACATAGAATGCGACAAAGTCCTAAGACTCCTTCATATCCTCACGACTTGGAACTTTGTCACAGTACGTGGCAGTAAGAGGTACACGTCGCTCTTATCTTGATGCTGATAACGCGACTGCCAGGTTGGGAGTGTCCCTTTGTACGGTTGTCAATCAATGATCGATTGAAAGGGACCGATGCACGGAGTATCTTCAAGCTATTGATTTTGGGGAGTAGGTAGGAAGGTAGGATGGCCTTAGGGATTTGACTTTATATGATATACCTTTATTGATAATAAGAATAGATCTTTTACTGCACATGAAAAAGGGTTTCCACCGAGATGACAAAGGGCTAACTCCTAACACTTAATTCAATCGTTCATCCCTTAGATCTTCGTACTGGCGCAGTCATTACTGAAACAAAATTATTGCTACTTTTTGTCACGGCGATCCAATGATACAAATGGTCTAAAATCTCTCTCTGGGTAGGCTGGTTGTAAAAAGTAATACAGAAGAAAAATCTCTGAATCGAAATCACATTCACTCATGAATTTTAATCGATTAATATTTTTCTATTGAAATTTTAATAGTTACGATTTTACATCAACAACCGGAATACCTACAATGTCTAGAAAAATTACTAACAGATCGTCCTATGACAGTTTTTGCACACTTTTTGTAAAACACAACCATAATAAAATTTTAAAATCTTCCAAATCACATCCAAAAATAAATTTCACCCAGCACTCGGCACTACGCGAACTATCGATCACGACGCCGACTCGAACCCACACCCTCCCGATTGTTGTCAACGGCAGAACGTCATCCAATCCGACCCCACAATGGGCCCACTTTAAATGGAAACTTATTATCCCCATATAAACACGTTGTGATGTACAAAACGGACAGACCGAATATTGTTTGGCAAAAATTAATATCCTTTCCATGGGAGGAGGGTTCTTCCCTCTTTACGGGAGGAAAAATCAGAGGTAAATAATATTTGGCGTTTGGGTAATTTTTTATTGCTTTATATCTTACAACCAGTGACTTAGCGAGAGGGTAGATGTGTATAACTTGACCGCGGATTCAGTTACTGTAACGGTATTTTTTTAGGCATTAACAAGCATTTCTTAAATAGTAACGCATGTCAAATCTCGAATTTCAATTTGACCCTTTTCTCTCTTTATAAGTCAACGGCCATCTGAAATTTCAGAATCTGCATCCAAAAATTCACACAGCATCTCAATACCAACAATTCTCATTTACAATCAAAGGGTTATAACAATAACGTGGCCAAACGTAACAGAAAAAAAAACAAATTCATTGACAAAAAAATTCGATTGACCAAAAACCACGAAAGGCGATACACTATTGTAAAAATGCGCGACATAATTGCACAATATACTGAATGCATCTGAATACATTACGATCACATTCTGCTCTTACATAACAATCGTGTGACAAAAATTACAAAAAATCACAATTGAGTTAGAAGGCGATCGCTAAACGACATTGTTGTGTTGGCCATTGTCGCCAACATCGGCATTATGCTCGGGTCATGCAAATCGACGGATAAAAGCTTAAGGCTCCGGTGGACACGACCGATAATGTGGTCCACGCGAGGGGCGCCAGCGGGGACCAAGGTTATGCCAATATTTGTTATGCAACGGTCGAAATATTGTTAATACAATGCGAATGTCACCGAAAGTTAAACATTGAATGTAAATGTTTGAAACAAGTTTGATCTCTAAAAAACTGAATTTTGAATATGGACTTAAATTTCTCGGTGGCTTTGTGGGTGAGAAAAATTACAAAATTTTAGCGCAAGTTTTCTATTCTTATTTTGAAAAGCTTGCATGTCTAGATCCGAAATACTTCCTTAAGACACTTAATAAATTTGAGTCGTTCCATAACTGAACTGTGTAAAAATTTTTAGTAAAATAGAGAAACATTTATATTTTTGTTTGTACCATAAGTTACCGATACAGTATCATTTGGGATGATTTCTAATATGTTCTCGAAAGATGTTTGAGAACGGTCCCAATTCATCCATGATGGTTCTTCTATACTAGAAGATCGTCTATAATTCATTAAACGCGTAATCTAGCCGCTATCGCTTACAACTTAACC
This sequence comes from Cephonodes hylas, assembly GCA_030295005.1. NCBI lineage: Eukaryota > Metazoa > Arthropoda > Insecta > Lepidoptera > Sphingidae > Cephonodes > Cephonodes hylas. The sequence goes on from AP025364.1 coordinate 14,116,966, forward strand.
TGACCTTCAAACGGGCATAGTAAGAAGCATTTACTCTTCGTGGTGATTAACAAAGAGCGCTAAAAATGTGTCGCATTAACACATTTGCAACGTAATTGTAGTGGACACGCCAGTGCGTGCTTGTTATGTCAATACTTATTGTAATTATATATTTGACAACGTGATCCCTGAAACGACTTAACACTTTAGTACATTCATCGTCCAAGTGCGTGGCTCCGCGCAAAGAGCGTACTATCGCTGACAAATTTAAAAGGGACTTACCCTCTTTGGGACTTTGGACTCCTATTTTTCAAAATGATATTCGCGATAAAACTTCACGTACATATACTTAAACGGCAAAGGAAAACACGTGAGGAACAGGTACACCTAAAAGTTCTTAGGAATTTCTTAGGTGTGTATTCCTCAGCATGGTGGACTAAGGTCTAATTCTTCTCATTTGTAGAGGAGGCCTGTGCAGTGGGACAAACAAGTATGCGATGTCGATGATAACGATGAGTATAGGTAATTATTTCCAAGAAAGATAACTTACGGTTCTAATAATGACTAAAATTACTTCTTTAATAATACACAAAAATAATCATAAACTTCTATAAAAGATCTATTTATGTAAAAGTTCTCATCACTCACAATATTTTCGCAGATACCAAACAGAGAACTTCTTTACAGGCCTCTAACCACACAGTGGAGATGGATGTGGATTCAATCCTCTTTTGTGGGGTTCACAAAACATTTTTTCTGGATATTCAAGAACCAAACATCATTTCATGTGGGTCAACTTTGTATGTGACTGTACAAAAGAACTCTAACGCTACGTAGTATCTGTCACTATGCAGGATTGCCTACAAAATGTATCTACTTGTGAATTGAAATTACGTTAATGGATTTTAAATAGTTTACGCGAGGTTTTACGTACGTGTTAATTGTTACAGAAACGCTTGTCATAGTCGACGTGAATGATCTACTACACGTTTCTATCACACATTACACAGGTGATAGGCATTATCCTACTAATCTTAATTCCATTATACAGGATGTATCGTGATCGGAAACTAAGGCAATAGCTAAAGTGGTTACAAACTCCCTGGCGTTAAAGAAAATCTCGACAAAAAATGATAAAAATAACGTTTTCCATACAAACATACATTTAATACAGGTGACATGTATTATCCTACTAATCTTAAACCTATTAAGTTTATGTACATTTATCAGCAGTGATGGCCTCGAGGTTTGGGCGCGCAATCGAGAATCTCGATGGTCGCGGGTTCAAACCCCAGGCACACACCTCTGACTTTTCGAAGTTATGTATGTATTCACATTGAATTATCACTTGCTTTAACGGTGAAGGAAAACATCGTGATAAAACCTGCACACCTTAGAGTTCTTAGGAATTTCTTAGGTGTGTAGTCCGCCAACCCGCATTAGGCCAGCGTGGCGGACTATGGCCTAAACCCTCTCAATGGTAGAGGAGACCCGTGCTCAGCAGTGGGCGTATATGGATTGATGAAGAAGAAGAAGAAGACATTTATCAGTCCATATGCCATTGTAACCTTACCTATTTAACCTGTAAAAATTTAAGCACCTGGTTATAAGGATAGATGACTTACACTTGTCATTTAGGTGTGCAGATTTCCTAACTAAAGTTCCCTCTTCCGTTAAGCATCATCATCATCCCAAATACGTCCACCACGCTGGCCAAGTGCGAGTCGACAGACTTCTTACCTGAGAACATTAAGATGTACAAATTTTCTCAAGATGACATATACATAAAATGTTATAATATATGAAATAACATACAGTATCATTATATCTAAATCATTGCACGGACAAAACGTTCGAGCATAGGCGCAAATGCTTTTAAGAAGGTTGCAAAGTGTAATCTCATCGAATAGCGAGCGCCATTCACCACCGATTAGACAATCAATCTTGAGTGACCCTCTTTGCATATAGCTTGAAGATTTCGTATGGCACGCACTCAGGCTGCTTTTTGGGGATTAAACATAAGCTATTTTAGAACAAAAAGGAACAAAAAATGCTAGGAATAACAGGTTTTATATTCCTCGTCGAATTTAATGCGATTTGGAATTAATGATGAGGAAATAGACAAACAAAAATGGAATTGGTTAACAATTTCTATGACATAAAGACTGATGTTGTACTTTAAACGAATGTCTCTTTTTTTAAGTGGATTCATTATTCCAAAAAATGAACCAATTAAAACGATTGACATTAATCATAGCAAAACTCAAACTTTCAAAAATCCTAAGAAATTCTTTAATTAAATTACTTACAGCTTCCTATTAATTCTCCATTAACTCTGATAGTGGTCACATACCCCAAGACACCAACCCAACTCCGTCCCAATTTTCAGGGATAAACCGGCGAGTCACGCGTCCAGTCTCCCGGGTACGGAACAATTTAATGCATAGTTGGAGATTGTTAGGGTGTGCCGATTACGATCAGGGTGTATTGTGCGTGCCGGGGATGATATTTGGACGCTTTCGCGATTTACTCAGTCATTTTGGAGTTACGTCACGCGAATAGTTTAGCCGTGGGGGGTCACTTGGGGGTCAGTGCCAATCCATCTTGTGCTGGATTCCACCCAGTGTGTTACGTATAAAGGTAAAGAGATTTTAAAGCCCAGAAAAATTCGTTAAGTATAATTTATGAAGAATGTAATGAGAACATGTAAAATTGTCAGAAAACTTGAATTAAGACAGAAGTATATAATCACCAGCAAAAACATGACTATTGCTGGGGCATAAGCCTCTCTCAAAGACTTTCAGAGCGGTCTATCTGGAGCAGTGTGAATCTAGCCACCTCTTACGATCTTCATACCATCGCGAAATTTAAAGGTTTCTTGACCACGAGGTTAAACTTCGGGCATGCAATAGCTAAGGTGATTACATATCCACTGGCGAACTTAAAAAAACTTTTTTTTTTATTTTGAATCAGGATTTTACTATCACAAAATTATTACAACATCCAAGCTTACACCTATGTTTGCACTACACGCCGCATAATACGAAACTAGTTGAACTGTACTCGGAAATTATTTGCAATACATTGAAGAGAAACCATAGAGAGAATGATCACGTGTTCAGACTTGTGCGGCGTTGTACTCGCAACCTTGCTTATGCAGTTCGAGAGCTTTATGAAATGCTCTTTCAAAAATAATATAATGTGGTGTAATTTTGTTATGAGATTTTTGTATTCGAACGGAATATAATAAGAATAAGAATAATGTAAGAATTAATGTGACATAGCATTGAAACAAAATAATTTTTAAATAGGTTGTACTTTTTTGTTTTTATTGTTATTTTTCGTAAATTCTCGGGACCAGGGAAATTATTATTAATTTTTTCTATTAAGTAATTTTAAGTAGCAGCCTAATCAAGGAATTTGCCCGACAAACGGCAATACTGCCGCCTACTAATAATTACCTATCAGCAAAGAAAGAACACAGGAGAATATAATCAGATAAATGGAAAGTCTATACTTATCCAAAAAAAATATCAACCAAAAGATTTGCAAACCGTACAAAACTTACATAGTTTCTTTAAAATCCGAAGGTCCATGCTATTTATAAAACAAATATATATTTCACGAGCAAAGCTTGAATGCGTTTATTTTATTATATCATTATACTTATTATGTGGCGTTATTTTCACAATGCTTAAAACGGACGTGGGCACTTCCACGGTAAGAGGATCTTTTGTGGCATTCGTTATTCAATTACCAACCTTATTTGCCAGAAATAGAGTCTCTAATAGGAAAATAACTAGATCAAAGACCGAACTAGCGAGCCACTTGAAAACCGGATCAGAATCATTCGGTCCTCTCGCACGAACGAACATAAATGACTTTAATTCGCATGGTATATCTTTTTAATAATATAATAATACATTATGGGTATGATTTCTGGTTATAAAGTGAGGGTAGTAACAAAGTCCCCTTGAGACGAGTGGACTGGATTAGATGCCAAATGTTTTTACACATCTTTGTGCTGAGCCGCTATCGTTTAGGTGTTTGTTATGCGTCGTAGGCAGAACCGTAACTAGCCTTTAATGCACCCGGTGCGAGCCTTCAAAACTGCGCCCCTGAAAAATGCTCTAACCAGGCTTAGCTACCATCTTCTTCTTCTTTATCAACCCATATACGCCCACTGCTGAGCACAGGTCTCCTCTACCATTGAGAGGGTTTAGGCCATAGTCCACCACGCTGGCCTAGTGCGGGTTGGCGGACTACACACCTAAGAAATTCCTGAGAACTCTTAGGTGTGCAGGTTTCATCACGATGTTTTCCTTCACCGTTAAAGCAAGTGATAATTCAATGTGAATACACACATAACTTCGAAAAGTCAGAGGTGTGTGCCTGGGGTTCGAACCCGCGACCGCTGAGATTCTCGACCGCGCGACCAAACCTCGAGGCCATCACTGCTTTACTACTTTACTTTAGCTACCATGCATGCGATAAAACTAGATACTAGTCTAGTCATTTCTGCGCCCCTCCAGGGTCTGCGCCCTGTGCCTGGGCACTGCTGGCACCGCCCTAGTTACGGCACTGGTCGTAGGCAGAAAATATCGCTAGTCATATCATCATACTGCAGAATGTCAGCAGAAGAAAATATCTAGAGTCATTTGTTTTAATTTAAATGGACAACCAGAGGAAGGCGAAAGAAGAAATGGATGAAGTGCAGTATGTGAAAGATAAGGTTCTGAATGAAGACACGACAGCTGATAGGGAGATTTGGCATGATTACTACCAATATAAAACAAGCATTTTGCAATAAAACTTAGGTCACCTATAAAGGCGATCCCTGCCAAACAAAGTAAGGGTATTTGAGACAAAAAACAATAAGTAAGCGTCCTATCTAAGACCTAACGACCCTAGTCCGAAACTAATCCGCAAGCTGCTACGATATAACGCCAACCCGAGCACCCAAATCAGCATAAGTCACCGGAATTCATTCACAAAAATGACACCCATAAATCCTTGTACATTTGTTTCGTGCCGTACAAAAAGTCGTCGGACCCACGTGTCCGTAATACGCGTGTAAGCGTCATCTCAGCAATTTATCTTTGCAACAATCATTTTTAGCAGCATCCCGCCACCCTCCGATTTGATTAATGACAGATAGATTCCTGAATAATTACACACTTTTAATATTCAAGTGATTTTCTGCACACCTACATTGGATAACAAATTTTATATCTTTGCAACTAAGCTTCAAATTCGCTTATGGGTACTCAGTGACCCTCACTCTTTGTTACGAATCCAAAAGGTTACATCTATACACATGTGATGTAAATGATTTTGAACTCTAACTCTTTACGGTTAAGTTGTGTTTTGAGTGTCTTGGTTGTTATATGCAAATTTTCGCCGGAGTTTCAAGGGTGCTTTCGCGTTATTAATTTGTTATAATAATTGTGTTGTACCCCAGCTCATATTTGCACTCATGTGGTTTTTATTACGCATTAATCGCAATCATTAATTTAATTTTTGCTTTTTCAACGCAACAGAAAGGAACGCACAAAGAAATACAGTTAATTGCTTCGATTTTATGACTCCCTATTGTTATACCTTTGTGATATTTAAGTATCGGTTACAAAGGACATGTATTGTGTGATTTTTGTAAACGCTACCACGCTTGAAGTATCGTTCGGTGATGAATTGAATATAATACATTCATTTTCGCATGCAATAGCTTTTATGAATTTAAATATGTGAATTCATTACAATTATTTGGTTAGTTCTATGAATCGGTCGTTTGAGAATAAAACCAAATTATTTTACTGTTAGGGAATAGAGATATTAGACAATTATTGCAGCTTTAGCTGTATGGTTGGCTTTTTTACTACAACAAAGTGACAAATGCGCATCTAAAACAGATTTTTAAGCGGAGTGAGTTTTCTGTCTATCGTCATTCATGCTGGCCTGCTGAGACACTTAAAACCAAGACTTGATATAATTTAGATTAAACAGATAAATTATTACAGCCCCTGGCTCGTAATCAAGATTTTAATGTTAAAAAGATCAAAAGAAACTATAGTACTACCGTTTTCTAATATTAATAGCAAATAGAACCGTTTTTCCTTTCTTTAGGTACCATCAACATTTGGTATTATCTTCACACCAAAACTATGTAAATCAGAGCAGATTTTAGGAAGCGAATACGTAACAGGCAAACCATCTTTCACGTCCATAATAGCATACCCTTAAAATATACTAACATATAAGTTTATGCCTTAATAAATACAACAAATATGACACAAACAAGCTAAAAGAAGACGGATTAATCCTCGACAGACGCAATTTAGCAAATAACAAGCATTAGCATATGTAAACCGAGTAACACAGGGCCCCGTGCGCATTGTAAATATGCAAATCACATGAAATGGGGTTGCATGTGTGAAAATCGCAATAAAAATGTTATTGTTCCGTACCAAATTGTCATTGAGTTTAATCCATTAGGACCGGGATTTATAGTTGAAGGTCCCACGCGACTTTCATTAGGGTCAACCCTGTATTGTGGTTATGAATCGTATATATAGTTATTGAGGTCATTAAAAATATTCAGAGATTTGACGAGCGCAATTGGGGTATAAGGGGTATGAGTGTTGGAGACGTAAATGTGAACAAACATTTGCTTCAAGTCTGAGCATTTTTAAACTAAAAGGTCGCATATTTCTGATGCTCACGGCACGTCTTGTCTTTTCATATACAACCCAAATGTTTGGTCTTTTCATTAATTTTCAGCCTAAACAATTCCACTGCTGAGTATACATACATAGGCCTTCCCCGGAGACTTCCAAAGCTCTGTGTCGGAAGCGGCCTGCATCTAGCGGCTTTCCTCGATTTCTGATAGATCGTGGGTCCACTTTGTGGGTGGACGTCCAACGCTGCGCTTGCCGGTCTTCACTTTAGAATCTTTGTGTCCCACAGGTTATCAGTTCTATGAGCTATATGCACCGAAAAACCGCTCTAGGTCTAAACCCTCAAAGTGGTAACTATATAGGCTGAAGATGATAATAATAAATGATTTTTTACTTTAAATTAAAATATAAATGGTTACATGACACGGCGTCCGCAAAGCACAAGCGAAAACAAAATGAATTGCTTATCAATTCTTTTAATCAAACCCGAAGTATTTTCTCATTAAAAAAACCCTTAGAAATTACAAATTACACAAATGACATAACGAGCACAATAAATCTGAAATAAGTGATGAAAAGGTCTCGGTTGTTGTGTAGTTACATCAGGCGGTTGCATCACGCCGCGCGTTTCATAACCACAACTTTGTAATGCCGGCTCCTTGCATTGTGTCCAACAATCCTCGGCAAGGGTACACGCAGCCAAAGGAAAGCCTTGGCCAACCCATTGTCAAGTGGATTTTCTTTATTCCACAAACAAACAATCCAAACATCAAAAGTTTAAAAAGAAATACATAACGAATTCCATTGTTTCAGCAAAATATATTTTCTTGATAACAATCAGAAGCAAAGTTTGGTATACGCCGAACTAAACGTTAGTCACTCATAATCCTTTTCATGGCTTCTTATGTAGTCCTTAAATTCAAGCGAAGTTAATTCTGCCCGAATGTATTATGCATTGAGAAACTACAAAAATAAGTCATCGGGCTAATATATACTAGTTTTATGTACGTGAACAACTACACAGTTTAATATGATCTCATAACACCCAAACCTAAGTAATATATGTAACGGAAGTGAAGCTTTGATCTTCTTAATGTCGAACATATTATGGCTTTTCGTTTAATTCATTCGTCATTGATCATCATTCACTACTGGGCACGGGCATCCCCTACAACTACGAAGTAGGCCTTAATCTAGTACGCTGGCCTAGTGCGGATTAGCGGACTACACACCTATGAAATTCCTTAGTACTTTTAGGTATGACAAAACCATCACGAGATTTTCCTTCTTCTTTAAAGTCTTTTCTTTCATGTGCATGACTACTATTTTTGACTACACATACCTTCGAAAAGTCAGAAGTGTGTCTCATTTCAACTCATCCATATCACAGCTCGTAGTTTTCCAACCTCAACTCCGCCAATTTAAAAGGCAGGGGTGTATAATTGATCTGTATTGATCGCCATCGCGCTAACGACCCAGGGGGGCTGGCAGGCTCGAGACTTACGAGTGAATTGTCACCAAGGGCACCGCGGAGGGCCCTTAGCATAACGAGCTCTATTGCTTAGATGTTTTGTGGTCTGCACACGCTTCGCAACCTGCATAGTGTATTTAACTCGTATTTTTGTATTCCGTAGGTAATTTTGGTGCACTTTAAAGCTAAATTTATTTACCGATTCCTTTTTCCTTTATCTTCTGGGATGAAAGAGACCACCCTTTTGGGCCCAATACTTTATAATTTTAAATTATTTTATATTATACTTCTGTTAATGTGGTGTTCACAAAAGCATATTAAAAAAGAAAAGGTAACTAATAATGAAGAAATAAAAACAGCTTATACATCGTGAGGGTAGAAATACATTTTTGAGATACAGGCATATTTAGAAACGTCGGTTGTGGAATGCCCAAGAATTTTTCTCTTACCTAGTTTTCATCTGTAAGTCACCCATTCAAGAAACTTGAAACAAAAATCAATAGTGTTTCTATCACAATCAGACCTCAATCAATCGACTCCATTATCGCGACTCAAAATGAGAACTTACAAACTCTACTTACATAAACCAGACAAAACCCAAAACTTGCAAAGACCAAGTGAAAAGGTTACGAAACAACCCCAAAGGGTTCGTTAGCCACAAACGTGAAACATTCTACCCAACAATATATCATTCAATGGTAGAAACAATGGCTCCTCAACAATGTTACATTAGAATTGGTGTAACTGACAGAAAGTTTGCCAATAATAGACCTGGGCTGAGAGTGGGGTCAGCTACCGACGCGTGCACAGGCGATAATGACCTCAAGTACTTTGGAGTTAAAGTCACATTTAGGTTCAATGGAGTGCGATAAGCTTACTGGATATGGCTTAAGATCTTTGATATTGGTACGCTCAAGAATGATGTAGTTTGTTATTTTGCTGAATCAGAAGCGAGATTGGATTGTTATAATTATTAAACAAATGTGTTGATCGTTAAAAGTGTCGGAAAGATTAGCGATATTCATAGACAAGATATATAACTCACCAGAATTAAATAATTCAAATTCAGAGATGAATAAATACAAGTAGATATCGAAAACAACAAAGGGCTTTTGAGTAACACAAGTACACACGTTGTATCTTGGTGCTGGAATCAAGTCTGTGGCTTTCGGCCACTAAACAAACTGCAATTCCAAGGCCAAATTGTCAGCGGAAGAAGAATAACGTCACTGAGTTCCTTAAAGCGAGTTCGACACCTTGTGATTTCTTTACATATTGTACCACCACCAACAACAACAGTTTCAAAATAAATAATGAGCGCAGTGTTGCCAACTTTCCGTCACGCGGCGAACGTAATCAAACATGTTCCCCTTTACCGTTGAAAAGGAAAATCGATCGTATTAAATTCAAAGAGCGCAAGTCGTCTCGAAATAAGGATTTGTTAGAAAAAAAATACATGACAAAACACACTCTTTATTATGTCAGTTATTTGAATGGGAATTTTTTATTCTAAACGTTACGTGGGGGAGGTAATCCCTTACATTCGAGGAAAATATGCTAATGTTGGCATAGTGCTCCCTGAACGTGTGTTGTGCGGAAAGGGGGATGGAAACTCATAGACTCACCTGACTTTCATTACAAACTGTGGCCAACAATATCAATTGCAGCATACATAGGATGTCTGTAAGGCATTGCCATAGAATTCGCAATGTCGGGAAGTTAACACTTACATAAGTATTTTAAGCCATACCTTTTTAAATGTTAAAGATATGTGGACATTTGCAGTGCAATAATTTAATTCATACGGTGCGTCTTTTTCTTAACCTTTATAATCAATAGATATTCATAATAATAGATAATCATACATTAACGAACGCATGACTAGTTTTTTAAAGCAAGGCTACTGTGTTAAATTTGAGCTAATGTGTTAAAGTGATAATATGGCAGACTGAAAATAATCAATTTTATGCCTAACAAACACAATAATGATGATTTCCCAATTAATGTGAAACATTTTGAAACTCATCAATGTTCAAATTCCATAACAGTTTCAAAGATACATTCATCATGTGAGAAATAACGAACAAACGCTTAATCACATTTCAAAACAAACAATAATTTCTTAACACACAATATGGAGAAAAAAATGAATGCCCACAAACAATACGTGATCACAAGGCTAATATAATAAAGTATTGATACAATACCACACGCACAAAACCCCAAGGCGATGGATGCAACTGTATTGAACAAAAAGCTACCCGTTCTTAGATTCTTAACTAACTATTTAACCAACAGTTTGGCTTTAATTAATCTTGACAACGCTATTGTCGTCGGAAACATCATTTATCATATTCAAAACTTCAAACTATCGACGTCAGAAAGTTTCGAATCACGCTAAGGAATGAATAAAACTCCCATTCTCGTGTCCATTTTATTTCGCTGGCAACACTGCGTCCGGCGGCCAATCACGCCTTTGTCTTGAAGCGTTACGCAAATGTCAAATTGACAGTTGCCAATTTAAATAACATGATTAAGATATATAGAATGCGAATTATGCCTTTGTTGTGAATCAACGCTGCTTTTGTTAAACGATTTATTACGTGACCAAAACAAATCTTGTACTTCACCGTTTGTGAAACAAACTAAAGAACGCACATAAGAAATCCTGGGGCCTTCAAATTGGGTTACAAACAAAAAACTGTATAATTGACTTACCTCTTCATTCTATAACTGCGATAGTTTTCGACGAACATGATAAAGAATAATAAGATGTATTCAACATATTTTTAAGCATACTACGTGCAGTCGTAAATGATGTCGCTCATTTCTTTTCTCACTACGTGGATCTACGATCCGATTCAGTGGATACTTTTACTAAGGTAACGAGCTCTGACGGAAAGGACGATACACGTACTCAGGCCTGTTTTCTCCGAAAGGCTAGGCAGAGGTGTATTTCAGCACTGACGCATCCTCAATTGTATTTAGTCCTACGTCGTTAGAGGCGAATCCTTCGTCATTTTTCGGGTAAATTTTCTCCGTGATGCTCTGGAACTATCCCTTAGACCCAATAACACTTTCTCCGACCTGGGAGTTGCACCCGGGTTCCTACCAGTCGGATAGGAAAATCATTTAATAACACTCCTAAATACCGGTCCCCAATAATTGCGATTGCCTAATGCTTTTAATTGAACAAGACGACACTGACACAAAATCTCAATACAGTATTGGGCTAGAAGAACGAAAATTACTTTTCCATACTTGCTACCTCTTCAAAATGACTATTATAGATTATTATATTGAAAACTTTATTAATGCGTTGTTACTACAAAGCTTCACGAATAGAAAATTCAATAATATTTTCCGATATACGTCTGTAATAATAGAGCGGGATGGATTTCAATTATTTGCCAATCCGTTACCTGTGCGAGCATTGGAGTCGACTCGATTGCCTCCCGTCTGGCCGTACGGAATCGAACCCGGGCCCCAACAATGAAATACATCTAAATAAATAACACGGACTTCGCATTGTAACGCCGCCTCCATACAAAATATATTTTCGCTACAATACACGCGCTGCAAATGGGAAAAATGGGGCACACTCGAATGGTAGAAAATGCTCGAATTTGCTGGCAACACTCGGGCTAAATTCGCGAGCGCTTCGTTCGGAAATTTGAATTGTATTATTAGATAAAATATTCAATGTTGACGCACCAATTAAACACTTTAAAAGTTTGCCTAAATTTCGAATGTTGACGATTTTATGCGATATTTTAGACTGCCAAATTCCGCAGTTTTTTTGCGTAATAACTGGCAACCATTGTTTTGTAAAAAGTCTATTTTAGCAGTTACAAATTCGAATCCAAGGCTTTGTCTTTTAAAACGTATATGTGTTACAGTATCAACATTCCCACCTCTCTTTGTATGATAGAACCTTGATTCCCACAAAAATTTAGAAAAGCTATACTTAAAACCAAGTATTCGACCTGCAACATCACCAAACTTTAATGTATGACTACAGGAATGTAAGCCAAGATTTTCTTTAAAACAATAATGTCGATCGAAGATTGGTAACTATCATTTCAAACGGAAAACAAATATCTTGTCAAATTGAGTCACTAGCGTTCATTCACGTTATTTCTCATAACATTCTAGTTCTGAGAGTTCTGTTCTGTTCTTACTGCAGATAGAACCTTTAACGTCCCTAAGGCATCACATCAATAAATGACCGACAACCACGATAAAACTTCAGGTAAGCATATCTATAGATATTAAATTTATCACATAAAAGTCTAATGCGACAGAATTAGCCATTAATAAATTAATTTATTTCTGGAACAGATAAATCCACTTCATAAATTCGAACAATGGAATCACCAAAACCCTTTAAAGATCTTAACTGAAAACAATGACCTACCTAACTAATGATTAATTCAAAAGTCGCTGGATTCCTTTATATTCGGGGCCATTAAACCAGAGGGGTGATATGGACAAATTTTGCTCTGTTTTATGTTTATAAAGCTTTTGCAAACTTTGTGTATTAGTCACATCCAATCGCATTAATTTAGGGAGTGGTTGAATCTGTGTAATTTGATAGTCTTCAAGAGATCGATTTATATTTTAAGATAAGTAGGTAATATAATTATACAGTGATGAATATTATACTGATATGCAATCGATACTAAAAGGTTTATATTTTTGGGTAAACAAGTATGTTTCTAGTTTATGTAATCAAATTTTTGGAAATCAGAGCGCGGAGTCATAATGACTCCGCAATCGAGGTTTTAAATCATAGTGCACTTTAACCGACACTTCATAGACATGTGTGAATTCACAAAGAATTCTTATACTATTTATTTTATATTTTTATTTTTTTTTAGATTTGGGCCACTAACAACCGTACTAGCATAGTCCCATAACACCTAGCCTCTCTCCATTAAAGGTAGCGAGGCCCACATACGTCTCATAAACAACTAGCTATTCTTCGAAATCCCTAGCTTAAATACAATTCAGTCGCCGTCCTCATGGCCGCGCACGATAAAAGCTGAAACGCTATGAAAATAAAACAATCCCAAATGAAAAACGTCCGCGCACTGAATGGCGGCGTGATTATTAAATTGAAAGCAGTTCTCAGTTAACAATTGGCGGGTGGGGTTGACAGAGTACAGGGCAGGCGCAAACTTCGCAACTAATCCCGAATGGGGCGCCATTGTCCGTCTAGATATTGAATCTGCGGAATACGGCGTAATTGGTGGCTCTAAGCAAAAATACATAAAATATTAGTGCTTTACCTAAGTCATTTCGTAAAGACGTGAGTGTAGGCTAAACCTAGCATATGTGTTAAGGCATGTGTCCAAAAAGAGTAATTTTCTTTTTTTCTAGACCCAAACTTTGCCAGCTATGGTTTTAGTTCCATATAGAGACGAAAATAGAGCATATAGCATCTACTATACGATTCAGACTTTAATCTGATACAACATTCTAAGCTCGGTTTCGAAACGTTTGAAATTCTCGTAAATCTGAATTGGTACGTACCAATTTATACCACACGACCAACAGGTAAGTTCCCACACGTAATAATAATTGCACTTTAAAATCTCTGGTATTAGTTTGGGGGCTCCCTAACTTTCATTTCTAACTCAATATATTCAAAATACTATTAGTTTCATCCATCATAATGGTTTGAATATTCTCTTCTTTTAGAATTTTTGTTAACGTAATATTGACACTCGCCAAACTCTACCAAAATGAATGATTTTCTGTTCAGGTAGAATATCAGTCAATTGTAATGTCTGGTAGATGCAGTCAGGGCAATTATGTAAAACTATTCCAAAGAAAAGATTATGCAATCATTCAATCCATCAACCATTCAATCTCAAGTTCATAGATCCAATTCAAAACCTGTCACTCTACTTTCGGCCAATAACTCTCTACGCCACTGAGTCTGGTAAAGTGAGGATTTATCTTCTTCTTCTTCTTCATCAACCCATATACGCCCACTGCTGAGCACGGGTCTCCTCTACCATTGATAGGGTTTAGACCATGGCCATTAGACGCTGGCCTAGTGCGGGTCGGCGGACTACACACCTAAGAAATTCCTAAGAACTCTTAGGTGTGCAGGTTTCATCACGATGTTTTCCTTCACCGTTAAAGCAAGTGATAATTCAATGTGAATACACACATAACTTCGTAAAGTCAGAGATGTGTGCCTGAGGTTCGAACCCGCGACCGCCGAGATTCTCGACCGCGCGCCCAACGAGGCCATCACTGCATTTAGGAGGATTTATAGAAATATATAAATAATAGTAGTAACTGTTACTACCATATGATTAGAATTTGTTATATATAATCTATTAAACATACGTATATCTCCGAGAAAGGGACCTGGTATTGGGTATGCGCAAAAAAGTAGAGTTCGACTTCTGTTTGTTACAACATTTGGAAACTTTTATGACATATGACTTTAAACATTAAACAACATGTAATGTCTCATTATTTCTAATGCCTAGGGCTATATTTTTTAGGTGTGTGTGTATTATTAATTAGGAGTTTGTATTTTTACTTGTATTAAAATGTAAAGTAGAGTATACAAACCGAAACAAAACTTATTTCATTTTTTAAAAAATGCGTTGATAGTCGCAATCATGAATTTAATTCGACTACAGCCAGGACGTCCTGTTACTTAAAAGATTACTTTAATTGTAACTTAATAAGCAGTGATGGCCTCGAGGTATAGGCGCGCGGTCGAGAATCTCGGCGGTCGCGGGTTCGAACCCCAGGCGCACACCTCTGACTTTTCGAAGTTATGTGTGTATTCACATTGAATTATCACTTGCTTTAACGTCGAAGGAAAACATCGTGATAAAACCTGCACATCTAAGAGTTCTTAGGAATTTCTTAGGTGTGTAGTCCGCCAACCCGCACTAGGCCAGCGTGGTGGACTATGGCCTAAACCCTCTCAATGGTAGAGGAGACTCGTGCTCAGCAGTGGGCGTATATGGGTTGATGAAGATGAAGGAATATGCAAAACTAAATTAAAATATCAATTTTCCTTTGCATTTAACTCCAGACACTCCCGTACTACACGTAGCGCCATCTAGGGGAGAAGTTTTACCGATCCGTTTTAGGATGAAAAAGGGTGCTATAGTCATTTTAGCATATGTTCATTTGGTTTATAGGTCATATTTGAGAATCGAACCTGCGACATTCTATATACCGCCAAAGAATTTTATAAAAATTGAAAAAAAAAACATATTTTTCTTAGCTTCGATTTTAACTTTGATTATAACTGTACCGTAACGTTTTTGTATTTACCACCGTGAGATGTAAAACCTGAAAAAATGTAATTTGAGAGTTATAATACTTCACATAATATAGAAATGATTGAAAAATCTTATCCTGGGTGTTTTTTGTACCAATTTGTATTAATAAAAAAAATACTTAGGTTTAAAATTACTCCATTTCTAAACTAATAGGCTATATCATCAATTTTACCATAAATTACTGGAATATTATGAGTATTTTTTGCCGATGTCATTCAACCGGTATAATACCTACATACATTTTCCATCAAAATTTTGGACGTTTTAAAAAAACAAAACCTTTTTTTGGAAATTCTTGATATTCATATAGGTATCATAAACCATCAGAACTAATTTTAAACGGTCAAATTTCTAACTGACTTGAGATATGCAACTTGCATAAATCTTGATTGCCAAATATTACTATGGTTCAGAAACCATACGTAATATAACGAATACTGGTCCCGTTAATTTACCTGAATAAGTGCAAGGCGTGCTAGTTGCGACCAAGGGGCCTTTACTTTGATTCCCGGGTCGGGCAATATCATTTCTATTAACTACTCTAAGTAGCACAGATTATGGTAGTTAGCCCTAAAAACGGTAAGTCCCATGTTTGCAGAAACAAAGAATACAGTTAAACGTATATATATGTAGAAAGTCACTACTGTTCATTGTAGTAAAAAAATAATAATATCTGTCATTATTCAAGTCAAAGAATTATCGTCGAATAAACAAGTTATTATGCTATGATAAAACTAATGTTAGTTTTAGTTATTACATTTCATTTCTAATAAAAGACTTGAATTCTGTATTCCAAAAAAAAAAGATTTTTGGAATATGAAACTTGAAATTAATTATAATTGTATGTATTAAGGCAAATATATGCATTTTTTGGCTGCGTTACCCAAGTGTAACAGTAGCTGTTTCAAATTTCCATAGATATTTTTTTAGCTAACCACTCAATTTGCGAAATTTACCAATAAACTGTCCCCGATGACAATAAAAAGAACTTTTTATGTGAAAAATAACGCGACATGTCGTTATCATTAATAAAATTCATTAAAATTATAGTTGAATGTCATCCAAAATTTATTCTGATTAAATCAATGAATATTTAGTCATTTTATTAGGTGCAATAACATTTTGAATGTTAAAATTTAATCAGAAGTTATTTAGTTTGTGCTTTGATTTTGAAATTTAAATTGAGGTAGGCAAAATTATTTTATTGGCAAATATTAACTTTCGTTTTTAACTTTTTGCAACAGTTATTGGACAGTAATGTGTATAACTTTTGTATGTGATTTGGAATAACGGTAAGTGTTTGTGAAATAAAATCTGTGCTATTTGACTGGTCTTATTGTTTCTTAAGGTCGTCGTTGGATTAAAACAAAACATATAAAATAAAAACAATTTAGTATTTATTATGGCATTAACAAATTTCTTTTCTGTAATACTATCATACATCGTTGGTACTGACACCGATACTTGTCAACACTAATATATACACTGACGCACTAATAACTTACAGTTAACACAACTATTTCACTTACAATTACATCTACAACTGGAAATCAATAAATTAAATACACGTTACAATCATAAAGTAAAGCGGAACACTAGACATGATTGCGAAGTGACACTGAAACAACGAAAATCAACAGAGCAGTAAATTAGAAAGTAATTAATATACATTATGAGCTATCTATCCAGCTAAATGTAATGACACCTAGGAAAAATAATCTCTTTTTGGTACCAATCTCACTTCACATGAACCATAACGTTACCTTATCGGGTTAAGAGTCGCGTCGAAAACGAAATCACAGCTTTTACACGGCCGCGGGAGACGGCCCGGCGACGGCGTTCAACATATTTACAACCACGTGATATGAGACGCATTCAGCTCCAATACTCTATACATTACTCTAGTTAAACAATAAATAATGTCCGAATTGTCTTTAGCACAGTCTCTCCTTCACTATTGGTTGCCGCACCTCGAAGACTGGAGCCGTTCAAGGCAGGCAGGTTGGTCTTCAATATATGACGGAGACCGGCCGCCGCAGCTGGTCGTCGTGCGGGCTGTGCTGCGTGGGTGTGACCGGCGACACGGGGGACGAGGGCGCCGCGCCGTACTGGTGGAATAGCGGCGAGGAGAACGGCTTCGGCGGCGCCGCGGGGGACGTGTACAGCGACGAGTAGAACGACGACACCACCGCGGCCGCGGACGACGACACCGTCGGCAGCTTCTCCGCCGGCGCCATCAGCTTCGTGAACTGCAGGTGGTCCAACTGGTGCGGGAAGTACGGCGGCACCGCTGGGTACGGCAGCGCGTCCAGCGGCCCAACGGTCGGCGCGGGACCGGCGAAGTACGGCAGCGGGAAGCTTGGGAACGCTCCAGCGCCGGGAGCGCCTCCCTGCGTCGGCGGCTTGGGCTTCCTGCGCGGCCTGTACTTGTAGTCCGGGTGCTCCTTCATGTGCAGGGCGCGCAGCCTCTTCGCCTCGTCGATGAACGGTCTCTTCTGCATCTCAGATAACAACTTCCACTCGGCACCAAGCCGCTTCGAAATCTCCGAGTTGTGCATCTTCGGGTTATCCTTGGCGATCTGTCGCCTCTGGAGACGGGACCACACCATGAACGCGTTCATGGGCCTCTTGATGTGGCCTTCGGACTGCGGCGAGGTCGCGGGGATCTGCTGCGGTGCGCTCGGGTAGTCGGGCAACATCCCGGGGTGCATGGAGAACGCGTACGGGTGATGACTGAGAGTCGACATGTTTAACTTTGTGTCGTAGTGAAACGTTTCTGTTAGAGCATTAGCTCTGTATGGCACAATGCGGTGAATGAGCACTGATGGAGTGATTGTGTCGCGTCGGAGACGGCCGATGGACTGACGAGGCTTGGCGGCGCTCGTGTGGGTATCGGCGAGCGGGGAGGCGGATTTAGGGCGTAGCAGGCGCCGCCAATGGGCGCGCGCGCTCGGGCTGCGCCCCACCCGGGCGCGTGCTCTCTCGCTCGGGCGCCGGGCGGCGGCGGAGGGTCTCGCTCGCCGGCGCACAGCTGTTCGGAGCCATGTCGCGCCTCGCTACAACCTACTCATGGAACCGATGTAAAATACAACCATTGTCGGATTTTTTGGACGATATTCAAACTTATTTAGTGTAAACACATCTTTTATGACAACTTCAAGGTCAATTTTATTTCTACTTGAATTAGATTGCGCAATAAAGTGTTTTATGCTTGCGTTGCGTGTATTGACAGAAGCTCATATTTCACTTATATGTCGATATGAGAAGTACCTGCCTACACGTATATTAAATGTTACAATGTTTACAGTAATCAATATCAGTATACAAAGATCGTGTTTTCTAATAAAACTAGTAAATAGCCGATAAAAATATTCTACACATCTATAAACTTATATCACATTTTTTAGGCTGAACGTTAAGCCCAAAATATAATATCAAACAGATGTATTTATATTGCAATAATGTGGGTTCTATTTCCACATTATATCAAACACTCGAGCCCCCCATAATTTAAAGGTGTTACGCTTAAGTCCGTTATACTGAGTTATGGGGGTTGGGTAGATACTCCACATATCTAAGTAATTATGTTTCTAGAACCCTCGGGGTAGTAGATTTCCGGAGTTTTTAAGATAAATAAATTTAGATCAATAAGTTTAAGTAATAACTATCTCATAAACTAACTTAAATTAAAACATTATCCTTATTACATGTTGATGATTATAAATTTCAAAATTACTAACAATTTTAATATTTACTCAATTAACAATATAAATAAACCTAAACAAACCAATAAATAAATTTATAACAACAATAAACTTTTATTTATACAATCCTCGAATAAATAAACAATGCAAAATAATTGAGCGTGACAAAAATTTACGGTTTTAAACGTTTGATCATTGGACACGCTTTGCAAGGCTTTGTAGTCTTAAGCAGACAATTTGCGGCGTCGGACAATACTACATAACGGCATGACCGTAATAAATATACTGTAAAAGTTTTTTTATGTCGTCTTTATACATAATAATAAACATAATCGGTCGGCTTAGAATCCTTCGACGGACAATTCTGTTCATTGTCGCCTTCTTTTGTTTTATTGTCACCTTCTTTGAAGTAATATTTTGGGAGTAATAAAATGATTATAATCTTTTTAGTGTGTACTGTTCGGGAATATTGTTCTTAACGGCATAGTTGTTCTAGAATGCATGACCTTTCCTTGTTGTTGTCTTCAAATTAGTTTTGATAGTATAGTGAAACTAGGTGGTATTCAATCCAATAAGACTGCCTCGTGGTCATCATCATTCTCCTGCCCTGATCCCAATTCTTGTTTGGGGTCGGCGCAGCATGTTTTATCCTTCCTTCCTGTGTGAAAGGACAAAACATGCTGCATAAGAGTTTTGGCAGATGTTTTACGGCCGGCCGCCTGCCTGACGCCAACCCTCCTTGGGACTTTCTATGTTTAAAAGGGAATGGTGTGGGTATAGCGGGTGTTTGGGTACAGGATATTGCGGGAAAGGATATTTGGCCTGATGGTAAGGATGCTACAGTCCCGGATAAGGAAGTATTAGGAGACTGTAACAGCTCGGGGGGCCGAGCTCGCGTACTCGTAGCCCTGTTCCATGACTGGCTAGATCAATGGAAAAGGCATCCCCTGACCATTCAAGACTGCCTCGTGGTCTCGCGGCATAAATATGTGTCGTGCGATCTAGAGGTCCCGGGTTCGATTCCCGGGACGGCTAAAGTTCTAAACTCTATAAATATGTCCGAAAATCAGCAATAAACTCGTCCCCTAAAGTAAGTGTGACTAATGGCTTGTAAACAAGTTCCTGGCGAAATTTAGGCGCATAAAACACCATTCGGGGAACACAATGCTAAAATTATACAAGAGTGATAATTTATATACGACAAAATGCCTTAAATACAATTGCGAATTAGCAAAATAATTTATTTTGACATATGGTTCATATTATCAAACGAAACTAACTATTTTGATGTAATCCACCTACACCTCTGTAAATACTTTACCTTAAAAATAAATTAAAGTAAATAATTTTGCAAAGTTAAAAGTTTTACTCTTTTAAAAATCAATCCGCCACCAACCAATTCAATACTAGGCACTTGTTTTATTACCGACCGCCTTATAAAAAAAAAGACATAAAACAACTAAATTAATAAAGATATTTAAATTCGAACTGACAACCTCTCAAAACCAAGCCGGCTGCGTAGCCCGGAGGCCGTCGAAATCGTCTCACCTAAATTTAAGAAATAAAGGCGGCCCAAAGCACCCAATCACGACAATATCACAACACCCATCATTGTACACTTTATAGTCAATCAAACTTTAGGATTTTATACCTCCGTACAAGGTCGTTAAATTCCCAAACATTTATTACATCCTCTATTATTGAATTAAATTAATTAAATTCCACGCAACACTGGTGGGCTCGTAAATGTCGGACTAGTCCCGCCATCTAGCGGTGGAGTTGGCAAACTGGCACTCGTGACGAATTGTTGGTTAAAAAGTCACCCCCAATGTTAAAATTCATAACAATCAGTCTGTACTTACATTAATCGATGAATTAAATTATATATTATTTGAGCAGGGTTGGATAGTTCAGTATTTTAGATAGTTTATGTTTATACCCAAATTATTACATGAAATTTTGTATGGCATAGAACAAGCCTATCAATCAGCTTAAGGAAACACGCAAACTCTATGCTATGAATTTCATTATGCAAAAAAAAACTATTTTTTTGCCAGACGTAATCGAACTCGGAACCTCTTTCTTACGTGTTGAAGAAAGCGTGCGCGACACAAGTTCATTGTATTATTGTCAATTTATAATGTTTACTATGATAGGAAAGACAAGAAAGTTGACAAGTTAAAAGTACCCTATCATCTTCCAAAGAATCCAAATCAAATTTATCTTATGACGTCGTGGTCAATGGAATCAACAAAGTCTTAAGATCGTCAAATGTCTCCAAACATTTCATTTCTTTTCAACAAACTTTATTATTTTTAAACTCAATGCTAATAGGAATTGATGTTGATACTGACTTTATTTTCTAATAAGCGTATTTTATTTTATACAAGAAATCATTGGTAGACCACCTCGATGCTCCCACGGCACTCACTACTAATTTTGCTTAGATTTGTTTATGAAGTCCACAATTCTGGGTTACGCTATCTGTGGGCCTATGACTTCAATCTCTTTGAACATAAAAAAGCACCAAAACGGCAACAAATCAAACACATAATAAAATAGTACGTAATTGGACTGATTAAACATCTTATTAGACTGTCTAATTGGAGATATTAGATATAATAACAATTGTAAAGTATGAAAATATGTTTCTGAAGTATTTTCTAGAAGATTCTTTACTTTCCTTCGAATTACAGGTTACCGAAACAGACAAGGATGTGGATATTATGAAATGGGTTTGTATATCCAAGGTAAAATCTGTCTGTGCGTTTATCTTGCCAAAAGGAATAAGGAATACCTTATGCAATGATATTCATATCAAAGATACCATCAGCAAAATGTCGCATCGTCAACTTCTTTCCAAGAAAACTAGACCCGAAAACTTTCTTCACCTAAGTTTTACGAGACATACCTAAGACCAATCCAGTACTCTTTTGAGATTTCAGCCTATCCTACCTTCACCAATACCACCTATCGATACAAGAACACAATAACAAAGTATCCACAGTAGTCTTCAAACCATCCTCAAACCCACACGAGTGCCTAACATTAAAAATATATACTAAAAGCATTCGCACCTAATTATTCATTCGTCGACGCTTCAACAATGGAGGCAGACGCCCGAAGTCATATGACCCGACTATCTTTGTCCCTCTCATCCCCCCCAGGCCAGAAAGAGAGGGGAACAGCAGCTAGTTAGTCTAGATGAAAGCGTTCTGCTCCCAACGGTGACAATACCAGGGCACAGCACAATGGATGCCTACCTTAATGCCTATTCGCCGTATCTTCCTATTTTAATTTACTCAAATTTCCCATGACACTTCAATCCGTATATTATTGTGGATGCGATTTTTTTTCAGGGCCGGTCGTGTTTGCTGTTTGGTTGGGATTAATCGGAGGTTAAAGGTTGGCTTACGGGGGTAGAGTTGTGTAGGCTTTACGACGGAAACGTTCGCAGACTCTTGTTAGACGTAAGTTTGGTTGTTGTAAAACATCAGATTAACGCGAAATTGCAGTTCATTTGATTCAATAACCTATCTGGAAATCATTGTGCTTAAAATCTGGTATGCAGTGCGATAATTCCAATACCAGAATGAACATGATATATCTACTAGCACACCAAAAAACATTGTTTAAGGTGCTTGTTCAATTACGAGACTGACTCAAATGTAAATCTTATTTTTTTATGCCTTTTATTTAGATTTACCTACTTGTAAGCGAAGTTATAGAGGCGGAAGAAAATCTGTAAGCCGAGACTTTTGTTAAGTCTGTTAATAAATTTCCATTTTAAACGAGTTAAAAAAAACACTCCTAAAAACGATTATTATCATATTATTTTACACTAATCTCGTTCTGATTGCAAAGGAACCGTCGCCAATAAGACGGTAGAGAGATTAGTAGTAGAGTTACACATATTTACAAACACGGCCACAATAGAAGAAACATTTTCGTACATATACAATTACATACATAAAAGCTAATAAAATTGCTAAATCTGTTGAAGCTCGATGCGACCCGCCCTCAGCCAACATCCTATATGGCGGAGGGAACTCGAACCTCTATTATTTTTCAGCAAGAATGCACTCAGTTAATGGGCACCGGTGATAATATGGCATTGTGCTGCCGAGCCGTCTACCCAAGTCAATCTGCATAATGCGATCATTATTCCGCACGAAAATTCATTTATAGATATTTTTTTAATAAACTAATTAACTTAATGAGAAACTCGTGTGGAGTTTGGGATATTTATGTGGGAATACTTTGGGTGTTATTCAATAAGATGGTTGGGTGTTGGGTATTTTGAAGACTTAAAGAAGAGCTGAGTCAAGGGAATGTGAGCGTGATATGGATTTGACTGGGATGGTTCAACTCATGATATTGAAGAACTGAGGCGTGCAATAGAGTTTCGTTTATTATTACGAGTAATAGATATTCGTATTACAAGCGACGAAGGTGTAAAACTCGTAATAAGGTTTCTTCTAGCATTATTTTTGGCACTTTTCTACTTAAGATTATATTTGTTTTATGGTCGCTTAGACGACGTAAACTTGAGCAATAAGATTTTATGTTGTACTCATATTTCGGTCTGGTACTGTTAGATTTAAAGATCAGTAAAAAATAAACATCTGAATTCAAGTTATCATTTTGAGTACCTACCTATTAAAAATGTTATACATCAATTTACAACCACAAGCGACCACATAACCTAACTAAGTGCTTGCAAAAGCATAGATCGGGCGACTTCGTTACACCGATAGATATCTCAACCACTGCGCCATTCGGTCTCCATAAAGCAGAAAACAAAAAGCGACTCAGCTCAAGGACTTACGCCGTGCCATAAAAGCAACATTAAACTCCATTGCAGCTGACAAACAAGTTTATTACAAAAACAATGAGCATTAGAACAAAACAATGCGAACAAAATGTCTTTAAATCTCACAAAAGCACAATACATCTTCAAGACCGCTGTAAAATCATTGTTGGAGTAACGGTCTTATAATCGGATAATGGAATGTTGTGCGGACTTTGACGGCACACTCTGCATCTGTTATAGACAATGGGAATTAACCGCACCTGTACAAGAATTAGAAATCGCCTAATCATCTTATCAATGGAATAATGTCGGTCCGTTTTATAAGATTAAATGTATAATGTATAGGTAAAAAGGAATTTAAAAGATAAAAAACTTAAAACAAAGTACAGTGGCATAATACAGCGGCGGTACTTCCGTAGAAGCCCATGCCCCGTTTGCCTTACAAGAGTCCGCATATGTTTTAAGTTTTTAATGTTTATTAAACAGTAATACTTTGACAAATAAATGAGAATATTCTGACCCTACAATAAACTATTATAAACTAGACATTATACTATAAACGGGTTACACTTTTGAGTTTTTATTGAAGTCCCGATTAATCCAAAATTGATCCATGACAGCGCATTTTGCAACTAGATGTCAATGTTTATTTTATTAACATAAGACTGCCTTGTGGGCTCGTGGCATAATAAAAAATAAAGCACATATGCTTACAAATTTTCAGTAGTCCTGGATTCGATCCCCGAATCGAGCAAGTGCTATTCGGATTTAGTTCCGTAAACGTTATAGCGAGCTCAAGCATATATTATAACAAGTTAGGAAAGAGGAATAAAAAAAGCAAAATGATAAAAATATTAGGAGCAACGACCTAATATAAAAAAGATTACTAGGCAAATAAACAGGGTTACTTTGGAAGTTATAACATGTAGAAGTAGGTATAGATTCAGATGAAAATCAGTAAAAAAGTACCTACTTCTCCTACCAAAAGTTGACTATTCTATTGCTTAAGGTCAAGCAACAGGTAAAGACGACATTAGATTATTAAAAAAACATAGTTCTTTAGAAAAAAAATGAGATGAAGGGAGATCAAGAAAAACGTAAATACGCATTTGTTATCAAAACTACATTATACCTTACACCACTTGAAATAGAAGTCAAAATACCTCATTTCATCTGGCCTTGAAAAAAGTAGTTAAAATCTAAATCTTTGTCGTTATATCAGCTCATAAAATTTTAAACGATTATTGTCTTTTAAAGGATAATTGTGAGACATTAAAATGACAATAAAAATATTTAGTGTTACAATAGCATCAGAGTTATAGAGATATTAAGAAAAACAATTGACAGTCGAACGAGCAAAACTTTTTACAATCGATGGCGCAAATTAAAAAATATCGATTTCAAATTTTTTTTTTTTTTCTAAAGGTCGCGTGTTTACTCCTAAGTAAGGCACTTTATATGCATTTGTAAGTATTGCAAATTTTATAGTCATCATTTCAGGCCGACATGATCTGATGCAATTTTGAACACAATTATAGTGATTAGGAATTTCTTGCTAGCAGCACGCAAATTTGTGGCCGAAAAGCGGCAAAAGGCTCGCCCGTTGATTTATACGAAATATGGGTGTAGAAATACACCTCTGCCTGCCACTTTGAGAAATCAAACGTGAGGTTATGTATTAGGAAAAATTCAATATTTTTTTTTTACACCCAACAGTCACATACATAGTCCTGACCCCACATTAAGATACAAGTCTTGTATCGTGGGTATCAGAAACTACGAGAGACTTTTCGGTCTCACAAACACCCAGACCCGAAACAAATATTAGTGGATCACACAAACATTTGTCTCGGTGCGGGGATCGAACCCGCGGCCTCTCGTTTCGCAAGCTGGTGTCTAGCCAACTGCGCCACGGGGCTGTAAGCAAATCATTTATATGTGATACTCATTAATATTATGGTTTCATGGTTTTCTCTTACCAGCATGTACAATAATGCATATCATTTAAAAACAAGTGTCTACGAGAGATCACGAAATAGTTGATTGGGACCAGAAAGGATTAGATTATTATATATTTGACACTGCCACTTCTGAGTAATTCGGGTGGCGTGTAATAAAAAAACTTTTAAGAATGTATGGCAACTAAAATCAAGCAATTTTGCTAAACAATATTATTATTGGTCGTGTGTTCGCAGTAGAAGAAATATGAGACAGGCAAGCGGCGATACTCGTGCTCATACAACACACTGGCTATTTCCCTTTTTAATATAATTCATCTATTCCGTTGCCTTAGCTGATACGAAAATACAGCTATGTAAATAAATACATAGGACTCAGTCTACACAAGTAACTATAACATACAACTGCATCACCTAAGAGCATTCAAAACGTGCGAAGTAAATAAGGATTTATTCAAACGCCTTGAATATAATTCCTCAAGTTGAACTAATAACTACCAAAGTTATAACACTTGGAGGAAACTTCAACGGCATTTTTGCACGAGGGAACTTACTAATTAACCCCACGGAACAATGCCGAATGTGCTACATACACACACCCAAAGACTGGGGTGACAACAAGCGTTACTATCACTTCCTATTTATTACTTAAAACAACTATATATAAATGAAAATGAACTTTATCCGAGTAAGTATACGGTTGAAAATAAAATAGCATTTCACAAAACAAGGGCTACCACACCCCAGAAAATGTCATTGGAAATTTGACTCTAAGATATGACAGCAAAGTCCGTATGTCCGTGTTGTAGTGATACCAAAGTTATCTAGGGTTCGCACAAACAAGTTCATTATGCACTTAGACAATTAGTGTACGCCCGCGGCCGACTCTTTCATTGTCAGCCCTGAGCCCTTCCGGTGTAGCGCCTTGCTGTGTGGTTCGCCTGTTTCATTATTAAATAAAGGGGGTTTGAAAATCTTATCGTGGAAAATATTTTTTTCTCTGTTCAAATAAAAACTCATTAATAACGTTTGCGTATCTTCACGCCTGCACCGGGGCGGGGTGGGGGTGCGCGGGGGTGCTCTTTGTTCACATCACACATTTTGTTATATTGTTATTAATATCACAAATGTGTTGGGATTGAATATGGTGAGTTTTTGAGCTATCGCGCCGGAGCCTCTCGGAGCCATTCATGGGAGAAAAATATATCTTTTTTAAAAAAGCAGTGCAGTGTGACCTCAATGGTTCTGTCGACGTCACAGTCTGGTGTGGCAGTATCTCGCGTGAAACCCCGACCACACCTATGTATAAAATATGAATACACAATCCACTCCGAAGTGTTTGTTTATATTTAATTATCACGCAGTTAAAGGTGAATTCTGCACTAAGCCTTAGGTGGAAGCGTTATCCTTCTCAATAGTAAAAGAGGCCTGTGCCAAGGCTTTGAGTTATATAAATAAAATTTAAATATCTTTTCGGTTCTAGTCTTATTTCTTTGACAGTTAAAATTTGATTATTAGAGTTATCCAATCATCACGATAACAACTTCTTAAAATCTACTGTAGCTTATAAAGTAGTAAGGTAAAAATATGTGTTGAATTATCAATAATTCGGAATAGTGGATACTTGCTTCCATGACTTAGCAAAATTTAAAATAATGATACAGAATTTTAAAGTAGTTTTTTTGCTCAAGAGCTGGTATCAAGTAAACAATATCAAACATACAAGGTTGGAAACCAAAGTAGGTACAGCATAAAATAATGTTGTGAATATCTGTATGACTAAACATGTTTTGAATTCGACTTTTATATTAACGAGAAGAAATGTGGGTCTATTCAACAATAAAAAAGTGTCTGCTAGTCTAAACAAAGCAGTTATTTTTATAGACTGTCTAGTACAACTGCATTGATTCAAGTAATGATTCAATATTGCAACTCCAAGAGCCAAGAAAGTCAACTCCCCCAAATTTCAATTATCGCAGGTTTATGTGGAGATATTGT
Source organism: Cephonodes hylas (assembly GCA_030295005.1). NCBI lineage: Eukaryota > Metazoa > Arthropoda > Insecta > Lepidoptera > Sphingidae > Cephonodes > Cephonodes hylas. Next base: position 14,144,885 of record AP025364.1, read on the forward strand.
TAAGTTATTAGTTGGAAAAGAATATTTCCTATATTAACAAATTATATTATAATTTTTATTCATGTTTAACTCAGGAAACCTTTTTAAGTTATCCCATTGCGAGGATTGATCTAATAAATAAATCATTAATAAACAGCAGCCACATACTTCCATCGTTCAGACCGAACACTAACACAAGTCTTGCATCGTGGGTATCAGAAACTATTATAGACTTTTCAGTATATACGTTTGTGTATGACAAAAAAATATCTACCATCGGAAATAGAACCCATGATGATTCAAAAGCACTTGTAAAAGTCTACTTGAATAAAGACGATTTGACTTTGACATCATGCACGGCTGTCAAATCAAAGACACCCAAAAGAATAAAATATATTTAAAATCACCCCAAGTCCCAGCCCTTAAACGCAATGACCCGAACGAACTAGACGTCCATAACGATATAACTAAAATTCAAACTAGAAGCGAGCTGAGAGCGGGCTGGTTAAAATTGTTTAACACGACACGCAGAGAAACGTAGAATGCACGGTGGTTGGACACCCGACCGCGGCATATCTATCCAGGCGAGATCAGCGAATAACCGGCCGAAATCCGAACGTATCCGGCCAAACCGGAGCGCGGCCGGCCACTCCGGAGCGCACGCGACACATTGTTTAGAATACGTAGAGCACACCGGCTACTCCGGAGATATTTTGATATAGAATGTTGCATTTGCGAGTTAGATCAACTTGCGTGACATATTTTTAGTGTTAACTAGCGACCCGCCCCGGCTTCGCACGGGGGTAATGCTGATATTTAATGGATGTTATCATACATATAAACCTTCCTCTTCAGTCACTCTATCTATTAAAAAAACCGCATCAAAATCCGTTGCGTAGTTTCAAAGATTTAAGCATACAAAGGGACATAGGGACAGAGAAAGCGACTTTGTTTTATACTATGTAGTGATGAATACAACTTACGCCTGTATTCTGAAAGCGGTAGATAGGACAGTATTCCTGAAAACAAGAATATGGTCGCTCTTAATCCCTTAGGAGTCAAAAACAATCAACACAATTGGTAATGCATGTCTTTCTATCCTTTCGGCAATACCGGTGTAAGTGCATATCTCATCAGCCCAAATACGTCCCACTGCTGGGCACGGGCCTCCTGTACCATAGAGAGGATTTAGGCCTTAGTCCACCACGCTGGCCTAGTGCGGCATACCCAGATATTGTGTGTTTATGCAACATTATAACATTTAATTTAACCGTTATTTCAAAACTAGTTTTTTCTCGCGTTTTTTGATATCAAGTCATTTTTTCCTCAATTTTTTTTGGCTACAACCAAAACCTTCCCTTATCATTTAACACCACATCCACCAACCTAGGCATACCCAACAACCAAAACAGACAATGCCCAACTAAAATCACGGATACAAATGAAATTTCCTAATTACAGCAACTAGTCAAACGCAGTCTTCTATGCATTGCCCATACGAGGGGTACCGGCGGGGGTGCGGGGTGCGGGGGAAGCGGCAGCGGTGGCGGGGGGGGGGGAGCTCGTCACAGAGGCGTGAACCACAAAATTGGTTGTTTTCACACGCGCGCTGTTAATCATTACGTGGTAAGCGATGTTTACGCGGGGTGCGTGTCCATTGCTGCACGGGGGTTTAGAGGTTAGGTTGTTGAAATCATTAAGGACACATAGAGTAAATACTAAATAGCAGAAATATAACATTTTTGTGACAGAGATTCAATTGAAGAGCGGTTATTGCGATGAGATAGTCTCGTCAAATTATCTTGTAAGATATTTTCCAGTGTTCGTTTTATTTATGGTGTAAAGTAAACATTCACAAAACAATAATTAGAAAAGTATCGAAGGACACTCTACCAGATATGTTTCTCATCATCCCACATACGTACTCCTGCTGGGCACGGGCCTCCTCTAACAATCATTGACGAGGTTTAGTCTACTACAAGTCTACTACTAAGCAGTGATGGCCTCGAGGTTTGGGCGCGCAGTCGAGAATCTCGGCGGTCGCGGGTTCGAACCCCAGGCACACACCTCTGATTTTCCGAAGTTATGTGTGTATTCACATTGAATTATCACTTGCTTTAACGGTGAAGGAAAACATCGTGATAAAACCTGCACACCTAAGAGTTCTTAGGAATTTCTTAGGTGTGTAGTCCGCCAACCCGCACTAGGCCAGCGTGGCGGACTATGGCCTAAACCCTCTCAATGGTAGAGGAGACCCGTGCTCAACAGTGGACGTATATGGGTTGATGAAGAAGATGAAGAAGAAGTCTACTACGATGGCCTATTTCGAGTTGTCGGACTACACTCCTTAAATTTCTTAACAACTTTTAGATTTACAGGTTTTCTCACAATGTTTTCCTTCACGTCAAAAAAAATTCTCTTATAAATATAAGTAGTATAACACCCAACAGTGGAACCCCATCCAATGAGCGGGTGTTAGAACAAATTGCTACTTGCGGTACCGACATGTGATCGGGATTCAGCGGCGCGCACCGTATTACCCATTACATTTGTTTCCGAGACTTTATTCAGGCCCGTTTGCCGTACGCCCATAGTGTTGCATGTTGACTTGCTAATTAATAAGCTATTATATTTTCACACTATATATGTGTGTATTTATTGTTTGCGGGGGATTATTAAGGTGATTGGTCGGGAAGTAGTTTTAATAAATCTATTTTGTGGCGTAAATATTTTAATGATATTTTTGTATGAAATTGTGCAATAACTATTGTCTGACTTTTCGATCACGGTCTTATCCCTATATGTCTTATAAGCATTGATTTACGTCCATATTATCAATGTAATGATGTGCCTTGCCGTGGTACACTACCATGCTACAGAAGATAAATGAGTAATGAGATTTTGAACTGCTTTTTTTGGTTTTTATATGCGTAGTGCAATCACTTGGTCCAAGGCTCGATATCTAGTTATGCGTTATTGGGTTTATCTGTTATATTAGGAAATTCTCCCCCAAAAACGGTCATAAGCTTGCCTGCTACTACGTGGGGCGAAGACACAATTAGCAAAATGTTATGTTCTTTTAACACATACCTATTTTTTTAACACTGAATATAACACACACAGAATAATGCTAACCCAGTAAATTAATTGTGCCCATAAAAAAGACCTAACATGATTTGAAACAAAGTTCATGTAGAAAGCCACAATGTTCCATAGCTTAATGTTTCGGTACAGGAATAAGAAAATAAACAGCTTTGCAACTCACTTCTAAATACAACAAAACACCTCATTCGACGTGAAACACGTTCAAAACAAAAACCGGTACACTATCACAATAAACGATCTCAAATAAATAACAATGTATAAATATATAAACAAGAAACCGATATGAATAAAAGAATTAACGTGCAATGTTATCAGATTGGGAATTCTCTTTTGAAAGTATAAAAGTGTCGAGACAAAGGGTCTGTACTGGGGTGAACTCGAGAGCCCTGCAGCGAAGCACTTGTAATCGATATTCACGATTATAACAAATAGTATTTGGAATTATTAATATTTTTTTTCACTTGAGTAGTCCAACGGCTGGATTTCTTCAGTAGGGTCTGGTCTGGTGCTAAACTCTTGTATTTTGCTATTGAGTATTACCTTCTTGGTGCAGTTAGTTTGAGACCAGCATGAAAGGACATGAATCATGTTCCGTTTCGATTCCTTTTCAAGAAAAACATAATGTAACCTGCTAAAAGTTATAAATGATGTTTCATGTCTCGTTTTTTTAGCCAGAAGTTTCTTCTATTTATATAATCACAAAGAATTTGAATCTAAAAAGATATTTGTAAGGAAAACCAACAGCACTAATTGAGGTCCAATGATTTTGAAGTTTATCAAGCGTCAATCGGCAAAATATTAACGGCCGCGGTTCTAAACTCTCAGAAGAAGAAAGTAGTTTAGAATTCCTTTTGACTGTTGATTCACCAACATATTTTAAATTAACATTAGCACTTAAACCTAAAACTACGTCAGCTATGAGTGCAGCATTATATTTATCAGCAGAAAAATCCGGCTACAACTATTTCACAATAATCGTCACAACTGTCATCACAAAAATTTGCTGGGTTCAGAGTGTGAGGAGTCCAATGACCAACATGATGTATCATTATCATCAGCTTATACTTTCCACTGCTGAACACGGGTATCCTCTACAACCGATGGCTTTGATAACAAGATCTATAGACAAATGCACTTTTATGCTATGATCTTCATCAGTCTATTCCTTCTTCTTTCCTTAGAAGATGCAAAATCTATAGACAAAGGCACTTTTATACTATGTTCTTCATTAGGTTCTGGGTCTATTCCTTCTTCCTTATAAGATGGCCGATTGAATTTCCATATGATGTCCCATCACGGTCAACTACGCCGAGACGCAGCGAGGGTGCAAATCGAATTATAACGCCAAATTGAGTGCTAATTCGATGGCGAGTCCCGTGGGAGCGCCGCGCTATGGGACGCCGACGGGAGCTTGCTGTAACCATGGATGCGGTAGAGACTTTCTTATACAAGCGTATATGATTACAAGCGCAATTAGAACATTAGTCATTTGTTTTAGTTGTAATCATTTTAATAGTGTTTTTTTTAATCTATATTCAACAATTAACTAAGTATATATCATATGAGGTCAAAGTTAAGACCTTCTAATAAGTATTAAATACTTGTGCCTAGTAATAAGCTTAGTTCTTTAGAACATCTTACAATTAAAACTAAACAATTATATTTTAATTGTTCTTGTAACAGAATTTTCCTTTAAAACTTATTTAGATACAGTGCAGTTTACCATTAGTCAGAATAACAAGAGTTTTACTTTAAAACTTCTTGATAATGGATGTAGATTTTACAGAATACTAAAATAGAAGGCTTCTATTGTTTTTCTTTTACAAAATTTGCGATGATTGTATTAGTAAAACTTTAGTAACTACAGAAAAGGTTATTGTTAATATTTAAATTATTTTTGAAATGTATTTTGTCAACTTATAAAACTTATACAACTGTCCGAACATCGAAAAACTCAAATAATTTCCTAAAAATCTCCATTACACCCTAATCTACACGCACCCCAGTCCCACGGCTCCCTCTAGCGTCAGTACCAAAACACAGCCCCATGAGAAACCGCGTCCAATACTCGCCACTTAAAGATTTAATCGCACCATTTTTTTGTTTTCCCTTTGTCGTACCGGATCGTGATTGTTTAGCACTGCCGGGCAGCCATCGAAACGTACCTTAGGCCCTCAAGTGCTCTTCAAAAGTCCATGATATTGAGAACTCTTGCGCTCAACGTTGACGCATGAATGGAACGTAATTAAGCGAATGTATTGACTTGTGTAATTAGAAATTATTTTTAAGAACAATTGTTGGAAATTTATTTAATATTTCATAGTTCGCATTGTACGGGTTGGAGTCTCAAGATCTTGAAGTTCTTAAAGGTATATTGGTATAGTTGTTTTGATGAATGCATTAAGAAAAGCTGCTAATATATAAGCGGTATTAAATGATAGGCTAACTAACTAAATAATAGACAGATACTAGAAGCAGGAAATATCATTACAAGCTTTTATTTAACTTCACTTTTGTATGTATGTTTGTATGTTTACAAATCTTGCAATGAAGATTTGAACCACTTCCAATAGACCGATTGTGCTGAAACTTGGTATACCTACGTAACTTGGATGACAATACAATAATATGGTACCATGGAGCTGGTCTGATGATGAGGTTGGAAGATGACCATAGAAACATCGGTTCTTGTAGACCGATTGAGCTGAAATTTGGTATGTCTTTGTAACTTCGACAACAATACACAAATATGGTATCATGGTGCTGATCTGACGAAGAGTTGGAAGATGCCCATAGGAACTTCGATTTTTGTGGTCTAATTGAGCTGAAATTTGGTATGTCTTCGTAGCTTCGGTAACAATACAAAAATGTGATATTATGGAGCTGATCTGATGAGGAGTTGGAGGATGGCCATAGGAACTTCGATTCCTATGGTCGAATTGAGCTGAAATTTTGTATCTCTTCGTAACTTCGGTAACAATACAAAAATATGGTATCATGGAGCTGATCTGATGAGGAATTGGAGGATGCCCATAAGAACTCCGATTCCTATGGTCCAATTGAGCTGAAATTTTGTATCTCTTCATAATTTCGGTAACAATACAAAAAATGGTATCATAGAGCTAATCTATTGAGGAGTTGGAAGAAGCCCACAGGAACTCCGATTCCTTTGAACCGATTGTGCTGAAATTTGGTATACCTATGTAATTTCGGTGACAATATAATAACAAGGTATCATAGAGCTGATCTGACGAAGAGTTGGAAGATGCCCATAGGAACTACGATTCTTGTGGTCCAATTGAACTGAAATTTGGTGTGTCTTCGTAACTTCGGTAACAATACAAAGATATGGTATCATGAAGGTGATCTAATGAAGAGTTGGAAGAAGCCCATAGGAACTCCGATTCCTGTGGACCAATTAAGCTAAAATTTGGTATGCCTTTGTATTTTCAGTGACTACATAATAACAAGGTATCGTTGATCTGTGTCATGAGAAGTTGGAAGGTGCCCATAGGAACACTAGTTTCCATGGACCGATCGAGTTGAATTTCGGTATGACTACGAAATGGAAAGACTTAGAAATATTTCCAACTAAAAAGTTAAAAATAAATTAACAGTGAAAAACATATTTTAAAATCAAGCTTTTATTATGCACGAAAAATTAAAAAAATAAACTAAGAAAACATTCATAAAATTCGTAGTTTTTTAAACTTTACAAGTAACAATTTACAAAAGTGTTCGGTTTATCAGTAGAAGTATGATACATAAACCTATATATTATCTATAACTAGTATATTAATATTCTTAAGGGATTTAAAAGCTTGTCGCGTAATTTCGTTAATGCAAAAACCTCGGCCGCGACGAGCTTTTAGATCACTTAAGAATATTAATATACTAGTTATAGATAATATATAGGTTTATGTATCATACTTCTACTGATAAACCGAACACTTTTGTAAATTGTTACTTGTAAAGTTTAAAAAACTACGAATTTTATGAATGTTTTCTTAGTTTATTTTTTTAATTTTTCGTGCATAATAAAAGCTTGATTTTAAAATATGTTTTTCACTGTTAATTTATTTTTATTTAATGTTACCAAATAGCTTAATTTATGAAACAAACTTGCAACAACGTTTTAGGGATTTGTTTAAGTAATGGTTAATGATGGAGCTCTTAAATGATAAAAATAGGTAAATATTTACGCAAATGTGTGTGGTGTTAAGGTGATTATTGACAGCCCGGTGGTGCGGTTGGTTCGCCATCAGCTAGGGAAACGAGAGGCCGCGGGTACATAGCCGCACCGAGCCAAATGTTTGTGTTATCCGCAAGTATTTGTTTCGTGTCTAGGTGTTTATGAGACCGAAAAGTTTCTTGTAGTTCCTAAAACCCAAAGCGTAAGAATTAAATAAATCTTAGTGTAGTATCAGACATATGCATTTCCATAAAAGCCTAAAAGCCCAGCTTCTTAAACCTTTAAGCTTTAATTGCTTATTTAACAAAAGCAATTTGACACATAAATCAGAATATCCTGACCCCACAATAACTAACTATTAGACATTACAAAGGTCATTAGGTCAGGGATGCTCCTATCTAGTGGTCATGGTCTGCCCTAGAATAGGTGCTACGAGTACGCGACCTCGGCCCCCGAGCTGCTGCAGTCACTATCAACTTTCCCTTCCGTGACTGCAGTATCCACTCCTACAGACCATACTTTCCTCTCCCATAGCCTCCTCTCTCATTCACTATTCCCTTCCCCCCGCTTGATGACGGGCAGCAGCGTCATCAATGCGCTTCCCCTACTGCGCTCGCCAACCCGCCTGCCAAGCGTGGCGAGTATCGGCAATATCCCCCTCATGATCGAGACTAGGACCAGGCCCCCAGTCCCCGGCAGCCCCACTATTCCTGGCTACGGTAGCGGCCATGGTAACGGTGGGGCGGGGGGTGCTAAGAATCCCCGGGTTGGCCCCGGCTACCACCCCCGACGACGACTGGCCCTGGTAACACACAACATACGCACGTTGAGGACAGACGAGAAGATTGTCGAACTGGAAGAAGAATTGAGCGGGTTACACTGGGACATTCTGGGGTTGTCGGAAGTCCGCAGGATTGGGGAGGACACGATAACCCTCAAGTCCGGTAACCTGCTCTTCTACCGGGGGGACGACCAACAGTCCAGAGGAGGTGTCGGATTTCTCGTCCGCAGGTCTCTCATTAACAACATCGTATCCATCGAAAGTGTGTCGAGCAGGGTAGTGTACCTGATACTCAGAATATCCAAAAGATATTCGTTGAAGGTCATACAGGTATACGCGCCGACCTCGACACACCCAGATGAAGAAGTAGAGGAGATGTATGAGGACATAAGTCGGGCCATACATACTTCTAAAACCTACTTCAATGTTGTTATGGGAGACTTTAACGCAAAGTTGGGCATGAGAAGCGATGCGGAGTTGAAAGTGGGGCAATTTGGACATGGGCAACGGAACCCCAGGGGTCAGAGGCTGGCTGAATTCCTGGAGAAAGAGGGACTCTTTGCGATGAACTCTTTCTTCCAGAAGCCGCCTCACAGGAAATGGACCTGGCTGAGCCCTGATGGTTCCACGAGAAATGAGATAGATTTCATCTTGACGACGAAACGACGGATATTCAGTGATGTCTCTGTGATCAACAGGGTGAAAACCGGTAGCGATCACCGAATGGTTAGAGGCTCATTGAATATCAACGTCCAATTAGAAAGACGTCGCTTGATGAAGTCTACGCTACGACCTACTCGCGCCCATATCCAAAACCCCGAGAGCTTTCAACTCGAGCTGAAAAATCGCTTCGAGTGCCTGGAAGAAAACCTTGCCGTGGACGAGTTAAACAGCGGTTTGGTAGAAGCTGTCCATGCGGTGGGATCTAAGCATTTTAGACCTCGCCGTAGAGATAGACCACAAAAACTCTCGGTCCACACTCTTGACCTTATGGCCGAACGTCGATCTATGGCGCTGCAGTCTTCCGAGGATGCCGAAGCATATCGTCAGCTCAATAGACGGATCTGGAAGTCCTTGCGACACGATGTCCGTGCTCACAATACTGTGAGCATTAAAGAGACAATAGAGCGGAACGGAGGCTCCAAAGTGTTTGCAAGAGACTTGTCTATTGGGCAAAGACAGTTGTCTAGGCTGAAGACGGAGGGCGGCCGCGTAGTGTCGACGAGGGCAGAGGTTTTAAGGGAGATCGAGAGGTTCTACGGACAGCTTTACACCTCGGTTGCCAAGCCCGCTGTTCGCTCGGCCGAAGACCCGAGAGCCGAGTTGATCCGCCACTTCAGCGATGATATCCCGGACATCAGCCTGTGTGAGATTGAGATGGCCCTGAAACAACTTAAGAACAACAAGGCGCCGGGTGAGGACGGAATCACTTCAGAGCTTCTGAAAGCGGGCGGAACGCCGGTACTTAAAGTCCTTCAGAGGCTCTTCAATTCCGTTCTCCTCGAGGGCTCAACGCCAGAGGCATGGAGCAGGAGCGTGGTGGTACTGTTCTTCAAAAAAGGTGACAACACCTTGCTGAAGAATTACAGGCCCATCTCGCTCCTGAGCCATGTCTATAAGTTGTTTTCGAGGGTCATCACAAATCGTCTCGAACGCAGGTTTGATGACTTCCAGCCGCCCGAACAAGCTGGTTTCCGAAAAGGCTTTAGCACCATGGACCACATCCATACGCTTCGGCAAGTTATCCAGAAAACCGAGGAATACAACTTGCCGCTTTGTTTAGCGTTTGCGGACTATGAGAAAGCCTTTGATTCGATCGAGACGTGGGCGGTGCTAGAGTCTCTCCAGCGGTGCCACATTGACTGTCGGTACATCGAGGTGTTGAAAAGCATATACAGCAACGCCACCATGTCGGTCCGAGTACAAGATCAGAGCACGAAGGCTATTCCACTACAAAGAGGCGTGAGACAGGGAGATGTTATATCTCCGAAACTGTTCACTGCCGCGCTGGAAAACGCCTTCAAGCTCTTGGAGTGGAAAGGATTCGGCATCAACATCAACGGCGAGTATATCACACACCTTAGGTTTGCCGACGATATTGTAGTCATGGCAGAATCGCTGGAGGACCTTAGCACTATGCTCGAAGACCTCAATCGAGTCTCCCAACAGGTGGGTCTTAAAATGAACATGGACAAGACGAAAATCATGTCGAATGTCCATGTTGTGCCCACCCCAATCGCAGTTGGGGGCTCGACTCTCGAAGTTGTAGACGAATATGTCTATTTGGGACAAGTGGTCCGGTTAGGCAGGTCCAACTTCGAGAGAGAGGTCAATCGTCGAATCCAACTCGGTTGGGCAGCGTTCGGAAAGTTAGGAGACGTCTTCTCGTCCAAAATACCTCAGTGCCTGAAGACAAAAGTCTTCAATAGTTGTGTGTTACCAGTGATGACTTACGGCACTGAGACGTGGCCTCTCACTAAAGGCGTCATGGGACGGCTCAGGGTCACTCAACGAGCTATGGAGAGGGCTATGCTCGGGGTTTCCCTACGTGATCGAATCAGAAATGAGGAGATCCGTAGGAGAACTAAAGTAACCGACATAGCCCAACGGATTAGCTCGTTGAAGTGGCAATGGGCCGGCCACATGGCGCGGAGAACTGATGGCCGATGGGGCCAGAAAGTTCTCCAGTGGAGGCCACGTACTGGCAAGCGCAGCGTGGGACGTCCCCCGACAAGGTGGTCCGACGACCTTGTCAAGGTCGCGGGACGTCGCTGGCTGCAGGCGGCTTCCGACCGTTCCCGGTGGAAGTCATTGGGGGAGGCCTATGTCCAGCAGTGGACCACTAATGGCTGATATGATGATGATGATGAGACATTACAAAAAAAAATGTATCGCTTTAAGGCTCTCTAGGACCGACACTGCAAAAACATCATTGAAACGAACGAAAAATAAATTAAAATGAAATGAGAGTTTAAAATTGAAATGCGGCGCGTCGGGTGTCAAGATAAGCCAACTTTTAGCGAACATTCACGGCGACACGGGGGATGGGCAGGATAATGCGATCGGCCCGCTATCTGCGAACGGCTGTTTTTATATCCAGCAAATGAAGCATTCGAAATAATGAACGCCTGGCGGTAATGTTATAGCAATGCTTTGTCACGGTGAAATTGATATGCGGTTTTTGCTGTTGTGTGTATTTGGCGAATGTTATTGTAAATTGAGTATGTAAGTTATGATATAAAGTCTTTGGATAGAAAATGATTAATAACTTTATTGATTTTATGTGTATAATCTGAAAACAATCGTCTGAAATCTAGACAATTCTAGAGAATCGAAAGATGCATTACATTTAATTTTCAAGAATCTAATAAAAATCTATCACTATTTTCCTCAACATTTTCCCTACTTTAAAAATAAACAAGGCACAAAAAGAAAAATCCATAGATAATAAATAATGTTATAAAGTGAACAATACGGCCAGAGACACACCCGTGCCGCATTTTTAACCAAAGAGAATCTTTTGTGTTACATCCACAATTCATTTGTGGGTGTTTGTGTGGGTGATTCCTACATTTTCGACTTTGCGGAGTGATGATAGGGTGTTGGGTGGTGCGCTGGTAACGTTGCGCTGGTGACAATAGCCGCTTTCAGTGGGCGGATGCAGGTTTTTTGACAAATGGCCAGCTGGACGATTTGTCTCGTGTAGGGCGACGCGGCAATGACTAAACAGCAGGGAAATTTACAGAGTGGACACTATGGTCTAAGTTTTGTTGTTTTTGTGAGTATTTGAAATTAGAAATAAACGGCATAATCTAGTTTTAAGATGCCAACAATATTTCGAGAATATTTAAAGTTTATTAGCTAGTGTTAGAAGCTCGATAAGTATTACAGTCAATAATATTATTTTTAAAATAAACGTTGATAAATAATTCACAGATATTTTATTTTTCACTTAAATGAGACCTAAAAGTCGTTCTTCAAATATTGAGCAGATTAAAGCAATAACTCAGCATTCCGGCATGCTTAGTTCAAGCGACAAGATGTAGTGGTTTCTCCCTAATATTCAATCTATCTTGATAAGTCAGGTAATGTAAGCGATGTACCTACATCAAGTGCATAGATTGACGTGCCCAATGAGCAGAAAGCTCATAAATACTGTCATCTTTGGTCTTAAAAGCTAAAAGATTTTAAATAATCTCTACCAGAAGAGGTAATGCCCATAATCGATGAATCGAATCGTCCAACAGTGGACGTGAAAGGCTGTTGATGATCTACCAGAAGAAAGTCCAAACTCCCAGAAACAAACCTGCGTCGGCATTACCACCATCCAAAAAACATGTCCTTTCTGTGACACTCCTACTCTTTGACCGCCCAGGGCGGGCTAGCCCAGTAATGGTCATAAAAGGATGTTATGATATTATATCATTTTTCCTCGAGCACAATACTGAATGTGTACGCCGCCATTTCCTGCCTCTAATGCGTCGCTCGCCGCATTAACTTCGTGCCATCCGCGGATTATTTTTATTATCCTTTTACATTTGTTTATGTTTCTATTGAGTATTGGATCTTGTGGTTTATTATCTTTTTGTTATTCGCTTGAAGTGTTTATCAAGTTGAGTTATTTAAACTATTGGTATTCTTCATCATCATCAAACCTTTTACGTCCGACTGCTAGGCACGAACCTACTCTTCAATTTAAAGGCCTTAGACCACGCTCGCCTTATACGGGTTGGTATCTCTAATAGAGCCTACTTTTGATTACATCAACAATCTACTAAAATTTTTAGTAACAAAACATCCAACAGTATATTACTCCTGACTCCAAATTCAAATATAAGTCTAGTGCCAATTCAGACATGTGACAAAAAGTTCGTATACCTATAAAATTTGTCATCCCCATACGTTGATCAAACCTACTCCCATTAAGACTTATCTTTTTACCCTTTTACCCAACTCCATCACCGTCGATATACTAGTTTTATTAGGCGCTATTAAACAGCCACTGAATGAGTGTCGTTAAGACGTTTCATCGAGTTAAAAGCGTCACAATAGCGGCTATTCAGCCGGACCACTGACTCGTTCACTTCGCATTACTATGCTAAGCAGAGAATGCTTCGAGACAAAGTTGCTTCTTCCATTTCAATCACTTTGTCTCAAAGTTATTTGATACTGTCGCTGTGGGTTGAATTGGTCTGAAAACTAATTTTGTGCTAATCTCGCGATGGTCGGCTTTAAATCCCAGGCACACATCTCTAACTTTTTGAAGGCATGTGTATTCATAGTTATCATGTCTTTTAACAAGGAAGAAAAACATCGTGAAGAAACCTACACAGGAATTACTTAGGTCGGACGGCCGGTGGAGTAGACAAGTGTTGGAGTGGAGACCGCGCTTAGGCAAACGTAGCATAACGTAGGACGTCCTGTAGCACGATGGACCGAAGACTTGAGAAAGGTGGCGGGAAACGGATGGATGAGGGCTGCTCAAGCCCGGGATGGTTGGCGCTTTCTTGGCGAGGCCTACGTTCAGCAGTGGACGGCAATAGGCTGAGTCGTAGAAGTCTGTCAGCCCGCATAAGGCCAGTGTCTTGGACTAACATAAACCATCTCTGTTGTGAAGGAGGCCTTTGCCCAGCAGGACGTATAGATCGATGATGTTGATGATGATAACATGCCTACAGTGTGCAAAAAACCGTGATGCTAAATTAAGACAATTAATAGTTACGGTGATTATAAACTATGTCAAAATTTTTATCAACATTTAGTGATTAATGTATGTAGGTTAACACTTAAGGTTGTTAGGGCAGCGCCTTGTTTTCGGATTTTTTTAACTCCTGTGTATTAGTTGTGGTAATTATGGCAATGATGATGATGATGATTAAATAATAGTACCTAATAATGATTGAGTAGAAATACACCGGATCTAAATACAAAATTAACCAGAACAGCCAATACACAACATCGTCACATTACTCCGTCTTATACACTTTGAGCGTCTGAAATGGATCCGACGATGGTATAAACCGGCCACAGACACCCCCGCGAATTATTTGCATTATAATGTAACAGAATATTGTCGCCTTTATAACTCTTATATAACTGTTCCCAACCACTTATATTGAAATGAAACGAGATTAAATGATACAAAGTCTTCGCAGTCGCTTGGATTTAATTGTGTTCTCATTTATGAAGCTTGATGGGTTTAGATCCTTTTCATTATATCATTGGATCGGTTGCTTATTGATTTTTTAATATACTGCCTTGTTGACCTTGCGGTAAAGGTGTGACGTGTGAGATCTAGGTGTAATAGGTTCAATATCCGGGTCAAATAAAGAGCTATTTTTGAACTGGAATAACGAACACAGTTGGTTTAATACCAGCTTGTGAAACGAGAGGTCACGGGTTCGATCACTACGCCGAGACAAATATTTGTTTTGGGTCTGGATGTTTGTGAGGCCGAAAAAGTCTCTCGTAGTTACTGATAGCTGCAACACTATAAGACATGCATCCTGGTGTAAGTCAGAACTATGTATGTAACGGTTGGCTGTATTTATTTATTTATTTACGATATATGTATACTGGTAATGCCAAGTCGATGATGATAATGTCATGATCCATAAATAATTTATATTTAACAGTTAACTATAAGTCATAAAAACTTCCAAACAATAATTCACAAAGTATTCTAAAAGACTAGACAATATTTAGTGCCACTTAAACTGGAATACGAACCATTAAGTAAACTTTTTCAATAAACATTAATTTATTGTTACTAAATAAAATGTTTCTAAACTTTTAACGGTACGAAACATGAAATGGATTGGAAAATTTGAACTAATTCTTTTATGATAACAGCGCCCCTTTTAATAACATTTGCGTTATGTTTTTTGACTATTGACGCATGATCGGATTTCGTTCGATAATTTTTGAAACTATTACTCGATTGCCTCGTGGTCTCACAGCAAAAGCATGTGCCGTGCGATCTAGACGTCTCATAGTCATAGTGCTATATAATTTTTCCATTAGGAAATTTCCGATAGCAAAGTACACTTCGGCCTGTGTTTCTCCGATTTTCTGGCATATTAATAACAATAAAACCGAGCAAGATTCAGATTCTGATCATAGTTACCAACAACCATAATAAAAATATATATGGTTGTTTAATGTATCTTAGTTTTCTATCACGGCCTATACACCTCCATTCATTTAAGCGGAACTAAGGAAGAAATACTGACGTTACAATAACCACATGTTCTTTCTAATAAAGTTAAAAGCCAAATGAATAATTGACACAGAGTAATTGTAACGACAAACAACCTGTTTTGAGCATATGTCGTGGTAGTTTGTTTACTCTGTGGAGTACCTTTGGGCATGGTAGGGGTGTTTTACACTTGTGTACTGGTCTTATATTACGTATAGGAATAGAACAGCATGATTAAAGCGAAAAGGGAGATGTAATTGTAATTGTTGCAGTAATTTTACATCCATAACAAAAAAAAGTATATTATACATTACCTAATTTTCTAAAGGCTGTGTCCTAAAGACGAAGAATAACTAGAATTATAATTTATACATACATTTAATCTACACATATATTTTATACCTGTGGTTGTAAGGAAAACGTTGCTGTTTTTATTTTATGTCGGGTTTCATTTAGCGCCAGGGGGTTTGCAATCACCTTAACCATTACCCGCCTAAGTTTCCCGATCACGGTCTGAATGCATACATTTAATATACTACATTTATTCTTTCATAAAGCGATGGATTACAGGCAGTACTTTTCGTATTAATTCTACAAACAACAAATCCAAAATCAACACAACACAGAATGAACTCAAACCAAATACCGCCCGAACATAACGGGCCCATTACTAGCTATAAATCAGAACAATTGTGCCAACAATATATAAAGTTCTCAGCGGGACCTCCGGCCATCAGTTCCGAATCATTTCACCACTTACTAAATATGTTTTGTGCGCCATTTAGCTAACGTATTTGTGCATTATGACATGGGGATGGTACGAAAGCCAACTGTATTTAGTGGTGACAAATTGTCCTTTACGACTGTTTTATGTTAATGTACATTTCTTTGGCGTTTTAAGTGGTTTATATGTTTTGATATGCTTGTTTAGTAAGGTTATATTATGCTGTAATGTATATCAGTTCCGTCTTATAAGTGTTGCTTTTATTTTTTTGTACGGTCATTAATTTGCTTAAGTTTATATAGTAGGTACCTGGTACATATACCGTTTTCTACCTAATTTATTTTTGGTATCACGACAAATTAGGTTCCTTTTGATTCGCTGAACTTATAAAAATAAAATTAAAGATATAAATGAGAATATACTGGTCTCACAATAAATAATAATAAATTATAAATTACACATTTAACGTGTAACGCTTTTGAGGTTCCATAGAAGCACCGCCACTGATAAGGACATATACGAACTTTTAACAAGACGATTACGATTGACACTACCATTTATTTAAACGTAGAACCACCCGAAAAACTAAACTTAAAACATTCCATGCACGTTTTACAAGTACGAAAACGTTTGAAAGGCAGCAAAATACCGAGAGATGGTAGAAAAATCCGCGCTACAGTACAAAAGGATCGAATATAAGTTGTGTACGCACGTGAATGCGGCGGAAAGCGCGGGGGGAAGTTGTTAAGAACTACAAAATGGATAAAAATAACGCATAACAGCCAAAGTTGAATATGTACTGTATGTCCAAATGTCACGGTGGAGCGACGGACTGGGAGCTACGGGGACTGGAAACGATATTTACTGATTTTCAAGTTTTTATACCGGGAGGATTAATCCTGTCAAAGATCAGCCTACCTTTGAACTGACCACGACGCTGGCCTAAAGCGAGTTGATGGACTACGTACAAGAAATCTATCACGAGAGTTAATGGACTAAGAGGGTTTAGTGCACACGTTTCTTCACAATGAGTAGGTACATATACAGGGTGTATTTAGACCGTGACCGAAAACTGAGGCAGGTAATAGCGAGGGTGATCACAAACCCAGTGGTGATATTAAAAATCCCGACAAAAAATAAAAATTTTGACGTTTTCCATACAACCATCGGTGTTAAAAGTATATGGTTTGTATGGAAAACCTAAAAAAAATATTTTTTGTCGGAATTTTCTTTAATGCCAGGTGGTTTGTAATCACTATCTCTATTACCTGCCTCAGTTTTCGATCACGGTCTAAATACACCCTGTATAATATGTAAGTACAAATAGTCTCAGCCTATGTGTATTATTCAGCCTCTTAGTTATTCCGTGGAAGAATCTAACAGCTTTCCCCTGGTTAAAAAGTAGCACCTTAGCTACAGCACCTTTTAGCTTTCACTGACAAGGAGAGCATTTATAAGTCATGTTTTCAAACCCTAACTTTGAAGACTCATAAATATTGACCCGTGTTGCACTAAATTACATACGGCTTATAAAAAGATTGAGTTTTCCATTCCATCTTTTAAAAAAGGAATTTTACCTAAGAGATGACGCTAAGATCATATTAATGATACATGTATTACTGCTTTAGAAATAGCAGTGATGGCCTCGAGGTTTAGGCGCGCGGTCGAGAATCTCGGCGGTCGCGGGTTCGAACCCCAGGCACACACCTCTGACTTTTCGAAGTTATGTGCGTATTCACATTGAATTATCACTTGCTTTAACGGTGAAGGAAAACGTCGTGATGAAACCTGCACACCTAAGAGTTCTTAGGAATTTCTTAGGTGTGTAGTCCGCCAACCCGCACTAGGCCAGCGTGGCGGACTATGGCCTAAACCCTCTCAATGGTAGAGGAGACCCGTGCTCAGCAGTGGGCGAATATGGGTTGATGAAGAAGAAGAAGAAGTATTACTGCTTTATATTTCTAACACTTCTTGTTTTACTCTTCATCTTCGATAAACCCATATCTAGCATACAACTTTTGGCCCATTTACGACATTTATACACAGATATCAACACAACAAATCCTGTTTGCTTTAAACTAACAACCTCAATATACTTATTTTGGATGAAATAGGGCTCAAAATTGTCTGGCAACGGTATTTTCGAAGGAAACTCATAAGTTGGTTACTCCACGCGGAAAAAGCACCGGCCTCTATGCACGATACATCCATCATTCATTCCGTGTGCGGTGTGAAAGACGTCTGTGACGATTATGACGTTCGCTTCGGTGTTACAAACTGCGTTTTCAGCCAAATAAACCCTAACTGTATTGCCATAAGATATACTATACAACAAACTAAATAACGCTACAAAGTTTGCACGCGTTGAACACTTTTGTATGGCTCGACTTAGATGGGACGTCGTAAGTTTGCAAGATTATCAAACAACTCTATGCCTTTATTCAAAGCAATAAGGGCTATACTCGTTTACATCGGAAAAGGATTTCGGATTTATTAAATTAACAGTGCAAACGTAACGAAGCTTTGATAAATACCGGAGTAGTTGCTGGGATTGCATCTGATATTCGTAGGCGATTTAATTTTAACTTTATGTACATAGAATTACAGCTCAAAAACCTTTGCATGTTTCGTGTATAATGCTCAAGTGTCGCGAGATAGGTGTTAGACAGTTGTCTCGTATTGTTGAAGACTCTTACATAGATGTTTCGGCTGAAATGCATTGAGTTTGTGAATGCGCACAAACACGATACAGACAAAAGGTGCACCCTTTAAAGAGAACGCTACGTGCTGGAAAACTGCACCTGTGTTTACTCGCTTTATCACGTTTTAATAAACAGAGGCTTTATGCTTACGTTCGGTTCAGATCGAGGACGACCTAAAAAAAGATTTTTCGCGAGATACATTTTGATAACATACTACATAACGTCACATCTGTATTCCTCGAATGGAACGTGACGTTTATAAATGAAATATGGATGCAAAGATGCACCTCTGCCTACCCCTTCGGGGAATATAAACGTGGTTATACATGTATTAGTAACGGTATTTACATAGTAGTACAAAAGCATTACACATTAATCGTGTAATCGCTTGTTTATTGTGCAGTCAGGATACTCTCATTTATATGTCAAATCGCTTTTGTTAAATAAAGATTCTAACCTTAAAGATTATTATTCGGAATTTCGTATCAAAAACTAGGCTATAAGCTTCTATGGAAGTACAGCCACAAGTTTATGTACAATTGAAACACAACACCTACCATCGCAAATAAGCGGTTGGGTGTATTTATTTATTTAAATAAGCTTGTTATTACCAGAAGTCTTACCTTGGAAAAATTGTCCTCAAACACCGGATATCGTGTTAATTTTAATTGAAGCCCCACAACAGCCTGTTCTCAATAAATTGTAGATTAAATTACCCCCATAACGTTGTACCTACACACTTTGTGGAAATCGAATTTCGTTAATTGCTTATATCGAACCAGCTGGATTCACGTTCATCAAAATGTGATTTGGTTTCTTATGGTTTCGACGAATTGCTTGTTGTATATTTATATGGAGAATATTAATGCTAAATAATTAGAATTTATTCATTTGTTTCGTTTGTAAATGTAGTATTTAAGGCGTAAATTATTTAGATTGGAAAAGAAGATGCCATGGCAACAATGTTTTATTTGTAGGTTCTGCAAATATTTGTGTCAGGCTGTTAATTATAATAATT
The DNA here is from genome assembly GCA_030295005.1 of Cephonodes hylas. Lineage (NCBI taxonomy): Eukaryota > Metazoa > Arthropoda > Insecta > Lepidoptera > Sphingidae > Cephonodes > Cephonodes hylas. The sequence continues at coordinate 14,164,584 of AP025364.1, forward strand.
TTAGTTGAGTGATTGAAAGGAGTGTGTTTGATGCTCTATAGTATCTGCCTACATCAACGAGACACAGCTATGGGTATATATATATATGCTAAACAATATAAAATCAATCAACATAATATGTATCTAATTTTTTTGTTGATAGTAGAGGTTGAGCCCCACTTTTCTAGCATTTGTGCGAAGTAAAGTTTATCCGGTTTGCGATATTGATATAATGAATTTCTACACCCCTTTTGAAGTAAACATGAGAATCAATTACCGTGTCCCCCGACATAGACCTATCAATCTGTCGACAAACCGTTGCGTCACCGCGCGCACATTATTTTTACTCAAATATCCGACAGACAAGCGTTTTTCCAATGCATTGGATCAGACGATCGTCGCGATAAGGAAATGACTGGCTCGCTAGGGGAGAAAATATGTTTTCATCCGCGCCATTTTGAAATATTTTACAAACCGTCTTTAAATACATCATTATCGTCGATATACGGCTCACTGTTAGGCACGGGCCTTCTGTACCACAGAAAAAACCTGCAGATTCGCGGACTACACATCTATGTTCATAAAACGATTCAAAGCGTTGGTAACTAACTGCAATCACTGTTCCTTACCTTAGGTATATAAATTTTTCAAAAATTGTCGAGGTTGATAGTTGTTGGATGTCGTCTGCATATTTATAACACATTTTAAAATAACACAGTGTTTTAATGCATCATTCATTCCTTCTTAATAACATAAAAGACTATTACAATGGGTAACTCTTAGTAAACTATCGGCTAAGTTAAAGCATTGTCTTAATTTAATTGATATGACTACCATAAGAGTAATAGGCTATAGGTCCTTGTTCACTTATAAACAAATCGCAACCCCGGTGAGACAAGGGCGCAATTGCATGTTTTACTGAATGATTGACTTTGTTCTACCAGATAATTGGGTGTTTTTAAAACACATCGGCGTATTTAACTCATTTTAAGAATTTTTGCCTTTTATGCCCTTGTCTTACCGAAGGTACGAAATGTGTAACCGCCCCGTGGCGTAGTTGGGTAGACACCAGCTTGCGAAACAAGCGGCCGCGGGTTCGATCCCCGCACCGAGACAAATGTTTGTGTGATCCACAAATATTTGTTTCGGGTCTGGGTGTTTGTGAGACCGAAAAGTCTCTCGTAGTTTCTGATACCCATGACACAAGACTCGTATCTTAATGTGGGGTCAGGAGAATGTGTGTGACTGTTGGGTGTATTTATTTACTATTTATTATTTAAATGTACTTACCATCAAAAACAGCGTAGATACCAAATTAAAGTGATTTTATACAAAAATTAAATACATATATGTAACGGGTTTATTTAAGCTATTTACCATTGCGTTACTCTATCAGAGGCGGTACTTCCATAAAAGCTCAAAAGTCCAGTTCGCTTCATTTCAAGTCTCAAGTCTTTTACATTTTAAATGTTTCAATACAAAAGCCATTTGACCTATAAATAGGAATATACTGACCCGTGCAATTAACAATTATATACTAGACATTACACGAATAATGTATAAAGGTTTGAAGCTCTTATAGAATTACCGCCACAGTACACTTAACGTTCATATACTCGAACTAGTTACACACTGATATACTCGAATATTTCCTATTCATTCCTATTTTAGCAATATTTTTGTTATTTTCTGTTGCTGTTCCTTATAAGGCTAGCTGAAGACATGCATAAACACCTTTAATAATAACTTTATAATTATGTACAAAGTGAAGGTTGTTCTCTAAAAGCACTTTTTACACTAAATATTGTTTGTTGTCTGTCTATATCAAAGCTTAATAAGAATAATATTTTTAAAGCATAATGCATGGAAATTACCGGCAAACAATAAACCTTTACCACCGGTTGTGATACTCTCAAGATACCGTCGCCCTACAACCCTACTACATCTTCAGTAGTAGATCTCAAAATGTAATAGTTAAATAAATTATATAACACTTGTCTAAATGTTCTTATAAGATCCAATCAAGAGGTTATACAATTCATTCTACACTTTTCCAATACAAACACATTACCAGTCTCAAATCTAAAGCATGACATAGTCCATAACCATATTGACCCATTACTGAACACCAAAAGGATAGTGGTAAGATATTCTTGCAACATCGCCGGGGACGTAATGCAGGTCCTGGTACGCTTTCACCATCATCTGCTGGTTGACCACCGCAAATGGTCGAGGAGAAATACTCTCTATAGACGGAAGAGGTCTCAAATCCAAGCTTGGCAGGGATTCCTCCTTCGGCACTTGAACGTAACTAGCCTGAGGTATCGAAGGAACAGTGTACGTTATCATATTATTGTACATAAACTGGTGATCTGAGTAGCTCAAAGGAATCTGGTAAGACGTCTCCGCTCTAGGCTCTACTTCTATAAAAGCTTCTCTTGTAAATGCTGGTTGGCTAAAATTAGTCGAGTCAACCCTATTCTTCCTCCTTGGTCGGTATTTGTAGTCTGGGTAGTCTTGCATGTGCTTGATTCGTAGTCTCTTCGCCTCGTCGATAAATGGTCGCTTCTCTGCTTCGTCCAAACTCTTCCATTCCATTCCTAACCGCTTTGATATCTCTGAGTTGTGCAATTTCGGATTCATTAGCGATATTTTCTTTCTTTGCAGCCTTGACCATACCATGAACGCGTTCATTGGTCTTTTTATGTGGTACGGGTTTGAGTGTCTCGATAGCTTGGCTGGAGGCTTGTTGGATGAGTCCACTTGGTAAGCCATTTAGATCTTCTTCATTGAAGTTCAGTTCAGATCAATAATGTATTTTGTGTTTACTGTGTCCACCTCAAACAACATTGTTTTTGAAATGGTTTTCCATGAAAATAAAAGAGGTTTTTTTAGCAAATTTCTCAAACGTAAATATCTCACTTCATTCACAATCTAACTGTTTCTTATCACGTGAATTGGTGTGCGAAACCGTCCGAAACATTCGGACCAACGTTCCGGGATCGACTGATGACCAGTTTCGAGAGCGACTAAACCCTGAATGCCGTTATTAGTCCAACAATAGTCGGAGCACAATGCGAATGACAATTTTCCACGTATTATCTGCGGCTGAATAAAGAGCGGCGACAATGCACTGATTGCTCACAAATTGTCAAATGATACTCCTGTGTGTTATGTGCCGGGCGCGCCTCGCGACCGTACATTAAAAGACCGAATGGTATAGTTGGACACAGAAATGTTATTGCGAATATGAAGTGCAGGTGATGGGTTAATGGCATGATCATCCAAGACATCTTATACTCGATACGTAAGATCTTTTTGAATATTTGCTTGTGGTCCTAGGTGAAATTTTTAATTGAAAAACACTCATTGCAATTGTAAATGCATTGTATCTCCAATTAAGTAATGGATCCACCATAAATAAAGCAAACACATTTTAATGAAGTCTCAGAAGATCGATTTAGAAACTTATCAACAAAATTGCAATTCTTTTTCAGTTTTAGATGTCTCGGTTTTGATCTTCTGGTTTCTCGAGGTTTATGAAGAAAAAAGGATGTGACTTTTTAGATATCCAGCAAATATTCTAAAACTTCTAAAGCGATCGTCCCTTCTAGCATCTCAATATCTGAATGTGCATTTGCCTCCGAATGTCCAGTGTAGAATGCAGGCCTACCTCAGTCCGTTATTGGACAATGTGAGTTGTTATGCCAATCATCTGAACTGACATCTTAAAAAGCCCTTCCAATTGGGGTATCCTTTCATGAGCTCTGTCTCATGTTGTCGAATAACTTGCATATGCAGATTATTATACTTTAGCTACAAGAGGTTCCTAAAATTCATTTTTGACTTGGGTTTTACCTTTTAGAAAAATAATGGATAGCATTTGCTGATGACAAGCTGTTCCTAACAGTCGAAACTAATATGGGTTCATTTCGGATTTAGATACTAATCTACATACTTCTTCGACCACTCTGTTATAATCCCACTAATGTGGCTGTTATCGTATTATAAAAAAATCGAACAAGTTAGCATTTGAATTAAACCAGCCAAAGTAATTTGAACTAAGGTTAATGAGCAATATTATGACAAAGCGACCATGACCGTGTCATGAACCATGGTCGAGTCGTTTGTTTTGACGTTCGCGGCTGAAATTTTAATGTTTTTTGAAAATTCCTATTTTTTATTATTTTTATTTGATAAAGAAAAAATAGTCAATATGCTGTTTGGGGACAAGTGCTATCACTGTTCTGTCCCCTGTTCATTCTACTATGATTACAAGACAAACATTTCAAACAATATAATGAAAGGCTGCTTTCGGTTGTCACACATTTCTTACAGGCCTAACATTACACTTCTTCTTCTTCTTCATCAACCCATATACGCCCACTGTTGAGCACGGATCTCCTCTACGATTGAGAGGGTTTAGGCCATAGTCCACCACGCTGACCTAGTGCGGGTTGGCGGACTACACACCTAAGAAATTCCTAAGAACTCTTAGATGTGCAGGTTTTATCACGATGTTTTCCTTCACCGTTAAAGCAAGTGATAATTCAACGTGAATACACACATAACTTCGAAAAGTCAGAGGTGTGTGCCTGGGGTTCGAACCCGCGACCGCCGAGATTCTCGACCGCACGCCCATACCTCGAGGCCATCACTGCTTTTATTACACATTACACGCAACCCGAATAACCAAGAAGCGACAGTGTCAAACATATGATAGTCTAATCGTAGGTTCGGCGCGCTCGGCATGCTGGCATTTCTTTTCAACTCTTATTCAACTGATCTGTGGTCTTACCCTTCTAGGTATAGAGGCAAACCTATGATGAATAAGGCCTGATGATTTAAAGTGTAATACCTGATCTGATCAAATTGCCAGCTTAGATAATTTATCTACGATTTATTCTCTATACATAGGTAAACTGTTGTGTTTGGCAAGTCATGATTCCACTGTCGGATTGACAATCGCTGACCCAATACCAACCGCACCTAATAGGAAATGTTTCACAATGTCCATTGGAGCACTTTGTGAGGGATTAAGCCGCTCCTTAGTTTTATTGTGATCTACAACGCACGAATAAGCCGTTGTCTGTTCGCGAACCGTTGCGAAATCGCAGTTTACATCAGTTGGGCAATTGAATTAATGTATTGTGGCTTGTTCGATTTTGAAGGGATTGAAGTAGTGGGTAGGATGTTATAGTCGCCTTTTTAAGGCTATTGCATTGCTTTCTACATTTTATAGAATTCTTTAAGTACGTGGGGTTGTGGAGTGTGATTGAGATGTCCCGCGTTCGAATCCGTGTGGAGAAAAGTGACATAGAATATTTTGGGAAAATACATTTCTTCATTTCAAAGGCTGGAAGTGTTAAAGAAGTTGGATGTTTTTATTTTGTAAAATTTTATTTAATTGAAATCTGACTTCAAATGTAATCAAATTTAGGTAAGGAAACAAATTAGACAAGTACTAAGTGCCTTGTAAGCTGTTTGTTTAGACTGTTACCGCCATCTATGTGGAATACTTCGCAACACGGCCGTACCACAACACCACACGACGCCAACATTTGAAAATAATAAAGAAAAGATTTTTTCATTTAAAGATATAAATTAGGAAACGACTTCTGAAATTGTTTCTTAAATGTTACAAAAATCAATACAAGAAAATTTAAAACAGCGCTATCTAGTGGTTTTCTGTGAAACTAACATGTAAACGCGGTGATAAGAAATTAATTAAAAAGTGAAACATATTTTAAAAACAGATGGCGCTGTTAAGCTTTTTTTTTGTTAGTAATTTACGCCAAAAGATGGCATTACCAAGCTTATTCCAATCCAACATAATATTATTGCAATAACAGGTGTATATTACTTTGATCAACATTTTTTTTTATGGAACTTTACATGATTCGTAGGAGTCAACGTAAAAATCTGAAGTTTTATTACATACAGGATAATTAATAGGTACATGTAATTTTCAGTGCTAAAATAGATGTTTTTTTTTTAAATATATAAAGTGTAAAAAATCCAAATGCCAACATCAAGTGGTGTTCCTAGGCGGTCACCCATCCAAGTACTTACCGCGACCTACATTGCTTGACTTTCATGATCAGAAGAGACAAGGTTTATTCGACGTTGGAGACGATGATAGCGTATATGAAAAAATATTATTCCCTACATTAAAACTACGTGTATACCATTGTTAATAAAATAACCTCATCACATCTCATCAGCCCATGTACGTCCCACTATTGGGCACGGGCCTGCTCTACCAGTGACAGGGTGTAGGCCTTAGCCCACCACGCTGGCCTAGTGCGGGTCGGCGGAAAATTTTAAAATTATCCATCAGTTTTTTGGAGTGGACCATAGAAGAGGCCATTGATGTATTAGGTAAGAAAAGGGAAAATTCAGTTTGATTATTTTTGAAAACAACGTAAACAATTGTTTTCTTGACAGCACCCGTGGCGCAGTTAACTAAATACCTACCTGTTTGACAAAGAAAAGGCCGCGGGTTCGATCCCCGAACCAAAACAAATTGTGTGATCCACAAATATTTGTCTCAAATCTAGTTATTTTTCGGACTGAAAATTCTCTCGTAGTTTCTAATACACACGACACAAGACTCATATCCTAGTGTGGAGTCAAAAACTATGCAATTGCATGTTAATTAAAAATCATTTCATGTTTTACAGCTGCCTTTCTCAGCTACTATGTCGAAGCTATTCAGATATATAACATATATATGTGTGTAAACATCCTTAGGAGCACAAAGCGACGCGCGGTGTATACAGAGCGCAGGAAATAAAAATATCATATCAATACGAACATAAAAGAGCGGCGTGGTATACATGGTCCTACGTTCCCAGGATATTGGAATTTATCTTCGGTATTTTTTAAGATAAGCTAAAGAGTAAGTAAAGAAAACAATACCTGAAGTTTGTGTAGTGTCTAACAACTGTCTTGTATGTATAGACGATATAAAAATGTTAGTTTACCACACTGATAAATTAATCAAAAAATAATTTCAGTGACTTAGTTAATGACATTATTTAAAGTGTTATCTGTCGCCACCATTTCATTTAAATGAAAGAATATATGAATTTCAAAAGTTAGATAAAAAAATTGCTTTATAAAGTCGCTCCTGTTTTTGAAAAATATTGCTTCGCCCTAGATCGAACCTGTTACCTTTTTGACTTGATAAGAAAAATTTTTAGTCTTGAAAACTTTACTAAATTTAACTGCTACTTAAACAAGCTTTGTCTCGTTTTCTCTACAACGCAAACGATGGCACCACGATAAAAATGGCATAAACAAGGAATAAACGAGAATAACATAAAACCACAATATCTCCGGACTGATGTGGGGTATTTAGCGCGTTATGTAGCAGTCCGTTTTGTCGACACACAGAGCGAAGAAATAACCTCTCCCTTCTTTATATCCATTCGTATTATTTGTTTGTGATATTTACGAAGTGGAACATTTTTTAGATTTAGAATTTCCCATAGTTATGTAGTTATGGTATACTACTGTTGTAGAATTAATAGCTTTTATTTTAACAACCGATAGCTCATATAACGATTTTTTTACATGCCGAAGTGCCCACATCTGTGAGTGTCCCATTTAATACGAAGCAAGCCGTTTTCCGGGTACAATAACAGACTTAAACAAATACAGCTTCTACTGAGAATTTCTCAAGGAAAAACCCAATAACACTTTGGTCAATCTAGAAATTGTACTCGGAACCTCTATATTGTACAGAACGTACTGTCGGGGGCTCTTGAGGGTGACTGACTTTATAATTAAGAAAAATAATCTTTCCACAAAAAATAATAATTTTACTAAAAATTTAACTATAAAGATTCACGTATATACCAATCGAAATATATAACTAACTTTTAGTAATTTATCGACTGAATCACAAAAGTCATTCACTAGTCATGTCGAATGTATAAAAATGCAATACCCTCTATTCCCTGTCCACCGGTTTGTGCACAAAGCGTGATGTATATGTAAATAGTGAGAGATACAGCGGACAGCGGGCGCCAAACGTTCAACACATAAAACTAAGGCTTAAACGTCGCAATAACAATAAGTTAAGATTATAACACCCTTTACAACGAACGATTTCACTACAAGTATGATTTCCACGACGTAGCGTTGTTAGGTTTGATGAAAAATAACTTTTATAGGTATACTGCATAAGTATTGACCATCTCAAAACCTGCAGCTCTTTAACCGACTTCAAAAAAGGAATTATCAATTCGTCTGTATTTTTTAGTTTGTTATTGGATAAACACTCGCTACACCCATTTAATATCTCCAGAATTAATGAAAATCTTGCTATATACTAAGCTTGGCAGAGCAACGATCAACGACACACACTTTCATTTATAACATTAGTAAAGATTACTTACATTTTATGGAAATTTTAATAAAGTACATAATTATTAACTTAAACTCATGTAGCTATATTATTATTCCAAATTTATGATAAATAAGCTATTTATGGACATTAATCTCACTATCAACCTAAATTCGATACGATATATCGGAAGCAGAAAGTCGTGAGGTGTAAACGCGTCCGCGGCAGGCCGCCTTACCACGCGAGGGTTGGCGACTTTTTGTATTTTCTATTATAGCATTATGCCGCATTATTTTCATAAATATGGCGGCTTAAATGCTCCCGCAGTTATCGCCAAATGATTTACAAACTGCTCTGTGTTTGGGGCCTTTGTTGGGCTTTAAATAATTAAGAACTTAGCTCCAGTTGATTTTTGTATTAAAGTGACTATGAAAAGTTTTGGCTATGGTTCCAATTCGATATTTGAAACCGTCAGTATTGACTCATGGACTGGAATGGATACTTATGACAACTATCAAGAGCCTAAATTACTAACATACAGATTGTGCATTTTCACCCACACTGACATGACAGTAATGTCATGGAACAGATATATCAATTTCATTAGAAATAATCCGAAACAAGATTAGTGGATCTATCAATGCTGAATTTGAGCCCGTAACCTGTGGGTACGGTTACTCAATATTTAATAATTAATAATTGGTCGGTACCAACTACTGCACAAAAGCTACTTAATTAAAAATCAAAGCACTATTATATACGACATATAAAGTATTCTCTATAAATAATTACAGTTTATCGGTAAGTGTAAAACAAAGGTGCTACGTGACCGGAGCGTAATACTACGCCGTAGCATTGTAGCCGGCGGCTACAATAAACGTCTATGCGTTACGCGAATCTTTTGAAACTCATTTATATTGGTCTAATGTTTCATCTTCTAACTAGTTGATTTAACATACACAGATATTTATATTAGTGCCTTAAAATAATAAGCACAGATAAATTTCAGCACCCACGTTCCTATTTTCGCTTTTAGGGCACATTAACAAACTCCGGAATGCTACTGAGAAATTCCTCGTTCCTCAATCCGGGAATTGAAACTAGTATCTCTAGTTCGCACGGAACACGAGACATTCCATAAGTTATCACAACAAATAGTAGATAATGATAAGTTAATACGAACTTTGACAGCAGTTTTACAAAAAGAAATTGTCAAACATCAGCAAGAATTCCGCCGCTTTCCGCCACCGCGGCACACGGTCATTGCCGTCATTTCGCCCAGCTGGGCGTAAATCTGCCGCGTATAACCGCGTTACACCGGGCGGGCGCGGCGAAGCCTATCATGACGTTTCGAAAAGCCGACATTTTCAACTGGCGGCCACTCGATTTGACGGTTGGGTAACACTGATGCCAGATGCCAGGTCTCCTAAAGTGGATTTTAGAGATGGGTATTTTAGTGGCTGCTGTTTGTAGTAGCTTGATTGTAGCAGTTTCTTTATAAGTTCATGAAATTTCAACAAAATTATAAGTGTAATGTATTGTTACTAGACTCATCAAAATCGAATGTAGTTTTATCCAACAGTCGTATTAACTCCGAATTGTATAAGAAACTAATAGAACTATTAATAGTCATTTTTGATTGAGAGACTTTAAAAAAATAGATTTCACTTTTTGAAAAATCTTTTAAGTCAAATGAATACGAAACGCTTATATGCGTGTCATCGACACTCAAGGCTTTAAATAAACATTGATGATGACAAGCTACTACAAAAAAATATTCTACTCCACCTTTCTAGACCCATCCGAGGTTGTGTATACCTACTTAAGACCATCTGATTGAGCGGAGACATAGATCGATCCCGCCTGGTGCGGTTGTTGTCCAGCGGTGGGTTAATTGAATCACGGCGTCTCTGTGGGTATAGTGCGGGCCTGCGGCGGCGCGCTCGCTCGGCAAAATGCTGCATAACGTGATATTGTCACTGCATACATGGAATTGTTGCGGGTACAGTCGCGAGGAAGACTTATATACATTATATATACATAGTATATATACACAGCCTATCGCCGTCCACTGCTGAACGTAGGCCTCCCTAAGAAAGCGCCGACCATCCCAGTCTTGAGCAGCCCTCATCCATACATAGTACTGCATACTAGGCCAGCGTGGTGGACTATGGCCTAAGGCCTCTCAACGGCAGGGAAGGCCCAAGTCCAGCAGTGAGACGTATATAGGCCTATGATGATACATACATAGTACATTTAAGCATCATATGCATAAGCAGTGATATCCTCGAGGGAAAGCTTATGTAAGAGGATCTCGGCACACACCACTGACTATTCGAAGTTATGTGTGTTCACAATGAATTATCACTTGCTTTAACGGTGAAGGAAAGCATTGTGATAAAACCTACACACCCAAACTTTCTTAGGAATTTCTTAGATGTGTAGTCTGTCTACTCGCACTAGGCCAGCGTGGTAGACTCATAAAATAACGCCTAAGTGTGCTTAAGGGTTAATCCCATGATCGAGATTCTCTACCGCATGCCTAAACGTCCAAGCCATCACAATTTATAAAATTAAATATATCATGTTGTTATTTCTCCGCGAGTGTACCCTGTCTGCAGGTAACCCAATGATGTTGGTAGCACTGTTTCAATTTCACGCCCGCTTGCCAATCAACTGCGCGACATGACACAACACTGTACTATATTTACTATAAATGTGATAGCTAGTACAAATAAGCGCATACCTTGAGAACACGTTCTAGAAAATTCGAGAACCGTTTGGCTTTGATCTGTGATTCAAAAGTAATGAAGGTAGAAATAGTGATGGCCTCGAGGTTTAGGCGCGCGGTCGAGAATCTTACCGGTGTCGGGTTCAAACCCCAGGCACACACATCTGACATTTCTAAGTTATGTGTGTAATCACAATGAATTATCACTTGCTTTAAAACATCGTGATGAAACCTGCACGTCCAAAAACGTTCTTAGGAATTTCTTAGGAGTGTAGCCCGCCAATCTGTACTAAGCCAGCCTGGTGGACTAGAGCCGAAAACCTCTCAGTCGTGGAGGAAGCCCGTGCACAGCAGTGGAACGTAAATGGACTGATAAACATGTAAATAATAAGTAAGGAGGGTAGGCGCGCCGTCATCGAAGTGATATCGTTCCGCACGTATTGGATCTTTAAAAATAGTTTAAGCTTATAGTTTGATATAAATCTAGTAGTGAGTGATTTTAAATAGTGTAATAAGTGAGAGATATTATTATCTTGTAAATCTATCCACAATCTTTGTTGAAAACTGCCTACCAGTGACCAGTGACTTGTTGACTCTTGAAGCCTGTGTAAACTGTGCATGGATGTGATACGAGCAGAGAATGACAATAACTATTGTGATAATATTTAATTGGAACGGACAAACAGTGATAAAAGTGCAAATACACCATAAAAATTTGAAAAATATTATTAGTGTCTTATAACCTATTAAAATAAAACGGTTGCAGATTTGAACAGTTCAAAGTTCGCATTGACCAAAACGATATTAATTCATTGTTTCGTCACGCTAATGAAATAGAAATTGGCCCATCGGCATTAGTTGCTACGAGTTGACTAATTGTCCGGCGGTTCGAAACCAAGCGCGGATACTTTTTGTATTTAAATAAACAACTACACCTATTAATTGGATCAAGAAATAACGCCATCTGGAGAAATTACTAAAAAACGTCGAGCTCGTCATTCACCAATAATTCACCAATAAGTCACTACCTCGCTCGCTAGAGGGCAACACAAGTACCAAAAAAGAATAATTCATAGGAATCGTTAAATAATTACATTCAAACCATGGAAGAAATTATGAATATGCTCCGAAAAATACAAAAAGAACTAGATGATCAAAAAACAACTATCGTCCAATCGGCCGCAAATGTTACAAATCAAGTTACGCAAAATATAAATCTTACACTAGAAGAGAAATTCAAAATAATAGAGGAAAAACACGAAAATCTTAAAGAACAGCTGGAAAACCAGGAGAAAAGATTATACTTCCTAGAGAGACAGTCAAAGGCGAGGAACATTGTAATTTTTGGCTTGGCGGAGACAGAAACATCTTATGATAATTTAGAAAAAAACATATTAAATTTCTTAAACCAACATTTAACAATAGAGCTGGAGGATAGAGACATACAGGAAACTAGAAGAATAGGAAAAAAGGGAATAAAGCCTCGACCGATCACTGTAACACTTACTACACTGGGTACAAAAATAAAAATTTTCAAGCAGAGAAAATTATTGGAAAATACGGCTTATTACATAACAGAAGACTTCCCACAACACATTCTGGAAAAAAGAAAAGAATTACAAGAACAAGTAAAAATAGAAAAAGAGAAAGGAAACTACGCCACCATCAGGTATGACAAATTGATAATTCGCACCAAAAACTCAGAATCATCAGACACAAAGAAAAGAACCCTACCAACATCACCGGACGACCATGATCATTCACAAACAAAACAAAGAACCCAAGCCATCAAGAGAAACAAAACTACAACAGGGTTACAGAGATCGGCAAGTTTATCAGAGGGAGTTCTTAAACCAGGAATACTCAGCTTCTTAACTAACAAAATCCCCGAAAACCCAACAAATGAACAACTAAGCACAAACAATAAAGTATAGCAATCACCGCCCCCCTCTCACATGAAAAACACACTTAATCCACAAACAAAGAACAAAACACATCTTCCAAGACGGTTGGTCACCGAGGAAGATCACGACCAAAACCCTCCAGAGAAAATTAAAACAAACCATGAGGATACCAATCATCAAAATACCCTGTATATAGCAACATACAATGTTAGAACTTTGTCAACATACTCACGACTATTAGAGCTGACTGAGTGTTTGAAAAATATAAACTTCGATATTATTGGTCTCTCAGAAACAAGAAAACTTGGAAACGCGATTGAGGAGCATGACGAGTTTATTCTCTACTACATTGGAGAAACCCCTGGATTACATGGAGTAGGTTTTATTGTAAAAAAATATCTGAAAAGATTTATCACAAGTTTTACAGGACTATCAGAAAGAGTAGCGCTATTAAAGATGACGGTCAATGGCTTAAAATTAAGCATTATTCAAGTTTACGCTCCAACCGAAGCGTCGAACGACAAGGAATTGGAATTTTTCTACAATACTGTCGACAAAGCTATACAACTCTCGGAAAATAATATTATAGTTATGGGAGATTTTAACGCCAAAATAGGACAAACCAATCCAAATGAAACCGCCACAGGCAAATACGGCTACGGAGACAGAAACTGTAGAGGAAGTAGACTCATTGATTTTGCGCACGAGAATAACTTGGCTATTATGAACACCTTCTTCAAAAAAAACAGCAAGCAACGATAGACATGGAAATCGCCAAACGGTGTAATAAAGAACGAAATAGATTACATTTTAACAAACCTACGCAGAAACATATACAATATACAGGTTTTAAACATTACCTACCCTTCTGATCATAGACTAGTGAGAGCAGCATTAAACATCCTTCCCAAAGCAAAAAGCCGTAGGAAGTTCGGCCAATTCCTCAGATCCCAATTAAAAAATGAAGAAGAAACACAAGTTTATAAACAAATGCTGAATAGTTGCGTAACAAACCTACTAGAGAACTGGAGCGATGAGGACACCGTTCAGAAGTGCTACGACAACATTATCAACGCAATAAACACCAGCCTGGAAAAAACTCACAAAGCTCTACCTAGTACAAATCCAGGGAAAATCCAAGCATTAACAACACGCACGAAAGCATTGATCAGAAGAAGACAAGAACTACAAAAGATAAATCCGAAACCAAGAGCCGTAAAAAACGAACTAAAAGCACTCTACAAACTCACAAGCAAACGTATTCACCAAGACTATAAGGCGTATCGCACAAGAACAATCGAAAAACATCTTAACATTACAAACAGTGTCAAGAAAGCTTACAAGGAATTGAGAACACATAGATTATGGATCGAAGAATTGAAAAACAATAAGAAAAATACCCGAAATAGAACAGAAATACTGGAAATAGCAACAAAATTCTACAAAGAACTATACAGCGCACCAAACCAACATGTATGTGAACTACCAAATACAGATAGAGAAGAAGCGAAAGCAGTCATAGATGAATCCGAAGTGATTAAAGGGATTAAATCATTGAAAATGGAGAAAAGCCCAGGCCACGACAGGATCACAAATGAAGCCATAAAGGCCGGATGCGCATACTTAACAAAACCACTCACTCTACTGTTTAACCTGATACTGAAAAGCTCGGACACGCCCCGTCAATGGTCAGAATCCCAAATCATTCTGCTTTATAAAAAAGGAGACCCAAATGATATAAGCAATTACAGACCGATAAGCTTACTACCTTCACTATATAAACTATTTTCCTCAATATTAGAGAGAAAAATAAGGGAAAGCATAGATAAATATCAACCCATTGAACAGGCGGGCTTTAGAAAAGGCTTTTCAACAGTGGATCACATACACTCGCTTGAAATGTTGATAGAAAAATACCAAGAGTTCCAGAGACCACTCTACATGGTTTTTATCGACTACCAAAAAGCATTTGACTCTCTGCTCCACTCATCAATATGGGAAACTCTACTCTCTCAAGAAGTGCCACTAGACTACATAAAAGTCTTAAAAAATATTTACGAAACCAGTTCTAGTAGAGTGAAGCTGGAAAATACAGGGCCACCCATACCAATAAGAACAGGCGTACGGCAAGGAGACCCACTCTCGCCAACTATCTTCATTGTAGTGTTAGAGGCCATCATCAGTAAATTAAATTGGGATAAATTGGGCATAAATATTAATGGATGTTATTTGAATCACTTGAGATTTGCCGACGATATAGTCTTGCTATCTGAAAGTATAAATCAACTGCAATTAATGTTAAACACTCTACACGAAGAAAGTCGCAAAGCAGGCTTAAAAATCAACCTATCAAAAACAAATATAATGACGAACCATATAAAAAGACCTATATATCTCGAAAACACACCTTTAACATATGTCGATGCCTACATTTATCTGGGGAAACAAGTCTCCTTCAACCAACAAAACCAAGATCTGGAAGTAGAGAGAAGAATTAACATTACATGGAAAAAGTTCTGGAGCCTCAAGGAAATACTCAAAAGCGATATGACCATACGGTTAAAAACCAAAGTCATGGACACCTGCCTTCTCCCCTCATTGACATACGCCTGCCAAACCTGGAAGTTTACCAGAAAAATAAAAAACAAAATTACGTCCTGTCAAAGGGGTATGGAGAGAAGCATCTTGAAAATTAAGAAAATCCAAAAGATCCGTCATACTGATATAAGACAAAAAACTAAAGCCATTGACGCACTCGGCCATTCACTAAAGCTTAAATGGCGATGGGCTGGTCATGTTGCAAGACTTAGAGATAACCGCTGGACCAAGAAGACGACAACATGGCCAGGCCCATCAGGACACAGGAAGAGAGGAAGACCATTCGCACGCTGGACAGACGACATCATCAAGGTGGCAGGTACTCACTGGATACGAGCGGCAGAAAGCAGAGACCACTGGTCATCTCTGGAGGAGGCCTTTACCTCTCTTTGAGAGGGTTCTTGATAATAGAACAATAAAAAAAAAATAGATATAAGTTTTTTTATTCAAATCTTTAATTATATTTTAATTTTATTTTTTTTATTTTCCATTTTAACTACTAGCATTTGTAAATAATTTTGCATGCACATTGTTATGTAAACTGTTAAACAAGAAATATAAGGCTTTTTTATTTTTTTTATTTTTTTATTTTATTTATTTAATAAGTATTTTTTGGTGTCAGTTCGGTGAAATACAACGAAACAGTCAAACATCCTATCTTAATCTCCATTTAAATGCGTATTGTTTCGTACTGTAACTAGATGTTGTTCCTGACTGCCTCATGGTCTCACCGTACAAGTATGTGCGGTGCGATCTAGAGGACCCGGGTTTGATTCGCGGTTGAAACATTGTTATTGAGTCTTCATAATGTGTTCAACTATTACATTACATAGACTCATGCTAATTTTCTCCAAAAGTATACACAAAGGGGCATTTTTACAACCACAATTTGTCTGATATTTATTAGTCTCAGGTGGGGTGGCGAGCCTACTACCGTCCCATCGGCCCATAGCCCGTCCTCTCTACTCTTGAGCGAGTTCAGCCCTTAGACCACGCTGGTCAAATGCGCGTTGTAAATAAATTGAATAATACAAAAAGTCTATCATAGATTCTAATCACGCTATAAGTGTATTTATTTACACCTCAGATAAAACACGGTACTGGCCACTATTCATTATAATTTGCAGCTAGGACAAAGCTCGTACATTACAATACTAGAGAGTCGATTAGGGCGCATTCAGCTGCGATTGTCTGCGCCGTCCGAACACGCTCTCATGCAAATCGTGAGCGTGCCTCTCATTGTGTACGCGGGTTTATGTCCAATGGAACACACCGAGATTCATCTATTATAGGTAATTAGGTCTGTTTCAGCTTAGTAATTTATACTTGATTTATGATACTGAGTTATGAGGTAAAAATTAAAGCCATGGTCGACAATGGCAATAGTTTAAAATTGACAATTCAAAAGGACTTGTAAAAGTAGGTATATTTGAACAAAACTAATTTAATTTTTATTTTGAAAGTATTATAATTTTTAACACTCTACTTTTTTCTATCTTTACCATATTTACAAACATGTAAAAATATAAAGACAAAGAGGAAGTATGTATGTGATATACTGTTGGGTGTATCACTACATAGTATAAAACAAAGTCGCTTTCTCTGTCCCTATGTCCCTTTGTATGCTTAAATCTTTGAAACTACGCAACGGATTATGATGCGGTTTTTTTTTTAATAGATAGAGTGATTGAAGAGGAAGGTTTATATGCATGATAACATCCATTAAATATCAGCATTGCACCCGTTCGAAGCCGGGGCGGGTCGCTAGTTTAATTATAATATAAGCCCAGATAGTACTCACTATTGAGTACAGGCTTCCTCTACTACTGACAGTACCACTCTAAGTGTTGTGTAGTCTAACTCTACAAGACTAACTAGTATTCCATGCTGGTATGGTAGGGATTTATTTGATTTATGGAATTCGCCCCCTAGAACTTTGTTAAAGATATTTTTTTTTTATTTTTTCTCATATGAGGAATTAATTCTTAAAACTGATAGAAATTATTTGATTTAAACAGATAATTAAAACCAGTCTTAAAATGCAATATTCATTTTTACAACACTTTGAGCAGATATAACCTAAATGATTGCTCAAAATTGTTTACAGGAAGATAAACAGACATAAAGGGGAAGAGAGTTAATTTTATGCTAATTAATTAATAAAATAATAATATTAATTAATTAATAATATTCTATAGTCCTTTATAAAATCAGCTTTTTGAATTTACAACTTCAGAGAATGGAAATAAATAGTACGTACCTACTTATAACATAACATGTACCTACATATAATTGTCCAAATCATAATAAAAGGCAAAAAAAGTAAACTCAATTATAATTGAAACACAACATTAAAAACATATTTTATCAATTAATTTCAACAACAAAAAATGCATCAACCTTATTCATAAAAATTAATGCAAGCGGAACGAACCCGGTGTAAACGCGACCTAACGCAGCACAATTACTACGCCCAAATCACCGTCCGCTCGCCACACATCGCAAATTGGATTGCCATTCGATTACTTACGAACGCGTTCTTTTCTCGCCAAGATTGTGGCTCAAAAAGAAATTTAATCTCGCTAATAAACATGCGAACAGACGCAGCGGCTACCTGTTGCAAGCGCGCTAGACAGACCCCACGCCGACCAATCACAGGCCAGCGTCCGCCCACGACGCGCTCTGATTGGCCAATCGCCACGGAGAGGGGAGGCTAGGGGGGAAACAGGCCAGAGGTCTCGCTAAACATGACACTGGCAAGAAAAGCGCCGCATTGAGCTTTCGGTGAGCTTTTCACGGACGCGCGCGGCTTTACAACACTAATCTGTGTTACGTGATGATCACAAACTGATTTTAAAAATAGAAAAAACGGTTATATTATCTCTGGCTTAAATATGAACTTTATAAAGTGTTCGAATAAAATTTGAATTTAAATTTGGAACTGTCGGTTTTATTTCTTTTTAATTCAATATGTCGCTCGGGAAACAGCCTAATGAACATATTAAGAGGCCGATGAATGCCTTCATGGTGTGGTCTCGGGGCCAGCGGCGGAAGATGGCCCAAGACAACCCTAAAATGCACAACTCGGAGATATCGAAAAGGCTGGGCGCTGAGTGGAAGCTGCTCACTGAGATGGAGAAAAGACCGTTCATCGATGAAGCTAAGAGATTGAGGTAAGTGGTATTGAGCCAAAATATTTTGTGTACATTATAAAAAGGATAAACTTATCTATATAAATTTTGAAGCTAATTATTTCTTTAAAAAAACATAATTAAAACTTCTGTTAAGCTATATATAATAATTGCAGTTATTTACAAGGAAATCGCTTAGGGAGACGGAAGGACGATAAGTGACAAATGTAAGGAATTAAATTTCTCCAAATGTATTGATATGATTTGGTCATCAACAACGGTAAAATATTGTCAAAGTGTAGCTTAAAAATATGAATTTTTAATTTTGAAGTAATTTATAACATCAAAATATATAAACGATTAATAATTATTAAACTATCATAGTAGGTACTTCACTCTTGCGCTGTTTTTCCGCCGATTTTGAGTATGTATTACATATATATTATCTTTTTTACCACATAAAGGAACAGGCTAAGGCTTACTGATATATTAATACTTGAATTTTACGCTTTTAAAATGTATCGACTGAAGTCTATATTTAAATTGTAGATGTCCGATAAATATCGGATACAGACTATTCCTTTGACAAGTTCTTTTAAACAAAATCAAATCTGATAAAACAAAATATTTGGAAAAATGCTTTCCGTGATCCGTGATTATTTAAGTATTATTATTTGTTTATTATTTTTTCATAATGGACAAGCACAATAGTATTTTACTCTAGGTAAAGTGTGGCCCAAATAATGTGTTTATAGTACAGTAGGAAACAACTTGGCAGTTGACATTATCTTTTCCGCCTGAATTAATTTTGCATTGATCTCATGTATTCATACTTACATGCAGTCAAAAGAATTTCAGTTTTTATACCATTTTAAAAAATAACTTAGCTTTGTTTATATTAAATATTATAAACGAATTTAACAACAACTTTCATTATTACCGATATTTCATTGTCTCTTAAACATGAAAGTTATTTTTCTCATGTCATATATCCGTCCTTTAAATTTAATAACCATTCAACTTTGACATCCTTGGTTCTAATGGCGCAATAAGAACAAATATTTCCAACTAATTGATTAAATGATTCTTTACTAGGACTTGTGGATACCAATTCGTATGGAAATAATTTATTACGGATGATTTCGAGTAATAATTAGTATTATCGCTACTTCTGTGGCTTACAGTCGCAATTAGGATCGTTGCTTCACTTTATAATATCTCGTCTCGTGTAGTTTCTGATATTCGCGATACAAGTCTTATATTTCAACAGATAAATCATAATAGAAATCATTTCTGTTGACTGTTTGGACCTCTTGTACTAACTATATGGCGAATAGCTATTGTGGTAAAAACACCCATGTGCTCATTTTGGTGTTAGTAGGGGGGTAACGATAAAGTTGTGCCTCTATAAATAATCATGAATGATGTATTCCATTCAATTTCTTTGTTCCTATAATACTTAATAATAATAACTCTTTATTTAATCACCACATGTACAGAACAATTACATAAAATGACTTAAACTTAGTGGTATAAATTGGCGGCCTTATCGCTAAAAGCGATCTCTGCCAGGCAACCTTGCAGGAGAAGAATGAAAGACTGTAAGTATGGGCGGTGCTTTTAAATAAAATAAATACATATTAATAATAAACTTACATGATAATAAGTACTTATATACAAATGTGGAAAATAAATACTATATAAAATAAAATAGACTTACATACATACAAATACAACAAATATTAAAATACGTATGATATGTATACAATAATAAATATATACTTACTCGTATATTGATAAGATTTTTCATGTTCCTACTGAGATTTGTCACAAACTCTGAAATACAGTATATGGTTCATTAAAACATAACTCCTGAAAAATCTAGAAGCTGATTTCAAAACTAAAGAATATGAATCATTTGTTTGAAGACACGACTGAAAATAAACGAGAGTCTAAAAAGTCTATATTAGTGTAGGGTTGCATGTGTTCTTGAGGTAATTTTGAATAGGATCTAATTAATACGATGGTTCATCTGTCTCCTAGCTTATTTTTGTAATAGGGATTATCAGAAACATGTTTATTGTTGGCTATTTCTATACTCCCGTGTAGCGGCCATTATAGATAAGGAGTATCAACCTTCCACCTTAATGAGACCCAGTCTCCCGCCCCGGACTCGGCTTCTGTTTATCTGATAATGAGAACTGTAGGCTGAATATGATTCTGTATACAGGTAAAGGAAAAACACATCTTTTCTTGGCTTTTGTAATTTTTAGCACCAAATTATATGTAATTAAAATCCGACGCGGTACTATCGTATTACCTCTTACTATATCCTAGAACCACAGAACAACTTTAATTATGTATTTATTTATTATTTATTGTACACCATATAAATAAAGCAACGTAGGTATTGGTAACGCTTCAATAAGGCAGTGGCATAAATGGCGGCCTTATCGCTATCGGCGATTTCTTCCAGGCAGCTGTTAGATAGACAGAAGATCTTAAAAACATAGTGGGTGGTCACAATTTATGTAATTTTTGAAATTTTGATTTAATGGGCATGATCCCACTGATCAAAGGACTAGTTGGTTAGCTCTTTAGTCTATGGCTTTTATAAAATAGAAACGTTGTTAGAATTTTTATTTTGACAATTTTTAATCAACCATAATCTCCAGTTATGCCATTTGGTATCTACAAAAACACGCGTTTTTACTTTGGTTCTCCTTATAAAATCATTCAGAAACTCGAGCATTAAGCGTGGATTTAAATATTCTTTTGCGTTAAGTTGCTTCCACACTATAATAATCTTAAGTTTACTTTATAATCAAGGGACCACGTCGGCTGGCAAAACTTAGGTTTTTTACTGTCACCACTCGTCAGATTATGAATGTCTTTTATATCAAACAATTCTATCAACAAATACAGAACTCGCATGAAAAAATACCTCCCACACAAAACGTTACCAGTCGCGGAGGGCAAACAACAAAAAAACAAATGCCGCTCTCATTATCTAGTTTAATTTCTTTATCTGTGTTTGTATTTGATGGGACACCTGTATGTTACCGTGGGCTAACAGAGACATTCTATTTGAGTTGTTGATTGTTGGAAGAAATTTTATTGTTACCTGTATAAGATTTGATTAGCAAGATAGTAGAGTTATAGTTATAACAAAAAATAGTGACGGCTGAGGATTAGGCGATTGAAAGTTCAAACCCTAGGCTCATACCTCTGACTTTTGAAAGTTAAGTGGGTATTTTAAATTATTTATCACGTAGGTACTTTAACGGTGACGAAAAGCATTGTGAGGAAACCTGCACACTTAAAAGTTCTTAGGAATTTCCCAGGTGTGTAAAGCCTAAAATCTCTTAGTTATAGTGGAGGTGCGTGCCTAGCTATGTGACGTATAAGGGTTGATGATAAGTAAATGTAAGATATATTTATGTATTTATATACCAAAAGTAATTATCCTACTGAGCTGTTAAACTCAAACTCAAAAGACTTAGACACCTTCAAGAGCCTGTATCTTTCTTCTTGGTAATACTCCGATGATTCCTCTGATATTATATATGATATGCTGGTCATGGGCGGTGTTAACCACTCAACATAAGGCTCACTTACACAGTTGCCTTCTTTTCCATAAAAGAAATTTCTTTTTTTCTAAGCTTGTATAGTTATACCTATCTCGGGCGTATCAACCCTTATCAGAACGAGACAAAAAGTAGTATTTGTCGAGGTAGATAGTTTTGTAGCGAGGGTGACTTAAACGCACAGTGGTACAGGTTATTAAGAAGACAAATACAAAACCGCCGGATGTTTGACGCCTTATCAACTAATTATAAAAGCCTTTTATATCAACACGCTTATTTTGTTAATTAATTTTATTTGTATCCTTATGTGTGTTCACAATTATCACCCAGTTTAAGGAAGCTAAACATTGAAGGGAATTGTACATTTAAAAGTTTTTAGGAATTTCTTAGATTGAGTACGTCAGCCTGCATTAAACTAGCGTAGTGGACTAAACCGAAATCCTCTCGGTTGTGAAGGAATCGTCCCTCAGCAGTAGCACATGATGAATTATAAATAAATGAAACGAGAGTCCACAGCTCTCAGTTGTAGAGGAGGTCCGCCTCAGCATTTTGGCATTTAGCATTGCGACATATATGGACGATGATGATAATTATGATAATGTAATCCATCTCATATTTATTTTGTTTATTAAAGGTAATTCGACAAACAAATTATATGTTACTAGCTTTTGCCCGCGACTCCGTCCGCGTAGACTCTAGAGTTAAGTGCAGAGAGATTTTTGCATTTATAACATGTTTATCCCACGGGATTACATTTTCCAGGATAAAATTATCCCCTGTTAATTCTGTGAGCCCTACCTACCTCTATACCAAAAATCATTCAAATCGATTTGGTAGATCCAGAAATACCCATTCCCACGGGAATACTTAATTTTCCGGGATAAAAACTATCCCATGTTAATTCTGTGAGCTCTACCTCTCTCTATATCAAATTTCATTCAAATCACTTTGGTAGATTCAGAAATACCCATTTCCACGGGAATACTACATTTTCTGGGATAAAAAGTATCCTATGTGTTATTCTGATGTATAAGCTATATTGTGGTAAAGTTTCATTCAAATCCATTCAGTAATTTTTACGTGAAAGAGTAACAAACATCCATACATACAAACTTTTGCCTTTATAATAATAGTAGGATTCTGAAAACAAATTAATAATTGATTACTTAATCTAATACCTGACCGCTTTGTTATAATTATTAAACATAATAATTTTGATAAATAACATGCGTAGCTATACTGTTTCAGATTCTTTCATTGATTATTTCTTCCTAGCAGATCTTTTACGTACTCGTGTTGTTAAAAGTTTCATGAATATTAAAATCATTATAACTTTAAAAACGGGCAAATTTGGTTACACACATAGCTTCTTAATCACGGGAACAGTTCTTTAGTGAAATATTGTGAGACGTCATCATCACCAGTCCGTATACATCTCACAGCTGGACGCTGGACCTCTACAACAGAGGGGATTTAAGCCTTCATTCACCTCGCGAGACCAGCGCGGGTTGTGAGGTGTTTCTCACAGAAAATATGAATCCATCATATTCAATATCGGCCAGAATCAACTGCCTATGCAGCATGCCATATCATTGGCGAAATTTTATGACCTCACGTCAAAGAGCACCGCATTTAATACAAGTCGGATAGCGCTCATAATCAAATACCTTTAACTACCATTACAACAGATGTGTCTTAAGAGACAACAGATAGACTCTCTCGGCATTTAATACCTTGGACAACTGCGCATTTAGTATCAGCCGTGTCGTTTTAATTTTGCCGTCAAAATATAAAAAGGCATTGTTCATTTTAGTCAGTATGCTGGTAAAGGTTTTCAGCATGACCGCAGTTAGAAAGATAGATATATTATTATATCCTCTCAGGTATCAAAAAACCCTTTGCCTTACAAAAAAACTGCTATTCCCAAATTCAATACAACAAAAAGCTGCTCTGGTTCGGAAAAGAACAGCACTTAATTTTCTCGCCCGTTCTTCTATAGTGATGACTGCCTCACGAACAGGGCGCTACGTACACTAAAAATTGAAATGCCAATTTAAATTATAAATTCAATAAATCTTATTTCATTTCAATAAAAACAACTTAATTATCAATTTTAAACTATATCCAATCCACATACTGCATCACTAGTTATTAGCAAAGCCCCTTTATGACCAGTGGGGGCTTAGCGTATGAATCGGAATGATTTGTTGGTACGCGCGATAATTTGCGAACGCGATCCCCGTCGCACGATAACATTTTTATGGCTTTATCTATTCCGAGATGGATGGGAGTTTAAACAAACATATCTTTTATCTTTATCCGGCTATAAATAGTGCTTTTTGATTTGATATTTGATGCTTAAATAAAACATTGTTTGTACATTTTTGACCTGGGCCTACAATATGAATCTTGAGTCGACTAGGTCGTTACATAATTATACTCCTTTAAAGCCAACGAAAAAATTTACAACGCAAATTACGCCAAGCTCACCAAATATCTAATTATCTTTATGTAAGTGTATTTTATTGTATTTTTATTTAGAAAAATCTTGTTTATTTTATTTATTAAACTATTCATGCTTAGGTACCATTAAACATTTTCAAGAAACTATCAAAACAAATAACTATTGACGAGTAAGTACTATTATGGTGCCATAACTGAAAATTCATCCCAAAGATATATTCTGATATCGATTCACTATTTTATTAGTAAAGCTTACTTACCTACGGTCTGTATGTAAACACTTACCAACAAGTCATTCAGAATCAATGAATAAGATGTATAATATTTTCTTTATTTATCACAAATAAACCGCACCCTGTCACTTGCATTGTTGACTTATCGATATTTTTCACTGAATACTTGAAACATACACACAACCATTCAATTATAGTTTTGTTTGAAGTATCAAAGTTCATTCAAGTTTGTGATAAGTGAGTGTGAAATTCTTCATAATTATATCTTTGTACACTTGGTAGTAATAGGTACAAACCCCAGGAAAATTTGAAGTTATGTTTCATAATTAAACGACAAAGCCTCTTCGAGAAAAATACTTTGACGGCATTGGATGTGGTATCAGAAACCAACCTGAGAAGAGTGTTAGTTATCCTCCTTATAATTTATAGTACAAAATCAAGTTATGGTATGTTAATCTTAAAAGTTTAGTAGTACCTTCGAGATTACTAAAAATTAACTAAAATCAGACACCATTAAATCCGGCAAGTCTATCTACATGCAATCTAAGAAACTTTTGAGGCTGCGTGTTCATACCTCGTATAAAACATAAATTTTATAACCAATTATCTAGAAGTAAAGTAGCGTTCTTAATCGCGACAGGATACAACATCAATTTCTATTATTAAAAGTAAAATCACCCACACTATAAGCAGTATCTGTCTTCAAGTAACACAAAACAACTAATGAACCTCAGCCAAACTACGTCATATTAGCGAGACCGCAAACAAAAAATCAATACACAACTCAATCACAGGACCTTATTCGTAGTAGTCCAACCCTAGAGAGCAGACAATTATCTGTTATTCATAGAGTATAATGTCTTGCATTGTGCGGCCGGGGCGCGTTATCGGGGGTCGGCAGGGCTATAAAAATAAGCTTATGCTCCAGTTCTAACTCAGTGGAAAAGACGGGGGTTATATAGAGCTGGTAGTAGCAACTCCGGCTGTTGTTGTTTTTTTAAATTAATTACCGGCCAAGCCTTGAACTGAGTGTAAATATGTCTAAATCATATGTGATGATGTATAAATCATAGAAAAAAACTGACTGATTCGAGGGCGTATATCTGTATGTGTAATGAAAAGCCCTAAACTATGATCTCGGAACAAGATTTTGGTACAAACTACAAGAAACTTTTGCGAAAAAAACTTCTACTTAATCACAATAACATTTGAGAATGTTAAGAAATCTTCCTTTGAACCATGTTTATTTAAACATAATTAATCAGAAAGATTTTTTTTCATTGCATGTCATTTATTTACTCTAATAAAACCAAATGGTGTTACTAAAGCAATCTCGACAATTTTAAATACTACATAACCACTATCACATTTATATTGACAGTTATAACGATAAATCAGTTAATGATATTCTTCCTTTCAATTCTTCACTGAAAAACAAAGATCGCATATTTACCTCATTAAGAGTTGTATCAAACAACTCCATAGAATTCCGCGCAGCAAGAATTAATTCGCAAGGGTTGGATTTATTAACGGGCGCTGTTGCCGAGTGCACGCTCCACTACACCACCGATTTTATTTATATCATATTACCTCACTTACTCATTATCTACTGTCAATCCAGGCATAAAGGGTTCAGCCGTGAGAGAATCGCTTTTATTGCTTTGTTTTTATTAGGGTTATTAATTGAGAGCAATTATTTAAAAAAATGATAAAAAATATTAATCGTTAACTGACGTGATAAAATACGAAGGAATAAATATAATAGTTGTAGCCATTTAGGAGATTTTCCTTAGTCACCACGCTTGGCAAGGACGTCCTGCAGCACTATGGTTCGACAACTTGAGAAAGGGCTGCTCAACAACGGTTGCTTGATTGAGACGGTTGGCGCTTAAAAAGTAGAGCCTTGCCGCGGTAGGATTGGATTGCAATAGGAACCAAGAGACATAATTGGCTGGCGGTTTATCAAAGACATGGTAAAAAAATAATATGTACTACATCTTTTACATAATTATTTTTCGTAATTATGTCATTTTTACAATGTAAATGACAATATAGCGATACAAACAAAGTTTTAATTCATTTACTCCCACCGCTTATTGTCTTTTATTATAATCTTCAATTTTATAGTATGCTTTTTTAATGTGAAAACTTTTATTATTAGTGAGTTGTTTTCTAGATTACATAAAATAAAATATGGCGTAAATAGTGTTGAAATATGATATTATTATATTTACAGTTCAACATACTCTCAAAGACGTTTTATTCGAAGAGGCGATTATTCACGCGTTTTTCAAAATGTATATTCATGTAATCTTATGAAATCCATATAAAAAAATTGTCTATGGCTATGGCGTTCAAATCGCGTTATTTTTGTGTAAGTATTTGTCCTAACAGCCGACCGTTGTTATCGGTCACCACAATGGACGAAAAGACGCTCCAATATTTACATTCATATTTTTATCATATTCGATGCGTCCTATTATCGTGTATAGATTATGCATTGGACGGTAGAATGTAACTCTATGTGTGGACGTTTATTGTTCAAAATATGGTTTACTTTTAGTGTATTTATCCATTTAAATTGATCAATAAAATCTTACTGGCACTTTTGATTAAAAGCCAGCTTATATTCCATGTGACGGAGGAGACGATCCTTACACCAAAACTAAATTTGGAGTTTAAGTGTTTGTGTAACTGAAAACTTTTGTAGTTTATGACTACTTATATAGATATGGGATTTGAGAATGCGATTGTCGAGTATATTTGCTATTTTTAACCGACTTCACAAAAGGAGGAGGTTAGTACTAATAGCATTCGTTGCGCAATTAGTTTTAGATTTTTTGTGTGACTTAAATCATTTTGGGATTTTCGTACTTTTTGGATTGATTGGAGATATCACTACATAGTATAAAACAAAGTCGCTTTCTCTGTCCCTATGTCCCTTTGTATGCTTAAATCTTTGAAACTACGCAACGGATTTTGATGCTTTTTTTTTTAATAGATAGAGTGATTGAAGGGGAAGGTTTATATGTATGATAACATCCATTAAATATCAGCATTGCACCCGTGCGAAGCCGGGGCGGGTCGCTAGTATCCTATAAATTAGGCCTGAATTTCTGTCTTTGTTACGTTAATTTCAAGTTATTTTTTTGTTATAAAGAGTGTCTATATATGTATGTTTATTGAGTAAGTTCATGTTACTATAATAATTCGCCTCATTAACACTTAGATGTCACACCAAAACAGAGCCTAATTTTCTCGCCAGTAGGTGCTATATGATTTTTTTATAATGTACTTATTACTGTTATAATGTTAACAGTAAGTGTCAGTATTTTTCTTTTGCCATTCTCGATTAAAAGTAAAAAAATATATAATACTTAATTTACCTGCTTATACTAATTTCTTTAGCAAGTTAACGCTATAACTACCTGATGTAATCATTAGTTTTTTTTTACTTCCAAAAAATAACACAAATGTATAATCTTGCTTCCGTTGAAATATTCCGTTCAACGCATCACAGTAAACGTAATGTTGACACAAGCCGTATAAAGGCGTTCGTTCATATCACAAATAATATCTGTATTGACATTATTTCGATTAAGTGCAAAGAAAAACATACCGAAAAAGTGACCGATAAAAAAACTCGAGATATGTGTGTCCGTGTATTTTTTTCCTCTCGTACGGGCCCGATATTGTGTTATTTTTCCTTACCGTTATCGTTTTTATTTGTCGATCAAACAAAGTAATGAATTGATAGTGCGCGGTCAACGAACTTCGCGCTTTCGGATGTCTCGGCCGAAAGATGGCTAATCTATAAAGCTTTAGTTATTTTTTACATTTGAGTTTGTTTCTTCTAAATTCTGTATATAATGATTTATTGCATAAGTTATACCCATATTAAAATACTCTGATCGTATTTATGCTATTGTCAGTAATTAGCTTAAAACCGCAGTTGCGCTCGCGTTAATGTCGGTTGAAAACCGCCTTTTTGTATCCGTTGAATAGTACTGAAACAAAGAATAAATATGTAGGTACTTGAATAAAATTTAAAATACACACATATGTTTTTATGCACACTAAAAATAAAAATGCTAAACAAATCAAAATAACCTCAGCTAAGTTGCCAAAGCCCGACGCAAATTAAAAAATATAATTCTAATCATGAATTTTGGTAAGAATTTGATATGCTTGTTATCAAAATATGATTTGTGTAGTTAAATGTGTTTAGTAGGCGATAAATTTATAAATAAAAAAGCAATAATATTTTTCTTTTTATTCAATAAATGCTTCATAATTGAATCATAAACAAAACGCAACAATTTAAATTTGGAATTGTCAAACATTCAAAACGAGCACATCACTAATGTGATTAGTGAACCGTCAAATCGCTTTATCCGCGCGCGTTGTGAACTATAATAAAGGCCTAAATCACACACAATACAGTCGCATACAAAACTGGTATACTGCTGAACTATCATCCGCCGTGGACCACTCCAGTAATTACAATCGACTCGCTGACATTCGTCCGATTCTATCACAAAGCTCGCATAATCGGACGCGCTGTGTCCAACTGGCACGCGATATAGTAACGTCGTATATACACTATTGTATATTCAAATTTGGACTTTATCACTATTGTGTAGGGTATAGAATGCGTCACTATTGCAAAGCGCATAGTGATGGGGGCGTGCGTGGCCGGCTTCCGACCGACACAATGCAATAATCCGACTATTGTTGAATCGACATTGTTGTTTTAAGGGAGTCGCGACGTTCGCTACAATTGCACGCTTTATTGCATAAATAATAATGTTATATCGCCCAGTAGCGTTTCATTGTGGCATTTTGTTGCTAAACTTATTGTATTGTGCGGTGATTGTTGTTATAACTCGCGATTTTAATTGCATCACGCACCGTCCCGGCTGTTTTGTCTATGAAAATATTTAATTCATAAAGTTTTGTTTATGCATAGCGTCTAGTATACACATACTTTCATGATTATCCATGACACTTTTGAACATAGCAATCACAATGACCACAAAATAATACGAAATCCACTTTAAAAATGCAACAAATGATTGCAAAATATCGAGTTCCAATTTAAACCAGAACCAATTTTGAGAGGAAATTCTTTCTTACTTGATGTAATCCTAATGTTTACTTCCTTTCCCCAGGGCGCTGCACATGAAAGAGCACCCGGACTACAAATACAGACCGCGGCGGAAACCGAAGCCTCTGGTCAAGAAAGAGCCGAAGTTCGGCTTCAACATCAACGGCCTGATGGCCCCAGTGCCCAGGCTGGTGACGCCGTCCGTTCCGCATCCAGTGCCGCAGTTGCCGGTACCCCACCACTTACTACCGGATAAGCCGGATCTCAGCCGAGCCCTGTTCCCACCACTACCCTACCCGTTCTACCCGTTCGCCAAGCTGCCGTCTGATGATGGGAAACTGGCGGCTGAACTGGCGCATTTACAGGTGATTTGTAATTAAATAGTTTTAAATTTAGAAACAATCTGATCCAAATCAGTATGTTGATGACTTTTTTCAAGGCAATTTAAATTTTGTAAGATTACACAAATTGTGAGCTTAATTTTAATTTGGTTTGCCAAGATCTTTAAATGCTTTCAGTGCTGAAAGAAATTTACACAACCTAATCTCTCGATTGATAGAAAATTGCAGACATCAAATATTCCTTACTTATACAATTTCCTTAACATCCGTTTCACCAACAGGCACTCTACGGTGGCGCCCTCTACAGCAGTGCTCTATACAGCAGCGCCCTCTCGCCCTGCGGCTGTCCCCCCCGCAGGACTCCTTCCCCTCCCCCGGACCTCAAGCGCCCCGTGGCCTACGTCCTCATGAAGAGTGACGAGGAACCGCCCCAGCACGTCATATGAAGGCCGGTTGCGCTCCCGGCGAGGGTCTGGCCGTCGCACTGGGAGCGACCATCGACCTCGGTCACAGAACGGGAGTGCAGCTCCCCCGACAGCGTCTAGGGAGCCTACTGTGGGTAATTCTGTTCTGTTTGGAAAGACTGATTTGCTTTGGTAATTTAGTGGTTATGATACCCATGAAGACGTTAATCTTGATAATATAGCGATGAATCATGAATATAATACTTGTAGTAGACAGAACGCAAGAAGTTCTAGCAGATCAAGAAACTACTAAATGTAATGATTATGAAATAAAAGCATCAAATGAAAATTACTTAGATACCAAAGCCATGAATACCACCAAGATATACGAAGAATGTTCAAGTATCAAGATTGTGATGACAAAGACTATAAGTGTTTACACTAAAAGCAATGGACGAAGTGCAATGTGAAATTCTTGTTATCATTATTGTTAGACCGCCATATGGCGCTGTAAATCAAATAGATAACATATCATAACTACATATATATAGTCTAGCTAGGGAATTGTCAATTTTGTATAAAATAGATATGTCCTGAACGTCTAGGACGTGGTTAAACGAGGAAGTAGTCCCAATTATGATGTAAATTGTTTAGATTTAATCACGTAACTTGTCTTGTAAATATTAGTAGAATATAAAGTCATGTTAGCAAAGAAAATTAACATATAATAGCAAGCAGAGCCCTTAAAATTCAAAACTTGGGTAAAAAAATACAGCCCAGTTTATAATTTGTTATTTTCTTTCTTGACTGTTCGTTGTCTCTTCTTGTTTTTTTTAGTTATCATAAAATTTTGATTATATATTTCATGACGCCCATTCGGACACTAGTTATCCATTATTTAGGAATCTGGGGTAAATATGACAAAGAATATTCCGATTTCCGAATGTATTTAGCGATAATATTATGGAGCTTGTGGTTTATCCATAAATGCAAATCTAAGCGTAAGATCTACGCAATGGATAAAGTACAGCAAATTAATGTGTACAGAGTTATAAAATGACAGTAGCATTCCGATTTACAAGTATATGAACAAGAATACATATCTATTTTGTAAATACTTAAATTAATTGTAAATATACGTAAACCTTTTTAAGTTTAAGTTTTATATTTTTAGTTGACTTATGTCTTCCGTTACACATGTTTGTATTATTTTAAATGGATACAATTTAATAATCGTCTTTAATCCTGAAATTAATCATCTGATGTTCCTCAATCAGATATCTATCATTTGCATATGATTTTACTTTTCTGTTACTATTTTATATTCTTTGGTTATAATGTTAATAATTAGGATATTTGATTATAATATTACTGTTAATCGAGAGAGCAGGATATGACATGCGTATCAGTAGATTAAGAATTTCATGCTAAAAAAGATGTTTATGAAATTACCACCGAATTAAATACCTACCTTCTATCTCGAATATCTCTCGAAATAATAATAAGACAGATTAAAAAAAATCCTTCTACTTTGTGAATTGGATCAAATACAGATAAAATGGTTGTTTATTTCATAAATAAGAGTACTCAATATTACAGAATTTATGTATTTCAAAACAGTTATATTTGTTCCGCCTCTCCTTAAGATACTTGATTTTATGTCTCTCACACACTTTTTGTTAAATGTGCAATTAAATATTTCTTTTTTTTAATGTTGCCAGTAATTTTGTACGGGGCAGTTGAGTTGTTACTTTTTGTGTTTAAATTGTTGTATAATTCTCTTCTGTATCAATTGTACACCAACTCGAATAAATTTGTTTGTATAATATGATATTGTTAAATTCTTTTACTGTTAAATACTTGTTTTCTAACGGTTAATTTTTATATTCAATATTGTTTAAGTTTTGTACGTTTCGGTTGATAAATAAATAATTATGAAAGTATGCGGTGTTGTTTATCCCAACAATCCTGTTTAAGCAATTTACGTAACTATCAATGTCTAAAGTAATTGTGTTCTGAAAGTATTTCAATCACTTTACTAACCATGTATAATATCTCTGCAGAAGTTATGGCATAACGTACTAAAAAGAAAAATCTTTAAAATATTGAGCCTGATAAATTACCCATTGAAAGTCGTTTATGACCTATCTACATCCGTGACAGTACTTCCACAGGTGCCCAAAAGCGATACACGTTAATTGCGTAATTTCTAGTTTTTACTGGTTTATAGTGACTCTGGAATCAGTATGTATCCATTTCATCATTGTCCTGCCCTGCTCCCAATTCTTATTTGGGGTCGGCGCAGCATATTTTGTCCTTCCACACAGGAAGGAAGGATAAAGTATGCTGCACAAGAGTTTTGGCAGATGTTTTACGGCCGGCCGCCTGCCTGACGCCAAAGTATGTATCCATTTATGTGTGAAATTACTTCTGTTGTAAATAAATAAAGGCTTACAGAGTATTATTAGGAATTTTGTAGGGCAAGCGGTCTTTCTGCGCTTTTACACGCCTATACTATTTTACTATAAGCGACCTATTAAGGTGTCGAAACGGATACTGAAACATGATCAATATTTTTTGTCATTTGTTAGTAGAAATAATTTTATAAACTCACTTTCATAAACTTTTAGCAACTCTCAACTTTCATATTATATTTATTACTGTAGGTACTAGTATTTAAATCGGACATGCACCTACTAGTACTTAATTAGTACAAAATCAAATACCTGGTCTATATGGTGAAATAAACACATCCCTATACAGGGTGTATTCAGACCGTGATCGAAAACTGAGGCAGGTAATAGCGAGGGTGATCACAAAGCTAGTGGCGATATTAAAAATCCCGACAAAAAATAAAAAAATTGCCGTTTTCCATACAACCATCGGTGCTAAAAGTATGTGGTTTGTATGGAAAACCTCAAAGATTTAATTTTTTGTCGGGATTTTCTTTAATGCCAGGGTGTTTGTAATCACTATCTCTATTACCTGCCTCAGTTTTCGATCTAAATACACCCTGTATAGCGATAATCTGATATACCTGAATATGATGTATCTACTTATTTCTTATTAATTAAGAAGCGTAACCCTCTTAGCCGCCAAGGAGGCCCGTACCCAGCAGTGGGACTTATATGGGTCGGTGACGATGATGATGAAAAAGCGTATTTTTTTATAATTTGGAGATAGTAGCTGTCCATGAAAACAGAAATGTTTCTCCACACCTAATTGCAGATACCAAACTAAAATTTTTAGGTCAATCTAAAATTCAATTCTCAGCCATTTATGTTACTCATAATCGGCAATAGTTTCCAGTTCACAACACTTAATACAATAACGAACGAAATCTTCAAAGTTGAATTCATCTGTTGGAATATAATGAAAACCGACATGTGTTCGTCAGCACTTGTCGACGGCACTCAACAAGCCACCGAGGCGTGTGGTTCTTTAAAAACAGGGGGCTGTAGCGAAATTAATCCGGAGCACACTCGATTATCGCCGAATAAACACTCTGTACCGAACAATGCCGAGGGACGCACATGGTGATAATGTTACGAATATTAGACCTTTTTTATAAGACTACGTATCTTTGTAAGGTGTACAGAAACCAGCACTAGGCTAGCGTGGTGGAATTAGGCCTAAAGCTCTTTAATGGTAGAGACGGTCCGTGCCTAGCAGTGGGACGCATATGAGCTGATAATGATTATCTTTGTTATAAAAATCAAAATTGAAAACTTAATCCTCCTATAGCCCTTTTCCTAGTTCTCAAAGTGTAGCTGGTAGAACATCCCAACAAAAAAACAAATGTGAAATGGAAGCTAAGTTCATTAATCGTCATATAGATACTTGCCACTGTTGGGCGGCCTAGTGCGGGTGGACGGACTACACGCCTATGAAATTCCTAAGAACTTTTAGGTGAGCATACCTCAGATTGTTTCCTTAACCGAAAACCAAGTGATAATACATTGTAAGTACACATATAACATTAAAAAAATCAACTCCCTATCTACTCTTAATCTCAGGACTCACCCACATGACAGAACTAATTTACTTCTGCCAACGCCTTCGGAGATAAAGGCGTGAGTGTATATAGGTGTATGTATATAAAGAAGCGCTGTTATGAGGCTAAGCAGTTATTAATTGATACACATGATGTTGAACACAGTTCTCTTCGATGGTCTCATGGTGTCGTGCAATCTACAGGTTCCTGGTCCAGTAGTGTTATTGAGGTCTTCAAGTCATTCTTTATTCTGAGATACTCTCTGAATGTTGAATATAAAAACAGACTAAAGCCACTCTAAATGTTTAAGAATACTAGACTTATTTTACAAAAAGTGTCTTCAAGTTTTCAACGTTTTTAAAAAACACAATCAGATGAATAAATTCTTGAGGATGACTGCCGATGATTTCAAAAAAATAATTATAAGCAGGCAGAATTTCCAAATAGCAGAAATCGTTCATTCTCTTACTCGCAAAAGGCTACCGTGAGGAACTAAGGCATTAACCCTTTCAGTTGTAGAAGATGCCAGTATCCGACAATTATATGGGCTGATAATAATGATGACAAATATAAACTCAACCTATCGCCGATCACAAGTACAAAGGCCTTCCTAAGAAACCAAAGTCATTTCAATCAACCACCTACCCGCCTATTCGTAAGGCAATGCCCCCCAAATCGATAAATTCCATATAAAATAAATGCATAAAGCCAAGATAAACCGAGCCACATAAACAGGCGATGAAAGAATTAACGCTGTCTCCTCAGGGGGCGTAATAAAAAAACAATAATGATCGTTTATGTATAAAACGGTGGGCGCTGGCAGCGATTAGAGGCGTGATGGAGCCGAGAGCGTGCGACGCGCCCCGCGGCGGTCTAGTCGAATACTGCTGGGGGTATACAACGGTCTTATGCGGGATAGGACTGGGAAAAGACTGGATTTTAGAGGGCTCTATATTAGAGTTGGAATAGGATTTGAAATGCTAACCTTAATATGAACCGTAGTAGCACTTGTTTGTTTAAAATTTTATTGTAAAAATTAGAAAAAGCTGTGATGTGTGGAAACTTAATTAAGTACAGAAGGCGCTCTTATTACAAAGTGATTTCTTACCCAAGGTTAGAGATGTGGGAAAAGGAATGAAAGACAGTCATGTGTCATCAAAACAGACTCCAAAAATATTTACTTTGGACCGAAAACGAGACAATTGAATACGATACATAAAAAGCAATCCATTCACCATACGCAAAAAACACCTTAAAATTTATCCCACTCTATTTTAATAGCATAGACGGGTAAAAATAAAAAGCTGCTAGTTTAAAAAAAATAGCATAAAAAATGACGATTCAAAAGTGCTTGTAAAAGTCTATTTGAATAAAGGAGATTTGACTTTGACTAACTGAGCCCTCAATTACCTCCAAATTAGCATTTTTTAAATTATATTCAAGTCGCGGTGAATTTAATAGACTTAAAATGTATTCTTCTGAAGAATAATATCCGTCAATAGCCCAACTCATATTGCCCCTACATCTTCCTCCCCTATAAACAAACACCCTTTAGGTACTAATTGCGGAGGTGGCGGACGATCGAGCTCTATTACAAATGCCATAAATCCTTACAGTCGACGCCGAGTCGCGGTTTATATCGCTTTCACTCTATTTACTGTGATTTTGTAGCTTTTGAGAAGTTTATTTATATTCTAAATACATGAATATTCAATATTTTATTGTTTAAAAAAGTGTATATTGAGAAAAGTATACGTAGATCATAAAGTAATGTATTGTTTTTAGCGTTTCAGTGCTCAATTGTTCCCATTTCTACTCCATATAAACTATAAATAAGAAATCTAGTATCACAAGCTGCCCCGAATTACTGATATTGGTAGATTAGTCTACAGTATTTATTTATTTATTTATTTTTATATTCTTTATTTGTACACCACAATAATACAACATTGGTACAAGTAATTCGAAATCACGTAGTGCCAAAAATGGCGGCATTGCATACAGTAGGTATTATCACATTTTTTATTCAATGCCGAAAAAATCGTTCCGTAGTCCAATCTCACTGCATTTACAACATAAGACCCCTAAAATAACTGCATATTTCGCCGGCAATTTTTATAGGACTCGGTTAAGACTCTTTACTGCGTTTTGAGTTAATCGCGGACATGGCCGTCACCGCCAACAGCGTTAGAGACGAGATTGAAGTGAGAAAAACGTTGGAAAAAACACAAATTCGTTTAGAGCGGGCAGCTTGAGCCCGCCCGCGGTCACAGACGTCCAAATTAAAAATTACACTCGCAAATCGCGCTTGATAACTTTTTAAAATTATTCATTATGCGGATTTGTTTATTTTTTATGCTTTATAGCTATACAGGTTATGCTATTGATAAAATTTCATCATTAGTGAAGAATAACTTCATGTTTCGCTGGTTACAATTTGATCAAGACTTCAACACAATTTTTTATGATTAATTAGCCAACATAAGACATACTCAGTGTGCAATATTTCGTGTAAATTGATTGACAGTACATATGTAGTTATAAGATTAAATACACTTAACAATAACAAATTGCATGTTAGTAACCATCATATTATTTTAAACACCTTTAGTAACCTTCTGTATCTCCATAAATTGGCACAATTCAAAGAAACAAACATTACCTTTACTTGTCACCAATTCAAGCGGTAAAATAGCCTTATTCGCAGTCCATTGACCGTTTTATTGATTACCACAATCGTGTTCCATGCTGCGTGTGAATAGAGGCGGCAATGTTCAGGTAAACGCGTGAAATTGCCGAGATCAGGCCGCAGTACGGGGGCGGCAGCAAATGGCTCTCATTGTGACATACGAGTGATACCTTAACTATTGTAATCAAAAGCGATGTAGCAGGACAGTATGTATGGACCTCTCTTAAGGCTTTCATAGTGAATCTATGAAATTTATAAATTTTATAAAGAAATCTGTGTGTAATTATTTAAATATCTGCTATTTTAAGGTACGTACGAGTAGTTTATTTATTAAAATGGTAATATAACGAGTCCTCGAAACCGACACGAATGCATAAAGAGGATAATGTCAGTTGAAAAATATGGGTTTCGGGACCGTAGTTTATCTCGGCGGTCGCGGGTTCGAACCCCAGGCACACACCTCTGACTTTTCGAAGTTATGTGTGTATTCACATTGAATTATCACTTGCTTTAACGGTGAAGGAAAACATCGTGATGAAACCTGCACACCTAAGAGTTCTTAGGAATTTCTTAGGTGTGTAGTCCGCCAACCCGCACTAGGCCAGCGTGGTGGACTATGGCCTAAACCCTCTCAATGGTAGAGGAGACTCGTGCTCAGCAGTGGGCGAATATGGGTTGATGAAGAAGAAGAAGAAGTTTTTGGTGACCCTTAGTCTCTACTTACCCCAATGGGAGCCAGACGTGAGTTTATGTAAAGGTAGTTTTACAAGATGAATGGTAACTAATTTTACCAAAGAAATTGTAATTATAATAAGGCAAAGTTGTTTGTATGCCAGAATCACCTCTGGTTTTTCGAAGTTATGTGCATGGACTAACGACTAATGACTTAACAGTTCTGGAGAAGGCCTTTACCCAGCAGTGGGACGTTTATGGGCAAATGATTATGACATAATAATTTTACTGTTTTCCTTTACAGCGCGTTTCCAAGACTTGGTCAGATAATATTTTTTTTAAGTAGATCATCGAGTAACGACATTCCCTCAGAAATATAGCACACCCCACCTTTTTGCAAAGGTAAAAGTATAACAGTCTCATCTCTCTATGAAAGATGCAACATAATATAACATTCCTAACATCTTTAAAAGCCAAAATATCATTGCCAAAGATAAAACCGAAAAGAAAAAAGTCACGAAAGGGTTGGCATTCAATCGAATATAGAAATATCGATGACCGCGACACCCCTTTCTGATTCCGAGGCGATCGCGCGCCGCTCCGGGCGACACAAACAAATAACCTGACAAAGTGACTACAGAAATCGCTATGATTGAAAGCGGGTGCGTATTACGTATCGGTAGAGAGATTTGCTATCGGCATTTGGAAGTCGTGATGGCCTCGAGGTTCAAATCCCAAACACACAGCTGTAACTTTTCAAAGCTATGTGGGTATAAGAAAAACATCATGAGGAAATCTACAAACCTGAAATTTCGTGTGTTGGATGAAGGGCTTAACACTCTCAGTAATAAGGGAGGCCAGTGCCCAGCAGTGATGATTTCCAACAAGAGTCATCCGCTGTTGTCTCTGCTTGTAGTATTTTTGACATAAAAATGTACAGCGGATGCAGGGAAAAGTGTACCGTTGGTGATATCTTGATATTTTACATTTTCGGCAATAAAATAGACATCTTGACCATCTTTGACATTCTCGACATTCTTGTATAGATAAGCTGATTTCGAATCATTAAGATGGGATTTAC
The DNA here is from genome assembly GCA_030295005.1 of Cephonodes hylas. Taxonomy (NCBI): domain Eukaryota; kingdom Metazoa; phylum Arthropoda; class Insecta; order Lepidoptera; family Sphingidae; genus Cephonodes; species Cephonodes hylas. The sequence continues at coordinate 14,203,851 of AP025364.1, forward strand.
CATATGAAGGGTACACTGCAAAAATAATGAATGTCCAAAAAAAAATAATTCTTAACCAATAATGCCATTCGGTCACTATGGACGGTTGACTATGGAGTTAGAAATCTTGTTTACAATTATGTTAAGGTTAAAAAGTAACCAACAAAAGTTCAATACCTATTGTACTGCAGATCTTATTTGTTCTTAATATGAACGCTGATTAAAGCTCTACTTCCCGCCAGCCTTGGCCATGTAGATCTACGATAGCAATAGCATAACCCCATACCCATGACGAGACATAATCCAGCCCGCTACTCTATGCAGGTCACGCGCGTCAGACGCGCGACACAAAGGAGTCAAATTTACACGGCGCCGTCCGTTTATGCTACATCTCGCATTCATCGCATTGAACGCGCACTGTATACGAAAAATTACCATTATAACGAACACCCGCCGGCCTTCGCCCCTCCCTCCATTGTGGACTTTGTTCGAGACCCGCGGCTCTGCTGGATGCAGATTTGACGATGGATGAAATTTTTCCGACGTCAATGCAACAATAGTAGTAGTTCCAGAGGAGAGAGATGTTACAGGTATTGTGTGATGTATGGTTTGTCTATTTTGGGGTCGGGGTGTTCTTGTTTATTTGTCAAATTGTATGTAAAAAAATATTTCAAGCTTTCAATTTCTTTAAGACAAACTTGTCATTCAAGGAAAACATCGTAAGGAAACCCGCAAGATTATGAGTTCTCTACTGCCTCCGGGACTAAGGTCTAAGCGCCTTTTGCTCTGCAGTTTGCCCTTACATACACTGCACTACACTTAACATTGTAGTTCACTTCGACGTGGTATTAGTAAAAAGTTATTTTCAACTGAACAACCATAACTAATGCCGATGGAAAAAATTTCACTTAAAGCAGTAAAAAACTCTCAAGACCAGTGTTCCAGTTTCATCCAGATGGACAGGGGATTACAAATCGTAACTCTCCTATCAATCTCCGTCTAACTCAATGGCAGTACTATAGTTGAAGCACAAAGCCCAGTTCGCCTTTAAAATTCCAAATAATTACAGAAAGAGAAAATTCTTCACCATACTGAGCTATTTTGAATTTGTAGGAAATCCTTCATTTTGATATCACATCTCGACTTACATGTTGTGACGGGAAGAACTTACTAACATTGCTTCCAGCTGTTTAAAGCTTGTGAGAAAATAGCTGTAGTAAGATTTTATAATCAACAAAAGTATAGTATAAAATCGAATAGCATAAAGGATCGGCGAGCGTCGCCCGATATCATTTATTTGCTCTTATGTCTACAATAATCTTTAGAAAGGAAGCCGTTCACGATACGACACGATAGTGTCGCACAAAGAAGCTTATTTCCGCTCCAAGTGTACCTATAAATACAACTTACCCTACCTTTTCTTACACAAAAATATGCAAACGAATTTGGACTTTAAGCTGCAGACAATAAAGATGAATGGCGAGGTGTGACAAACAGCAAAACAATATTTGTCTAGCCGTTTATCTTAAAAAATAAAAACTGTACAAATATCGCGATAAGGTATTGTAAGGGCGATAGGTCGACAGCCAATGACGAGTGTTTGTTTGTTTTTGGATAAAAAAAAATTGAATTTATTGTGCCTAATGTTCGTTTGTCTCTGTGAAGACGACTACTTGTGTAAGAAGTTAATATTAAATAGCAGAACCCGCACTCTGCAGGTAAAAGTATTTTTGTAATTTTTTTAAAGTATTTTTGTATTAAACTTTAGATTTAAAGATGTAAATAATAAAATATAATAAGGGAGCTGTTGTGAAACCAACTCATAATATCGAAACCTTGTATACCGAACCCTATACTGATTGAAAGTGAAATTAGATTTTTTAATAAATAGGGGTAAAATATACCAGACAACGTCTATATAATATACTAGTCCTCCCATAACGTTGAACTCAAAACATAGGTTCTTAAACTACACTGATTCTAAAGTGTTTAAATAAGCTACCAACTTTAAATATTCTAAATGAAACAACTCATTTAACAAACAAAAACTCCAATATTTTCGCCAATAACCGACAACCCGGTCTACACATAACTACTCTTTGTCGAACGGAAGAGTGCCGGCAAAAACCGACGTGGAGCGATAACAGCAGACAATGGGACGTAGTGTCGTTAACAATACTTCGTTTGTGACAATTCTTCGCATAATAGGCGGGTGCAAAACGCTCGCTAATTCGATAAAGGCTCTATTATGACACGATTGTGGGCGGATAATTGAATCACTAAGTTTTGAACTTTCTGTTTTTGTTATGTATTTACTATTCTATGCGCGTGATTTGTTTGAATTTAGAATTGAGGCTACGTCTAGGGTTAAGACAGAATTTGTATCTTTTGTATAAAAGCCAAGTGTAAGTTTGATAATAATCATATCGCGAATGTTTTAATGTAATAAATATTCATGGACTAACTAAGCATTAAGCCCTCTCATTTGGACACGAGGTCTGTACATAGTAGTAGGGCGTATTATGGGCGGTGATGAAATATCGCGAAAGAAGGAAATTTTTAAAATACTCTACTGCAAAATTGTTCTACATTCACAGGCAGCTTACCTATCCTTGATTAACATTGAAAATAAAACTCACTGTGGTTGCAGATTGTGTTGTAAGAGACTGAAAAGCAATAAAGAGAGAAAGCACAGCAAAGGCAGAAGCCACATTCTAATCACCGTTAGCGCGTCTCCATTCATTCTATATCACTAAAAATATAATTCATAATCAACCCATATACTTCCCACTGATGTTTCTCAAAAATATCATAAACATACCAATTAAGAGAACTCAATTTGCAAAGATAATTTTCACACAAATACCTTAATAACTTAATATGTACTCGTAAGAAGGTGAGATAGTAAATACAAAATTTAAACATCCCATTGACCTTTATCGCGTCTCTATTCATTCGATACCACTAAAAACATCACAAAAATACAAAAAAACCAAAATTTGCAAAAAAAAAACTACTTAAACCCTTAACAACTTAATATGTAAAAAGACTTTCAGATATAGAAAATAACAAACAGCATTCTTATTGATACAAAGCCGATATAAAGCCTCCGATTGACGGGGACGGCTTTGAGAGCGGCTGAGCGATTCCTCTGGCGACGGGGGATGGGCGGGGTGCGGGGGCGGTGGGAGGGGACAATCACCGCGATTAACGGCCGCCACAAAAACTCTACAAAGAGTTCATAAGCATACACGAAACCTAATCGGATGAACGTATAAAAGTCTCCGGCGTTCCCTACACTTGTTCAGAGTGCCATGGATAAATGGCAGCTGGATGTGGAATGAAAAAAAAAGGAAAGATAGAAGTATTTATTGCTTGAATAATTTACATGTAAAATATAACAGGGAAGCAGTGATGGCCTCGAGGTTTAGGCGCGCGGTCGAGAATCTCGGCGGTCGCGGGTTCGAACCCCAGGCACACACCTCCGACTTTTCGAAGTTATGTGTGTATTCAAATTGAATTATACCTTGCTTTAACGGTGAAGAAAAACGTCGTGATGAAATCTGCACACCTAAAAGTTCTTAGGAATTTCTTAGGTGTGTAGTCCGCCAAACCGCACTAGGTCAGCGTGGAGGACTATGACCTAAACCCTCTCAATGGTAGAGGAGACCCATGCTCAGCAGTGGGCGTATATGGGTTGATGGAGAAGAAAATATAACAAAGAAAAAAATGAATAATCATTCCAGCTACATGCTGCAGTAACGCGTAGACGATACTGCAACACTGATTTTCGATGGGAGTCCCAAAAGACGTTTTGATTAAAGAAGTAAAGAAAGAAGTTAAAGTGCTTGTGGATAACCTTTCATATTTAACGGCTTAAATCCGCTACCGCCTTTTGATCTTGAAAAGCACTCTAATAAGCTCCTTGGCCATAGTCTTCGCAATTCATACTTTAACGATTAATCAATGTAGTATGCCCTCGACATGTTATGGAGAAGAAAGTAAATGACTTCTTAAAACGATTCTTGATAGATTTATCTTCTTCATCAACCCATATACGCCCACTGTTGAGCACGGGTCTCCTCTACCATTGAGAGGATTTAGGCCATAGTCCACCACGCTGGCCTAGTGCGGGTTGGCGGACTACACACCTAAGAAATTCCTAAGAACTTTTAGGTGTGCAGGTTTTATCACGATGTTTTCCTTCACCGTTAAAGCAAGTGATAATTCAATACGAATACACACATAACTTTCGAAAAGTCAGAGGTGTGTGCCTGGGGTTCGAACTCGCGACCGCCGAGATTCTCGACCGCGCCCCTAAACCTCGAGGCCATCACTGCTTATATTATTAGATTAGATAGATTTTTCTATTTAGGGTAAAATGTTATGTATATAACGAGGACACCATACTCAGTATTCTTGCACTGGAAACTTATGTTAGTATTGCAACGAGAGTTGGCTATACTATTAGTTATTGGCAACAAAAAATGCTTTATAATTAAAAGGACATTAAAAATATTTTTCTTCAATCAAAACAAAGTGATCATTCCTCTCATACTATATGGTCCATCCAGGCAACATACATCAGTGTGCCTAAGTACAGTACACCGCCGTCCCACAAAGTGACCAACGCACGCCGCTCTGCCTCTCAATAGGACATTCTGCGAATAAAAAACATATCAAGCACACTTTTGGGGACGCAACTTGCCTTTTTGAGGTTTTACACACGTCTCCATGACTATGAATGGAGATGAATGTACGCTATTTCACTATAAGAGCATTAGGCTCGGACTTTTTGTTAGATATTACAGATTGTGCTGGATTACTTTGTTGGGAATAATCTGCTGTAGTATGAAGGCGAATGGGTAGTACGTATTGTATTGGTTGGACTTGGAATTAATATTAGGGATGACTTTGAATGATGTAAGCGGCATTTCTGAATTTCACACCACACCTTGTCGCTTTGAATTATTATAAGTACAGTCGAAGAAAATTTCTGCATGACAAAAGGTTTTCTTTAAGTCATTCGGAAAACAAATAGTAAATAGTAAACTTATATCTCTTTAAATGAGATGAGATGTTGTTTAACTCTACCTACTTCTGGCTTGAATCTAACATTTCTCCAGAAAACAAAATGCATAATAATAGTCACTATTAAGTAACTTGAACCTTTCTTATCGAAACGATCTTTTAAAAACGCTAAATACAAACCATTGGCTCATATAAAGTTATTAAACTAATACTAAAAACAAAACACCACAATACACAACAGAAGTTCATAAAAGCGAGAGGCGGCAAAACAAACTCAATAAGAGCGTATCCTAACAGAATCTATAAAAGATTGCAACAGAGTGGAGGTCGACACAAACAAAACCTCCCTACATAGAATCCAAACAACGAACGAATAGACGATACGTTTCCCCCAACGAAGAATACATCACATAAATAATAGCGGTAAATAAGAGTAAAAATATCGAAAAGTGTCATGGCGGGCAGAAAGGCGCGCGAAACTTTATATCCTCGGGTTTCCGGCCGCCCGCGCGCCAAAATGGCACAACGGATATTCGTGTATCGGGATTTGAAACGCGATCGCCGCGCCAAATATAAAAGAATCCGCCCATAGACAATCTTGGTTTTATTCAATTCTATTCGGCCTTTGTTGTGGTAAGTTCTTCAAAAACTTTCTATTCAGTTACGCTACTTGCATTATGTAATATATAAACAATATATATTAAATATTATTATGAGTCTTTTATTATTTTATTTAAATGAAGTGGTAGTTGTTTATCTTCCTCAAAATTTTATTGTCCCTATCATTCAGTATGTTAGACTGTCACGCACAATTCAACAGGCGTTAACACTTTTCTCAAGAATATGTACTAGAAATATCGAGAGAAGGGTTATTTTACTTTTGATGTAAAACCGATTTAAAACCATACTCTGTTGTAGTGCGTATGTTTTTTCTTTCTTTCTCTTTTCACCTATTTTAAGCCTCTGTCCAAAAAAGTATCAATTACTGTTCTTTTCAAGATTAGTAATTAAGATATTAATTATAGTCTCACTACTATATCTCACATTCTTTGCAGATGATTCTTGGAAAAGCAAAATCACGTAACGTATCATTTTTATTCTTTTTTATTTCTGTGCATACCGGCATCACCACCTAAAGTAGGTACTGACGTCGTCATGACCCTCAAAATAATTTAAGTTATCATAAAGTAATATAAACAATTATTAAATAGTAGACATATAATGTCTGTAGTCTGATGCGTTTAAGCATCGATCATTTTACTCAAACATTTCAAATCTACTATCTTGTACCTTCTATCTATCTTGCAGTTATCCACACCAAAAGCAAACATTTCTGCAATCTGTACATCACTTTACCCCGCTCTGTTTCGGTCATATTGATTTCTTTCGTTTTCTTTTTCCGCTCAAAGCGCGCTTTTCTATTTCTATTTGTCCTCCATTCACATACCAGTCTAACCAAATTTCATTTGGCCAAAACCCATGTAAGCGGTTTATACGAAACGTTTATGAACACGCTAGAAAATGTAATTAAAACTCTCACTAATTTTAATGGACATTTTCCAAAAATTACCAAAGAACCAACAATTCAATGAGAAAATTAAAAACCATAAACTCAGTTTTTTGTTCTTAATTGTAATTTTTTTTCTGAAAGAATCAAAATAAAAACTTGGTAATCAAAATCCCAATGATCAAAATAAAAAAATCAACTCAAACCAATGCTTTACCGCTAATTCGCATCACTGGCTGTAAATAATTTAAACAAAAAACAAAACCCCAACACCCTGTCCGGAACCGCGGGGGAGCGCGACAGATTTGAAATTGGAACCAAATAGGCGTTAAATGGCGGCGCGCGCTGTCATAACGTCATTTGGCGTTCATCAGCCGACGAAACAGCGTCTCCGTTTGGTGCACGTTTTATTAGCGTAAGGAATAGCGGGGCACAGTGACTCGGAAATTGAGATTTGCATCGGGCGAATATACCGGGCCGGTGATTGCATTTTCTTTGCGAATGCAGCGTCATTTAATTTTCGCTCGGAGGCCGGGGTCGGAGTTTGGTCGAGGCAAATTGGGTCTTGTATGGACAGTAATTTTGCTTATGGTCGACATAGTTTCTAGCGCAAATTACGCTGTAAGGACACTATTTTGCTTGTAACTAATTTTCTTAGATGTTGGCAAAATATTATCTCTACTTTTGCACGGTTTAGAAAAACATCAATATATTAAAGGAAACACTAAAAATAACAGTATCATATTTTTCTTACATTATAATTAGCCTTGCGTAAAGTATAAACACTTAATTGAAAATAAAAAGAGTAGCATTAATTTAAGTACCATAATAAACTCTTCGGGAAATTTTAATTATATTTGTTTAACTCTACATTGACTTCCATATGATAATTTCATCATAAAATATTTTTGGATGGTATAAATATTGGACGATTGAATCTCGCAAAAAATGTTTTTCTTATTAAAAAATTCTCAGTTGCACGTAGTATTGTGTCCGAAGAAATGACCATAAACCTTCTCCTGTTTTTGTGGTATGAAAACACAATAAGCGAAATGTTGGTTGGTAAAAAATCATATTTGCCAAACTCTTAGGGGAAGACAGGCGTGAGTGCATATAAACGCGAATGTAATGCGAAAATCAAATATCTATTACGACTTTGAGACATAGAATAAAAAAATAAACTGCAATAAACAAGAATGAAATAAGCAGAAAACAATTTATGTCTACGCATCTCTGACTTTATAAATTCTGCATATCCATCGTCTGTTTGAAAGGTCTTCAATAAAGCGAATATCGTTTGATATAAAATGAAAATTTGCGTGATAAAAAGCATTATACTGGATCGATCCGCGAGGCCGTTACTTCTCGCATAAAGTCGACACGCCGACGTTTTCTTCTAAATTTTATTACGTTTCGATAGAATTCGCGTCTCGGGGCGTCTCCGACACGTGCGCTCCGTTGCACACAGAATCAAATCATTTTTGAACGGATAACGTTATTGTTGGTTTACTTAGATATATGGCTTAGGATCTATTTACATTCAGATTTTATTGAAGGGTTCTATTCTTTAAAATAATTTTAAGCAATATAAAGCTGCTTTTTGTGATTGATTATAAGTATCTTAATAAAGGCTTAAAAAGGTATTAAGTGTTATCGCATAATAATTAACAACTCTACATATTTTGTAAATGATTCATACAAGATTCCTATTTATCATTCACGCGGTAATCATTTTAATTTTACTTTCTCATTAAATAACACATAGACACATCACACATATTTTTCATAAAATTTGCTCGCCTTCTCTTATATTGTGAAATAGAAACATACCTTGCGTAATGTGGATCTCAAAAATTGGGGGAAATTGTGGGTGCTGCTTACGCCTTTGGAGAATACAGATGTAAGGCTATAGATGTATATTGTTTCCTATAAACAGCTAAAATCAATATCAAAACGAAAGAACAAGACTTTGTAATTCTGTTCCTTAGCTTTACACATTTAAAAAGTAACACATCGTTTAACGTCATACCAATTGAGTAAGTAAACGAACAGAATGAGCCTTAATGGAATTAAAAATGTTGATTATCTGTGGAATTGTTGGCAAACATGGCCGACCTGGCTCCACTCGGGCGAGTCAACAAGCCGTGTGAGGGTAAAAAATAAATTAAATAACAGCACAAATCGAGCCTTCACTGAGTTAAATTACACCTTCAAACGTTCTGTTTGCACATGATTTCTTCCATTACTTAACTGAGAATGTATCTGCTAGGAGGTGAGAAAAATTGTTAAATGTTTTACAAATGTTTAAGTTCAGTATTCTGTGTGTATAAATGATTTATTTAATCAATAGCCGGTAATCGTCCCACTGTAAACGAGCTTCCTTTACGACTGAGACAAACTGTCTTGCCTTAGAGCAAATAATTAATGTTTAATAATTTGTTCATTTACGCCTAAAATATGTTATAGAACGTTAGCAACGCTAACCTTCGTAGTAATCATCTCATTATATTATAAATGCTGTTAAAAAAAACACGTATTATTTAAAATACTGACAAATAAAATAGTACACCCAAAAATAACAAAATATATAGTTCTGACCCCACACTAAGAGAAGTCTTGTGTCGTGGGTATCAGAAACTACGAGAGACATTTCGGTCTTTAGCAGACACAAATATTTGTCTAGGTGCAGGACTCTCTTTTGGCAAACTGATAAAGTATTTCATGGAATTCCACGCAAGTATGAACTCTTCTGGGACCAGCCTACATACGGGCCGAATCAGATCGGATAGGTAGTTAGCCATAATTGGAACTAGTATTACGACCATCCAAATCATTTTCAAATAAGCAGTGATGGCCTCGAGGTTTGGGCACGCGGTCGAGAATCTCGCCGGTCGCGGGTTCGAACCCCAGGCACACACCTCTGACTATTCGAAGTTATGTGTGTATTCACATTGAATTATCACTTGCTTTAACGGTGAAGGAAAACATCGTGATGAAACCTGCACACCTAAGAGTTCTTAGGAATTTCTTAGGTGTGTAGTCCGCCAACCCGCACTAGGCCAGCGTGGTGGACTACGGCCTAAAACCCTCTCAATGGTAGAGGAGACCCGTGCTCAGCAGTGGGCGTATATGGGTTGATGAAGAGGAAGAAGAAGAAATTATTTTCAATCATTCTTCAGATAATAATAATAAAACCCTTTTAAAACGTAAAAGTTTCAGGTATACTAGTCCATATGTCGAAGTTTAATTATGTGACATGACTCTTCTCTACAACTACTTAGTTAATTTACTTGTATGTAGTACTTTTACCATGTAATTTAAGAAATTTTATCTGACAAACAGACGGAACGACATTAATTATTTCCTAATTAATAAATAATACACCTAAGCACAAATATACTTATTCGAATAACCTCGATGGTAGAAGTTAACAATCAATAGACGCGTTGATTCCCCACTTCCACAGCGCGACCTTAACAAAGCGTATAATTTTCCGTCTGTCTGTTTGTATAACCGCGTTGGGGCGAGATTAACCCGCCGATAAATAAATACTTAACGTTTTAATCCACTTTCCCGCGCGATCTAATTCCGTGATATCAAGAAAAGAGAATAATGTGCGGACAATGAAACGACCGTACTGAGATAGTACGATTAAAAGGACTTGATACTTTATATCCGGTATTTTGATTAAAAAAATCTACTGCAATCATACATTTGTTTTTAGTATAAAAAAGAATATTTTAGGTTATCTAAATTGAGTTATGAGTCGTAACTTAAATTAGAGACTGTCATATCTATTTTGGGTAATCAGACCTACTTCGTGAGGTTTCCTTTTAAGAGATTCGGCCTCGATTCTCCCGAAACAAAGAGCTATTCAGCTGAAATAACATTTAAAGAAAATTCTGATAGCTTATATTCACTTAGGTAAAGAAAAGTCCCCGTTAAACAATACGCTCGCCGCTTTTTACAAGTAGAACTTTATACAATAACATGCGCGCATGTTATTGCATGTTGTATGTAGGTACATACATATATGTAGGTAAGGAAACTATATAAACGCTAGACTGTAAGTAACGAACAAGGATCTTTTTCGTGTCAATTTCTATTTTAAGTAAGTACATAGACCATGGCGTACCTATTATACTTAGAACGTACCCGACTAAGACTTGTTATCAAAAAAATATTAATTAAAGAATGTAATATGACCAAGTACCAAAACGAGTTAATCGCACTAAACCATTGTCGGAGTGCCACAAAGGTGTCAGCGATCAATTAATTCGGTTTATTGAGTTCTGTACCAACACTGAGTTGGAATGGTACAATACCGAGAGAATTTATTCTTAGAGAAAAAGAGTGCTTTGAGAACCAAGAATTAAGAGCTGTAATATTAGTTACTATAAAGATCTGGTATGTGCTAAGTCCACATAGAAATAAGGGTATGTTTCTACGCCCGTGACGGTTATTTCGAAATATTAATCTCAAAGATGTGTAGGGATTCAAATCATAAAGCGAATCAATAGAAATGAAAAATTTAAAATATAAAGGCAGTATGGAGACTCATCGTTTTTATTCCATAACGGACTATCCACTCTTCCAAAATAAAAATAAAACTTAATTATGAGCTCTGAGGTCACTTCTTTAACTCTGTACCAATTAAAGTCAATGCAGCATGGGTGCGACAACTTAAGAAATAAACACCGCATCCGCATTTAAAATATTAATTTGGACAACTTGGAAAAAAAGTACATTGATTCTTTAAAGGAAATAAGTTCGATAGTACCAAAAATTACTGTCGCTCTCGTCTTAGTCGAAAGAAAAATAAAGGAATCGACTTTACTTCTTCAATAAAAACCCCAGTTAAATATAAAAGCCGGAACTGAAATGGAAATGCACCATATCAAGTTTAAAAAAAGGAAAATTTGCCAAACCTCTAGACCAAGAATAAGGAGTAATAAGCAGTTTTCTTTCGCGCCAAAATTGTCTTCCATAATAGCGTCGGCGGGAAGATAGCGTTCCCGCCATAAAAAGAGATAAACGACCGTTCTCTCTATTATTTTTGCTCTTTAACAAAGGCAATGTGTGCACCTATTGTTGTCTCGCTCGCACTCGTGGCAATTGGTATTTGCCGTTTCGGATGTGAGCGAAAAACAAAAATTTGTCGCTCGCCCCCACCTCCTGCGCTAATGTTCGCCGGCGCGTAGAGTGGCAAAGGAAAACTGTCTGGCAGCCTCCTTTATAATTTACTTGAGCGACCTGATACGTGTCAATTAAAATTTTATTAAAACGCCGTAATGGAGCACACTTGAATATATATGATAATGTTTATTAAAATTTTAATAACATTCTCATGATTTATATTGTAAGTGGGTCAGAAAGCTTTCTTATTAATTATGCTAGCTTTTTAATCATAGATTATTAACTTGTAAAAAAAGGAATATATTTTCTTAAGATAAACGACACGTAGATGAAAACAATGATTAATGTGCTAATATAAACACTTATTATCTATTAGAAACTTTCAAAATTATCTTCTTGAAATTCATTAACGTATACATTCTACCTTTCATTTTCGTCGCCGAGTAAGTAACTATAATAATATAAAATACCTCGAAACCTTGAGATTTTCAGCCTACATTAAAAAAACGGCGTACTCGCTGTGGAATTTCAAATATAGAATGATGACAGGAATGGGAATATCCGATTCCGACTGAGAGATGATTGTAGATAGCAGCAACGCTGCTCTTTTAGATAGTAAGACTTTTAAATCTTACAGTGTAGTAACTATTTCCTTTTAGTTATATTTTAAAAATTAAATTGAAATTAGAAACACAAGTAAAGAATTAGAAAAAAATAAGCACTAACATTTGAAACATAATTTGTAGGGATAAAAAGCATTTCATCAATCTTATGATTATATTAATTCTTATTTTAATATTCACTAATGAGATGTGATGAGAAATGATGGGACATGTTTTTGCTTGTTTGCGTTAACCATTAAACTTCATAAATATATAATTAGAATGAACGAGACCCAACCGCTTTCTTTAAATATTTTACTTAAATATATTTTCGATATTTCAAGCTTTTCCGGATATATAAATTAACAAAACTGAATCATCGGAAAAGTTTCCATAATTAAAAACAGTTAATAAAAAAAGAACAATAAAAGCAAGTAACCGTACATAACTGTTACAACCTAAACAAAACACGCTCCGTACACATTCTGTACACCACAAAATACTTAACTTTGTTACATCATAAAGGTGTTGAAAGGAGAAAAAATTATTACCGTATACGAATACCTGGTTCATTGTGTGCGAAGAAAGGCTTTGTGTTGCCATTCTGTGGCGACAATGGCGCGCTGTTTTGGCGGGAGAAAAAGGCGGGAGCCGCGTTATCGGTGGCGGCCATTATGGCGGCTTATCAGACAGCTTCCGAGACTTGGCGACGTTTTTCTTTTACGGTCACGTCTGGTTCAGGTGGAGATAGGGCGTTTTGTTTCGTATTTTACTTGTTTTTATTAGTTTTATTATGTAACGATAGGTTTTCGTAGTCTAAAGTTAAAATATATTTTGGTCACATTTGGACACTAATCTTTTCAGCCCTGTCAGAAAGAAAGGAATAAACCTAACAACAAATATTTTTATTGCAGTTTTTTAAATGCACAAGATTATTTAAAAGTCAATAATAAATAAAGTATTTTACTGTTTGAGACAATTCCACCTTTACATAACGGTACAATCCTTGTACGATTATTATTTATACATCTATCTGTTAGAAATAAAATCATACGTAATCAAATCTGTAGTACCCCAGAAACAACCCTCCCAGGGGTCGTGGACATCCAATAGCCAATAAATATTTGATTATATCAAAAAATATCCCGTAAAGTTCGTTGCCCTCCCTAAAAACACCTTTTTATGTTCACAAAATAGCCTACATTCAGTGTTAAATGCTCGCTAAATACGCCATTGGATATGAAAAATGAAATATAAAAGTTCTGTTCAATAAACAACATAATTTAGCGGGCGCGGGTTGGGGTGAACGCGGGGCGGGCACTGAATGAGCTAATTAAGGCACCGAACGAAAGAAAACGCCAAGAAAAGCCGAGAAAACTTGAAGAAAACAAGAATATTCCGGGCACTTGACGGGGACGGATTGTGGAGTATGAAAAATGTGATTTTATTTCCGAAACTTGTAATACTTGCAATTGATTTTATGTAGAAGTCTTATAATTATGTTGAGATTTTTTTCAAAGATACCAAAGCCTATTGTCCCCCTTTTTTAAATTGATAGTTCCTTTTTATCTTAATTATTTTTTAATGTGTGTCACGTATAATTTTTTTAAGTTTAGAGAAGTTAAAGTAAAAAACAAATGGAAAAAAAATAGTTACATCTTATCCAAATTTTAAGCTGTTGGATATAGGCATATATTACATGTTATTTTTCAATAATTATTTTTTTTACAAAAATTCCTCCTTAGATTTTCTTTCTAAATCTACCTGGTCACGTGCCTCCTCAGTTGAAAAATATCTTCTCACTAGTTTCGTAAAATATAAAGATATTAATATCTCAGCCCTAAGTCCGCGTACGCTAGTCGAAGGCGTCCGTGTCCTCAGCGTTGAATGCTCTCCTAACAAACTCTTTCACAAAAACACAATAATTACTTTAAGCTGAATAAAAACTGCTTTCTTCGGCCGCATTGCGGACACAAGCGCTCTAATTTCACCTCGGCACCCACTCCACTGTTTAATAACATTTTTCATCCTTTGTGAAAGTAGGTGCGTTACGTTTTATTTATGCTTGATGATTTAATGAATTGCTTTTTGGATTTCTAAATATTTTTTATACAATTTATTTGTTTTTACGAATCGTAAATAATTATGTTTTATTCAAGCAAATTATTAAATTTTTTCAATCGCCATCATTTCAATTACCCAGTAATATTAAAAATTTAACGTTATATTAAAGTTTTTGTATTTAAGTAACAATACTCAATTTTATTTGTTACAGTTGAGATAGTATTCACCGAAAATACAATGGTGGACTGCCTCGTAGTCTCGTAGCAAAAACACATCGTGCGTGGTCTAGAGGTGCCGAGCTCGATTCCTGGGACGGGAAAAATGTTGATGGGTTTTTCATTTACGTCACCATACATACATTGCGAAATGTGGGTGCAGTGATGAAACTCTGGTTACCTCTTCGGGATGTACAGCACAAGTTAGCATAGTATAGACTGGCGTGAAAAGGTTACGAGTATTTTAAAACCAGTCTACGTAATGATGGCGGTCCCTTGGCAACTAGGCATTTGTAAAACTAAAGGACTTCTCAATACCTATATCAATTATTTTCATATAAAAATATCAGCGGGTAGCAAACATGTCGCCATAACTTTTAAACGCAAAAGTTTAAATGTGGTATATAAAAACCGTTTGAAAAACATGGCGTCCGCACCAGTGTAGTTCGTCGTGAATACTTGAAGCACAAACGAACCGTATTGAGAGTCTAATTTAAATTTTATATTTAGTATTAACTTTTGAAGGAACAGACAGCTGCTTACATTTGCAGTTTATATTAATTATTATATAAATAAATATATTTCGAGAAAACCTAGACTCTGGAGGCTAAGAAAATCGAATTTAACTGACCGGTAATATGTGCTAGTATTAATGATAAATTACCAATTTTAAAACAATGAAGATAAGTAGCAGACTTCGCTTATCTTACGGTATGAATAGGCACGTGCGACCTCGAGATTCTAGGTACGATTTCCGAAATAGGTAAGGTTCATAAAATTCTTCGCTACGTAATCCTCAACAGTATCTCGGAGTCTGATAATGTGCTAGGAAAAAGTAAAAGCTCATCCCTTACTAAGTAAAAATAGCATAGCATCTGCCTTTGCAGATACTTGCATGACTATTTATTATTTATTTATTCAATGGAAGAACAAGGAAAATATTTCTATCAATGTAACATACGTAGTAGTAAGTACGTAAAGATATAAAAAAGAAACAGAACAAAAGACAAAAACCGATGAAATAAGTAGTTTTTTTTTATATAATTCTGTTGCAGAAAGCGAAAAAGCTCCCGCTATCAGCGCCACACAACACAGCGTAATGAGATCGCAACAAGCAGTAAATTCGACTTTAATTCATTAAACAACTCGTTACAGGCGCGTATTAAACTATTAACCGAGACACAAAGTTTACAAGATGGCTTTACGTTGATGTATTGTGTGCTGGAAGGCTTATTTTATATTACAAAACAATTTAAATAGGTTATGTTACATAAATGTACCTATGTTGATAAAATAGCTTTAAACTGTATTTCTACGACTACAATTTTCCATTGAATTTCAAGTTTTACTAGATTTTAAGCAGAATCCGTACTTCCATAGAAGCCCAGAAGCCGAGCTTGTCTGCCAAAATTTCACATAAGACATGTAGGGACACTTGGGGTACAATGGTACGAAAAAAATATTTTTATTTTTAGAAAAATCTGTGTTTATTTTTTATAGAATTTTTACTAACAAACATAAACAATATACCTTAACTTAATAATTGCATAGCAGAGCAGAGAACAATAATCAATTTTAAACCTATTTATCTTCAATTTTCTGAACCTCTTCCTGTGTTTCATTGTGCCCCAGGTCTGGGGTACAATGAAACAGTGCATGGGGCACATTGGAACACGACCTATATTCATACCAAAAAGTTAACCAAATAGTTAAATTCGTTCAAGGTCATTTGAAAATACTTTATTCACTGTATAGATAGGTGTCAAACGAATTTCTTCCACATCTGCTGCAGCTTTTTTCTTTTGGACATATCGATGCAGCAGCACCCAAGCTCATACTACCTTCTATGAGTTCCCCAGCTTCTCGCATGTTAGGTTCGCTGTAGAGGCCCCTTATACTTTTTCTGACGCGGTGTCTCACCATTCTGGACTTGTGTAAAATCAGCTGAAAAATGAAGATAAGTTAGTAGGGTTCAATGGAACACTGTTCCACTGTGCCCCGTTCCATAGTGCCCTATAGCGTGTACAAAATGTCAAGTAAGTCTTCGAACAAGTTAGGTTTTGTTTTGAACTTAACACATAGCGGTCTTGAATAAACAAAAGGATTAAGATTTATAAAAAAAATATATCACTTACCTATTGTTTAAACTTTTTGACTAAAAACGAAAGTACATTGAAACGAAATCTCAACTTTTGAACCTTAAAACCAATATTTTTCCATTCACAGCTCCATTGTTGATGCACCGCAATATTCCACTACGTCCTCGTATGGTGCAAGACGCGCTGCGATTAGTCGAAGTGGTAGCTCACGAATTAGTTTAAAATTCAATTTTTTATCGACATTGTTCCATAGTGCCCCGTGTTCCACTGTTCCCCAACTGTCCCTAAATGAAAAAATAAAGACCCAACAATAAACAATTAAAAGAAGACTTTACACAATTTACGTGTAATTGTTTTGGGGTTCTGTAAAAGCACGGCAACTGCTTTTTGTAAATGTTTGTACAAGTGTTTTTCAAAAAGAAATCAGAGACTGCAGCCGCTGGATGCAGGACATTTTCTATAGAGCGCAGTTCTTCGGCTGATGATGATAAAAGATTGTATGCAGTATAAGTAGATTGTACATAGTATTGACATTACGATCTATTTTCGTAGCGATGACCAGATTTATAACCTTAATTATTAGGTATTAATGATTTACGCCTATTCCGTTTCTCGCCAAAATATCACAAATTTTACTCAGTAACATACCTATTACCTACAGCTATTGCAAAACAAACATGATTCGTCCAATAGCTGTACTATTGCAAAACAAACATGATTCGTCCATTAGCATGGCAAATTGCAATTGCGAATAGCACATCCTGCAGCGTCCCGCTAAGTCATTGGATTGGAAAATTCCGCGGTTCGCGCCGCCTCCAGCCGCCAAATCATGGCTCAATCTAAATTATTGTACAACTTGTGAACTAATCTTAATCAAAACTGCACGCGGCGCTAAGTTTTTCAATAAAACATTCTTATCTTGCACCGTATAAATCTAGATTTATTTAATGTTGTAAACGTCTTCAACTGTCGCATTTAATTAGTTATGCAAACATAAATTAGTGGAATTAAATGTGAGGGCTATTTGTATGAATTAGGTTATAAAAATGTGTATTACAGTAGCATTAAAATTTGACATTCGTATCACGGAAATATTATTGACGTAAATTGAAATTTTAAACACTTTTATATTGATGATCATGATATGTGTTGCTTCCCTGGAAAAAGTTGGTACCTACTCGTATTCGTATGATTTCATAGCATATTCTTTTCATGGCCTACTTTTATTTTAAAATTATTGTTTAAAATATGTTGCCTTTTTTTCTTAGTTTTCATTTCTTAGTATCATCATCATCGGCCAATTTTTAGTCCACTGCTGGCCTCCCCCAGTGACCTCCACCGGGATCGGTCGGAATTTATATACTTACATATTTTCCAAAATGAAATCTATAAATGCGAATTGTAATTTTTTATCTTTATTGTTCTGGCGATATATATTAACACAACACGATATAGGTACCTGTTGAGTATTGAAAAACTAGTTGCCATACACAGGTTCCATTTTTTTAAATCACTGGGTCACCCTTCCTTAGTCGAGTAATCCTTAAGACACAATAAAAATACTATTGACAACTTTTTTTAATGTGTTCGTTCGTATATAACCTCCTATCCTATGCGACTATTACCATAGATATCAATTATCAACATATTTGCATTCAAATTCCAACGGTAAAGCATCTGCCGTCTTAACTGCACATAAAGTTACGGGCGCTAATTACCACGAACTTGGAGATAACAACAATCAATTAGATGGTATCGATATTCAATCTCCTGGCTGAAGCTAATTACCGAGACGCCTCGGTTTCTGATAAAAGTTTACTCATCAAACGATAAGTTCGTTAGTCGCGCTCAAATCGCGGGATGCGGTTAGGTTATGTCGGAATTCTGGAGGAATTATTATATACCTATACTGTATATTGTTATTGGGATATTGTTTCTAATATTTTTTAATAAAATGTGTATAATGCTGTTGTGTACTTTTAATATGACGTACGATAATTAATTTTATTATTGTATAATTACCTTTTCTATGTGGGTACTATACAGGGTGTATTTAAACCGTGATCGAAAACTGAGGCAGGTAATAGCGATAGTGATTACAAACCCCCTGGCATTAAAGAAAATCCCGACAAACAATAAAATTTTTGAGGTTTTCCATACAAACCACATACTTTTAGCACTGATGGTTGTATGGAAAACGACAAAATTTTTATTTTTTGTCACGATTTTTAATATCGCCACTGGGTTTGTGATCACCCTCGCTATTATCTGCCTCACATCACGGTCTAAATATACCCTGTATATACCTGCTTATTATATTTTTTACTATAAAAAATAATGTTAGTTTAATTTAATCCAATCAAGCATTTTTTTTCTGTTTTATCAATTCGGTATCTTTGGTTGACATTTATTATTATATTCTGAGCAGATATTTTAAGGATATGCACCCGCAATTGTCGAGATTTTTGCCCGCGTGCCTGAACCTCGAGGCCATGACTTATATTTTATCATCGTTAATTCAAATAAAACGACACATGATTAAATCCATTTATTACATAAAATAAATAAAGCATTACCAGCATATACAGTTAAGTACATAGCGTGTGCGCTTACAGTAGGTACTACAGTATAACATAAAATTGCACCAATAATATTAAATTTCATCACAGCACAAATGCGAAAGCTCGCTTATACATCCATTTTAGTTCTGCATATTAAAAATTATTATATATTAAAACAGTGGCGGTATTTCCATCGAAGCCCAAAAGCGTTACACGTTAAATGTGTAATATATAGGTTATAATGGTTGATATGAAAAATTTCTTTTGTTGAATAAACTTTTAAAGCTTAAAACTTTTGTAAGGAGAATTGGGATTTTGGGATTCTATAGAAATACCGCCACTGTTTAAAAATGCCCTAATAAATATATTTATAAACTATTCTGTAATTGAAGAGTAACATAAATTGATGTAAAGGCAGAAAAAAGGCACAGAATAGATAAAGCTACGCTGTATACAAAAATATTTGTACATATAAGCAAATGTAAGTGGAAGGCGGAATTAAGGTACAAAAAAAATAGATACATTCATATACAGGCTGTAATCAGACCGTGATCGGAAACTAAGGCAGCTAATAGTTTTAAAAAGTTCTCGACAAAAAATAACAAATTTATGACGTTTTCCATATAAACCACATACTTTCATACCGATGGTTGTATGGAAAACATCAATAATTTTATTTATTGGCGGGGTTTATTAACCGACTATTTTAAACTTGGTTTTTCCCCCTGTAAACAGTCATTTTTTTTTGCTACATACGAAGATAAGAAACTTTTAAGAACCACGACTACCTTTTTTATAGATATACGCTGCGTGGCGGAGAGTTAAAATGGATTACTTTTTATAGTTTACCAAGGGCTCAAAACGACATGAATCTTTACGAAACATATTGCTTACAATACGTATTCTTCTATAATTTTTACCTCGGGATAAGCACGATCCCACCTAAGACCTAAAGACGATAAACAAATACTTTACCTACAACAACCCACCCCAACAATCCACAGCTAGACGTAATGTACTAAATCTAATTCAACAACAACAAATGAGGCTAAACTCTTAACAATTTTGATCACCTCGTGAACTAGCACAAGCACGTGCCGTGCGATCTAGAGATCCCGGATTCGACTCCCAGGTCGAGCTTTTATTATTTTTTTTGCGCTCTAGAGGTCCTGAATTAGATTCCCGGGTCGAGCAGTGTTATTTAATTTTTTTATTAGAATTTTCTCAGTAGTAGCCAGTACTGTTATAAACTTCACTAGAAATCCTTATTCGATAGCTTTAAGCACACTTAATTGATCGATATATTTTAGCATTATATATTTTGTTCTTTGGTAACTCTAAGTATATATTTATGCGAGTGTAACCCTTTGCTTTTGCATTTGACTTGTCAACATCCTCTGCTCTGACGTCAAACTCTCGCCGCGAAACCTTTTATATCTGAAAATGAGGGTATATTGTTAAATTCTGAAATATGTACATATATAGTATAGGACAGTAAAATTACATCATCAATATAAAAGCAAGATATTGAATTACATTTAAACTTTCAAATGCAATTGACAAAAAATACGTAAAATATTTGTAGGTTGATATTATACGTAGGCCGCTTAACACTAACGCCATCTCTTGGCAATTTAAGGTAAACATTACATCCAAAGATATTTTTTTGTGCTGCTCTTTGAAAATTTTGCAAAACTTTAGCCTAAAATTACCAGTACAAATCTGCATTATTGATTATATCAACCATCACCGTATAGCAATATTACCATAATTATTTTATGTATAAAACTCTTTATTCATCATCATCAAACTGCTGGGCACAAGTCTCCTCTCCTCTATCATTAAGAGGCGTGTAATTGGACAGCGTCACGTTGTGTACCGATGCTGGTGCAGCTGGTACACGTGTGAGGTTATGTGATGAGGTAGCGACGAGTCAATAAAACGACTGGTCTTGGTGCGTGCTAATGGGTGACTCTGCGTGACTCCTTGTGTGCAATAATCTTTATTGATATTTATATTAAAATCTGACCTAGATTAGGTGCAATGACAATGCTGACAATGTTATACTGACTCCACAAGGGTTTACCTTAGTCCATCTTGCTGGCCTAATACACTCTTTATTGTCCACGAAGAAATATTTAACAAAAACAATATATAAACAGAATGAAGTTTACTTATTGGTGTTATCATACTTACATGACATCATAGAACTGCCTCTGCTCTTTGGAGAGTGAGGGTTTGGTCTCTTGTAAGGCACTCTCTATGTCTTCCTCGAATACCACCACTGATTCCATAGTCTTATCTTCATTCTTCACCTAAGTATGGAAAATATACAAATACAAAAATTTTAATTAAAAATATTGAGGTATATTTTCACGATTATCTTTAAGCCATGTTTTTGCACCGAGACAAATGTTTGTTTCGGGTATGAGTCGGGGGACCAAAAAGGGTCTCGTAGTTTCTGATATCCACGACACAGGACTCATATTAAGATATGAGGTCAGGACTATGTGTGTGACTATTAGGTGTATGTATTTATAGTTATACATATAAATAAATAAAATTTATAGTAATACATATAAGAAGCAGTGATGGCCTCGAGGTTTGGGCGCGCGGTTGAGAATATCGGCGGTCGCGGGTTCGAACCCCAGGCACACACCTCTGACTTTTCGAAGTTATGTGTGTATTCATATTGAATTATCACTTGCTTTAACGGTGAAGGAAAACATCGTAATGAAACCTGCACACCTAAGAGTTCTTAGGAATTTCTTAGGTGTGTAGTCCGCCAACCCGCACTAGGCCAGCGTGGCGGACTATGGCCTAAACCCTCTCAAGTGTAGGGGAGACCCGTGCTCAGCAATGGGTGTAAATGGGTTGATGAAGAAGAAGAATTAGATATAAATACAATATACTGAATACGAAGGAAGAAGGATATTTATAGGGGAGAAGAAGCCGTTGCCTAACTGTGGGGTCTACTGCAGCCTATCAGATGATGATAATGGTGATAAAACATACCAGTTGTTTCTCCAGCCTGGTGAGTTGCGCGGTGACGAGCAGCGACTTGAGGTCCGCCGGGGAGTACCCTTCGGTCTTCGCAGCCACTTCCACCAGGTCCACGCCGGCGTCCACTGACACACTCTTCGACAGGGTCTGCAGGACTTGGTGACGACCTCGCTGGGAGGGAAATATATTTATGGGTATAAATGTAAGAAAAGTTATATGTTTATTGGGACGTACGAAAATTAAAGTGAAAACTACAATGATAAAGAATCAAGATCGGAAAAAACCGCAATCTTGATATAAAGTCTATACTTTGCAACTGAAAAAAGGTCAAGTGAAATGATGAAAATTACCACATTAGTTAAACTCTTCAGTCTACCCCTTCAAATTCGTAGCATAAGCCATCGCCATATGCATTTGAAGCGGTCATCAAAAGCGGTTACTTTTAAAACAGATATTCCAATTCCATTTATTTATACAGGTGTACCAACCCGCACTAGGCCAGCGTGGTGGACTATGGCCTAAACCCTCTCAATGATAGAGGAGACCCGTGCTCAGCAGTGGGCGAAAATGGGTTGATGAAGAAGATACAGGTGTATTCAGACCGTGATTGGAAACCGACGTAGATAATATCTAAAATAATAACATACCCCTTGGTGTTAAAAAAAATCGCGACTAAGAAAAAAACTGACGTTTTCCATACAAACCACGTTCATATATCAATGGTTGTATGGAAAGCGTCGAAATTTCTATTTTGTGCTGGGATTTTCTTAAACGCCATTGGGTTTGTGGTCATCTTAGCTATTATCTGCCTAAGTTTCCAAAAACGGTCTGAATACACCCTGTATACATAGATTACCTAAACTCGAACACACATAGAAATGCTATAAAAATACGTTCTTAGGCCGTAGCTGGAGCCAGGGAAGCTGGTGACCTCCTCACCTGGTCCGGCAGCGCGCAGTACAGATGTCTCTGCAGCCTCCCAGCCCTCAGCAGCGCGGGGTCCACGAGATCCGGCCTGGAGGTGGCCGCCAGCACCGCCCCCCGCGCGCCGCCCTCCGCGCCGTCCAGCCGGGACAGCAGCTGGTTCACCACGCGGTCCGTCACACCCGTGGAGTCGTGACCACGCCTATATAAATACACCCAACAGTCACACACATAGTCCTGACCTGACTAATATACAAGCTTGCGTCGTGGGTATCAGCAACTACGAGAGACTATTCGTGAATCACACAAACTTTTGTCTCGGTGCGGGGATTGAATCCGCGGCCGCTCGTTTCGCAAGCTGGTGTCTAGCCAACTGCGCCACGGGGCTGTCGAAACCAACAGGTTTCTTCTAATATCATTATCATCAACCCATACGTCCTATTGCTGAATGCAGGTATCATCTACCATTGCGAAGATTTAGGTCTTAGTAAATTACCATAAACTTTTTTTAGGTATGCAGATTCAATCACAATGTTTGACCGCACGTCTAAACCACGAGACCATCGCGGCTTATATCTCTTTGTATCAACCCATTCAAATCTTCATCCTGCAATGCAGAGGCCTCCTATACGATTAAACGATTAAATATAAGAGTTACATAACGGAAAATCCAAAAGATGAAAACCGTCTATGAAATGGGCGACATTATAGCGCATTTTATATATTATAGCTGATGACACGAGATTCCTCTACGGTTGTCATGGAATTTTACAATAGGTGTACAGGTTGTAGCCTGTAGGCCTATTGTTAATAATTGATTCATTTGATGTATTATTCCACATTCTACATTAATTCCCAACAAAAATAATACCCTTAATCCGTTTCTAAAATTCTATGTACGCATCAAAATTATTCAAAAAATGAGCGAATTAGAAATTCGTAAAAATTGTGCCAGTGATGCCAAAGCCATTAACTCACATAATAACGTAAAAATTATGACACAAACCCTATCCCAAAAACCCAACCCAGGAACCCACCACCCAGAAATCCCCCCATTTGCCAACTCCTCGATAACAAACACAGATCCCACAAACTCCAATAATTCTGTAAATGATTTTGCAAAGCTGATACTCATTACTGAAGTAACAAAAGTAATGTAAAATAAAACATGAAAGCTAGTGGACACTTACAATAGGAACTTACTTGGGCGCGAGACTGTCGAACTCGTCGAAGAACAGAATGCACGGCCGTTTCATATCGGCTCTGAATAAAAGAGAAAAATGTTACAGTTTACATAGAAAACTGAAAAGTGGTAATGTTATAAGGTAAAGGGTAATAGAAAAAAAAATTAAGATAATAAAAAAAATAGCATTAATAAAAATAACACAATTTTTATTTTCATTTTGAACATTATTAATTAGCTCAGGTCCGATGGAGCCAAACCTAATTACCTCTAAAATATAAAAACTGGGATTTCTTGAAATAACTGTCCATTCCAAAATGATCTAAATCATCATCACCGCCATTATATCATTATCACCCACTGCTCGGCACGGATTTCCTCTACTACCGTGAGGTTTTAGGCCTTGTCAATGCATCCAAATGAATACTGTAGTTTTTCATTCATTCGTTCCAAACATTAAAACCTTTCTTAATTATCAAACATATAAATAAACCTTATATTTATCTACATAGTCAAATCCCCACTTACTTATCAAAAACATCCCTGACAGCCTTCTCGCTCTGGCCGATGTATTTGGAGAGTAGCTCCGGTCCCTTCACGGTGATCATGTGCATGTTGTAGAGGCGCGCGAGACACGAGCCGATGTGGGACTTGCCCGTGCCCGGGGGGCCGTACAGCAGGATCCCACACGACTGCGAGGGAAACAGGGCCGGGTACTGAGGAAATACACACATTCATTCATTAATGAATATTAACACATAACACATCAAAGGCGGGGGTCCTAGAGCGGGTAGATTGTCCAATCATAAAAAAAAATTTTTTTAATTAATTAAAGCTTAAGGGTTTCGCTATCACCGTGAAAGTTTAACAAGGGTTCGTGAAACCGAAAATTTGTAAAAGAAATCTAAACATTGAGAGACCCTGGCCTATCGTATCAAATAGTACGACAAATGTTTTTTTTCGGTTTTATAGTGTAAAGTAATATTTACATAGTTACCATGAATGATAGTTCTTAAAAATTACTTAATAAATTATGTGTATTTCACCATCCTGCACGAAGCCAGCCTAATGGACTAAGGCCCTGTCAGTTGTAGAGCAAGCCCCTGATCAGCAGTAGGATTTAACCAAATATTTAAAACCACATACCATGATAGGCCAGAATATGCATTCAGTAAGCTGCTGTTTGACATCTTCCAACCCTCCCACAGGCTCCCATATGTCGAACGCGTTGGCTTTCTCCTCGTCCTTAGTTATGTCTTCAACCAAACGCGGCTTCGGATCGTCAGGGTTCGATTCTGAAACAATTTTATTATGTTAGACACTTTTTTTTTTGGTGTTTTGGGAGTTGTTGTTATAGAATATCGTATATATTTTAGAATTATAAAACTTATTAATTTTTTTCTTATATATATAAAGATCATGATTAAAAAGCTAAGACAGGCAATCGTTGCTGTGATTACAAAAATATTGGTGTTAGAACAATCTCCAAAAAACAATGACTATTTCATTATCACCATAAGTAATTACCTACATTTTTCCATTTTTCACAATTGGTAGGGGGTAAAGCCCTAGTTTATCACGCTGGACTAGAGCGCGTTACCTACGCCTAAGAAATGTTTACTTTGAGGTTGTAGCTTTCTTCAATATATCATATAAATACACCCAACAGTCACATACATAGTCCTCTGACCCCACACTAAGATATGAGTCTTGTGTCGCGGGTATCAGAAACTACAAGAGACTTTTCGGTCTCACAAACACCCAGACCCGAAACAAATATTTGTGGATCACACAAACATTTGTCTCGGTGCGGGGATCGAACCCGCGACCGCTCGTTTCGCAAGCTGGTGTCTAGCCAACTGCGCCACGGGGCTGTCACTCACGTTACTAATATATACGTTTATAATACTCACGTTTCTTTTTAACAGCTTTAAATATCTTCTTATTGAGATAATCGATGATATCTCGAACCGTACAACCGGCTGTGTCCATCGACAGTCTTATAACATCGTCGTCCTCCACTTGAAACTCTTGGCGGATTTTGTCGTTTAGCAAATGCTTGAATAGTTCTGCTCGGTCATCCTGTAGAGAGAAAATGAAAAATTATTCTATGTCAGAATATTGTATAGTATACAATGTATAGTATTAATATTTTGTCTTCATCTTCATCATCATCAACCCATATACGCCCACTGCTGAGCACGGGTCTCCTCTACCATTGAGAGGGTTTAGGCCATAGTCCACCACGCTGGCCTAGTGCGGGTTGGCGGACTACACACCTAAGAAATTCCTAAAAACTTTTAGGTGTGCAGGTTTCTTCACGGTGTTTACCTTCACCGTTAAAGCAAGTGATAATTCAATGTGAATTATGATTTTATATTAAACATAAATAGTAGGTCATGGACATAAATTAAATAATAATATTGCTACATAATATTTGTAAAAAAAGTGGCAATTATTACTCGTCATTCTTGTTTGTCATTACCTTTGAATATGCTATAACTACAGTGTTGACAGCATACACAAGACTTTTTATAACCACTCTTAAATTAACAGGTTTATACATAAATTCTGTTGTTATTTAAAAAGGTGCAATGTATCATTCACCCATATTATTCAATAAGTTATACTATTTTAATACACTACTTCATAATTATTATCACATACTTGTTCAATATCTGGCACATCGAAATGCGATGTAAACATCGGTTTCCCATTAAACTGCCTAAGCGTAGGATGCAGAGCTTTCATGCTTAATGACGTCATTAGTACACACACTCCAGAACATGTTTGTAGTAAATGCTTTATCACCACTGCTAACCTGGAATAGAACAAGAAATAAATATATTTTTTAATTCATTAACTTTTATAGATATAAGAAACATAGTTTATTGGTGAAAACTAATACTTCATGCTTTATAAAATTTGCTAATTAAATCAATGATAATTCTGTGATTAATATAAAAATTCACTTTAAGAAATGTTTTTATAAGGTCATGTGTTCTTACCACTTATATGTAATTGATAACTAAAGATTTTTTTACATAAAACATTAATAAATTTTATTTCAAAATTTAATCTTTTACCTTTGAAAGTATGCAATATCTTGCGGAGACGCGCCCTCCAGAGTAGGAGGAACAAGGGAATCTACATCATCACATATCAGCACCGAAGGGCTGTGCTCCTGGCAGATCAGAATAGCTTTGCCGAGCACCTCAGGAATGTCTTTACGGCCCTTCAGCGACCTACAGTGCAGTATATGGGACCACACAGTCAGCTCCTTCTGAATTATATGGCAAAGAGCTGATTTTCCTGTACCACTGAGTCCTGGAATAAAAATTTTTGGACGTAAAAACAAAAGCAATTAATGTTGATAGTGATATGAAGTACTTAAGTTTACAAGTTTGATTCGAAAGCCACTAAGATATTTATGTTACATTCCCTCAATATTTTCCTTTTTCGATACAATGTCTTTTTCTTCAATAATATTTCGCTACATCGATAAATGCGTGAGCAACCTAACTTTATACATGAAATTAAACCCATTGACCTGTTGCTTTGCGTCATTAAATGCCACGTTAAGCCAATGCACGTTGTGTATGGAAATAATACGAAACGTAAACTCACCAGTTATCAAAACATTGCTTTTTATCTCGGAAGCACCTTTAAATGTCGCGTCTCTGTGTATCTCGAAATAAACATGAGATATAACCTTCTCAACTAAAGCTTCCATACCCTTCATAGTCCTACAGTAGTTCTTATAATCGTAATCCAACGTAGAAACTGGCTGTTTCGGCAGAACCAAATCACTATCGTTCAAGCATTTTGCTGCTATTGTGCAGTGCCTGAACGATTCAGAATTCAACATAGTATACTTCAATCTATCCGGTTTTAGTTTGAATTGTATAAATCCATTAGTTATCTCCAAATTCTGCTTCACCATTCCGTTATTGATCAGAAACTTCTTTCCCGAATGCGTATGTTCTATGACACAGTTCTTGAATTTCTCAATAACTTCGATCTCTGATTGAACTTGATCTGAGTAAGTGACAACGTCTATATGATCAGGTTGGTCTACTGTGTCTCCTATTATAGTAAAAATTATCCTCATTCCATTCTCGACATTTATTATCGTGTTTAACGACTTGGGTATTAAAACTGTTGGTATATTTTCGTTGTATATTTCTCTACAAAGGCTCCTGTACACAACACTGTCTATTTGAATTATTTCTACACACAAATCGTTAACATTATTGTTATTGTTTTTGCCGTCTGCATCTTCGTCATTATCACTCAATATCGAAGGTATATCTTTCATCGTAGCGAGAATAACAGTCATATTCCTAAATTTCTCATCGATTAAATCTTCGTGCATGAAAACTGTGTACGGATGTATTAAATGTTTTTTTCCATCACTGTCTATCGGAATAGCTCTTAGGACCAGACGTTTAGGTACATTCAAGTACGGTCGAAGCATTCCTTCGTTAATAATTCCTATGTTTTTGAATTTGCTTTCCTTAGGAACTACAACGGGCGGTGGATGTAATCCATAGTAGCTATTAAATGCGTCGACTTTGACTATGATTTTGCTATGATTGACGAGAAGCCCAGTTTGCTTCGGTACAAAGATCACTGGTAGTGAGGCAGATATCCAAACAACTGCTTTTTGGTTTGCTACTACTAATCTAAGTTGATCTAGAATGCGCATCTGCAATAGTTCTATGTTGTGTTCCTGTAATGAAATTTGTCTATTTTAAGAGTGGTGTATTGGTTATACAGGTATCATAAGATGAATGCGGAGGAGCATTTCTGTATGTATGTTTGTATGGCTGCTATTGCACAAGTGCATTACAGGTGTTGGGAAAAATGATATGCAATAATATCCAACTTGACTAAAATATTAAACAAAGATCCCATTGATGCATTATACACATTGTACAAATACAAATGTATTCAAATGTACCTTACAAATTATGTGAAATAATGAAGGAGATTATCTCTATTACCAGAGGTGTATTAAAGCAAAAGTTATATCACACCACAATAATTCTGTTTCTCTTATCACATTGCAAAAAATGTCTTAATACTGCTAAAATGGTTAAATCTGTTACAAAAATTAAAAATATTCATACCAAAATCTCCTGATCATCCGGACTATCGGTATCCACAAACAATTCGTCCAAGACCTTAACATCACCATATGGTGAAGCAAAGACCTCAGCTCCCTCATCCAACCCCACCAATCTGCTGTGTATAGGGTTGCAAGCTATCTGCCCCTCGGCAACACTGCTGTTGAACACAGCCCATAGAAATACCTGCCTGTCTTTGTAAAGCACTTGAATACATTGTGACTGTAACAAAGAAACACTTGAATAGTAACTTTCCTGCTTTGTGTTCAGAATACTTAGTTAGTTACACCACAGGTTTGGCAGAATTTTAGTCATTTTATACTTTATAATGAGGCCTAAGTTCAGCAGTGTATGGCAATAGGCTGATTATATGTACTTATAGACATTGGCGTGCCTAGGGTGTCAAACTAAGGCAAGCCCAAATGTTTATTTAGTAGCAGCATATTTTTTGTGGTACGTAGGACTAATAAATACCTACCGGTTAGTACTCACATTCACGTTTGTAGCGTTATTTTACAAATAAACAATCGTTAAGTTAGTTATTCGGAACTATGTAAGGCAAGTCGGGCTTTCGGGCTTCTATGGAAGTACCGCCACTGCTTATAGACAGACAATTAAGACTTAATAGTGCATCTCGGAGTAAAGAGTGCAAATCTTGCTATGAGATTCAAATGATTTGCAATGCGCTCATTGTTTAATTGAAAGGATAAAATGAGGTGCCAATTTATTACTTCTAAGTAAAGAAAACTTCAAGAAAAATTTAAAAAGCCATTGAGAAATTTATGGCCTCTAGAGTCACACTGTGTATTACAATGATAAGCTGCAGAAGATGAAGAGAACAAATGTCTTTGTCAAAAGTTAACATGTAAACAAATTACTTAGAACAGTGATCTAACATTATGTATAAGTCACTTACAGTCTACTTTCAAACGTAACTTGGATATCATGAAATATACATCAGTAATATAAAGGTAAAAATAATATTACCTGTTCATTGTTTGTACTGTACTTTGGACTTAAATATGCGAAGCAAGTCTTTTCGTGTGTAAATGCAACTTTCAGACGTACACCTCCTAGCATTTTTAAAATAAATTAAAAGCTTACTTTATTCTTAGAAATAACTGTATGGACTTATGCACAATAAGTTAAAAACATTATTCTTTCAAAATAAATTAAACAAAATACACAAAAATAAATTATCAATTTAAAGTACAGTCCTTTAAATACAGTATATTAAGCATAGACTTCTCTAATAGCAATAATCATTTAAACGAAATAAATTAAACGGAAACTAATTTTGCTGCGTAATAATATTCATTACATGCCTACAGATTATTATAAATAAAAAGTATTTTAAATTACTGTTTAGATCAATTTAAATATGTATTATGTAAATTATTATTTTTGAATTGTTAAGTATACATGCTAATAATTATTTTCAAAGAATCTGGAACACAGAGACATTGTTGTCAAATGTCAAGGTTCAGTTTTTCGTAATAATGAGCTAAGAAAATAGAATCTTTAATACTAAAACAGATTTGAAAGTATTAATTAATGAGTATATTCTAATTTCTTCTTTATTTTATAATTTTAGCCAAGGCTTTAGAATTTCTTTTTCTATATATTTTGTATAATACTTTTTAAATGAATATAATAAAACAAGAAGAATATTAGTCTAAGAATGAATATTTTTTATTCAAATAAAACGTATCTATTTTTCTCTAATATTCAAATTGATTTAAATACCAACAGGTAAATTACTATATCGCTCTTCACTATATTATCACTTCATAGTAATGTGTTGCGAGCGTATAACGAAACGTTATCTTACAGCTTATTGCCATTGGTCCATTTGCGCTCAAACAGACCAATAGCAAATCAAAGCACCCAACGGTTTTTAAAAACGTTTCAGTCCGGTGTCTTCTTGAGTTTATCGCAAATTTTAGATAAAAATTTACAATCATAAGTTGAGTTCAGTCGTGAAACTTTAAGAAACTATCTAAATTAGACTAATAACGGCGACTGCCGTTGAAATACGTGAGTATTCTGCAATCATTAGAAAACCGTTTGACGCTATGCAGACGTTCGCTTGTTTTGCCTCCATTTTTAGTCGTTAGACGTGACGATTTTGAATAGATTGTTTACGTTTACATTGCAATTTCCTGTGTTGAGGCGTCAAGTTTTGATTACATAGTGCCAATTTATTAGTTGAATCAGTGCACGTGATTTTGGATTATTTTGTGGGCAGGTCACAATGGCGCCAACAAGGTTGGCATCAAAGCCGATTAGCGTCAATGAGAACCTCAACGGTATGCTGGGGCATGGCATCACGACGAGGAGTAAGCAACTCGCTACTCTGAAAATGCATAAGGACAGTTTGAAGGTGCCAAATAAGAGAAAAGCAGACAGCCCCTTAAAAGACGTAACGGCCAAGAGAGCAGCTTTTGGAGATATTACAAACGCTTTTAATAAATCTTGCGCGCCGCAAGACAAAGATAAAATCATGGCTGTTAAAAAAGTTACGGTGGAAAGTAAAATGCTACCGACAATGAAGGTAACTGATTTTTTCATGCCTATTTTTATGTGATATGATATTTGCATTAAAATATTGCAAAGTATTTAATGCATACCACGCCATTTCCACCTGATCAGCTGTTAAGTTGCTCAATGTTCGCGGTATTAAGGTCGGCAAAGTTTCCCTCCAAAAATTTTTTTTTGTCAAAACACGATGTTTTTTGCGTACATTCTCTTATGTCGCAGCTTCATCTATCACCAAGCCTCTCATGTATATAGACTATGTATTTTAGTCGATAAAATATGTGTATTTAAAAAACAGCATCATGCTATTTATTTTATCCAGATAAAGGGTACTTTCAAGCAGATTTGGGTAACATGGTTTGGCTCTTAAACACATGGTAATTTAGTCTTCTCATTTAAGAACATTACTATCTGAGATGAAAACATGTATTAAAAACTTAATCATAGACATTTATTTAGGTCACATCTGTATGTAAACAATTGGGTCAATTATTGGCTTGCTTGAACATACACACACATTTATAAAATTTCTAGGTCTTTTAATTCATTTTAACACCACCAATACAATAATGTCCTGGTTTCCCACAAACTAATGTCCAAAGCTTATGACTATGTGAATCTAATCTAATTTTATTTGTTATATGACCACTATATCTACTATTTATTGTATAATTAAGTGGGTTGATCTTGCAATCTCATCTTCACTTAATTTGCAACTCATTTCCAACAGCTATAGAATGGAAGGTTTTATCAACCGTCACTCAGAATTAAATTATTTAAAAAACAAACATGTTATGATAATGCATGTGTAACAATGTGTTATCTCATTGTTACATACTGTGTTAATAACATTGAATTTTATCAAATATTCCCAATTACATGAAGTAATCTTAAATTTGGCCTATATTTTATGAACGCAACAAAGTATACTAGACAATTTGATAAGGTAATATGTATTCAAAATTGTCAACAAACATCCTACCTTCAATGAGAAAAAAATCTTTCTGGTTTTATTGTTTTACAACTCAAACATTTATTTTGTTTTTATGCTTGCAAACATACTCCAGAGTCCTTGGCCCATTTAGTTGGGTCATTAAATAGGACATTAACCTACTTAGTTGTACCCATAGCTTTATTATCATTTATAATTCTCTAAATGCAACATGTTTCCTTTATTTTTGAGCCATGGGGTACAAATAATGTAAAGTCTAAGCATAATAACTATGTACCTTAAATGGGCAGCTGTTGGGAAGATGTTTCACAGAAATTCGTGTTACATTGAGCGGACTTACAAGAAGCAGTAGTCATGGGCCTAATATTTAATTAGAATTGAGTAAAGAAAGGACACTTTAAATTTTTCATTGATAAAAGCTATATATTTATCTGCTTGTCTTAATTTTCAAAGCATTATAGAGGTTTGTGTATCTTATCATTTGTGCATAAAAAATTACAACCCAAGATGAATAGACTAAATTTTGATTTTGTTCTTTGCCAATTATGATTAACATTTTTTTTATGCTTCAATACTAATAACAATCACACACTAAATATTGAATAATATAAATCACCACGAACATACATTTACTGTGGAAATAATAAGAAAATTAAATTAAATGACAGCTGTACTATTTTCCCGCCAAAATTTCGACCGTTATGTTATTTTCGTATTATTGTTAAATAGTATTGCAGAAGATGGTGAGACGTCGACCTTGAAACGAGAAACTGCAAATTCGTTCCCTGCAATGAGAAAGCTTTATGTTAGCTCCTAATATTTGTTTCAAATTTCAATTTCCGTGAGGTCGTAAAAATTTTAATAATTATGAACTTTCTGATGCTTGATTTTAATTTTAAGTGTTAGTTTGGAGTTTATTCCTTGATAATTATTGACGAAATTTTACTGTTTTAGCAACAATTCGTATCGGCTTTCTTATAAAATATGTTATTGATTTGCTTATTTTAAATCCAATTATGTTTGACATATTTTTTTCAATTTTATCATGCAAACGAAATCTGAGCTTTAAAATTAATTATATTAATCTTTTTAGAATGTAAAACCACAGACAGCTACCCTCAACGGTAAGACATCGAAAGCGAAGCAACTACAAAGGGTCGCCACCAACGCCCTAGAGACCGTGCAGAAACATTTCGCCAAAGATCCGCCGAAACCGGTCCCCACTAGGGCTCAGAATGGCATCCTCAAGAATATTGAGAAGAAGGACAAGAACATAACAAACAAAGACCAAAACCACAGCCAGACTTCTGTGAAATCATCGAAGAGCGATGTTTCTGGAGAACCATCGCTGTATATGACTGCTTTGGAAACAAAGTAAGTGTTTTATAGTTTCTTATAGATTGTCTAATGATTAGATGGTTTAAAGACGCGGTATGTATAAGTCATTGCATTGCATCGAAGTTTTTCACGAAGACATTTGGTGTACTTATTTGGGTTCATATATGGGCCACGAATGTAATCAAGTCATTACAATTCAATATTAGGTATTGAGCTGTAAGTGTAGTGTTTATAAATATTTTAACTATTTTTTAAAGATTATTTTTGCAATGTTTGCTAACATGAAAACTTGCGAAGTACATCTCGGCCATTTTATTAGTGAATTGTCAATACATACTGATAATGATGTTTATGGCGTGATATAAAAGTATTGTCGGAGGCGGTCCATATACATATGTTAACGCATATAAGAGGTGGGCGTTTGTGTATTTCTAAATCCACATTTCGCTAGCTGTGTTTTAAAATGTACGTCATAGGGAACGATCCTATTCTTTTTTTTTTCAATACACTTCCAAACAGATTTCTTGATGCTAAAATCAAACGCTGCTGGCCCAGGAATCGAACCTGGGGCCTCTCTATTACACCCGCATTATGCCGCGGAACCGGCAAAGCTGTTTCTTTAATTACCCTTATCCGTTACAAGTCCGTTGACTTTCGTACATGTTGAGACATGTTCGGTTCAGCCAGACACATAAAAACGTCCAAAACTTTTGCAACCTTATAACAGCTACACTAATATCCGGTTGTCCACGTGAAAAGTTTAAACTTAAATTTCGAAGGCCATCTATAATTTCCGTTTGAAATGTATTTGCGCACAAGACCTTTAATTAATTCTAAGTGCGTGGTAGGGTTGAGTATTAGACGCGTAGTGTGCAAAGAAAGACATTTATCACAACGGTTTTTGGTTTGAGGCTTGGCTGGTTTTCGCAAATGCTTATATTGTTTATAGAGAAAAATATCATGCATTTAAACAGTTTACCCTAAGTGCCTTTTTTGTCTTTTAAAAGTTTTCACAATAAATATCGTGGATAAATAGAAACTTTGCGAATTAGAATCCCTTCCATTGTAGTGTAGACAACACAACTGTAATAAGGCTTTAAACAAAAGTCGTGTAAGAAGATTAAGCATAAAAAATAATACCCATGCACAGCGATGGAAAATAGTTGGCGAATCATTAGGAAATATTAAACAAACTTGTCGAATATCCTAGAAAAATACCTTCGATATCGGTAACTTTATATAATTTCGTGACTATTGTAGGTTTGAACTCAGATAATTTAATTGATAGGTGTCGACTGGCGAGAATAAACGTCTTACGACCAAAATATTGTTGCTGTTATATGGCGCTAAGATATCTACGAGTTATTTATTTAGTTGTTTATTTATTTATTATTTTACTCCTCGACTACTTTTAACGTTTCCGAGCTTCATATAAATCTACAATTCTATAAAACTAATAAAAAAAGCTAAAATAAGTGATTGTCTATTCATCGTGTAGGCAGTATATATAATTTATGACACGTCAATACATCATCATCATCAGCCAATATTGGTCCACTGCTAGACATAGGCCTCCCCCAATGACTTCCACCGAGAACGGTCGGAAACCTCCAAGTACTGGAAAGCGCAGCGTCAATACATTAGAAAAAAATATTAAATAATGTGAAATATTCAATTGAATATGTTTTAATTTTATTCGATTTTTGTTCGAAAAAAGTCCTGTTTCCCATTGTGTTATAAAAGTTTAAAACAAATTAATTAACTACAAGGTATTTAACAACAAACTCAACTCAAATCACATTCCTCCGCCAATTCCAGTAGTCCATCGGACACGACGAAGGAGGAGTACAAGACAATAAGCGAGAAGCTTGACAAGGTGAACCTGGACGACGACGCGAACAGGTCTCTAGACGAGGAGACGGAGACGCCGCACAAGCCGCCGCCCGGCGTCGCTGACTTCGACGCGGAGAGCGGGAACGATCCGCTGCAAGTTTCACACTATGCCATGGACATATTCAACTATTTGAAGGGCAGAGAGGTGAGGAATTAAATTATGAGAAAAAATTGACTGTTATGGTGCAAATAATACTTGAGAATGCTTGTTTACTCCCTATATTTTTTTTTTTTTCACAGTAATAGTTAGAAATTAGTCATTTGCATTGGATACATTTATATGTGTGTACACACTTGCGCTTGTATCCCAAATAGGCAAACAGAGGTGCATTTTTGCAACACTAAGTCCAATGAAATATGTTGTAAATTATGTGTCACATTTCATTGTTCATAAACCATTGAAATTGTAGTAGTCTGAATTTGTGTATTGCCGTATTTCGGGGACAATTTAAGAGATTTTATTTAATAATTTCTTACAAATTAACACTAAACCACATTGCCCGGCCGGAGAAACAAACCCAGTACCTCCAGATCCCATGCCACAACTCGTGCAGGAAGACCACGACGTAGTCTCATTAACCATTGCCACGTTGTTGTAGCGCCTGTTCCCCATCGACGACTACCTGAAGCGCATGACCGGCATCACGTCGTGGATGCGCGCGCTGCTGGTGGACTGGATGGTGGAGGTGCAGGAGAGCTTCGAGCTCAACCACGAAACGCTCTACCTGGCCGTCAAACTGGTGGACCTCTTCCTCACCAGATCCACGCAGAAACTGCCGGAGAAAGACCATATCAACAAGGAGGAGTTGCAGCTCTTGGGAGCTTCGGCGCTGTTCATAGCTTCCAAGTTTGATGTGAGTTCTTGTGTGTATTTTTTTATATGTAACTTAAATTAGGAGGAACTTACATTTACTTAAAATTGGAGATACTTAGCAGTACAAGTTATATGAGGTTGTATAGATTGACAGTATATTCAATTAGAAAATCATTTTTGAATTTTAAAATGATTTAAATCATAATCATGTAATAATGGTTTTGAATATATAATTTTCAGGAGCGTATTCCCCCGTTAGTGGACGATTTCTTGTACATCTGTGACGGTGCGTACACCCTTAGCCAACTGCTGAAGATGGAGATTAACATCTTGCGTGTGGTGGACTACGACCTCGGCATCCCGCTATCGTACCGCTTCCTTAGGAGATATGCGAGGGTAAACTTAAACATTTAGCGCATTTGCTTAGACTTTAATATGTGAATTGAATTGTTGGGTTTTTTATCTGCAACTAGAAGTATGTCTAAGGTAACTAAATACTAATTATTTATTAAAAAAATACGGTAAAAACTATTGAGTACAGTAAACTAAATTAGTACAAAAGGCAAATTCATGTCACAGAAAATACATAAAAATTTTACTTACAAAACCATCATCATTAGCCCATATACGTCACACTGGTACAGGCCTCCTCTACCATTGAGATTTAGGCTTTAGTCCTTGTCCACTCAAAACAGTCAATATATAAGATTAATATATACTTTCTGTAAGTCACGATACGATTTTTTTGAGTATGTATGAAGAATTATAAAGGCCTAGGCCAGCAGTGGACTAAAATTGGCTGATGACGATGATGATAAAGAATTAGGTCTGTGGTGTTGTACCATGTCGTCCGTGTGCAGTGCGCGCGCGTGTCGATGCCGACGCTGACGCTGGCGCGCTTCGTGCTGGAGCAGGGGCTGCTGGAGTACGCGCTGGCGCCGCGCTCCGACAGCAAGCTGGCCGCCGCCGCGCTCTACCTGGCGCTGCGCATGAAGTCGCTGGGCCACTGGACGCCCACGCTGCAGTACTACACCGGTCAGGGACCTTACACACTTATATATACCTATT
The DNA here is from genome assembly GCA_030295005.1 of Cephonodes hylas. Taxonomy (NCBI): domain Eukaryota; kingdom Metazoa; phylum Arthropoda; class Insecta; order Lepidoptera; family Sphingidae; genus Cephonodes; species Cephonodes hylas. The sequence goes on from AP025364.1 coordinate 14,241,887, forward strand.
CTTATGTCTATACTAATACAACTAGCCTGTACAGGAAACAAAATGATAGTTTAGTTATCATGTAAGCTATAATAAGTACTACACCAGTCAGCCACCTTCATGCACTCGTATACCTGTACTATACATAACCTATTGTCATACTCACATGTCCACAAAAAACAACTTGCCTGTATATGAAACTAAATTATAGTTTAGTTATCATACAACGCTTATGACACATCATATTTATACAGAAATAAGTTGTACTATACAATGTCATCAAATTCTACTTAAATTATTGATGTCATCTGTTGTGATATCCCCAATTGCAGAACATACCTTTATTGATATCATTGAAAAAGTAACTATTTACGATTTTTTGTCAAGCCGTAGTAAAATAATAATAATTACGAAATTTATACTTCAGGTTACACGCTCGAAGAAATCCTGCCCATTGCGCTGGAACAAAACGCAGCGCTACACAAGAAACCAAAATCGGCGATTAGCACAGTAAGGAACAAATACTCGCACACGATATTCTTCGAAGTAGCGAAGATACCTCTAGTGGACGACTCTGTGCTAACCAGCTGAGGAAGGTCTTGTGGCACTTTACACCATATAAGTAATATATTAAGGTGGGTCCAAATTTTCTAATACGCTAGTTTTGTATACAGTTTTTTGTGTGTAAAGCCCAACGGATACATAAACGAGCGAGAGTTGATCCAAAAGCTCCAAGCAGTTTCATACCGAATATCTGCTAGTATTAAATGGCTGTTGTGTTTTTCTGAATGATTATGCGTGATGAATGTGTGTTGAAATGTGTGAATGGTGGACATCATTGCAATCCTTTTAAAGGACAATGTTAAATTATTTAAATTGAACGATTTATCCATGTTGACCGTATTTAAATTCATTCCAATTGTTGTTTCAAATAGAGATTCTATTATTTTTTACTTACGCGGTTGGGAAAATTATTTGCAAATTATATTCGACTTCGTCCACGAAAGTGGACGCATTTTATATTTAAATAGCACCAGTTGCTATACCTAATTATTATTATGCAATTCTTACAATTAAAACTATCGCTGAAGATTATCGACAAGTGAAACATGACAAATCCAGTGATGGATGGTGATCGTTGCTCAATTATTGTATGCGCTCAGCGCAGTTTGTACGCGTGACTCGCTCGTCTATGTAACTAAGATAAACGGCAAACGGAAGCTTGTGTCGCATTTATATTGCCACAAAGAGGCGACCAGTGCAGGGTTCAATGCAAAATTTCTATATTGTTAACTTCTATATTTTCTTTTTTTGCACTATCTGCAGCACGCTAACGGTTTTAGTTCCAGTAATATTTCTTACTAAATTTCAATAATAGTACTAATATATTTGTTAAAATTTGTGATCGTCGCGTGAATGTTGCAGAATGTTGCTTTACAAAAGTATTATGTTTACTCTGCCAGTTATCCCACCGTTGTTATGACCCAAGCTACCGGTTTGCCAATATTGTGTGAACAAAAGCTTGTTATATTAAACTTTACGGTACTCTTAAATACACGGTCGAGATGCAAAAGAAAACAAAAATGTATTTATTTAAATTCACTTAATGGTATATATTACTACGTAAACACACGTAGGGAGTAATGTAAGGTGCCACACTGGCTTTAGATATAATTGTTATTTGTAAGTAGGATGTTTACATGTAATTATAAATTAATTTTATTATTGTAGTGGAAATTTAATCGTTACTTTAACGGCTCAGTGCAAAATACGGTTATATTTCTGATGCTAGGGCACAAGTTGCGTTTGATCAATCTATTCGATGCCAAATATGAAAATTAGTGTTACTAGAAATGGTGTATTTTCTGTCATTAAAACGCTTAAACCATCGGGGATGGTTGATCAAATCGCATTTCCGTCTATGTTAAGTTGCAATCTCGATGCGCGTATTCCAAAAACTTACCGTTTACTAAGCGAATGTAGTTTAGATAAGGTACGCGAAGCTTATTAAAATTAATTGTAATAAAATACCAATTTGCGTTCATATTTAAATGAGACGCGAAAAAGACTGAATTTTGTAGAAGTGACACTTAAATTCAGGTACCCTTTACCTGTACTTAAAATATGTGCCATAAATTTTGGCATTTACCAGTGTGACTGGAGAAACTGTTCTCCGTATAAAAGAGCGATGTAGGCGGAGCTGAAAGTTTCTTCAAAACCTTCTCGAATAAAATTTGACCAAAATCTCGCCACGTTTGCCATAACCTCAATAGAATTTTACCAAATATCAATGCCCAAAATGGATGTTTTCATTATTATTTTTTGTTTATTTCAAACTGGTTATTTAAGCAAATGCTGTCTTCCTATAACATATTTATAGGTAGTGAATTACATTTTATAAGTATTATTGTATGCTTTTATCATCTATGTACAGTCAGTCAATCAGGAAATTTATGAAATTATACAATTAATTTTTAATGATCATTTTCAAGTTTTGATTGCATTTTGCAAGACAATTTAATACATTATTTGTTTTTCATGTTTCATAAAATTTTTACAATTACCATTTCATCTAAAAGGCAATACTGCAGTTCAAAAATTGTTTGAATAAATTATTTTAATTTTTGCGTTTCTTTTACACACTATTTTAGGATGACTACAATGTGTTACTGAAATTTAATCAACATGCCAACATTTATCAAATCTAAAAATTAGTCTTGAACTAAAATGTAATAGCATTGGTTATTTGACTAACTTCAGTAAACAATGGTTATGACCAATAATAATGATTCATGTTACAAATTGAAGTAATGGGTTATAACTGCTCTTGACTGTACAGAACCACGATTGTCGGTAAACTATTGGTGGCATTTTTATAAAAACATGTATTGTGAGCAATTTTTGCTAATAATTTAATTTTAATTAATTGTAATGAACTTTTTTGTAACCTTTTAATATAGTTTAATAATAAATTGTAATTATTGTGAGATTATTTGCCCGATGTCATTTTGTCTTATGTTTTTATTAGTAATTTATCACACTTAAAGAGTACAAAATATTGGAATGTTAATATGTTGTTCGTTAATGAGTAAGTTTTAGAGTAATATCACTTTGAAATCTGTTTTTTTTTTCTCTTGATAGCATTTGTCTAATTATTATTATACAAGGTTCATGTAAAACTTTGAAATGTAAATAAAAGTGATTTTGGTTTGGTAAAATGTTGCATTATTTCTATCCTGCTTATAAAAATAGATTAAGAATTATTTATGATAAAATGGATTGTGATTAATTGTCTCTTCATTGCATTCTTCATTCTACTGTCCTTTTGAAACTGTAATGAATTAATTTTATTAATATTTTTTGCGCAATGTTTTGATTTTTCCTATAAAAGCAGGGTTTAGTGGACTTCAACTTTGACTTTGCTGGGTAGATATGCATAATTCTTTTTGTTAATATGATTGGCTTGTGTTTTCGCGTTTTAAATATTGGTAGACCTTGTAATATTAGTATGGGTGAAGTTTGAAATGTCGAAAGTATATTTCCATGGTGTTGACACCAAGCGATTGTACAATTTCAGAGTAGTAGTACTACGAGAGAATCTTCCACTGATCTGTTGCTTTCTAGTCGAACAGTCACATTTCACTTCACTTTAGTTTATCATTTGATGGTCTCCATGTTGGTATCAAACCCATGGGATTGAAGATATTATCTAACCCACTGCCTCGCCGTTCAATCTTTTATATAATAAAAAATAAAACAAAATGGATTATTCGTGTGATTTAATCACATTCGGAAACAAAATGGTATCCTTAGCAGTCCTCATTCAGACCCTGACTACACGTTATACATACAAAAATTATAAAACGTACCTACTTACATTGAATAGGTATAGTGGGACTTGTCGAGGCGCCTTCTGCTGGAGAGTGCCCCATTCACTCTACATTTAGTAAAACACGGGGACTCTCCATCCAGTGGGGCCAACACTACGCTATATTTACATAATACCATATATATAAAAATGCATGTAACAGCTCGTAAGTGCGTTTCACATGAGGTATATCAAGATGATTCTTGAACGTTATTGGTGAGGTCGCAGCGCGGCACTCTGTTGTCGTCGCAATAATCGATAGTTCGAAATCGATTTAATTTGAAGTTTATGTTGAAGGATTTTTCTTTAAATATCTATAGGGGTAGCATAACGTTACGCTCTCAATAACCGTTTATCACGGAGATCTTTATTAATATTTGAATCAAATTCTGTGAAGTTTTTTGCCCATCCGTCTGATGTCAACAGTTATATTATCACAAATGTCATTTCAAACTATCGACTATTGACAACGGCACTAACTTTACAGCTCCAGTATTAAGCCTTTTTACCATCGACGCAAACATATTCCCGCTAACATTCATCTTGTTAATTTGACAAAATTTATGAATTCTATTATTTCTCGTTATATCTTAACACTACGCTAACTTAAATAAAAATCGGCGGATAAATTCATTCATATCTTGCAACGTTCGTCTACTCGGGGCCGAAAACACGATGCAAACAAGATCTTTCCATATGCCAAAACAATGAACAGTCTCTTGCGATTGAAGCAAAACTTTCGATAAAATATTAACTTGTCCAATTTCAAGAACTGCAATTATTAAAATAGTAGAAATTTGCTAAAAGTTTTTAACTGGCACAGTAAAGTGGCAATACTGCAGCTAATGGTAACTATAGCAGAAAGTTTTTAATCGAACGTAAATAATATCATGTGAATAAAACAATTTAAACCAACCCGCACTAGGCCAGCGTGGTGGACTATGGCCTAAACCCTCTTAATGGTAGAGGAGACCCGTGCTCAGCTGTGGGCGTATATGGGTTGATGAAGAAGAAGAAAACAATTTTAAGGTAAAAATTGAGGAAGATTATTGTTATTATTTTTACGGACCATTAAATTAACGAATATTTTCGTCATTTAAATTCTCTGACTACAATTCTACCAAATTCTGTTCACTTTTACAGTACAGTAGGCTGATTTTAAAGCTTTTCAACACATTTCATTGAGTCTTGAAAGTGGACATTTGACAGCATTGTAAAAAGTAGCGGAAGCCCGACAAGTATACGATCACAAAATTTAAAATATTTACAATATAATTTTTGATTACTAGAATCAAATGTACCATAATAATTTACAAACGTTTGACAAACATTTAAGAAAAACATATTTTCATCAACAATGACCGTAACTCAACAACATAACAATTTTGGATGAATGATTTAATTTTCTGACAATAAAATTTTAAATACAAAGAGATTTGCTCCTTGAACACTTTTTTTATTTACGTGACTCGGAAACTTACGGATTTTACTGTGGGACGAAGTCATTGAGACATCGAAAAACGCTGTTCCTTTTATAAGTATGCCACAAAATTTTACATACATGTAATGGCTGCTTTAATAAACTGATACCTTTTGTGGAAAGAGTTTTCATGGAAAATGTCATAATCTTTAATCCTGACGTATACCATTAAGGTTTATAAAAATAAAATATATACAAATTGTACGAAAGTTTCGCCCGAAACTTCCTGAAGAGACTCAACTTCCCAGACAATATCATTATGTACAAACGTTGCACTCACACAACTTTCGAGTTACATATAACCTATATATATACAATATCGTCCTGTCTTACGTCTATTTACATTAAAGTTTTGATGCTTTGGCTAACAATAGGGCACTGGCATTGTTTATTCCTGTACTAGATATTCCTATTTATATTTAGGAACTAATATTTAATGTTACCTATTCAACGTTACGGAACAAACACGCGCGTTGGGACCCTATAATCTAACAATAGATTCTTCATCACGCTCCTATCACTAACCCACAGTATTCGCAACACTCATTCATGTCAAAAATCACTTATATAACCTATAAAATATATTTGACAGCTGTCAAATTTAACATTTCAAAATATGTCAAATCAAATGATATAAAAATAAGCGTTCCTCGGTAATCGGCACTGAACTCTAAATATTACAAAGTCACTTAATAGTTTGTCATCATATCTATTAATTTATCATATATCAGTTAATTTTTAACATAAACAGTATTAGAATCTGAGGGTATGTATGGGAAATTTGATTTGATTTTATAAGGCGTATGAAATGTGTTAACCTGAACCGTATGGAGAGCATGTGAAATGATTCAATTATTTCGTTTACATCAAAAATACTCTATCAAAAAATCACATAATAAAATGTCATTAGTCATTAATATGCAAACAGGAAGACCTTGTGTTATTAGTACCATTATTGTAATGCTGAATATATTTCTAATCTCTTGGCGAACATTCATATTATAATAATATTTTAAGAGTTTTATCTAAATCTTAGGAATGGTCACTAAGCGACTGCATAGCATTATATAAAGAGTAACTTGGACCAATCCCGAAAAATAAGGCAAGTTCTAGAAACTCAAATTTTATTGTGGTAACATTATATTTTACTATTTAAAGTTGTTTTATTTCTTAATTTTGTTCTCAATAAAGGCAATAAATGGTTAATTTATATCTAATCGAGAGTCGATCTTTTAAGGAAACTGCTCCTATTTTTTTGGAGTGGTCCAAAGCACTCAGTACTTTAGTGTGGGTTACACATAGCCTGAAAAACACTTTTTCATTTTTCATAATTAAGATTATAATTCATCGGGGATTAACAGAAGAGTTTACTATAAAAACTCGTATGAATAATCGACTAAATTACTACGAAACTAAGAGAACTTGAAAGCAATGTTATAATTAGGAGGAAATGTCACAAATATATCAATATAGATATTATTGGAAATATTTTACGTATATCGCAATATATCTTATTTTATTCTATCAGGGCCTGTGTAACCCACTCCTATGTATAATTATAATTACTGGCATTAAATATCACACGAGCGGGGCTGCGGGTCACTATCTTATAAGATTACATACATTTCCACTTACACTTAGCAACAAGAGTATTGCAGTCTATTCATACAAGTGGTCAAACTAAGATATCATCGCCATGATCAAATCAAATCCCCACACCGAATCGCACTATTAGCTGGTGTTGGCCGACTTGTGGTTCTCCTGTACGTCTTGTGGTTCGTGGGCTTCGATCATGGGCTGGGCTCGAGGGGAGACTGGCCTGAACGTGCACTCCAGCGAGTCTGAGTCCGGGGTCCCTGGGGTGGAGGGGGTGAGTCTGTCTGAGGTGCACATACGCTTGGGGACCGGGGACTCGGCGTCGTCCCACCGCCGCTTGCCGACCAGCATGTTGGGCCGGCTGACTGGGCTGAAACTCGACGCCCTGATCGCTATGGGGGATAGACTCCGACGGGTCGTGTACTTCCGCGTCGGGGAGGGGGATACTGCTGGGGAAAACCTGGAATTTGAGAAAAAAAATCTATACTATTATAATAAAGAGGAAAGATTTGTATTTTTGGATTTTTGGATTTTTGTATTTTTGGATTTTTGGATGTTTGTTACGAATAAACGTAAAAAGTACTGAACCGATTTGGATGATTTTTGGTATGGACATAGATGGGGCTCACCGAAGTAACATAGGATACTTTTTATCCCGGAAAATGTGGTATTCCCGTGGGATTAGGGATAAAACGCTATTTTTATTTTACGCTTCCACGTCTAAACCATTTGACTGATTTTTATGATTTTTGGTATGATCATAAATAAAGTCCTATGAAATAAGATGAACAATATTTTATCCCGGGAATATGTAAGGTATAGGATAAAGTTTATCCCGGAAAATGAAGTATTCCCGTGGGAATAGGTATTTCTGGATCTACTGAACCGATCTAAATGATTTTTGGTATGGAGATAGGTAGGACCCAACGAAGTAACATAGGACACTTTTTATCCCGGAAAATGTAGGATTCCCGTGGGAACAGCTATTTCTGGATCTACTGAACCGATTTGAATGATTTTTGGTATGGGGATAGGTAGTGCCCACCAAGGTAACATATAATACTTTTATCCCGGAAAATGTAGTGTTCCCGTGGGAATGGTTATTCTCTAGATCTACTGAACTGATTTAAATGATTTTCGGTATGGAGGTATGGAGATACATAGGTAGAACCCACCGAAGTAACATAGGACACTTTTTATCCCGGAAAATGTAGGATTCCCGTGGGAACAGCTATTTCTGGATCTACTGAACCGATTTGAATGATTTTTGGTATGGGGATAGGTAGTGCCCACCAAGGTAACATAGAATACTTTTATCCCGGAAAATGTAGTGTTCCCGTGGGAATGGGTATTTCTAGATCCACTGAACCGATTTGAATGATTTTTGGTATGGGGATATGTTGGACCCACTGAAGTAACGTAGAATTACTTTTATCCCTGAAAATGTAGTATTCCCGCGGGAATGGTTATTCTCTAGATCAACTGAACCGATTTGAATGATTTTTGGTATGGGGATAGGTAGGCCCCACTAAGGTAACATAGGATACTTTTATCCCGGAAAATGTAGTGTTCCCGTGGGAATGGGTATTTCTAGATCTACTAAACCAATTTGAATGATTTTTGGTATGGGAATAGGTAGGACCTACTGAAGTAACGTAGAATTACTTTTATCCCTGAAAATGTAGTATTCTCGCGGGAATGGTTATTCTCTGGTTCTACTGAACCATTGAAGTTACATCTTATAATTGCAAGAGTAACTTTGTATGTCTTTTACGCTTTCACGCCTAAACCATTCGACTAAGTTATATTATTTTTGGTATGAACATAAATAGGACTCCGTGAAGTAACAATAAAAATAGTCCTAAAAATAGAAATAAACATATTATAAATTCGAAAATAGCTCTTTCAAAGTAAAACTGTTTTTGGACGACACTTAAGAGACGAATTAAAGATTCACTTATTATCTTTCTGCACTCAACCCTAAAGTCCACGCAGACGGAGTCGCGGGCAAAAGCTAGTAATTAGATAATTTTATAATAGATCTGCAACAATCGCAATGGTATCAGGTTAAAAAAGATTAATTGTCATCATATCCCATTATCATACGGGTCTCTTTAGGTCAGCGTGGTGGAATAAGATCTAAACACTCTCAATAATAGAGAAAGTGTCATAACAAATGATTATTCTAATACTTTTCATCTTACATAAGTGCAGTTCGGCTTTCTGAACTTATTCACTACATAAAGTTTAATAAATCCTAAGTTAAGCCAGAGACCATCCCTCCTCCACCTACGTACCTGGGTATCCTAGTAGGCGAGTTGGCGAGTCCGGCGAGCGTGAGGTCCTCGCACGACTGTCCCATCTGCATGGCGGAGTGCACCTCCCGCTCGTGCGCCACCTCGCGCGTGTTGCTCACGTCCGCGCACTCCTCAGCACGGAGCTGGTTCACGCGGCCCATGCGCGGGCCCCATGAGTTCTGGAAACGGGGATATGAAGGTGGCATTCTGGGTTATTGAAACGACCCATGCGCGGGCCCTACGAGATCTGAGAGTGGGGGGGGGGGAGAAATATGAAGGTGGCATTGTAGTTTATTGAAAATCGTGATGGGATCGAGGTACACAATCTTGATGGACGCGGGTTTTAACCGTCCTGACGTTTGCAGGCTGGTACAAAAAGGAGGAAAATGAACTGAATGAAATGGCATTTCAGTTCATGTTAAGTCGTGATGGGATCGGGGTTGGGAATCTTGGCGGTCGCTGGTTTTAACAGGCCTCTCGTTTTCCAGGCTGGTGTCTAGCTAATTGCGGCACGGGGTGTTAATATATAATATCATAGATTCGATGGCTTCCGTACCGCCATAACTAAGTCATCCATGAAATTGTAAGTGAAATGTCTATTTATATCGTGAAAATGTTTAAGTTTTAAGTATTAGATGATATTGAAATGGGAAGTATTATTCGAGTGGCGTAAATACTAGCAGATCAGTTTCTATAAAGTTCCATCCTGGCAAACAATACCTATTCACAACATTCAGTGATAAATACATGACAATTTTCTGATGATAAGATATTTGAATACATTACATTAACAGCGTCACAAACAGATGCATAAGCTTAAAATGCTCTCTTACCTAGATAGGTAAGATAGAAGTCATTCTAGATAGAAGTCATAACTTTTATGCCTACTCATCAGTAAAACCACGGTTTTTGAGCTGTTTATATTCCAAAAATAAGATTAAACCACTTTTCATTTACAACACACCATTCCTGGTCTGCATGCTGCCGCATACAAAATTATAACACAAAACCTTTATAACTCTTCGCTTTGTACGATAAGGGCGCCGTTTGTACCTTTCCATGTATGTTTCTTTTGTTTAAAAATTAAGTTAACAATAGAGTGTTTAATAAACTGATAAAGCAGTCTGAAAGAAAAGAAATCTCTATCCAAAGTGTCTTACCGCAATATTGACGTGGGGTGTCTGCGTGTGCGCGAGCGGGCTGAAGCTGCCGCTGCTAAACCGCCGCGTCCGCGACAGGTTGTTGTTGCCGAACATGTTGAATATTGACGTGTTCCTGCAACAACACAACCGATGGTTAAAGCAAATGCAGCAATGTGTAATGTTTTCTCGTAAGTAGTAGGACTATGGTGTAGTTTGAACTAAGGTACGGTTAAATCGGCAAGGTCAGATGGATTCTAGTGTCTCATAGAATTGACTAGAAGGAATATTTTCTTTTGTTCTATGAGTGAGACCTGATTTGCTGACCCTAGGTTATCGTATAATTATCCTTTTAATACTTTCGACAAAGAAGAATTTTATTAGTTCTACTTGCGATTTACGAAAGGCATTCCGCCTATTACAATCTGCGATGATAGATAAGAAAAAAAATTATTGATTCTCAACCGTTTTAGCTTCTCGCTTTAGAGCATGTTGTTTAAGGAATTGAAAAGGCTCAATCTTACTCGGTCCTAAGTTGAATAGATTACCAGAAATTGAACGCATAGCGGCATATAATTTAGGATCTACTTGACAGACATGAGCACTCATTAACCAGACATGTGACCATAAGATGTTAAATACTATCTACTTAAAAAGAATATTAGTATCAATTTATCAAAGTATTTGTTTACATTGTCAGGTTGGCGACACCAAAGCTTATGTTGATGAATTAATTTGAATCCTTGTGTCACATCCACGGTGATAGCGTTAGTGATACGTCAGCAAAATATACACGTCAGTGGCGGTACTTCCATAGAAGCCCGAAAGCCCGACTTGCCTTACATAGTTCCGAATAACGAACTTAACGATTGTTTATTTATAAAATAACGCTATAAACGTGAATGTGAGTACTAACCGGTAGGTATTTATTAGTCCTACGTACCAAAAAAAATATGCTGCTACTAAATAAACATTTGGGCTTGCCTTAGTTTGACACCCTAGGCACGCCACTGATACACGTGTGGGCCAAGAATGTCTCAGATGGATCGTATAACTTAGTTGGACGATGCTGTCTACCCTGATAGAGTTTATTAAAAATAAAAATTAATTATGCGATGGTTAATGGCTATATTGGCATGATGAATATTGTCTGCAACTTTCTATGCAAAAGTTTAGACTTTGGGGTATTTTTGACATATCTATGTTTCCTGTTCCGCTCTTATTGTTCGTAGCCTATAGGCTAACCCTTCCTTGATAAATATAGTCACATGTTTTCAATACGAATTAGTAGTTTCTGAGATGAGCGTTTTCAACGAAACAATCAAACTATTAAGCTTTGTATAGTAAGGTTCAATTTATATTTCTTAACAGATTTAGATAGAGTTGAAAAGAGAAGCAAACCGTAAACTGATAGCAATAAATGAGCATTGGGCTAACAGTTTTACAAGAAGCAATTTGCTGGTGATAATAATTATTATCCAACTGAAATTCACACTACCTATACAAAGCGCAAATTCTGTCATTGATTCAAGCGGGTGCTGCATTCTGCAGCCTTCAAACATTTCCCTTGGTTTTTCACTCCTTCAAAATGAGCTTTAACTATTACCTATGAATTAAACATTTAACCTCAAAGTACAATGACCAGCCACGCCTGCAGTCTCAACAGCCGGGTCAATCAACCCAAACCTAACTAGGCCTTACAGCGAAACTAAAAAAATGGCTGCAATAAAAAATACACATGGCCGGCTCACCTTGCCGCCAAGGCCGGCGTAGTTTAACACTGATAAAGATTTGTACACGCACAACAATTGCACTCTCTCATGACATTGCCCACTTACACCGAACCCACATGCAACGTGCGCGCAGAACACTATGCACTGTTATTTCGAAACTAACATTTGAATTTTCATGCAACGCACCATGCAAACGGAAAATTGGGTTGAAAATTTTATGCGAAACAAGCAACGTTTGATGGAAGGTGTAATAAATAAAATCTGTACTAATAAATCGATGCTTAGCAATGGGAATAAAAATAAAAATGTCTTATGGCTCTATCGCACCTCACACCCGCCACTGTAACTCCTGTAGTCTGTACTCAATGATCAACAGAGCACGCACAGTATTGACGCCGTGCAATGAAACTCAGCAAACCTATTTGTCATGATCCCGCTACGAAGTTAATCAGAAAAACAATGTAAGGAGGAGTTGGAAAACAAAAATTGTCCATAGATTTATATAAAGTAATTATTATTAAAGTATTTCAAGTCTAACTTAATAGATTGTGAGGCTATTGGATGGTTTTCAGGATACCATTTCAGTTCCATACCCCGTTCTACTGGGAACATCCTAATGAAACACTTAAGAACTCTTTAAAAGTTACGACAATCGAACCACAGATCTCGCCATCGCATGCCCCGATTTTATATCAGAAGCCAAAGGAGGAAGAAAAATAAACACAAAACAGATAAAACAATGTCATCATAGCGATGTGTAATATTCCACAAAAATACAGATGAAATTGGCTCTGATAACAAAACGGACATTACCGCAACGCAACACAATCAAAAAATATTTGTAGAAGGTTTTTAAAAGTCTACGCCAGAGATAGGAAGATACGGGAGGCTGGTATCTTAGTTTTAACACAGGTTATTCACATCACTGCACTAGAGTTCCTTCCAGTGCATTTTTGTAGCTTACATATTCGTCTTTTTTGTTATAAGAAGCGCAGTTGCACCCCTATAGCTTCGATCGGGCACCCTGTTTGTAGATGGGCGCCCGTGACGCACACAGGCCACAGTACCGCCGGTCGTCTCGGGTCGCTTTCAGTGAGGATGCGCCACCCCCTAACCTAAGGACCCTAAGGCCCCTCTCAGTCGCCTTCTACGACAGGCAGAATATACCGTGGTGGAATTCTGACGCCCCCCTACCACAGGGCAGATACACACATTAGCCTATGGGTTTCCTCAATATTTATGAAAGAAAAGCTGGTTTTCATGTTGGAAAAATCTGTCCCTTCAATATTACTGAGCGCAGTGTGTCTTCATTCAAGCCAACCATTTACGTAGATGTAAGCTGACAAAAACTCTACGCCATACATACCAGTTGAAACCACCTCACAGGAGTGTTTCACAAACCGTTTAAGTAAAGTTCATTTTACGACAAAACTGACTACACCCAACTTTAGGCACATAGAGTGCGCCCGAAATACATAAATTGACAACGGTCAAAAAACCAACGATGCTCCTTGGCTTGTCGACATCAGTCGTTGTTCGCTCGCCCTATACTATGCTAAAGTAAAAATCAAATTGCAAACATCAGGGATACATAAGAATTCCTGTAAATTCTTTCAAAGAACATTCAAAAGATAGAATTATATACATACATAACTTCAGCACCAATCCATATATCGCCAGATATGTATATTATCAGTCCTAAGTAATAGGGGGTGAGCTTACAGCCATTTTAGGGCACATTTCCAGACTCCATCCGGTTACTGAGAATTTCCAGATGGAAAACCCAAAATCACATTTCCCGACCCGAAATTGAACCCGGAATCTCCAGATTGTACGCCACATACTTGTACCGCGAGAACACGAAGTAAAGCCAGAAATGATCATTATATCATCTGCTAATACCCTAATGGCATGTTATGATACAAGGTATGAAGAATAACAAAGTGGTGCTTATAAAACATCTATCAAAAATGTTTATGAAACGTGCATCGTTAACGACAATAAGTTAGGTGTAAATGTCAACAATAACAATGGAACTGCCGGTATATGAGCCTGTTATTTTGTATTATACAACCATGTTGGAAAAACAACTAGTTGTTATTTAAACTATACAAAACCGTCTAAAATGTTTCCTTTGCCAATAGGAAATAAAGTGATGTAACATATGTATTAGTTTTAAACCAGCAGTTTTTAAAATTAGGTGCAGTGTAGTGGTGATCCGACAGACTTCTTTTAAATGTTGAAAGTTAAAGTTATTAATGTTACATAAAGGAAGCTACATTCCGTCAGTTAATTTCACCATAAATTTCTATGAAGCTTCTGTCTAATTACATAAAGCTGGAACTCCTATATCAGGGACAAAATAAAATTAAACTAATGGAATTAAATTTGAAATGTGAATTTACCCAATTCTTCTTCAGGACTCATAAACATACCATTTTAACAGTCCCAGAAAATACACTTAATGCTAATAAATAAATACACCCCACCCGCATGCATTATACTAACAGTGCTCGAAAATATTTACACAAATACATATGTATTCTTATTTTACGCCATGATGTTCGAATAATACCAGTGTTGGGCAAATGTTAATTGAACTAACAATTAAAAATTAACAATTAATTAATTGTATTTGCAGTGACAGCAACTAACAACTGATTAATTGTTAATTGTGGTTTTATACAATTAACAATTGATCAATTTTTAGTTATTTTGCGGAAAAAAAATTGACAATTAACAATTAACAATTAATTTTTTACCAAGTATTAGTTTAAGTATTGGGTACATGCGTGTGCGGATTAAGCCTCTTAATACATTTACGGTACCAAATAGAACTCCTGAACAGCTAATAGAAGGGGTGCGGCAGAAAGAATCTTTGGTAAAGTTTATAACTGTATGGAATCACATAGCAATGCGCTGACGTTTGTGGCTACATTGCAACAATATGACGCGCAGGCGTTCTAATTGCATTACTTAAGGGTTTAGGTAATTGCGATAAGTGTCGGTGCAGCGCCGAGCGCGCGCGCCGGTGGTTTTGAGCCTCCAAAATGACCCTAAAATAGCATAAATATGACAAGCTAATTACCTTGTAATTTATCAAAATTTGCATCATAATCATTAAATGTTCTTTGAAAAGTACTGTTTTTGCTGAAATTACATTTACTTATATTAAATAATAAAAAAAATACCCATTTTACACGGCTTCTGCACCTGAATATTATTATAAATAAAGCTACAAATGGTGTTATATTGAAAGGAAAGCAATTGACATGAGTTCAATTGCATTAAAATAAATACACCAAGTGTTAGATAATATTCTAACCACAAGTTGAAACTCTTTTTAGGCAGACAATTATTTTGTTATTACGTTTTCAGTCTTAACTGAAAAACATTGAAATAGGGTATTATATAAATAATGATAATCTTTAAATTAATTCAGAAAGCAACACATACTTATATTTTAGGTACTCAATTTTAATGATAGAATCAGATAATGATAACTAAGTAGTTGTGTATCAATTGGTTTTAATTAATAAGAGAATTAGAATATGAATTAGTCTAAATCATGTACTTGTATGTAATTGTTCTCATATAAGTAATTATATTTGTATATAGCCATGTATAAAATCCTGTTTGTAGGAGATGAAATAGAAATTATTGAGATATCACATGAGCCACTTGTAACAGTTAATTACAAGCCCTCAACTTCTTGTAAATTGTTGTATTGGGACATTATAATAATTAACTTGTAGTCTTTATAAGGTCAACAAACTGAAAACAAGAAAATATGAAGCAAGGACCTCTGATATTGGTGAAATTTCATGTAGGTCAAAAAATAAACAGTACCCAATTGTTTTATGTCATTTTTATAATACTCAATCATATGAACCATTGTTTGTTTTTGTAATTTAAGGTAAGAAGAAGAAAGTTACCACTATAAAGCTGTTAAAACAAAAAACAATCCCTCAAGGAAAATTATTTTAAAACTCAATTGGTCAATGCGCTATTGAAAAGAAGATTTATGACAGAAAAACTCCACCTTGAAATTTCATTATAAAAATTAAATTAAATAGGGGAAATTAAACCATAACCTTTTTTCAAATTAATATCCTAAATATACACAGCACCTCTTTATGTGTGTAATACTTAGGTACAGCTTTGTATCACAAGTGTCAATAAATACTATTTAGAGTGAAAAACCCAGAAATGAAAGAATAATATATATTGATGCAGGGAATAATCCCACAGTCTGTTGTATTATAAGCTGGCATCAACCTAGAGTCTGTGGATTATTTAGCATTAAATGAAAAGAAGTTTTCAACTGTAAAATAATTATTATTTATTGTTCTATTTCTAACATATAAATTATCATTATCACCTTGTGACTATATTGTGGATTTCTGGGATGTTTCAATTATATTCTCATGAATACTTGCATAGTCATTTTTTCAGTATTGAATATTATGTAGAGCTATACCTACACGCCACAGGTAAAAATCATTTTTTAATTTTATTTGAAGTCCAAGTTGGACACATAAAAATTTTTCCTTAAGCATGTCCGAAACTCTTTTCACAAGGTCTCAGCTCTTTGTGTAATCCTGTTCATCTGGTACTCTTTATTCTGGATTTAGTACAGGAGTCAAAAGATATTTCCTACGTGTGTCGCAACATTAATTTTGAATCACACACTATTTGAATGTTTAGAGCAAAGTAGCCTCTTCTGTTTCTGTATGATTGACTGATGTAGCCTGCATGCTACCTGAAAACATCAAGTTTTAAAGTACAAGATAAATATTTACATCAACAATAGCAAAACTTTATAATACATACCAGGTGACTTTAGTTTGATATGGGTGTCATTAAATGCACTAATACCGGTTTGTATTATTATGAAGTTACTCATCCTTCTTGTAATTGGCGTGATGTTGTCTTTAAACAAAGGGCTAAGCTGTACCTACAATCTATACAATCAATTTGAGAGTTGAAAATTGTATGCTGAATAGTTGTTAATGTGAGTCATGGACGTAATATAAATAAACGTTTATATATTGCGTCCATGATGTTAGTCTACTCCTTAAATTTCAACTTGCGAAAAGTCATAGTTGTTGACATATTAATGTTGAAAACATGTTTGAAATTAAGCGTATTTTTGCTTCGTAACGCACGTTTGACATTTTCTCGACGTTTTGTTATTCGTTACGTTAGGTACTCGGTTTAAACTTTTTTAAACTCTCAAAATAGTTTCTGCGTATTTTTTATATTTTAAGTTAGTTTTTATTGTAATACACATATCATTTTGTATGTAAAAGTATTTCTCACCACAATTTCGTTGTGATATTGACTTTTATTAAAGGACCTATTTTCTTTAAAAAGGAGAAGCAAAACGCAACACTAACGACGCGACAAGTAATGATAACACAAACGAAAACAAATTGAAAACATTCAACGACATTTAAAATAAATAATATTTTTTTGGCAGCGTTCTTAACAATATTATATAGTGGCCACTGGCACTGGTAGGTATGTTACCGGCAATGTCTTTACTTAAATGAAACAAAATACAATATACATTCATAACAAACGGAAAGATACTTTTTTCCCAAATTTGCTGGAATTGCATATTCAGGGCAACCAAGATACTCTTCAAGACGAATCTAACGAATCCAAAGTTGATAGAGTTGCGTCATTTAATTACGAAGTTCCGATGGCCACCTTCCAGCTCCATCATCAGACCCTGGTTACCATATGGTATCATAGAATTTGTTAAAACGAATCAAATGAGCCCAAACTCGATGGGGTTGCGTCGTTTAATTGCGGAGTTCCGATGACCACCTTCCAGCTCCATCATCAGACGTTGGTTACCATATGGTGTCATAGTACTTGTTAAAACGAATCAAATGAGCCCAAACTCGATGGGCTTGCGTCGTTTAATTGCGGAGTTCCGATGGCCATCTTCCAGCTCCATCATCAGACCCTGGTTACCATATGGTATCATAGAACTTGTTAAAATGAATCAAATGAGCCCAAACTCAGTGGAGTTGCGTCGTTTAATTGCGGAGTTCCGATAGCCACCTTCCAGCTCCATCATCAAATCATCTCTATATCATAATAATATTGCATTGCCATTCAATTTACATATGCATGCAAAATTTCAACTTAACCGGAAACCGGACAGTTGATCAAATTGAATTTGCAATTTTTAATTACAGATACAGAATGGGACAGGCAAAACTAAATAAAAACTTGTAATTGAAAACCCCCGACAGAAAAACCTACATTCCATTTAAAACGTAAAAAAAATCTAATTTGAATTTTTCACTCACGATTAAGTCATAGATATTCCCTTTGCGTGCTCTTTCATTTGACACCCCGCTAGAATATATATGGAGATATTCGGTTATGATTCCCCATTTTAACACCCCACAACTTTGAAAATACCAGATTTTGAGAGATTTTAATTTGTTATGTTTAGTTTTCCTACCTAGTCGTAAAGAGTATATGAGATAATTAACGTTAAACATCTACAAGGTTTGCGGACCACCCTTCCGTGCAAAAATAGCAAAATTTAATTGTTAGTTTTAATTTTTTCATCAATCGATTGAAAAAAATAATTGCAATAATTTAATCGCGATCTGCAATTGATGTGCATTAGTTTAAATAATTTAATTGAAACGCGCGATTAATGGTTAATTGCAATTGATTCAAATTCAATTAATTTAATTGCAATTAATTTTTTAGTCGATTGATTAGTTCAATTAAAAGTTAATTGATTGATGCCCAACTCTGAATAATACAAATAAACAATTCTTAATACTAATACGTAAGGTTACCAAGACTTTGGAGAGACTAGTCGGCTACACAAGAAACTATAAAACCATTGCAAACCACAGAAAAAATGTATTCCAGTCCAAGATCTCAATCCGCGTTTTATATTTCACAGCTCTAGACTCTTAACACGAAGCCCCGGAGGCTGACAAAATAATTATTAAAAAGTTTTGCAGGAGGCGGAGGAAAGTAATAAGATCAGACATTTATAAAAACATTGCATCCAATCAAAAAATAATGGAATTCATAAACATGTTTTTATGACGGAGCTTGTACGCCCCTGGCATTCAGCCAGACCTTTTCTCTAGATTAAACTTGGAGAAAAACTTTTTAGAAATTTAATCTACGTGTTTTTGTATATTGAAAGGATAATGTGACTATACTATTGTTTGCGAGAACAGATTTGGTCATCCCCTATCGCCACTATCACAAATTAGAGACAAATTTAAGTTATAATCCTGAAGAGGAAAACTACGGCGTCTAATTTGATAGATATGTATCTAGCCAACTGCGCCATAACGGCAGTGTAATGTCATTTAGTATGGACATCAGAACTATCTACAGTAGGAAATCACGAAAATTAGCGCGAATCAGAAATTTACTAATTCATTTTTGTAAGATAAAATGAAAATGAATGAATCTGGCTTTCAATAAAACAAATTTATAACGCAAAGATTAGTGGGTTATTTTATAAAAATGTTAAAATTTCCCTGGTTCCCAAGCAATCTATGGCCAAAATATTCGTAGCTTTAATATATCCGCGTAGGGATTGCACCCGAAACGTTCTAAAGCTTGAACTCGCTAGCTTTGTGACAACTGCGTCGTTAATGAATTGCAATTAGCATATTAAAATTTATGCAAAATATATAATTATGACTTTTTCCTGTTAAACAATAAAATAAAACCTTTTAGTGATGCTAATACACGATAACCGCTTATAGCAAAACAATGAATGTAGGTTTTATTCCTCACAGGCTTCCCATTTCTCTTTGCACCCAATTTTATACGCCTAGTAGACGAAGTTGTGGACAAAAATGAGTTGATTAATAAAGATATGAAGAATTTTACTGCACATCTATTTTTATTACCTATACTTTATCACGCAGGAAACAGATTTTGGGTCAATGGTATTGAGACGAAACGGGGTCGCAACATCTTTGTTCGGAGATGTAGATGCTTTGTGTAGAAATATCGTGAAATTTATGTATGTCTGCATAACAAACTTCATTTTGTATTCACGCGCGTGTCGTAAACATACAAAAATCACAAAAGCCTTGTGATGAAAATACTGTTGATAACTAACGTACTTGCTTTGCACTTCAAGTATTTGTGTTTTCATTCCTTTATTATTACAGTGACTGTATTGATGAATGAAGTTCCATATAAAAATGAACTTCTTGGTACAAATATGCTACCAGAATCATTAAACTTTGACAATCTTAAATGCGACATCATTGATCCCGCTAGGTTTGTGTAAGACACTACTGCAGTGGCGCTACTTCTATAGAAGCCCTATTTGAAAGTACTTTGACATATAAATGACAATATCCTGACTCCACGATAAATAATTACAAACCAAACATTACACAATTAACATGTGATGCTTTTGGTCTTCTAATTGCAATGCTGAAAGAATTGGCCCATTCTTACCGCTATCTAACTATGCTGACCGAAACATCGCTTTAGCACTAACAAACAAATGATTCCCAAAGCGCGATACACTTTATTAAGTCACTGAGAATAAATTTACACCTCGCGGATCGGACGGGAAAGGAACCTGTCTACAAAAACTTCATAGTAACAGTGAAATTGTTATAACGTCCGTTATAACTGTTATTTGAGCTGTATTACTCGGTCTTATAGTTCTCGGCTAAAAATATTCTTTAATATTTTCTCTTGATTACCTTAAATGGCTATTCATAGTTCTTTAGAATCCCGTTGGGCTGCAGGGCGCGTGGTCTCATGTCTGTCACATAAGAAGGTCAAAGAGGGAGCATCTTATTCCCTTTACTTTAAGGAGTATCACTTTAACCAATGTCTCGGGCGGCAGCGAGCGCTAATTTTTAATCTCGTATCCGAAATGCGCGCGATGGTCACGAAGAAGTTTTATTTTGGATTCTGTCGTAGGATTCGGGCACTACGCTCAAAGGCCGGAGACTCCATCCTACTAGTTTCAGCCTCCGTTCCTCTTGATATTATGTAAATTTCATTGAAACACAGACTTCTTTGCTAAAATATGGATGAAATTTGAATGGGTAAACAAATGAGTTATTTCTCCCTAAATCCCACCAGAAACAGTTTTTTTTTATGTAAATGCATTGATGCTGGCCACATATATGAATTTGTCTTATAGTCAATTGTTAGTTAAGCCTTTTGAAACACTACCCTTTTAAATTACTGCTAGGATTCTTGGTACACCAATCTTTATCACAAAAACATTGGAATGTAATATCAATGATTGAAGAATAATAAACTTCATAGTATCTTATCTTTTGGCAAAATCCTTTTGAAATCTAAGAGTTAATGAGACATGGAAAAATGAAATTGAGATGGATCATAGTTGTAGATCATTAATCAATTATATTTGAGTTTCGGAATTTCCATTTTTTCAATGGAAATTGATGTAAACAATGTTTTTTTAATAGCCGTTCCAAATTTTTTTTTTTATATCTAAGCAAAACTTATATTGTTTATTAAATATGTACTTAAAGTCAGTTACATATCTAAATTAGATCATGTGAGATAAAATGTCACATTAAGTTATGTGAATCAGAATTATCCTTTGAAATATATTATGAGAGTCAGTTCGCTATAAACTACTATTACCATAATACCAGATAATTACCAGGTATAATTGATAATGCTCTTCTACCCAAATACTACTTCAAAACTAACTCAAATCTATAAAATTGTAATACAAGACTTATTTGAAACAACCATCTCAATATGATTAGCTTTAAAATACGAGACACTAATAAAATATCTGTCGTTCAAAACAAATAGGAACTCATTCATCCATAAACATAGTTATCACGACATAACTTATTCATGTTCATAGAAGTAATGCCAAATCATAAACAATATTGATACAGAGATGTTGGCAACAAGACATTTTAACAAGTAAACATAATTGACAGGTACTTGTCGTTCAAGATAAATAATGAATGCTTGTATAAAACCACAACAACCAGACACATTTATTTACCATTAAAGGAAATGTTTATTAGTTAATTTGTTAAAACATTAAAACTGTCCATATATTCAACTGTACTTTAACATGTTAAATACCAAGTTTGTACATCAAAACATAATATGCAAAATGATGTAGTCTGAATCATCCGTTTGTGTAGGTGTTGGGATTATGAATCAATAAATTTCTTTGTTTGATTATACCTATATTATTGGAACATAAGTAAATATGTAAATAGCTATACATAATCTTCAACATGATGGATTGCATTAAAACACAACAGGATATCTAGCTTATAAATTGTTTGGACCAAACAATAAAAAAATGAATCTATAACTTCACTGCATATACCTATCAATTACCAAGAGCTGTTTAGTGCACAAACAAATTGAAAAATTGATGCCAGGAAAAAAAATATCATAAATTAGTATTGACAATATCATTTGAAAATATATGTTGACTGAGCTGCTGTTGGTATATTGCTTCATATAATAATCATATTTCAGGGAAGAATCATAGTATTGAAAGTTTAGGTAAATTAATTTTATTTTTTGTGCAGTTTAAAGGCAGCAAAAGTTAGAGAAAAGTGTGTAGGGGTAAATGTATTGACTAATTAAAATCTGTAGGATAACACTTTGTTATGGTAAAAATCATAAACTATAGTTTATGCATCTCTAATGATGAGTAAAACAAGCAGTCTTATAGTCTCTGATAATAAGCACAATGTTATTGGGAAAATTCTTATACCATAAGAGTACTAAACTCAATTTTTAAAAGATATACAGTTCATTACAATACTCAAGTGATGCTTAAAACCTTAATTTATTAGAAATCTTTAGCTATTTTCAAAGCAAGATTGAAATGATGATTTGAAAAACTAGTCTCCAAATTCTTAAGGGGAAAAATTCTCTTGTATTCAAGTAATGTGAGGAAATATGGTATTTTCTGCTAAATGAATTCACATTTATTTTTCAACTTTGTATTCAGAATATGTGTACAGAAATATGTTATCTCAAAACAAATGTGTAAAACTACAAATATGTGCATATTCATATGTATACCATTTACAAATCACTGATATACACAGAAACATGAAATAAGTTTTGTTACAATACAGTGCAAATAAATCTGAAACTATGAAATATAAAATCAATGTATTTACCAAGAACTGCATGTAAATAAAATCAATAACAATCACTGCAAAATGAAACAGTTGCACTGCCAAAATTATATCACTATGTCAATTTTGTAAATGAAACATTTATCTTGTGAGTGTATTCCTTATTTATGATTGCAAAATGAATGTGAACTGCATGCAAATATCACTGACAAGAGCCACATAATGAACACAATACATAATGACAGTGTGACAGGAAGGAGAGAGCAGGGCACAGAGCATACGGCGCACACAACGCTAACAACCCGCAACCTAACACTGTAAATCGACGCCAAGCCGCCGCATCATCTCAAATTATTACGACACCAATCAATAAACATAATATGAGCATGTCGTGCTCAGACAGCGCTAAATACGGCCACTGCACCCACAGCCGACCACAGCAGCTGTCAAAAATAGTAAGCAGCGTAGCAACAACATCGCAGACCGTACGAGGCATGTGCGCAAACTTTGTACTTTACCTCGGCGTAGTGTTCGTCGTCGGGGAGGTGGCCGCCGTAGAGGCCGCCTCATTGATCAGAGGGGCGCTGCTGCACCTTTTCAATGTGTTAGGAGCGTCCACATCCATTATCTTTCGACCACCATTCGTCCACTGACGTACTATGTAGTTATGTGCATCGATTCGCCGACACGATTAGCTCTCTATAGTTTATGTAACACTGCAAGTGCACTTGCAAACGATCTAATAAATAAATAACACTACTCTTAACACTACTTACATGTTATTTGTTACGCGAAAATGAAAGGATAATACAAAATAAAACGAAAATACGCTACTCGCAAAGCTAAAAAAGTGGCTCGGAACTGACCTGTCAAATCGCCGATATAAGGGTGCGTTCTCATATTATGAATGTTTTAACGTATGCTACTGCTAGAATTTAAGAGTCGTAATGTAATTTTCTTTAATAAAAATCGATTTAATTAAACTAAAAACGTGTTTCTTATCTAATATGCAAATATTTATCATATCCATTTCTTTTTAATGTACAATTTATAAAAATTACATTTAACGATTATTTTATCCTGATCACATATTTATGTCAAAAGTTGTTAATTAACATTCCAGTGTAAGTAGATAATTTCATGAATGTAATCCGAAACAATGATCATAATTATTTATTTCCTGCAATACATTAAATCAAAATGTATTTTTTTATGATATTTTAAAACGAATGACTTACTAAACAAGGTTCAAATGTAATTTAATCTCTTTAAGAAAAAATTATAAATATTTTTTTTTGTTAAATTTCATTGGAAATGAAACGGAACACTTTAGTAATTGTTTTGGAATGTTAGGTTGTGGTTGTTGGATACCTAAATTTAATTTTATAAATACAAATTTAAATACATAATATGGTTACGAAACGTCTACAATAACTAAAATGTTGCTTAGAAGAAGGTAATCTTGTGTTAAATACCTTTATGTTTAGAGCCAATTAATTCTAAACGATGTCTTAACTTTAAGATCTTGTTTTTATCTTGATATGATGTTATCTTCCAGTACAACGGTAAAATATTTTGCCGCGGCGATTGTAGGCGCTGCGATTTACTGCGAATGGTTCGTGTATCTCATGCAGCCATTATACTGGGCTAATTTAAAATGTTCTGCCGACGACAAGTCATGTACAAAAATATTATTTATTGCGGATCCTCAAATTCAAGGTGAATTGGAATTTCCGCCACCTTTGAGTTACTTGTTTTATTGGGATAGTGATCGGTGAGTACTGAAAATAGTGGTAAGAAAAAATACATAATTTTATCTAAAGCTTTAATGTTACACTATTCAATTTAAAAAATATATAATTTATGAAATATTTGTTTTATTGTAATTTAGAACATATTCGAAACATACTCATTAAATCCTGTATCTTAACTAGTTAGATAAGCATTTGAATGAACAGTCACTTTTAATCCCACACATAATTAAATATTTGGATGATTAACAAATGCAGTTTTGGGTTTTTTAGATTGAAAACTACTTATGAACTTTTGGTGTGATCCAAATAATATGTGTCAGTGTTGGATTGCATATTTCTCTTTAAATGAAACACTGCAATATTAACTCAGAGAACAGAATACATTTTTTGTCAAAAATATTATTTTTTATATGTTTTACTTGTATGGAAATAGGCTTCATGCACTTTTCTGAAACATGTGAAGAGTAAAAATTAAATCACCATAAACAATAGACTGTTTCTTCAGATACCTCCGCTCAACATTTTTAGTGGCTATGGATCACTTCAAGCCGGACGTCTTGGTGTACATGGGCGACCTGATGGATGAAGGATCCATATCATCCATTGCTCAGTTCCATGGCTATGTAAAGAGGCTGTCTAATATATTTGAAGTTAATTACCCAGTCACAGTATGTATTTTCTTGTCTAAATAAAATACATAAATAAAAAGCTAAGATAGTCTGTTACTAATGTTCGGGTGATTTTATCACTCAAGTGAATACTAATATACAGTAACAGGACAAACACAGAGAACTTCTTAATAATAATTTCCTGCACAGAAACACTTGTTCCTCAAACAGCATAATTTTTAAAACTATCCTGTTATTAATTTATGAACTTAGATGTGATGACTGGATTAAAGAATCAGAACATTTCTTTGGGATAGTATCAAATGTCCCAGGGACTGAAAATTACAACAAAAGAAAAAAATATGGCAAGGACAATAAAATTCTGCTTCTAATAATGATATCCTTTTATTCATTCTATTTTAATATATATTTTTTTCCTTATTCACAATCTGCAATCAGTCTCTAGACTATAAGCAGATGGCTTGATTTATATGAAATTGACTTGGTGTATATTCTAATATTGGACAAAAGCGTTATTTGTGTATTACTTATAAATTTTTTAAAATGACCCCTTGATTTTCCAGCAAGTATGGATTCCCGGTGACAATGATATAGGAGGTGAAAACGAACCAATAAAGAGGGACAAAGTGGTTGAGTTTGAGAAGGTTTTTGAGCAGCCCCCTGTGATCAGTCATCGGAATGTAACATTCTTCAAAGTAAATGGTATCACACATAGTTTCCCTCAGAAGGAAGAAGGGGTTAGCTATGATGGAAACTACAGAATAGTGGTCTCCCATTATCCTATAACAAATAAATATGTTTTTGGGAGTCAGGTAAGGATATAACTTCTACTAATATGTAACAAAGATTGTATTTACTGTCTAGAATAGATTATCTCCCACCAATTGATACAATTATGCAATGACGGATTTACACAGTTACCACCAGAAGGATATTCATATGTTGCCTCTATTGACCTCAAGTTGGTACTAAATACTTTGTATAATGTAACATCTATAATGGTGAAGTCTGCGGACCTCATAACTTTATCGCTCCAAGCTCGAACCTACTCAGTCTTTACCGGAATAATTGAAACTAAATCTACATTTGTCTAGAATCTACACACTTGTTTGGATAACTAGTAATGAGAATTGATGCGGAAATCATCACTCCCGGTGATTAAATTCATTCGCGAATCAAAAACATTTGAATCGTGTGTGATCGATTTTTTTCCTATTTTCTGTTTCCTACAAGACAATAAATGACGATAAGTCTATTTGTGTGACCATTGCACCAAGTAGTGGTAAGTAAATGGTGTGCAAAAAGAAGTCTGGGGTTCAATTTCGTAGCGAAACTTGAGATTCCTAATGCCCCTGAAGTTACTAAATTTCTGTATAATGTTTCAGGTAAATAAGGACATACGCCCCGACATCTACTTCTGCGCCCATGAACACGAGTCTAAGTATGTGAGGCAAAGCAACGACCTTACTCAAAGAGAAATAATGTTACTAACGAATACTACAATACTGAATATATCCAGCGGAGACAAGCTCTATGAGATATATGTGCCTACTTGCTCCTATAGAATGGGAACCACCAAAATTGGATTCGGAGCAGCTGTACTAGGTATGTAAATATTATATGTTATAAAATAAAGCCCATTCCTTATCTAATTGTTTAGATAGGTATTGAACGTGTTTTCGCCGTTTTCAATGGAGGTAGTGATTTTTTATATTAAAGGGTCCCATACACGGTAAGATTTATCTGTACTATCCGTCGCGTCAAACCGATCGAAACGACAAATCAATGATTTTGATTTTGGTCAAGATCGTTTTTGATGCGATCAATCGTCTCGATTTTCATCAGATCGATCGTATAGACCAGGGGTTCCCAAACTTATTTACACTATGACGCCCTACAGAATTATTATTTTTCTTGCGACGCACCCCCCCCCCCCCCCATCATCAAAACTACCTACTTTACTGGAAATAAAAACAGCAGTAGTTAGCGTTATATGAGGTTATCAGAAAAATACGGACAGCGAATGTTTGCCGATCGCCTCGCGACGCCCCTCGACGCACAGTTTGGGAAGCCCTGGTATAGACGAATCGTACACACGTTACTAAGATATGAGTAAGTGTAGTGGGTGTCATAAACTACGAGAGACTTCTCGGTCTCACAAACACCCAGACACGAAAGTCCACTAACCCACAAGTGATCTGAGCAGACTAAAATCTATGATGAGAGATGTATGGGCTAATTTCAAGTTTTACAGGGTTCAATGAGAGGTGTAACGCAGTACATTTAAGATTTTTATATTAAGTTTTTTTAAATTATCATTTCATATATTATTTACAGAGAACAACAAGAACCTTCGGTACACAGTCTTCTGGTCACCACAAAGGTTTCCATATTTATTCTTTTACTTAGTTGTATTGATTATTTTTGTAATTTACTCTTTAGTGTATTGTGTAGCTAGAGTATTACATAGAAAACCTAAGTCTATGGCAAGGAGTACAGACAGGGTACCGCTATTGGAAAGAATTTAGTACAGCTAGAAAAGAAGTATTTAATATATTAAGCTTTTATAAAATTGACAACAGACAATAAATTTTGAATAATTAGTACCTATGACTTACTATTAATGTAAAAATTATATGAAATGCTATTTTGTGCTGTCTGCTGAGATATAAATTGGGGGGTCTTGATGATTAAATATTGATTCTCAGGTTCGATTCCTGCTGGATTTTTTATAAATTCTCAGCAAGCCCAGCAATTCTGAAACTTGTATGCAGGTAGAAAAACAGAGATTATCTAAATAATGATCTATTACTTATTTCATAAATATTTTCTCTCACCTCTTTATATTAGGATAGCTCAATGAAAAAAGTTATTTTGAAAAAAATCAGTAAGTCACTAGAGTGAGAAAAACAAATTAAAGTACCTTTAGTATTTCTCGGTCCAATATTTTTAGAACAATGCAAATGCTCTACATGCAACTTATACTATACTAAAATTTATTACTTTTATTTAAAAATAATGATATTTATAGAATTGAATATTTTGGAATTAAATTTACCTTTTGTAATTTTTGTTCAACTTGGCTGAAATTATATGATCCTATTGAAAATTCTTACTTTTTTAGTAACTGTTTAATAATATTGTAGAAAATATTTAGTAATTCTTACCAATATAGATTTGTTTGTCAGCACTTTGGATCACAGGCTTCAATAGATAATGAAGTCTAGCCCATTATATTTTTTAACTTGTCTTTTACATGACTGGAATTAATCACATGTTCCCAACTGCATATTTTTGTTTCCTTTAAAAGAAATTGTTCACAACAAGATTTTAAGGAGTATTTACAGAATTATATATTAAGGATTTATTATAGTTTGTATAAAATATTCTTAAAGTACAGGTATTTAAGCAAGGATTTGATGTTGTTATACTCTACAATTAACATATACATATATATACTTGAATGCTAGATGAAGAGCTACTGTTCAAATATCGTAAATTAAATTGCTTCTGCATTGTTAGTTAATTCAGTAAGCTGCTGAAGATTTGTTGGGTATCCAGACTATCTCATTTGGTATTGGATAAGTTGATTCCATTTCATCTCTCCTTTCCTTTATGCTTTTATACTTATAGAATTAAAGATTGTAATGGGTACCTAATATTACAACAACTTTTAAATACTCAGAAAACTGTGTTCAATGTATGTTTTATAAATTTGTAAGCTTAACATATTAAGGAAATGAAAATGCTGAAATATGTTGAAGTATTTTTAATACATCAAATAAATTAATATAGAAATAATTACTCTAGTCTTCGGTAAAGAGTATATAGACTAAAATCACACTACATCACATTCTAAAATAGTTAAATATCTTAAAAATACAGGAATGTCCTTAATTACTTGTAACAAGCAGTCTTAATTTATATATAAAAAAAATACATTTACAAAATAAAGATATAATTTTTTCCCTGCAAGTTGCAACTCATGATTAAGTGTCCATTAAAAAAAAAATCTAAAATTATTATGATTTTTTTAAATTATTGATTGATTAAATTTGGCTATGGCATTGAATTAAAACTTTAATTACATTTAAAAAGGTTCTATTCTATGATTATTTATTGTTATACAGTATACTAATACATCAGAGTTTTGATCTAAGTTTTATTTTAATAAAAACATTGTTATTATTAAAGCTAATGTTATATTGAAATGTATTGTTCACATTCAGTAATCTTTTTAAGTTTACAATAATAGTTTATATAGACAATGAAGTTTATAAAATGTTACTTGAATAAAATGTTTAATAAATACACATGTTTTACTTATATGTAGACCGCAAAAGCAATAGTGACAATCATATATGCATTGAGAATGGTGAATGCAACTACACTTGATATTAATAATGTCCTAATTGATAAGTTAACAGCTCCAGTCAGTAAGTTAGCTACCAGAAAATATGACAATCCATTAGCATTTATACTTTGCAATATCAATGGCACATTGAAGTCAACAGTCTCATCTATTTGTATAATCTCTAGAGAGTACACAACTAATTCCATAGACACCAATACAGTCTCCAAATAAATGCAATAGCTAGTGTTAGCCAAGGTTCTCGACACAGGCCTATATTCATTAGTTATGTATGAAAGTACTGACAATGTTAGTGCAGCTATGATTAGCTTCCTCACTAAATTACGCCTCTTAATGGTTTGATTAGTTAAAACATTCTTTAAATGAGCTCCAAAGAGATATAGTGAGACATATCCAAGACATGAACTTATGCCTTCTCTGTTAGCAGACAAGAATGAATCACGAGGCACATCACTAAATACCCAATCCTGCAAACCATAATACAATAATGCCTCATGTATCCCCAACACTATATAACTTAAAAGATATGAGGTTTTAATGAAGTATAGGAGTATTGTAGACAATACTTTGCAAACAGCTATGGTGAAAAAGAAATTCCAATGCACACCATACTCTGTGACATGTTCTGGGTAATCCAATTGTTTAACTGAAATAAATCTTGCAACTCCAAGAAATACCAATATGGCAATAAACTTTAAATTCCCTTTAATAATATCAAGACAAGTGTGGTTAGTCAAGTCTTTATGTACTAGCCCACTCATCAGTACAAACAGTCCAACCCCAGTATCCATTAGGCTGTAACCAAATTTTTCGGTTTTAGCTAAAAATCTTGGAAAATCGTTGAAATCTACAGCCAGTATGCAAAAAACAGTAATCAAATATGTTAATCCCCTTAAGAAGGTGATGGAATGAAGTTTGTTGTTCTTCAGTTTATTCCTTTCATTCAACCTCATCTTTACTCTCGTGAAATCAGTTGTGATTAAAATGTTATAGTTCAAAACCACAAATACCATTGCATTTAATACATTGAGATATTCCGCTAAATTCGTATGAGCACATATCATTGGAAGAACTATATACATGTATTCATCAAAACATCTTTGGCTATACACTCGCTTTAAGCAAAAAGATGCCAGAAGCGAACATTGCACAGTAAAAAATATACAAAGAAGTACATGCGCAGGATCTGATCCGCGGTTGTGCTGCATGTAAGACTCGTGAAATTTCTTGTACTCCGCATCGTCCATTTCATACACGTCTTTTGATTCCATTTTCACTTAGGATTTCTTAAAAGTTCCAAATGAGCCTTAATTCTATTTCGATTTTCGACGTCTGTGGTAAAAACACACACTTTGTGAAAATTTTGCTTTGCTTTACAATTATGAATTAAAAAGGATTACACTAAAAATCCTTACCTGTAGTGCAAAACACGGAACAAACTACATATTAAATATTTTATTTTGTGGTAAACACACGGATCCCCGACTGTACGGCTACCGGGGTGTCAGTAATCTGTCAGATTGTATTATTTTGAGACGATGAAAATCAATACAACTTTTCGTTCGAAAATGCTTTGATGACATAAAAAATACGTGCTTAGTCTAGGCTCTTTTACATTAAATATGCGAATTTTAAAAGCCCGTATTTCACAATATGTTATGTTTCTATCATGTATACTGCAGTTACTCTACTAAAATGAACCTCATACATTTACATTTTAAATCTTTAACAATAAAAATAATTCGATCATACCTATTTAAATGAAGGAATGGGATGTAATTGATTAACGTTAACCAAATACCTATATTATTTTTTTCTTTTTCATAATAAATTTCAAAAGTATTAGCTCTAATGAGTTTACTGAGAACTTTAGTTAATTTAAGCTTACGTGGATAGAAGGAAATAATGTAATAGTAGCAGAAGGTTTTGACATTATAAGCCCCTGTGTATTTGTGCCCTATTCGCATTACAAATTCAAAAACACAAAATAAAACGATTTTTTGGTGTAATGAAAAATACAATAAGAATTACAGACCCAAAATCGATTGGTTTAAAAGAGATGTTAAAAAAGTTTATTACAATATAATTCGAACAAAGAAACTCAAAGTTGAAGAAAGTTCGGGAATTATTTTTTCTCATTATTCTAAATATATTAATAATTATTATATTTTTCTAAATATTATTTCTAATTACCTATAGATAGGCGGTTGGTTTGGGTTTTTATAATCTAACAATGATCCTGCGTTACTTACTATGACTTGTGTTTATATTTTTGTTTACAAATATTATGCAATCTTATATCAAAGTAATGCTCAGGGATTGCAAAGTAAGCTATTTGGGCGGCTAGGATATCGCAAAAACAGGAAATATAACTCGCTGTAAAGTAATATTATAATGCATCTCTTAACGAATATTCGTAGTTAGCTGCAATCATCACATTATATGTAGATAGTTTTGAGAACGTGTTTGTAATATAGCTACAGGGGGTCCAAAATACATCAAAATAAAACAACGCTTCAATATTTATTTTTTTATTTTACCTCAAAGACTAGCTTACAACTAATTTGTAACTTACGAGAAAATATTTTAATGTACAAAAATATAAATTAGTTTACTTAGCTTATATTTATGTAATTTATGGTCAATTACAAAAAATTAGCTCGAACTATAATAACACCTGAAAAATTTTATTTACAATTCAAGGCAGTGTGCTTATCTATTACCAAAATGGCATGGCGTCTTGACATTTTTACTATTTGAACTAGAAAATAGATCTCATGAGTTCAATACATCTTTGTAGAACTACTATAGGATAAAGGAAACAAATAAGACAATAAAAGAACAGAAGTTATAGATGAAAATAAAGTGGAATCATTCGTGTCAAAAGCGCCATTATAGGTAAAGTCAAATGGTTTAGAAGTCAAAGTCGTAGGGGCGTTGTGGACGTCTCTGTACCAGAGGGATGTTGACCTCTTCCGCTGACCTGAAGACCTGGGGAGCCACCTGGGGCCTGGGAGATGCGCGGATCTGCTGCAGCTGCTGTTGGTGATGCTGCTGGGGAGGAGGCTGGCGGCGGGGTTGCTCTTCCTAAAAAGTAAAAAAAAGAAAAAATTAGTTTAATTTTTGAGAATCGTAATGGGCATTTTTTTATGGAATCTAATTTCAAAATTACGGCGATGTACATCAGTCAACTTCATTGGTCTAATTTATAGTTTGCTTAGTAAATAGTAATGTATCCTTTTTATTGATTTCGGTTTGTTGCAATAGCTTTTTCCGCATTATATTTTAGTCGAAAATTAATTATTTCAACAATTATGCTGTAATACTTTTTCAAGGTAAATTTGTCACGGTAATAATTATAGTGAGTATGCATGATTAACACCATGAAGGTCCCATGTCTGTGTGGTTTTTAAACAATGGATCTTTCGGCTGCATAGGTACTTATTGTTTGCAAACAGCAAATTGCATAACGTTCGTAAAAACATTATTTAGGACGAAAACAGTAATAACAAAAGATAAAAGGAGATATAATAAAGATAAATGATTAAAGTTAATAACTCAGATTAGGAATAGTTGCTTAGACTAGTATGAAATGTCGATTACGTTTCTCAACTTAGCGTGGTAATAGCTGATAAATGATAATGAAAGCGACTTTCATTCCCTTATGGAAATTCCTATTAAATATAGACATTTGTAAATAAATTAAGGACAAAAAGTATTTTTCTCATAATATTAAACTTTAAAAACAATGAACATGAATAGATTTCTAAGAACAAAATAGGTCATGAGGTAAACAACGACCTATTGGATAACATTTCCTATGATTATTTTTTATGGAAAAAACTCTTGAGAACCCCGTGACAGTACAATGATTCATAAATCCAAACAGCTTCGAGTAAAGAATACAAACATGAATAGTAGTGACGGAAAAGCGCTGTTATGGCCATGGTGTCGTAATAAGATTAAGGTATTACACAATATGACTTGGTTACTTACAAACGAAGTTAATTATATTTGTACGTAATTAGTTTATTTATAAATTTATTAGATTTTATGGATTTACTCCAATTACTTTGGAAAGGTAATTAACGTAACAAATCGCGGAATCAATCTTCTCCATTTTATTTATTTTTATCGTTTTGGCTTTACTATTAGCGGATATGCAGGTAAAATAGAACTTTGCATATGGTTCCATGGATTAATTTAACGTCAAAATTAATATTTGTTTAACGTTAAACGTTTTACGTTACTTTAACCTAATGGTCTTTTAATCACAATTTATTATTGAATTACTTCCAACCTCTTTGAAGGTTTACATCTTTAGATTAAATTCCTATTTCAAATAATCTTACCTCTTCCTCCTCATCCTGTTCGTATCTGTCGTCCCTGTATACCTCGGCGGGGTAGTACCTGTCGGAGTACTTGAGTGACACGTTAGGCTTCTTCTGAACTTCTTCTTCGTTGATGGGCCGGTACAAGTACTCGTTCACGAAGTGGTACTTAGAGGACTTCATGCAGATGTTGTCGTGGGTCGGAGGCATGCAGATCAAGTGTACCTGTAAGCAATATATTTTTAGTAAGTGTGCCAACATATGCCACGAATTTTATGGCTTTCGATTTTTTATATCTTTGTTTAGACTTCTATATTTGTAAAATAATCTTCTGTTTTTTTTTATAGGATTTCTTGCGAATTAAAAATTGTCTTAACTTTTGAATTTATGAATGCTTTTAGGTAATTTTCGAATCGATCAATGCAGCAAGTGGTAAGGATTCTTGAGACAATTTCAATAAAAATTGGGAATACTCACTTGATGGAAGGTGAATCCATCGGGACAAATCCAGGAGTGCTTCACACTGTCCTGACAATAATGGAACACTTCGCAGTTGAGTTCTTCATCAGCATAGTACCCAGTCTGCTTGCCTACGCAGTTGAACTTGGACTGCTGCAGAAGCTCGGACAGACGGTCTGGCTCCTCCTTCTCATCCTCCAACTCTTCTTCTACTTCTTGGAGCTGCTGCTGCTGTAACCTTACGGGACGTTCTGGTTGTTGAGGCTAGAAGAGCGGGAAATGTTAAATGTTAGTCATCATCATTCATCGACTCCAAGTGGTATTTATTGCATCATCATCATCTTTATTAGCCCTTACACGTCAAGAACTGTGAAGGTTTAAGCACTTAGTCCACTACTCTGGCCTAGGGTAGGGCAAATGCTAAAATAGGAACAGTATTGATTTTTGTTATAGCAAAATGTCAGTACCAACAAGGATTTGCCGCTAGATTTAAAAAACGACTTGCAAATGTGGTTGCATTAATAGAT
Source organism: Cephonodes hylas (assembly GCA_030295005.1). Classification (NCBI taxonomy): domain Eukaryota; kingdom Metazoa; phylum Arthropoda; class Insecta; order Lepidoptera; family Sphingidae; genus Cephonodes; species Cephonodes hylas. The sequence continues at coordinate 14,277,189 of AP025364.1, forward strand.
TTCCATCTAGCTCTAAGAGGCAACAAGCATAAGTGCAAGTAAATTTGTCAAAATTACCCTTCTGTTAACAGGTCGTACTGGCTGTCTTGGTTCTTCAATGTAGATCTGTTGTTGAGCTGCCCTCGTTGGTACGACGTACTCTTGTTGTTCCTGCTGTTGTGGCCTCTGGTATCCTGCTAATTCTGCTAGGGATGGAGTGGGTCTGAACCCGCTAGGCAGTGCGTTGTATGCTGTCGGTGTGTATGCACGTGGTCTGAGGTTGCGAGATTCCTGAAAAGAGTACATAATAATTAAGATATACTCGTAATATTACGCATGCGGTTGGTGCGCGGGTTGTTGCTATATGAAGTTATGAATACTATCATCATTTTCATCATCAGCGTGATACGTGCTACTCCTGGCCCCGGGCCTCCTGAGCAATTAGAGGTATTAGGCTTAACTCCACCGCGCTGGCCTAGTGCGTGTGGGCGGACTACACACCTAAGAAATAATATTAGAAATCAAATACGATAACGCTTTTAAAAACATTACATAATTTAAGAGCAATATTTTGGTTAAATATATCGTTTTACTTAAAATCATAAAGCAATATTTAATAACTGAACCAATTACTTGAATTCCATCAATAAATTTAGCAATCTCCGCTACATGAAAAGTTGCGATACATTTTGTTCTTTGTTATTACTACCTAAACTTTTGTTAAATTATTTTTCACAGACTGAGTGGTTTTGCGTAAAATACCATTACAGTGAATTAAGTGAGAAGTTAAGAAATTTATATTAAGGTTATATATTGAGTAATTTTCATATTTCCCTTTGGGGTTTTGTGTATTCTGTTTGAAATAATACATTTTTACCAGTCTATGTTTGTCTTGGATGGAGCTTATATGAAAATATAATAGAATAAGTCATCATAACGTTAAATAAATGCTTCAAAAGTTTCGGGACTGGACATAATACATAACCGATAATCTTTTTATTTATCTTCAAAGCCACCGATGTAAAGCGTAAAAATCTTAGTGATTATGTCCTTGACCTTTATTAACATATTTCTTCAGAAAACTTACTTTTCGCCACTTTTCGACGCCCTTAACATTGATTTTTTATTAATAACACAACATTTTAAGTGATTGAAATTTTATTGGCAAAAAACATTTACAATTAATATGGTACAAATATATGGGCTATACAATTTTTTGATAAAAAAATGAGCATCTGTGCCGAACTAGGTAAAAACCTGTAATTCAACACTCAGCGCCTTTTCCTTTGTTTTTAGATGATAGCCGCGTAATTAACAGAGTTTAGTGTAATTTTATGTATGATTAAATTATATGCACCTAATATCAACTTAAATTAGCCGGAGACATGTGAGTTAATGAATGAAAAGGTTCTATTATTCATTGGCCCAATAGACATTAGTAAAAACATGTTAGATAAGCAATCTGCAATCACAGCAAGCGCTTGAAAACAGACACAGAAAAAGCAATCAAACCCGGACATTCGATATATTGTGAGTTGGACTATTACGAGTTGCTTTTTACTTTTTTCTCTCACATAATAGATAATAGTTATACAAATTATGTAATTGCGTTACCGGCATGAACGTAAAATACTTTCAATATCGTTATAATGTTGCATTAATTATTTCATATTGTGCCGTGTGGACGCAATCGTGCGTGCCGACGTTCCCGACATCTTGTTAGCTTATGCGTAATGTTTTCATTTAAATTGATCCGGGTGAGCGGTTCCTATTGTCGTATTAAGGAACTGAATTTTAAATAATGTGAATTTCAAAATGTCATCGATCATATCAGAGCACTCTTTTCATGCTATTGAATATTGTTATGATTGACTATTCATTACATAATCCGTCAGTTAGTTCTCAATAAATTAATTGCATCAATATAAAGACTGATTAATGATTTACGATCAGGAAGAAATTGAATGGCATTAAACGTACCTACTTGTGGTTATGTGCTAAAGTGATTAACCTATTACCTACTCACTAATTACAAACATTTAATTAAATAGATGATTGAAGTGAAGATTTGAAAATAAATATTGGCGTCTTCATTCTTGCAAATGGTAATAAACAAATTATTATGCATTTCATAATATCTAGTAGCACACAATCATAACAACCTAACCGTGTTTCCGAACGAAGACCAGTTGGCGCCATTTGCATTTCTCTCACGCGATTGCGTGAATCGAGACGAATAAATTATAAAATCTGTTACAAATAGGTTTAATACATCGGCCACATTATTGAAATACATTATTTTAATAAGTTGTTAATTTATGCGAGTTAATGTTTTTTCTCACGAGGATAATTATAATTATCACGGTTTCAAAATTATCGGTGATACAATTTTATGATTGTAAATAAATGTTTAATATAAATCACTTTAATATTTCAAGTTAATTAACATTGAACTGTAACATAACATTATTAAGAGGCGACTATGAAATCACTAATTACTATGAATAATTAAGGAGACATATTTGAGAATATTATGTAATAATGATGTTATGTATTTTTATTTCATCGACATCGGAAATTTAGAAGTAACTACTTAACGTAAACTATAAGGTAAGTACAAAATAGAGGTTTATTGTTTTTTTCAGTGTTATGCTTATTATGAATAACTTTCCCGTTGGTAAACAAAAATAGCGCCAATTTCTCCACGCGGAAATAAATTAAAAAGGAATCAGAAAAAACTAATAAAGTGCTTTCGACTTTCACTGTTAGCGGCCTTGTCTCGCGGACATTGACATCAAATGGCGTAGAAAAATTGCATAGGCGATTGTAGTGCGGTTGTAACACTCTCGATTTCGGTCACGTTCTATGTTGGCAACTTTAAGCGGGAAAAACTATAACTTCCGAATATTTACTAATGCATTATTTTGAAAATATTGCATTTTATAGCAAATAACAATAAAAATGCATTTATTATATTTCCGTCGTAGTTGATTATAGGTACAACGCAATGGTTTTTTTCTGGAGTTTTCTTTTATCCTTTTTTTCCAAAACCGAATATGAGTTTTAAATGAGGAATACTTACTTCTTGGTCCAAGGCCAATTCTCCGCTCTCTTCTTCGCCGACTCCAGCGTCAGGGATGCTGTCTTCTTCTTCCGAAGCCATCGCTGCCCCCAGCAACAGGACCGCTAACAAATATCGCCACCTGCGACAAATTAATCTTTAATCAGTAACTTGAAGATTTAGTTTTCTGACTGACATTAAAATCAGGTTCCGAGTAATTAAAATAGCGTTTCCATATTTTAATTTTCTTCAAGTTCGATTTTTTGTTTTTGCTATTTAGTTTTTATAGAAAGTTAATACTTTATCAGACAATTGACATAATAATTAGTGCCGCTTTAAACTGCATTTCTCGCTATACAAACAATGTTTTTGCCTTAAAAAAGCATTATAGGCAAGTTGAATATAATTGCTTATTTATTCGCGAATTTACATTTAAATAAGTCTTTATAAACTGCTCAGTCATACTAAGGAAGTGATTTGAGGGTAGATTAAAAGTTTCTTATTTGTAAAGAGTATAAAAATTACCTAATGAATAAATTTTTCGAGACGTTTACGTTAAAATATGTGTAACGATGCCATAATAAGTATGAAATAATGATAGCTTGATGTAAAATATATGCTCGAACGTCGCGAAATGGCGTTGACCGTTACATAAAGGCGGCAATTTCACCAAAATGGACGACGCTCATGCGCAGGGCGATTGTGTAACTTGTTGTATCACCCTGATTTAATTGGATGACAGTGGAACATGCTTCTTAGATCATTTCGAATAGTCTGCACCTTACATATCGTGTGAGTAAGACAGATTAATCATGATGACTTTTAAAGTATTTACACACGATTTACAATCGCCAATATTGGTGACTGTAAGGGGATGTTTTTCGACATCTCTTTGCAATACACAAATAAATTAACATTTTCGATTATCTATTAATTAATAGTACCTAACGACGAATAGTTATGATATTACGTCTTTTTTACAAGTGCGTTTAATCTATAAGCAGTATAAGTACGGTTTCAAGATACATTACTTGCAAGTTGCATAATTAATGGTACTAATCAAGGATTTACCTAAGAATGTGAACTACCAAGCCAAATACGGCCAGCGTAGTTAAATAAGGTCTATTTGCTCTTAATAGTAAAGAAAGCCCATGGCCAGCAGTAGTGATGAAGTTTTTTACGTAAGAAATATCGCCAACAGAGCAACAGACAATCCGCCGAATTAAGGGCTATAAATTACCAATAACCCGAATAATTTATGAATGTGAATCTTACAAAACTCATTGCATCATAATATGATGTTAATTATTAACAAATAAACATTACAAGAATCCGGTTTTCGCCTGTCCTATTAACCCCGAAGTACCTGATCCTACCCATAAGCAGCAGTATTATGTGATGGATTTAAGTAGGACACAGAATGAGTGATACAAGCGTGTAAATGAGGAGATTGCAATGAGCCGCGTAATACGCAGGCGCGGCTGGGCTACCCATAGTAATTAAGGTGTGAAAGTTTGTAATCGTTGCATGAAGTGTTATGTTCGGTTACACGATGGAAGGTAAATGTCAAAGGCCTTTTTTGTTTGTATTGCAGGCTGGTGACCTCCGTTACTCAGCCTCATGATTTATGTTTCCGGAAAATGATAAAGGTTTTTGCGACGCCCGCTTAATTATTTGTCACAACGAATCTCTTTGTTTAAAATTCTCTTTTTAATCTTCAGGTATTCAACGTTGTTTCAAAGTTATGTGTGGAGTACAAGGGGTAGGATAAACCCACTTAAGATTGATGATGACACTTTATTAGCAATTAACATTATTTAGGGATGATTAGATTCTGTGACTGATTATGGTCATGTCTTCGAATAGTCACCCTTATTATCGTCCTGAAAACAGATAAATTTGAGTTTGATTTCCATATTAGGCAAAACGGTATTGCTTTTTATATTAGAACATTAGGGCTGTAGAGATTTGTCCAAAGTAAGGCAATAGGCTTACCCCCTATAACGCGTAACTTAAAAGGTAAAAATCTAAGTGTCCTTCGGTGTTAGTATATTATATGTTTTTACATCCCGTTCTTAGTTCTTACTTACATAAGATCAAGGTCACGATTGCTACCTATTTATGCATAAAGAATAATATCCTAATCGTCATGACTCTAGCAAGTACCTGGATGTAAACGTAATAATATTTTTAAAATTGGCGATTGAATTCACAAAACAATCGATTATCAAGGCTTTATTTCTGATTCATGCATGTTAACGAACTTTTGCATTTGAAACAAGTCTGTTTATTACCCATGGCCTTTATTTTAATTATAAAAAACTTGTATCAGGATCTGTATAATATTTTATGGCCTATTGGTTTATCTTTTCTTATAATTTTACGCTTATCCGTATCCTTTAATGAGAAAATGTTTCTTGAATTCATATCTGGCGTTTCCGTTATTGCAATTTTGTGTTCAAAATTAGAATTCTAGTATGATTCATTTAATTATTTCCCGCAGAACAAGGATGTCGACTCCATAATATGTTTTCTTAATATTTAATGATTGGAAAGATTAATAAAGGAACTATAAATTTTGAAGCCACCAACGCAATAGTTTAAAACAATCACTGAATGCAATTGCTAAAAATTCTATTCACCTAATTGTGACGAAAGTGTGGCCTTCACATTGTATTGAGAAAATAAAGTGAAATTGCGCTAAGCCTCCGCAACGAGAGATTAGAAATTGTTTGACACTGGTAAAAAACTCGGGCGTGTGCAAAAATTGCCAAATCGGAGAACAAGTAGAGCTTAAATTTATAAATTACAATCCTATGCTTTCTCCATTAAAATCATCGAGTCGTGAAATGGAAACTTGCGTCGTCTATTGCCACTTTACCTATTGACCGCGGAGTAGTTGTCTATGCTACAATAATTTCGCACTCCATGGTCCGTGACCGTACTTTGTCTATGGTTTTAGTTGTACTAACACTGGAATGCAGAAATCTGGAGCTTGGAAGAAACCTCAGTGTTGCAACAGAAGCTTTTGCTCAATAGCGAATCTATTTGTTTTCCCAATCGTTGTTTTATGTTAATTGTTTTTAAATTGCTGTTCTTTCCCTTGCTGCTGCTGTATTGTAAATATTTGTTTAAGGGCCAGTATTAGACTTACGATATAGGATAAATTAAAGCAGACTTTACTGATAGATTAAATTATTTCCCATGGCAATTCTTTCTCTTATCAAATATACTAAATTTGAGTTTGAATTTAATTATTAATAATTTCTTGAATACATGTAGACTAGCTTCGTTCCCAGACGTATTTATCATCATATCTATAACGTTCCGGTTTACTCAATATACGAGCTCCTTAGCCCTTCGCTGCATTTGCCTCCTTTCGCTTGCACTCGGTCCATCGTGTTTCAGAGCGTCTTATACAATTTGGAGTATTTCTTAAGTAATAACAATATATCTACTGTTCGTGGTTACTTTTCGGTATAGTGTAATACCAGTTTTACTGATGCTACTAAAGGTACAGGCAGTATCTATAATATGAGGTCGTTACGTCCGAACCTTGATTGAAGGCAGTGTGACACACATAAATTTACGTCTAAACTCCAATTTGGCTGTGAAGTTTGTTTTTAATGTATGCTTGAGTTTTAATTATTTGAAAAAGGAAGGCAGATGACATTTTTCGGGCATTTCCGTCACATTATTACATAAAAACTATTGCTTACAGTTGATCAAATTAATGAGAAAATTATGTTAATGAATCAAATGATTCTCTCAACACACATTAGTCAACAGAAAAACAGCCCATGCGGAATATTAATGGACTAATGAGATGTAATTTTAAAACAATGATCAATTATTTAAGCAATAAAAAGACAAACTGGAAATGCAATTAGTCACGACGTAAGATAAAAAGATTGAATTCTAATTATCCTTTGTCGATAAGACATGCTCACTGAAAGGCCATAGAAAGGCGCCAAATCCTGCTGCAATGCATTGTCATACTAATTGTATGCTAAATTTCATTTGACAATTGTTTTTTATCGTCCTCTAATCAAAGGTCAAAAACTGAAAGCACAGCTGTCAATTTTAAATCGCTAGTTCTGTGCACGTGGTTCTAGTGACGCGCCTTAATGAATAAATACCGATCGATTAAATCCTACTAACCTCATATACCAAGCATTGCAACATCGATTTGACTACGATTAGAAGTGATCGCTATTTAAAACTCAAGGCTATTGCTGACAACACCTAAAATTAGGTGAGGCTGTGTATTGCAGCTCAGATTGAAGGCATTTTTAAGAGTAGTTATAGAGCTGTTAAAATTGAGGTTCATTATTTTTTGCGAATACTTAAAATGGCACCATGCTTGAAGCCTTGATGTGATGTTTGTATGTTCCTAAATAAACAGCTTTGTATTGAAGTTATTCAAGTATAAACTAGGTCTATGACGGTGGAGATTCAGAGTTTTAATATTATGTTATTGATGTGATATCCTGATAGTGTTTTTTAATTAATGTAGGTACGTCTAAAGCAATTTAATTTTAGATTTTTACGTATACAGAAATCACAAAAACACAGTTAGCAGTTCTTACAAATTGTTGATTTCACACGAAAGTTTGAGACAATTTAATTGTACGGACATTAAATTATCGTCTACTCATCTGATTATGGTTAATAAAAATGTTTTAACACTCTCATATCGTAGAAACAATCGATAATCTATTGTCGTTTTCCAAACACTCGAGACAACTTTACGATTTCATTGTCAAATTTAACGCAACATTGAGAGTTTCGTCAATATTTAATTGCTTGACGTGAAATCAACGGGTTTTAATAAAAATATCCGTGCAGCTATTGTTGATTTGACTTTGAAATAATTTTGCGAGATCACGGAAGCCAGCTTAGTGTGGCGTGGCGGCACGCGATCGGCGTTTTGTGGGTTCTATGATTATTAACCATTGAAATTAATTGACTTTAAATTATAAGAATTATTTTTATTGGGTTTAATTTGTCACTAACCTTTGTTTTGTAACATTGGATTTAAATTTTATTCAGTCCGATTTTGTCACTCCGATGTATACTAAACAATCATATTATATTCACTTATATGCGAATATTTAAATTGTTAATCGACAGCGGAAAAAGAAACTGAATTTCGATATATTTTCGGACTGAGACTAATACCTGTTAATGTAAATTCGAAACGTGTCTCAAAAAGTCAAAATCAATATAGCCACTCTTGATTTAAATAGGATTTTACAAGTTATTTTGAAACGTAGATTTGAAACTAATGCTGCTAAGCTCTGTACCTTATGAGAAGTCTGTATACAGAATATTGTCTGATCCTGTATGACGACAGTCTAATGAGCATGCAAAAATGACCAGTCAATAATTCGCGATGTTTTCACAAATCACGCAGTCGCTTTCTAAGCTCATAACACCGGATACACATTTAGCAATATCGTAATCATTACTGAATGACGGGCTGATTATCGCGCTCATCCAATTTTATAAGATCCATGCAATAAAGTTACATACTGTATACAATCTTGCCTGTATTCCCGAAAGGGTAGCCATATGTTTTTTTGTACGCAAAACTTTTATTTCCAGATATATTTGACTTAGTTACCTACTCCCGGACGTGTTTTGCTATTTAAAATAACTAAAAACATCCAATTAAACTTGGCCCAAATGGTGATTCGAACTCAAGACATCTCGGTTTTTTGTGGCACATTAGCAAGGAGGCAAATCAAATCAACATAATAAAATCTGCAATCTTATTAAATATCTCGTTTCATTTTAATAGATGTTGGTTAATACCTACTTAATAAGTTCCAACATAAATGACAGTATTATCGCATTACTTCGCGCCTCACGGTCGTTGGAGCAAGTGAAGCCGGGCGAACTGCACAGATAACATAAATGTTTTCACTTGTTGCGCAATCTCGCAATCTGCCAGAACTAGATCTCCTCGGAAACTGTACTATCTAGTGTATTTATTCTTCAGACCATATTAATGTCTGCAGTGATTTGTGGTCGACTTTCACGTCCTGCACTGGGTAAAAAGTGGCCACTTCGAATAGTTTGCGAATAAGTTTCGGAACGAGTCGTGAGCACCTCCAATTGGGTTTAATTGTGGCGCATGCACGACCAAATTACTTTCAATTGTTACTGTTCTATTAACTAGCTGCATTAGTTTTATTTCAGTAATAAATTCTTTTTTTGTTGGTAAAAATGTAGGGAGTATCCAAATATTGTTTTGATTTAGTTAACATATTCTAATTAGTAGGATAGTCAAAGGCAAAATACTCTTTATTTAAAAAGACTTTTATAAGTGTGTTTGAATCGTCAATTTTAAGTATATCCACTTAAACATTGTTTTCGTCAGCCAAAAATAATTGAATTATTGTCTTTGGTTTATTATTTGGAATCCTTTTCTTCTTAGCATAAAATGACCATGGTTCTCGCCGCATAGTAGGCTTGTGGACATTGAAAAGCACGAATTAGATTTCACTTTATACCGCATATGCTTTTAGACAATTTAAAGGCATAAATCGCAATGACACGCGTGTTTCTTCACCCTTAGTGTTATTCATGAAATTTTCTTATGGCGGCCATTATGCGACTCACGCACATACTTGGAGGCGCGGTGTCGCAATCCACATTTCAGATTTAATCTGTACCACCACTCATAATTGCATATTTCTCACTGTTGCGTTCAAAAACATCACTTTGAATTAAATAAACATGAACAATATTTGGTGACGTTCAAATACCGGTAAATACAATCATGTTGGGTAACCCGTCTGTGCCTAAACCACGTAAGTATTTGGACAATGAGTCACTATTAAATGTATCGCAGGTGCTATTAATTTAATTTGCTTTGCTATAACTATATCTTTATAAGCCTGCATGGTGGATTAAAACCTCATTTGTTTCAAGTGTAGAGTAAGGCATGTTAAAGAAGCAACTAGTGTTTTTGACTGTCAATTGTTTCTTTTACATCTCCTATTCTTAGATATACTAACAGTCTTTCAACTCGTCGTTAATTATGTACCCTCACAGGTAAGAGAGATTTAAATTTTATTTAACGATGCAGCCTCAAGCGTATTTGTGCGCACTCATTACCAACACTTTCTGTAGACAATATGATTAATTTTCTAATTAGAAACAATATTTCAAGTTTCAACATGACATGTCAACATACTGTTGAAAATGACATCATATATAATAAATGTGAAAGTAAGCATGTAAGTATGTAGAGAGTTAAAAAAAAATACTAAATATAATATTTACAGGTAATTAGTTTAAAGAATATATGAATATACAACAAGGAAATTTTGCTTCCGTAAAAACTCCAAATCTGATCTCAATATGACGAAACTTTAATAAATAATCGTCTGAATATTTTCACTGCAAAATTACAGATAATGAAAAATCCGGCATTCCGTCTATCCGGTGGTATTTGGCAACTGGCATTTTACTTGATTGCTATTAACACATTTGGAGCACTAAACTTACAAATCACGAGGTATACTCATATCGCTGGTAAATTATTCACCGGAGGTAACTAAACACATCCTGTTTTGTCATAAGTATCTTAATCTGACATTTATCTTTACAAAGTTTTAAAAGTGCCGAGATCTGCGAGATAAGTTATAAATATACTTTATGCATTAGAAGCACACCATTAATCAAACTTATTGGGTTGAATAAAGGAACGTAGTTGAAGAAATAACTTTATTTGTTATTTTCAATTCAATTTGGTAAGTTTTTAAATAATGTTCATTCCCGTAACTCATCGTCAGTATGCGAAACTTTACACTTCAAAAGGTTCTGCTCCTATTGATCATAGTCTGATTATGTAACACAAAAAGAATTTTAAAAATCGGGTCAATAGTTTCCGAAATTATCCCCTACAAACTTACGAACTGACAAACTTTTCCTCTTTGAAATTAAAGTATGAATAATAACACCTTACCTATAGGTTTGCCTGAAATTAGCACTTACTAAAAAATGTTACTGCGATCAACTTTATGTGTCAGTGTGAAAAAGAAGAACGGGTATTTAAAATCTTATCGAAAACAAGTAAATTGTGACGAATACATGTTAAAACGCTTTCCGATAAGGTAAAGCTGCTTCAATGAATTGGAATTGATAAGTAATGCCTGCGTCGAAATAAGGAATTCAAGTATAAATACTTAGTAAAGTGACTTAAAATATGCAATCAAGATTGGACATGAGGGAATTTCCGCCGGCCCAACCTGCGCATTAAAATTATACATTATTTCAATGTATTGGTCATACTTTGTATGATACTTGTGGTTGAGTGGGATTATAGACTTTGTATCATCATCATGATCAGCCTATGTAGGTACGTCACATTCCTGGGCACGGGACTCCTCTATCATTGAGAGGGTTTAGGGTTTCGTCCACCACGCTGGCCTAGTGCGGGCTGGCGGACTACACACTCAGGAAATTCCTAAGAACTTTTAGATTTTCAGGTTTCATCACGATATTTTTATTAACCGTTGAAGCAAGTGAAAAATTGTGAATACACACATACTTCCGAAAAGTCACAGGTGTGTCCCTCGGGTTTGAAACCGCGACCGCAGATATTCTCGACCGTGTGTCGGAACCTGGAGGCCCTCACTCTTTATACCAAACAATCTTACAGATCTTTAAGAGCTTATAAAATATCTGCAGGGTTAAGACTTCTATTAGTCTGATCAAATGCGAAAAATACATTGCCAAACTTATCTAAAAAGGACAAGATAAAATGTGGTCACAGGCAGCTTAAGGCAACTTGCGGTCTTAATACAGTAAAGGCTGGTGACATATTTCGCGATAATTTATGACTCGTCAATACCATTATTTCGGCTTGTATAAAATCTAATATAAAGCAAATAGCAAGAAATATTTTATGATAACCAACAAACGCTTCATTATTCCGTTGTGAAAAAATTATTTAATTATAATATGAAAATTAGCCACAAAATAGCATGGTATAAACATTAATAATCTTATACCCATGAATTTGCAAATATACATAAGCAGTGTAGGAATGTATGTAATTATTGCATTGTTAGCCTTGATCCAATCCGATGGTTGATGAAAATCATAGTAGCATTATGGCAGTAAATTATGACAAGTTTGTGGACCTGGAGAAAACACAATAAGAAAATAAAATAGTTTTAAGTCGCTTTATAGCCGATTAAAGAGATTTTAGGTCTATAGATTTACGTTTTGGACCAACATCCTGGTTCATGTTATTTCTATAATGTGTATAACTAAATAATCCATAAGAGATGCCATATTTAGTGTTAATACTAGATTACCTCATATTTCACGCCTTTTTAAACACTATTAGCTCGATTTAACTGACTCGATTTAAATTGGCAAAATACGATAATAATAATTTTATCTATCACCAAATCAATATATAGACGTCTATGACGATGGCGATATAATGATCTTATTCCCTTCTTTTTAAAAGACTTAACATCCATAAAACACATCTACCACGTCACAACGAATAAAAATCACTATGCACCGACTATAAAAGACTCAATTGTCCTTAGAAGTCAAGTGACATAATCTAAAAATCCAGTCAACAAGTACCTTATTGGCTTAACTGTATCAAGGTCTCACATTACCATTAGTGGTTGAACTTAATCATTGTCGTGGCTAGGCCACTTGTCAAGATCTTCAATAGACATGTTGCTCAATCCGGTCTCTGGACATCAGTGCGATGTCGTGTCGCAAAGACTATTGTTTGTTCTCAACGAGAGCTGGGGACGTTGACTTTGAATTTGTTTTCTAGTTGGGTAACAAGTGTTTCAATTGGTAAATATTTTTAGCTGGAGGTTTTAATATACTTACTGCTTTTTAAACTTAATTTTACCCTTATTCTTGAAAACAATTCTTATGTCATCAAGTTTCCTTACACTGCTTTCCTCCATCGCAGTTCAGTAACATATAAGTCTCTGCCTCCGATATCTCACTAAAACACTAATGTTTGTAATTCATTTTTCTACGATTTATGGCATTGAAGGCTGTTCAGTTAAGTTTCCTTTGTCAGCCAGCATTCAACAATTGTATTATCAATCAAAGTAATAACGATTATACAGCCAGGATCCGTGTTTGATGCATAAGTGATCTATTAAAAGAATAATTAAATAGTTTCTCCGTAATCTGTTTCCTGATGATTTCTTTCCGGTGCTAATTTACGCAATCGAATTTAAGAGTTATATCACTACTGCGTGGCCTTCTCAAGCGATTTCCCTAGATAATTGTTACAGTATCTTCATTGTTTTTTCTTTGAACGTTTCACTTTGCTCGAAGTTCATAACATCTATTATATTGCTAATGATCAGTGAGAACTTTGAAAATGTATTCCCCGTGTTAATAACCTCAACTTAATGGTGATAAATCATATTAAATCATCAGCTGTCGTGGTAACAAATTTGTTTGAGGTGTTAATATAATTTTGTATTTTTGTTGTAGGTACTAAATAAGATATGGGTAACGCCTGCATCCCGGCAGGGATAGGCAAAGATGTAACTTTGCATTTCGATAGAATTTACTTTTCAGGTAACAGAGGGCAAGCCTTTGACCTTTTACTAGATAAAACGACCGATAAATTGGACTATAAACTTCGTTCAAAATCAAAATTAAATGTATACTAAATAGATTGTAACTTTGCCACCTTCTTGGTTTAATATTCGCATGACCTATAAATTTCTGGCGTTATGTTTATGCATGCGATTTTATTTAGTAAACTTACCCAAACTACGGCAGAAATACTGTAAGTTTAGTTTAGTGTTAAAACTTAATAGTAAGATTCCATCGATGTTTACCGATTGTCGCCTATCCAGCAAATGGTTTGCGTAACTGATTTATGGTTTGTCTCAACACATATATCTCGTATGAATCGAGATTTGCCGACAGAGCTTATGCAACAGCCACTGCGAGAACCAGCTGCCGGCATGTAGCGATTCAAATGAGATGACAAAATACCTCAACTCGCTGACTCGCTTGTCTTGTGTGAAAACGTTTTGTGCGAACATGACTGGTTTAATTGATTACGTGCGTCTCATAATTGAGTGTTGGGATGTGGTACTGCTAGTGTAATGTGGCTGGGTTTGAGTTCAAAGGTCCTAATCACACTTAAGATTTAAGTTGATGCCCAAATTTCAGCTGGCTAAGTAAAGGTTTAGATATATAGGTACTTAATACTGTATTCGAAATAAATACATAACCAACAGTCAGATACATAGTTCTGACCCCACACTAGGTTACAAATCCTGTGTCGTGGGTATCAGAAACTACGAGAGACTTTTCGGTTTCATAACACCCAGATCCGAAAAAAATATTTACAACTACATGTTAAGGAATTACTTTATTTAATTATTTCTCATGTCACTTCCTAATTTCTATAGCTTTTTTCAAACGTTCAGGTGCTAGTGTTAGCAATAGCACCACTAGTTTAGACTAATACATAGGTGGAATTATCTCTAGATTTACCCATAAATTACCTTTTATTATAGTACCCAAGAAAACAAAATGCTTTCACTACCAAATTGTATGTGCAACACGGGATGCAAAGACGTTAACCAACTAATTAAGCAGTTATTCAAATGAGATAATTGTGAATTAAGTTTCATAACGAGTTATAAAGCATTATATTAATTGTTGCATATGCAGACATCATTACCGCACGATAATCTCGGCACATGCATGCCGTACCCTACATTCTTCAAACAATGGTTGAACATCTTGGATAACGCTGGGTTTATATGGAACTTTCCGGTATACTCAACCAGAATGGAAATAATAAATAAATTTCTACAATTCCAATAGTATATATCAGGTAAGTTAAATTCATCATTAGTGATTAAAGTAATCTTTCAGATCTTTGATTTTAAAGATACGGCTACCTGAGATCAGATTGCGTAAGGGGATATTTACCATTTATAATATTTTTTCTTTCATAATCAATTAAATATAGGTTATTTCTACATAAGTTTAGTATCAATGGTAATTATTTAAAGATATAAAGGTTAAGACTATTTTTTGGTATAACCACTGTATTACAGAATATCGACTTGCTTTCGCCTTTCAAGACTGCTGTATCGATGTAATTGTGGCCCTAGGTTTTACTACTAATTAGAAGTCCTAAAGGTCGGTACTTGATTTGATTAGTTTCTGTAATTTACATTGGTATTTTACCATATACGGCAGCATTAAGTGAAGTTTATTTACTCGACGATCCGAGAAATAAAATGACTACTATTATGTAACAGAAACTATCACAAAATGAAAAGTGTTGTTTAAAAAAATGACTCATGTTTTGCTTCATGACATTGCAAGTTAGTTATGAATTATAAACCTTTCCTTATTATTTCGACCTATGCGCAGAATAAAGTTATATGTGCTTTTGCACAACTTCTTTTTCTCAGTAACTTTTTATGTTCTTCAAACAACAACAACAAGTTCTACTTATTATTACTTCACTAGTGCAATATATAAACAAGTTTAACTCTATAAAGACATAAAAAGTACTTTGGTGTTATAGTCATAAGTAACCTTATTCTATGCATAGGTCGAATTTTATACTTCGTGTATGGTGGTTACGCTGAGTGTAAAAAAAGATCACTCGTTGATAATATAACTATCAGTGAATTTGACATTATTAAAATAACAATCATCCAAAGAATTGGCTATGTTAATCGTTTTAAATGACAAATAAAAAAAGTCCGAGGCCTGGCACTTTATTAATATGAAGTACAAAGCAGTTTATATAGGTACAATCGAGATATGATTACGATCATCATCTTCCACTTGATATCATTACGCCGGCCTACTCAAAACCGGAAGTACACATCTCTGCTCGCATTGTTTTTTATCATTAGCATGTATTTAGCTCAATTAGCCAACGTAACAGATTAACTAAGCTACAAAGTAATTCCGGTTGTAATGATCGCGAGTGCGTAGGCCGCGTGCATACAGATCGTATGTAAAGCTGAGTTACACAACACTTGTCAGGGCTTTCTTCATACGCCTCCATGTAACTTCTTTATGTTTAGATGGTACCAAGCGCCAGCGGTTAATAGGCCCTCATTATAATGTCTAATCGGAGTCGAATAGGGCCTGATTATACCTCTTAGTGGGATGATTATACACTCTCAGACACGCGCGGACCGTTTTGTTATCTATCATGGTCTCGTTTTGTAAGTTATCGTGGTTGTGGTACGGAGTTCGAATTACTCTAATAAGGTTTCATGTTTAAAGGCTGACGACCTTTTAATTTTGTGTTCTATTTTAAACGTTTTTTTTTAATTTCGACGAAGTTCAATCATTTTTTTTGTATTATAATTAAAGACGTAGAAAATTATCCTAATATAGTTTCGCTTACTGATGCTCTCAAAAATAGGTAGCCTAGAAATGTTATTAAAATTATATAAAATTTGCCCTAAAATAACAAAAAATCTTTTAGTTCTAATTTATTCATAACATTTACACTGGTATTTCACAGCTCGTCCTTTCAGTTGCGCAGCCTAAGGCGTTTTTTGTTTATTTTACGTTTAAAACTTTTATCAGTTTCAACACTTTTAGAAATCATAATTTTGTGCTTCTTGACATCTATTTGTCCGTTTTTTACTTTGAATCCTTGAAATAAAGACTACATTCTAACCGAAGCGTCGCGAAAAGAATATTTCGTAATGTGACTCTGTTAAATTTGCTATGCTGTCATATTTCTGTAAGCGCAATAACAATAAAATAGGTAAATTATGTAAGAAAACGTTACAAGGTCTGTAACAAAAAAGTATGAATAATTATTAATTTTAGGTTGGCTTAACTGTTCTTTATTTGCTTTCGCCTAAATTAAGTCTGAGTTAGCGATGGATTAAAAAACAATGTTATTTAAAAACCCCAGTAGGTATAATAACACGAGAAAAGATGAATAGGTATAATGTTAATAGTTTATTGATCAAAAGCCTTCTAAAATATTTTACAATACGAAACGTTAAATGCAAACATACCTACTTACTGCTATGAAAATAATGAGCCAGTGTCATTGAACTAAAGTTCCAATTAACCTTGGATTTATGGAAGTTTGCTTGTAAAAGTCCAATCATCCATCATGATAAAAATCTTTTAAAGTTTATGATTAAGGTCGAAAAGGTATTTGATATGACTTACCTTATTCAACACGAAACCAGAAAGGTATACCATAAAATCCCTTTTTATTAGTATTATTCAATGCCAATGCCAATCGATTTCAATTTAAGAAGCTTAATAAATGTTTTTTTGTTCAAGAACTTAAATAACATAAAGAGAATTACTATCTCGGCCATCACGGATTCAATCTCAAGGAAAAAGTAGGTATTAATCGTAAATTCCTTTTTTAAACAGTAGATTAAAAATATTTACGAATTTTCAAGACAAACGCGGGGAGTAAGGCTTTATTACGATTATTTGTAAAGGAAGACAGACCTATTAAATAAGTATTCAAATGTATAGCCAAAAATAAATGTATAGCCCCAGTTTGACGTTTTTTTTGCAATAAGACATGATTTTAATAAGCCATAAGTATGATGTAATTTCCTAAGTGAAATCTTTGAGCAGTAATAATTTTGTAAAATTGTCGTTTAGTCATTGCCGCTAAATTTTAAATATCAACCTAAAATTATTTGACTAATAAGGCCAATGTACCCGAAATAATATGATGCGTAATCCTGCATTCAAATTACAAATGGATCCCATCAGTTACAGCCCACGCTACAATGAAAATCCCTGAGATATTTCAACTCGCAAATCTGCATGCATTCAATACCTTGGGTACTTAACAAGGTCTTTGACCTTAGGGTCCTTAAAAAGGAAAGAAATACGAAATATATTCCGTGATAAGAACGTCAATAAAAATCAAATGCCTATCGAACGGCTGCAAATTTTTGGTACCTTATGTTTGAAACCGATCTGATGGCGCTTAGTATATTTACCCAGGAGCAATTGAAAGACAATATGTCCTTTCTCAATGTTTATACATTTGCTAATTTGTCTGCCTTTTTTAACAGTTTATACAAGACAAAAATAAATTAGCTCGCTAACCCACACGATTCCAGCGTGGGGTACTAAGACCTAAACCCTCTTAATATTAGAGGATGCCTGTGTTTAGCAATTGGACTTATGTATATATGAATAATGAATTACAGTAAATGCAAAACTATACATTTTTTAAGTAACTATATAATCGTATAATGAAGATTTTTTGGCCTTTCCGTTATTTATGAGAAGCACTTAGCATTGACATAGAATAAAATACGCTCAAAGTATACCTGGCGTTGGTATTTAGTATATCATTTGTCGAGTAAATAACAACTATTAGTTCGTAAATTGATAATGTTATTAATGATTTAGTCGACCGTCAAACGAATATATCCATCAACGCAGGCGTCATCTATGCTAAATATTAAGACTCGGAAAATATTAATCATATGAGTGACATCGGTAACTTTAAAGTTGAAAGAAAGAGAATAATTAAGTTTTTACGAAGGAGCAATATTTTAAATTTGTAAAATTCATGCTTTGCCTTTGATCATTTCGTTGTTTTTTTTATATTTTTGTTGCGTACTGTTACTTTATATAGCAGTGACTTTAATGTTCTGTAATACAATGCAAAACTCGCAAAACCATAAAGAAAACGAAATTTAATTGTGATCTGTTGTATCAATTACCTCGGTGAGAACTTTTAGTTTCATTTCTTTGCATTGTTCACAATGGTAAATTGATATAAAGTTATACGTAAAATAAGAAACCTAATTTATTAAACAAATATTATAATTTAATTATTTAAATGATATTATAATGTTTATTTTAATGTCTAGAATATTTTCTTTAAGAGATTTAATTTGAATCAAATAATTTGCTATGATCTTCAATTCGTCATACATATGTGGCGTCACGCGCACATACAGAGAACATGCATACTTACCTGTTACCTCTCAAGACCAACCACCTTACCTTACCTTACCGTGACATACCAAATATACCATATACCAGGAATACAAGAAATAAAACACAGAGAGGGAATAATAAATAAAACACAGCGAGTAGAATAATAATACGTTTATAAGTCTTTTATAGACTTTGGATAATGGAAGGGCGCGGCATGAAAATGCCACATACTTTTGACGTCAAGTCAAGTGAAACCACAGCAAGAGCGGCGTGAAAACGCCATCACCGCGGATCACGAAGCGAAGCTCGACGACACACGCAGCACGGCCCGGCGACAGTTCTGGAGACCCACGACGAGCGACGCACACCGCACACGACGAGTAGCTGCCCGATGATTCTTCCGACGACGCGCCGCGCTGAATAACCGCGAAACCGCGACGCGCCTAATATTTATAGGTGAGCGAGAGTCGCGCGGACGCGGGGCGCGCGGGGGCACGGACGCGGGGCGCGCGTTGGCACGCGCTCGTTTCCCGCGCTTTTCGCCCGCGCTTGCCCGCAGAGGGCGCCACTCTCGCTGGTCTAATTTGTATATAAGGAGTGCATGTTTCTCAAATAAATACACATTCGACATACGACAGTACAAGTGGTCTTTCACTTCAAGTAGTCCTCCAGCACACTACAATTGGTGACCCCGAAGAAGAACAGCAAGCAAGAATAAAAAAGAAGCCATCTGAATAGAAGAACCTCTGCCCGTTTGCCCGAAGATTATTCCACATCGTCATTCTGCAAGAAATCCAGGTTCCACCATGCAAAATCCAGAAGAACGTCACATCGCCGCCGTATCCCTGCAGTCCCGCATCCCACCATTTTGGCGCCAAAACGCGCTACTATGGTTCGCGCAGTTTGAAGCCGTCGTCGCCGCATCGAAACCCAGCGAACAACAAAAGTTCGAGCTTGTCATCCCAGCACTCGACGTGAGAGATATCCAGGAAATCAGCGACGTTATCCTCGACGTCCACGGCGAAAAAAAATACCAGCGGACGAAAGAACGCCTAATAGCCGTTTACCAAGAGTCGGCTAATAGCCAGCTGGAGAAACTTCTCGGCGGTTTGGAGCTTGGCGATGATAAACCAAGCCAACTCCTACGCCGTATGCAAGAGCTCAACAAAAAAATGCTCACAGACGACGCGCTAAAATTAATATGGCTGAGACAAATGCCGGAGCAAATACGAAGCATTTTAGCCATAACCACGGAAAAAAGTCTCGACACGCTCGCCACAATCGCCGACAAAATACGCGAGCACACAGACCTCCGCCCCACCGTCGCCTGCGTCACCTCACCTAGCTGCATTACTAAACAAGATAGCCAAATGGACATAATATCAAAACAACTTGAGCGCATGTCCGTCGAAATCGCCGAGTTACGCGCCAAAAGAAACACATTCCACGCTCAACAACGCCGCGGCCGTCCGTTTGATCAACGCCGCCGCGCGCGCTCGCGAAGTATAACATCAGCTGATCGCAGCGCTTCAACAATCAAACCGGGGGACAGAGAATGGTTATGCCGATACCATCACCGTTTCGGCGATAAAGCTCGCCGGTGTATATCTCCATGCTCTAAGAAGCATTTAAACTAGAAACAACACCGATAGCGGCGGGTATCGATGTTCCTAGTATCAGTCACCGCCTATGCGTCATTGACGTTCGCACGCGGGAAAAATTCCTGATCGACACCGGAGCAGACATCTCCGTGCTTGCAGCCAAGAGAAGCGATCGATCAAAAGAATCCACGTCGTATCAATTGTTCGCGGCCAACAACACGCCAATACGTACCTACGGAGAGCGTACACTAGAGCTCAACCTAGGTCTACGTCGCAGCTTCAAGTGGACATTCATCATCGCCGACGTGAAAACATCCATTTTGGGCGCAGACTTCTTGAAGAGCCATAAGTTAATCATTGACCTGCATCGTAGAAAATTAATAGACAGCGTCACTGAGCTACATATAAACGCCATCAAGACAAACAGCACCGACCCAATTGTTTTCACATTAAATCAAGATCATCCATACCACGACATCTTATCTAAATATCCCGACATACTACGCCCGATGTCACTGAAAACGCCCGCGAAACACGACGTCACTCACCACATCGAAACAACGGGCGCGCCGATATACTCAAGGCCACGCCCGCTGCCGCCGGACAAGTACAAAGCCGCGAAAGAAGAATTTGAAAACATGATCAACATGGGTATTTGCAAGCCATCGAAGAGTCCCTGGGCCAGCCCACTACACGTAGTAAAGAAGAAAGATGGGTCACTACGTGTATGTGGCGACTATAGACGCCTCAACGCAGTAACAGTCCCAGACAGATATCCAATCCCGCGCATTCAAGACTTCACTTACCGGCTACATGGAAAAACAATATTCTCAAAATTAGATTTAAAAATGGCATATTTTTGGATACCTATAGAAAAGGACGACGCGGCCAAAACAGCAATTATAACACCATTTGGCCTATTTGAATTTAATTGCATGACGTTTGGCCTACGCAACTCGGGACAAACATTCCAGAGATTCATGCACGAAGTACTACGCGGCCTCGACGATATCGTTTTTTGTTTTGTGGACGACTTATTAGTTTACTCCACCAACGCCGAAGAACACAGAAAACATTTGGAGCAAGTGATCGAACGCCTTAACAAATACGGCGTATCACTCAACATTAATAAGTGCGAGTTCGGCAAACAAAAAATTGAATTTTTGGGATATGAAGTTAGCCAGGCAGGAATCAAACCCACCGACGAACGCACAAAAGTTATATCGAGTTACCCGAAACCGCAGACTGTGCAAGAATTAAGAAGATTTCTCGGTATGATAAACTTTTATCGCGACTGCCTACCCCATCAAGCCGAAATGCAACACGAATTAAATAAATATCTCCACAACAAAAAGAAGAACGATAAGACAATAGTTAATTGGACACCCGAAGCCGACGCCGCCTTTGAACTATGCCGCGAAAGTATCCTGAAGGCCACTACATTAACACATCCAACGTCTAGTGCACCACTATGTCTCATGACCGACGCCTCCGACAAGAGTATAGGCGCCGTCCTTCAACAAAAAAATAATAACAAATGGAGACCGCTCGCATTTTACTCAAAAACTATGAGTGAAACACAGCGCCGCTACAGTGTGTACGATCGCGAATTATTAGCCATCTACACAGCTGTAAAACATTTTCGCCGACTCATAGAAGGAAACAACGATTTGACTATATGGACCGACCACAAGCCACTTTCGCACGCACTCACTAGACCGCCGAGTAGCAGTGACACGCCCAGAAGAGAGAGACAACTACACTTCATTAGTCAATTCTGTTCATCCATAAAGTACGTGCACGGAGACCGGAACCACGCAGCAGACGCCTTATCACGCATAGAAGCAATAGAACATTTTTCAAACATCGATTACAATAAATTATCAGAAGACCAAGACACCGACGCCGAGTTACAAAAATTAAAAATCAAACCAAACTTAAAATTCACTCAAATTACGCTACCGGGAATGCATCGCTCATTGACCTGTGACATCACAACTACACATCCCCGCCCGTACCTCCCGCCCGCTTATCGTTACGCCGCATTCCAAGCGCAACACGAAATAAGCCACCCCGGAATTCGTACGACGCGGAAGATAATAACATCAAAATATTTTTGGCCGTCAATGAATAAAGATATCGGTTTATGGACTAAAGCATGCATCGGATGTCAACGCGCCAAAATAAATCGACACGTCAGTAGCCCGCTTGGTCAATTCCCGCCATCAAGCCGCTTCGAACACGTGCACATCGACATAATCGGCCCGTTACCTACATCAAACGAACACAAATATTGCGTCACAATGATCGACCGATGCACGAAATGGCCCGAAGCAGTCCCGACGCGCGACATTACAGCTGAAACAATCGCGCGCGCATTTTACAAAGGATGGATCGCACGTTTCGGATGCCCCGCGCGAGTGACGACCGATCAAGGCCGTCAATTCGAGTCCGCGCTATTCAACGAACTCATGAAAAAGTTTGGTGTAACACGTATCCGGACAACACCATTTCACCCGCAAGCTAATGGTCAAATTGAAAGGTGGCATCGCACGCTGAAATCCGCGCTCATGGCAAGAGGCGCAAACACACACTGGACGGAAGATTTGCCCACAGTGTTACTCGGCCTACGCACAGCCCTGCGCGATAACAATGTCAGCCCTGCATTAATGACCTACGGATGCACCCTACGAGTTCCATCTGATTTTTTTGTGCCTACTCAGCCAAAAATAGAAGACACCGAATTCGTCCGCCGATTAACAGAGACTATGTCAACTTTATCACCAGTACATAAAACATACGCCTCAAGCAAGAATGCATTTGTATATAAAGATCTCGCAACCTGCAGTCACGTGTTCATTCGGAACGACACGGTACGCAGTTCATTGACACCGCCCTACGACGGACCGTTTGAAGTACTTGAGCGTAGTGGCAAAACATTCAAAATAAAATTACCACTACGCACAACAATAATATCAATAGACAGACTAAAACCAGCCTACTTATTTAACGAAGAAAGCGCCGTGATTACCTCGACACCTACTTCGAGCAAGAATTCGGCAGACACCACAGTCACGGAGCCACGATCGTCAGAAGCAGCGCCGCCGTCAAAGCAGCCCTACGTCACACGATCGGGACGCTCAGTGAAACCCTCCGTGCGTTTCACTTGAGGGGGAGTACTGTGGCGTCACGCGCACATACAGAGAACATGCATACTTACCTGTTACCTCTCAAGACCAACCACCTTACCTTACCTTACCGTGACATACCAAATATACCATATACCAGGAATACAAGAAATAAAACACAGAGAGGGAATAATAAATAAAACACAGCGAGTAGAATAATAATACGTTTATAAGTCTTTTATAGACTTTGGATAATGGAAGGGCGCGGCATGAAAATGCCACATACTTTTGACGTCAAGTCAAGTGAAACCACAGCAAGAGCGGCGTGAAAACGCCATCACCGCGGATCACGAAGCGAAGCTCGACGACACACGCAGCACGGCCCGGCGACAGTTCTGGAGACCCACGACGAGCGACGCACACCGCACACGACGAGTAGCTGCCCGATGATTCTTCCGACGACGCGCCGCGCTGAATAACCGCGAAACCGCGACGCGCCTAATATTTATAGGTGAGCGAGAGTCGCGCGGACGCGGGGCGCGCGGGGGCACGGACGCGGGGCGCGCGTTGGCACGCGCTCGTTTCCCGCGCTTTTCGCCCGCGCTTGCCCGCAGAGGGCGCCACTCTCGCTGGTCTAATTTGTATATAAGGAGTGCATGTTTCTCAAATAAATACACATTCGACATACGACAGTACAAGTGGTCTTTCACTTCAAGTAGTCCTCCAGCACACATACTTTTAGTATCGGTCTGCTTTGGCCAGGGGCCTGTACGTAATACATACCGATAATCCCTGTTTGACTCGAGTGCAGTGATTTAGCACAAATTGCTCACCACATAATGAAACATTTAGCCTGTGTGAGCCACCACGCGTAGAAAGTGAACGATTTCCCACGACTCAAACGTTACGTATAAGAAATTATTAGAAATTAAACGACATTATTGACGTGATGGAAGTAATCATGTAATCGAGCCGCGCTTTACTTTTGTTGGTAAGAAAGGTTCGCTTGCATCTGCCTCAATAATAAAAATGAACTAACAAATGCTTAAAAATCATATTCGTATGCATAAGATTCAGAATACCATTTTTGTAGCATTTTATAATTTAAAAATTTTATTCAAATTCTGAAACATTTTCTGCTATGTTTCCGTAGTTAGCATAAAGTTATATTTCAATCATAATCTTTTAATGCGGAATAATATCTAAGTCATTTCAAAATGAATTACAACTGTTTCTTAATAAAATAAATTGAGAAATTTACCTCATTTCCATTTTTTCACGCACTGAAAAAAATGCGATCCGCAGATTTGCAACACTGACCAAAACGTCAAAAAAGCGCGCGAAACGGCCGACACGCAGATATGGCGGCGCGCAGCGAGACTGTCCGAACGGAGTGCTTTCTCCACGCTTTATAACTTGCAACGGTCGGCTCCAGGGGCATGGGGGGCCAAAGAAATGAAGCGTTTGGCAACACGACGCGGATCGAACAAATTTTATTAAACACGCATACAAAATGCTTTTATTTTGCTTCGGATCTGGATTGTTAGGTATTCCGTCCGTCGTAAATCAATTGTTCGCAAATAAAACGGAAAGTTCGATGCCATTATCTAAGTAAATTTACATTTTGCGCCGAAGCGGACTTTTATATTTGTTATTTTATATTAAAAATATTGGATTCTGTTTAAATTAAACTCGAATATTGCAATATTTGTACAATCAAGCCCGGCAGCAAAGATTATTTCGTAAATAGAATGACTCTTTCATTACTTCTTCAAAGGCCTACCAATACCGAAACAGAAATAATAAAAGTATAATAATTTACCCATTACACGATTGGTCAAGCTGGCGTAAACATGACAACACAATTAGTAAAAAAAGGCATATTTTGTGTAGACCAGTGTAGTAAGAATGAGATTACTAATTTTGCCTTTCAACTAAACTGCTTTTGTTTGTCATAAGAAATCTATTATTTAAAGACAAAGAGAAAAAATAGTTTAGCCAAATTGAAGAGTTAGTGTCGTATACAAAGCCATCTGTTATTTAGTCTGCCCGTCTTTGGGATTCAGCTTCATATATTAATTCATGTGAACATAGAAAAATCCACTCAATTTTCTTCTGTAAAGAGAATTTTGTCTAGCGATAGACCCGTTCTATTTCCTACAAATGAGTATTCTCCGTCGGATAAGGACAAAATTCAAGAATTCAATTTTACATTATTGTTGTACAAGTACTGAGCACGCGCATTTTACAGCTGTGAATGTTAAAGCCTTCGTATATTTTATCACTTAGTATTTATTTTGATAGCAGCCATTCGATCGTCAAATTAATTTGTACTAAAGTCATTTATGTCTGGGATAGTGTGGGAAGGCGAGGTAGACAAGAAATTTGAATTTAAATTATTTAGAATGAATAGAGAACGTTTTACTTTCATTAAACTTTTTTATTAAACAGTTTAATTTTTTTATTATGATTGCTTCGTACTCTCGCTGCACAAGATTTATTTCCAGGGTAGACGGAATTCTTTGGCAAAATTTCATTTTAAAATAACCTATATTTAACAATTACATCAGCGTCACTGAGTCTAAAACTTCTCCTTAAAGAACTACATAAGATTCGCGTCATATTTATCACTATGACCCCATGTACATACATACCTACTTCCCAATGCTGGGCATTGGCCTTCACCACCTTTTGCGAACTAGCGGACTGTAAACCTAAGAAATTAGCCCTCTAATACGTTTGACTCTTCAGAGCTGCCGTAATTTGATTCGCTTTAGTAAAACACACATCTTCCGACTCCATAGGACACAGGTACCTACATTTATGAGTGATCATATGTAGGTATATTTCTTGTTATTCTCGGTACCATTAGTTACAGGAGTAAACATTAATTGGCACGTAGCTGTTCGCGGCTATCATAAAATCTTGTGTTTTGATTGCATTATGCGACGAGTGGGCCTCAAGCCGGCAAATTCCTTACACGATCGTTATTGCATGACGTGCTTCGATAATTTTGTTAACAATTTTTAATTAGCACAATTACTTATGTTAATACATTTCCTGATGTTTCTTCTGTTCATCAATTAATTTTTATTGCATTTTTATGAAATTCTTTTCGATGTTACATGTGGTTATCACTTATCAGTACTGATTTTTAGCTTTATACTATTATGTACGTTATACACGATCACAACTGTACTTCCAAAGAGATGGATAGAAGTTATTTTTTCGATTAAGGTTGCGCCAATTTTGTTTTTTTAAGTTCCACGTAGAAAGCATGGCTGTTTTTCGGACAGATTTCGAGACGCTCGTAAATACTTACTGAGAAATTTCCGAAGGTAAAAATCTCATTGAAGTGAACCATGAAGCTCTAAATGCTAAGAACATACTTAGCCGAGAGGCCAAGAGGTTATCACATGATTCATAAAGTGGATTTTATGATCCTCTTTGGTCCAAAATTATTCGGCGATCTTGTAATCGAAAGTGATTGTAACAACCGTTCATAATAATCTTACGACTTTGACAAGAGATCGCAAGATTTACAGTCATTGCTAAATTATTAATATTCTAGGCTAGACTGCGATTACAGGTCTCTATTTTCACCAGTGATGGCATATCACAACGAGGGTATAGCCTAACCATTTTTCCCAACATAAACACCGCTAGAATTTTTAGGTAGAAATATTTAGTTCTAAGTTTTCAAGTTAGATAATGTGTAGTTTTCTTAAGATGTCAAACAGTCTCCCCATTAGTAGGTACGCTTCTGGGAGGACTCTAGCCAAGAAAACCCGAACCAGGAGCTCCTGCTTAATCAGAGAAGGCTCGGCTGAAGAAGCAGGGCTCTGTCAGAAGCTATTTGTCAACATTTCTTAAAAATAGCGCAAAAACTTAAAACAGATCAGCTTAATTACGCAATCGTCTCACCCGAGACATTAAATGGTATACTGTTGCATCATGTAAGTAATTTTGATCAAGCTAATTCAATTTTAAAATTGGTATTAGGTACGATGTCGTCATTTGAGATAACATAACCGGCCCAGACATAAATAGCCATAAAAACATCGGGTTCCCGAAACCACTTTTGCTTTTAACCCAAACGATACTTAAGTCTTAGCGATAAAATAAATATGCCATTGTAAAGTTTTTCCCTTTTTAAGGCTGACATACAAATTTATATAATAAACTGGTTACAAGCGACATTTCTTTCTGAGATTAAATGTTGGTGTTTTCCGGGTATGAGTTATTATAACGTGCATGGTAAGAATAATGAATGATTTTAAATAAAAAATAACCTAGTTTAGAGAAAAGATGACGCTATTCTTGAATCTCATTGTAAATTTTATTCAGATTTTGTCAGGTCCTAATAATACCTAGTACCTGTGTCACTTTCTAAGTAAGCTCGTAATAGTTTCTTTTCATAGTTTTTATACATGAAATTAAATTTACTTTAATCAACATTTTTTTTTTAGTGGGTGAAATGAGATTTTTTTGCGTCGCAATTTTCACGCCAATACTTTTTTAAATTTTATTTTAAAAAATATTTGAAATCTTGAATAAGCTGTTGGTTTTCATAAAATGTTATCATCGTATTATTATCTATGACACGCAGCTTTTCACTTGTGTTACAGACGCTTATCAATGAATGTTAAAATGTACCTAACACACTAATTAATTTGGTTCTTGTCTAAATATCAGTTGAAAAAGTGTCACTGAATATAACCTTTAAAAGTTAGTCAGTTCCACTGGTTGTTATTGTTTAATTACAAAAAATATTGGTCAGGTATCGTCGAGAACCAAGTTTCTTCAGTTGAGTTCAACCCAGCAAGAAGAAGATTCTCTTGATTTGGTTTATTTCAAGCCCAAGATTTCCAATTCACAAACTCGAGCTACACCGTGTGTACGAGTTATCCATTGAGTTTACCCTTTATAGTGATGCTATCAACAACTGATTGGTTACGTACTGCGTTGGGGCATCATCATTTTTATGTGTTCCAAAATGATTAATCAAGTGTTTTTGCCATGAATCCCTTTCGATGTCTTGGGAACCATGGAATGCCATGGAATATAGCAATGCCCTAAAATTACGAAAAGAATTTCGAGATACGTTTAATCGCTAATATTAAACTTGCAATAAATGAATGATCATTCGTGATATTAATCAATATATCTTTGTCCCACGCATAAGTAGTACTTTGCATCATAACATCCTACACATCGTTCGAGGTTGTCAAATGATAATTAAATTATGAAACGCATGTTCCGAAATGCAATTACTACAATAGAAGAAAGGTTGCTTCGATAATCCTGCAGGGTAAATTGAAAAGCTGTAGTAGCTGAGTTATCGTTAAGGGATTTGGGTTTTGATAAATGTGATCAAGAGATACTGATTCGATTCCACATGTATAAGGTAAGGCATTTAGCAATATGTAGTAAAAAATAGATTTACCCTAATATTTGGGATGAAGCATATCTGCAAAAAAATATCTGTCTACTGTTTCTCGATACAAAATTGAGTGTGTATTGACGAAAGTTGTTTAACGACGGTAGAAAGGCCAACTGTATACGTAACACATCAAAGGATGTCTAGAAATCAAACAGTTATGACCTCGTAAATTAGTCGTCAAAAGATTTATCTCTAATCATTTGGATTCTGTATTCTTAATTTAGAAAAGAAACATATTTAAATTCGAACCAGGAGTTTCTGAGGTGAACGCATTCAAGCAAACAAACAAACTCTTCAGCTTTCTTTACCAGTACAGATAACTACGAAAAGACGAAGGTGTTAGCCTGACTAAGGTTTGAACTCGAGAGCGCCTAAACTAAACTTCGGGGCCTAGAGGTTACCCAATTATAAAAGCATGAGTAGAATAGACAATAAATTGTGATGTGTGTCATAGTTTTATAAAACCATCACTTCAGCGATAAAGTAACTACGTGGTAATCCATAATGAATACAAACACAACTTCGGAAAGTCAGAGTCGGTTTGAGCCTGCAACCGCCGAGATTTTAGACCGTGCGAACTAAAGAATATCGTCTTAAATTATTTTTGTAAATTACATAAAATACAACAACGTGCTACTATAATAGCAATAGCATGGTTTTCAATTATAATAATTTAAAGAGCATTTTCGGAAGCTATTTGGCCAGCCCATAACCAATCACGATACCGGATGCCATTAATTGAATTCCGTTTTCCGGTAATATCATACTACATACGTTTCTATCCTGTATTTATTTCCCGAGGTTTAAACTTCTTAGTATGTCCTCGAATTAACACTTACCATTTCAGGTACATATAAAATAGACTATTTTACTGGTTACCAATTGATGATATCAGTAAACCATAACACTTTAAAATCTCGCGGGTACTCATAACAGATTGGAAATTTTGTAGAATTTTTAAGATTACACTGCACTATTTTAATTAATCTAGAGATTAATAAACTGATAAATGCGCCCTGTGTAACACCTGATTACCATTTTTTTATTCCTCCTTCTTTTAAAATGTAGGTGCTTATGCTTCTTTGGATTGCAATACAGAGTTTCCAAACTTTTTGCTATTAAGATCTTACCAACTTAATATGTTTTGTCTAATTGAATAGACATGTGATGTTAGCAGATTCGAAGCAGAATATATTCACGATAAAAAAGATCATGTGAATATTACTAGAGGAGGTCAAAATGTCTATGACTGGGGGCGAAAGGAGAGAAAAGAAGAGATAGACAAGCCTAGTCAAGCAAACAGAAATAATATAATAATAAAACTATCCTATCAGTGTAGTAAATCCACTAATACGGTATTTGCAAAGTCGGAAAGGCTCTCTAGTAGTACCTATAAGCATATGACTATTAGTAGTATTTATAAATTTATATGTTTTGAATACAAAGTCACTGAAGGTTGCGTGTCGTCATGTACATGTTATGTGATTCGTCCGTACCCATTGAGCGACTAAATGTCATTGACAAATACTTGGAAACCTAATGTCTAGGCGTTTGATGATTTTTTGCCACATTGCTGGTATGTATGTGCATTCCAGAAGGAATTGACCAACATACAAAACATAGCTACAATGCGTTTTTGCCGCGTTCCTTGCTTGATTAGTCTTATTATAGAATCCATGTGTTTTAAACGAATGGAGAGCAGTTTATCTTGTGTTGTTGTCCTTATCAAAGAAGAAGTGAATCAATTCGATTTTGCTGATATATAAACTACCACGCTAATCTTTTCGTTATAGTAAGCATTCAGATTTAAAAGAATATTGATGGCAAATTTATAATTTGAAACGTAATAACATCACATCGAATTTAAGTGTAGTGCAGTCGAAAGACTACCGAAACTATAACGGTCATTTCCCCCCAGTTGATTTATTATCTTCTTCTTTTCTTCATAAACCCATATACGCCCACTGCTAAGCACGGGTCTCCTCTACCATTGAGAGGGTTTATTATGCCGGCTTGTAATTTTTTTGATTAATATTTATCTAATATCAACACCAAAAATTCGTCTATTTCTAGACACTAGCCCTATCTAAGACACGGCGTTAAGTTCAATCAAGAGATACGTAGTTGCATAATGGTTTGGCTTTTGTTTTTACGCCCAACCGTCTTCTTGACCTCAGCTCTGAATGATTGACTTAGTATACAGCGAGCAATAATAATTAAGTATGAATGGGCATGTATCTTCGAGAAGCCTTTGTATAAGTACCAGATTTTAGTTTAAAGCTTATATCTTGAGTTATTTAGATCCACGATGATATAATGGCAAAATAAGAATTAAGGAACACATTTAAAAAAATATAGATATACCTACATAAATAATGAGGGTGTATTCAGACCGTAATCTGAAACCACGTCATTTTTTACCACCAATGGGTTTGTGATCACCGTATCAATTAGTTGTTGCTTTAGTTTCCGATCATAGTCTGAATACCCTGTAGGTATATTTAATGCGCTTCATTGCACGATTTTTAACCGTCACTTTGCCTTTTTTCTTTAACACTATGTAGGGTTACTATTCTTCACGGGCCTCCTATCTCCACATATTTTGTGTGGTATAGACTTCAATAATTACTCTTCTTAAGTAACCCTAGTTGACCAATCTTAGAGACGCGGGGTTTAACTACAAAATCATTAAGTAAACCAATAATTTTAAAAGTCATGTGTGTGTTGACTTTTAAAATTATTGGTTTTAGCATGAGAGATATGAAAAAATAAGTGGTCACATGAGTTTGACATTTTTCTTACTTCGAAACCTGGTATTGATATAATTAATAACACCAAAATAAGTTGAATGAAATAAATCTGTAGTGTACTATCGAGAAATCCCAACGTCTTCTTCTTCATCTTCATCAACCCATATACGCCCACTGCTGAGCACGGGTCTCCTCTACCATTGAGAGGGTTTTGGCCATAGTCCACCATGCTGGCCTAGTGCGGGTTGGCGGACTACCCACCTAAGAAATTCCTAAGAACTTTTAGGTGTGCAGGTTTCATCACGATGTTTTCCTTCACCGTTAAAGCAAGTGATAATTCAAATTGAATATACACATAACTTAGAAAAGTCAGAGGTGTGTGCTTGGGGTTCGAACTAGGGATGTTGCGAATATTCGCATCCGCATCCGCATATGCGGAACATTCGCATCGATTTGGACATCCGCATCCGCATCCGCATCCGCATCCGCATAAATCGCTGCGGAGCTGATGCGGTTGCGGATGTGTAGCAGATCGCGAAAAGACAGAAAGGGGTGAGGGGCGGCGAGGTGCGCGTGTCGGTCTCGAGTATCGAGTGGTTGACCGCACGTGCTGATTGACCAATAGGAAAGCAATAACATTTTATACAAATCAACCAATCGATCAATTTTGTACAGATCCGCATCCGCATCCGTGGATGTGAGCCTCTTAAAATTCGCATCCGCATCCGCATCCGCATCCGCGGATGTGAAAAAAATTGAATCCGCAACATCCCTAGTTCGAACCCGCGACCGCCGAGATTCTCGACCGCGCGCCTAAACCTCAAGGCCATCACTGCTTTTAATCCCAACGTCAATCGGATCTAAATAATAAAACTGGAATATAGAGATGCAACTCGTAATACCTTAGGGCACACAGGCATAAAATACATATCATGACAAAGTAACGAATTACCACTACTAAATGCAATAAATAATAGCCTCTTGCGTTTTAAGAGCAACGTTTTATTCAAACAATGCAAAATTGCTTTGAATTTTTTAACAGGTGTCGTGAAACAAAAAACAGAAAAATACGTATGAAACGTATTGTAAAACAAATATTAAATTTCTTTTCGTTTAGAGAAATAGGCCGATGGGTTATCACTCATTGTTTCTAGCTTGTAAAGACATGTGCAACAAGGACAGAAATATAATCTTAGAAACCTTGCTAATTTGGATTTCTTCGTTGTTTTAATACTTAGCTCACTTGTTTTTGGACTAAGAGTACCGCCTTCATGGCTGCATACAGGGTCATGGACATCAAATTTATTCCCACCAGACATAAATTCACTAGATTTAGTGTTCTCTGTCACAGAATGCTTGACGATTGATTGCTGTTCCCAGGATGTTAGCGGCAACAAATATTCTTCCATGGCAATGCTATGCTTTGAAGGAGTTTGCGACTGCCTTATCAGAGTAGCCAAATTTACCATCGACGAACTATCATGTTGATGAAGTCCGTCCCCAGGGACTATATTGCCTACCTTTTCATTTAAATCTTTTTTCATACATAATTTCATCCTCAAAACAGTAATATCAGAATCACTCGGCCATGAAATTACATCAGGAACTGGGCTCTTCATTCGCTTAGTTCGTAATTTTGTATTTTTTTTCTTTCGATAACCAACGAATTTTTTTTTAGCGAGACCTGATTCTAAGCTTTTTACATAATCTGCGGATAGTTCTTGGTTTGAAGGTAAAATAAAAGCGACCTGTCGTATGTTACTAAAATTGCCATTAGCTTTTTGGAAGTCAATAACATCTTCAATTTCTCGAATACTCTCGCCTTGAGATGGTACTGTAGGATCCATACGAATTGATTTTAAATATTTTTACGTTTTTTAACAATTTTAATCAGGATGGTTTTAATTCAATAAATTTTGACATTGTCTTTAATGACAACTTCAACAACTTTATTTAAATCTTTCCGTAAGAAATCCTGCGTAGAATGGAATAGCAATACAATATTTGTCAAGTGGCGTTTGTCAGGCATATTTGTTAATTTTTTACATAAATATTTTTAACGTGAGCCTTTGAAATTTATGATAAAATTGTCCTTGATTTAATTCTAAATTTTGATTACAAAATAAAGAAAGTGTGTATTTTTTGATTTACTGTATATATTTTTTCTTATTGCGTTCACGGTGAACACTGAATCCAGTTTCGGAACACAACCGTTTTGCGAAATGTCATCACACTGTTCTATGGAAAAGGATGGTGTAATGTTTTTGGTCGATTAATTTTTAACTTTCTATGATGGAGTCCAATAGTTCGGACGCCGATATTGGCGATAAGTGTAACTTGAACGGCGACTGTTCACCTGCCGAGAAAAAACAACCTTTAGACTTGAATCACGCCAAAAATATTGACGACATATCTACGCCTTCCGAGCTGAAATTCGATGAAGGTATTGTAAACAAATTATTGTGGGTAATTGATGACTTCCGTGTAGTGTCGCTTCTTTGTACACAAAACATCGAATATCTTGTCGTTTTAAAGCAATTAAATTGTATATTCCAAGTGTAATTTGAAGTGAAAGTGGCGGGTAGTTTCTCATGACATCTGATTGCACACAGAAATCGACGTCGAGGACCCTGACATAACAGAGAAAAAGAAAGAAATAGAAAAGTGTCTCTGTAATCTGGACGCGGTGACTTTAGAACAATGGCAGAACTTCGCCAGGAGTAAAGCTGGTTTAATATCTGGTGAGTTCATTGTTATTTTCTAGTACAAGATTTTCAAACCTATGAAACTACATCATTTTGTTTTCTAATTCAATATGATATGATAATTATACACTGTTATTTTCATGTTACTCACAAGTAATAAAAATCTTATTAAAAAGCAAAACACAAGTACCTAATATTTAGTTCAGATCAGTCATGAATATGATGTGCGGAAAATAACTCTTTATTTTTCTTGTGGAATGACGCTAATAATCTAAAAACAATGCCTAATATTGAAATATGTATTAGGGTTCCATGTTATTTTTTTTAAATCCATTCCAGTAAAATATTTATTATTTAAGATTATATTGCAAGCATGTTTATAAGAGTTCTCATAAATAATTTCTTTAGATTGAGAATTCAGCCACCAAAGATAGGGCTTGTGAGTTTTAGTCATGAGAATTTTTATAGTCTTACGCAAAAAAATTGTAGGGTGACTGTTTTTTGAAAGAAAATAATTATAAAATAGACAACAATCTTAGAAATTGTCTGTATAATGCATTTACTCAGCAGTTACATATAAACTAATAGTTGGTCCATAGCAGGAAAAATAAACAAAGCTATCCCTTATCATGAGTAGTTACAAAGTTTAATAACCTATTTTTTCTACATTAAGATACTTGAACCAGATAAGTCTGAGTGTTTTTTCAGCCGTTAAGTTAATAATTCAGAATATGCAGTTCATATAATCTTTAATTGGTAAAACGAACAACAAAACAGCTTTTCAGATCAATATAACTGGTGTTATGCATAAGCATTTGCAAAACTGTCCACGTAAAAGTGTCAGGGTAACTTAAATATGTTACTTAGCCTACTGTCTTGGTAATCAATGCAACTTTGTAATACAAATGATCAAAATTATGCCAGAGAGAACAAATCAAATTATTACAATATTCGAAAAATATTTATCAGAAATTGTTGATAACAACTATGAAACATACACTTAATATGTAACTGCATACATCTATATATTCTGGGATTTGTGATTGTTTGGTAAGTTTATCGGTAGTACTTACTAGTCTCTTGGCATCCCACTTAATCAGATTTTACTACAATACACTATCAATCAATCAATCAATCAGCTTATCACCGTCCATTGCTGAACGTAGGCCTCCCCAAGAAAGCGCAATATAATAATACAATACAATACACTAATCTATTGCCATTTAATCAATACAAAACAAGTATCAGTTTACATATTACCATGTGCAAATTATAAGATAAATCTATTTATACCATATATTACAATGGATAATAATTGATGATTGCATGTGTCATAGATGTATGCTGCAATATAATACAGGATTACAACATTGAATAAATCTATCCATTGCCCTTACTGAAGTGTCTGATAATAAATTTAGTTTTGAATAGTCATTTGCGGTGAATTTAAAAACTTCATAATGTTTTAATGATATCTCAGAAAACAAGTTAATTAATCTTGGGAGTGGTTATGCATTTACCATTATATAAATTAAACTTTCGTATACTACTGTAGAAATATGGAATATGTAAAATGACCCGTACTGAAATAATATACAGGGTGTCGATCAGAGATAAATTATTACTGTTTGTTTGGGTCATAATTTTATTTATATTGCAACTACAATTATTTTAAAGTATAATCTAGTCATAACTATGTCGCATGTTCACTACGATATACTCCCGGTTGGAAAAATGTTATCAGTTACAATAATAAATAAGGACTGATTTAACTGTGTAAAAGTGTGAATGCGTGGATAGAGAAATACATATCTATCTCCCCTATTAGAGGTACTAGCATGAAGATAAATGAAATGCAAATTTTAGATATTCCGTCAAAGTAAACATTACATTTTTATTAGTAAACATGATCTCCAGCGTAATCGCACATGATGACTCACTAATGGAATTAGACTGTTACAAAACTTCACTATTAATAACTGTGACATATTGAATCTTGTATACTTCATAGAACACACGATTTAGATATTATGGCGATATATCCAAAAATAAATACATCCACAAATCTCACTGACGTGAGTTTGGCCTTGTCCACCTCATTGGACTGATGGCGGTTAGAGGTTTGTTTTTTAACTTAAGTGACAATAAAAAGGTGCTTCACAATTATCTAGTGTAGTTTAGTGTACTAATTACACACACTGATTTGGAAGGCTGGGGTTTTCAAAAGACCCCATTTGGTTTCTCCTATGATATTGAAAATAGAGCATAGATTGTGTAGACTCAATTAAAAAAGATATTTGCACTCCTCCATCACAGCATCCCTGAATTAAATGGCTACAGGCTTTCAATGAAGATAGTGCGAATTTTTATTGAACGATTTTGTTCGGCAGATGAATACAGAAGGAAAATATGGCCGTTATTAGTTGGTGTGACACAAGAGGAGATGACGGAACCGCCGTCATTGGACGAGTTGTCGACGCACAGCGAATACAATCAGGTGAGTGAGCTGACTGGAAGACTCTATATCCGTTTCCATCAGTAAATGTAGATCGGACTGATAATATGAGGATTAGCGGTAGAATATTTGAAGTACAACAGATTTGTAATATCAAGCTACAATTCTATAACTAAGATAAATTATAAGACTGATGGGTCATTGATATCGACATATCTCTTATACCAGGGGTACTAGAAAAAACTTTATAAAAACGACAAAACAGTTGAATATATGTACATGATATATGACATATGTTGAAATACATTGGATATGAGTGATGCGATGGAAGATAAATAGACGCGTTCTTTTGGTGCCCTAAGCAACTGGGTTCCTACAGAAAAGCCTCCCCAAGAAAGCGCCAACCATACCGGTGTTGTGCAGCCCTCATCCATCCGCTATCCGCCACGTTTCATCAGTATACCAGCGAAGGTGTCCATGTATAGGTGGTGCTGGACGTGAACCGTTCCCTGAAGCGGTTCCCGCCGGGCATCCCGTACGAGCAGCGAGTGGCGCTGCAGGACCAGCTCACCGTGCTCATACTCCGGGTCATCATGAAGTACCCGCACCTTAAGTACTACCAGGTCAGTGTTCAACAACAATTTTACGCAATAGATTTACTCAACAGATTTAATGGACTAGAAATGAGAAGGTATTGTCTGCCCGCATTCAAACTAAGTTCTAAGTTGTTTTCCGGGGAGGGCGACCTCGATTTTGATCTATACCAAGGTGTAGAAGGGGGGTTTATGATCCCCCTTTATTTATGGACTTCCACAGCAAGCCTGTAAATTTCTGTGAATGTCAGGAAAAATAAAAAAAAAGTTGTATGGGTAAAATGAAGGGCCCAGTTGGTGGCGTGTCATTTCCAGACTCCGTCCGAGTAATTCCTTCCGACCTTTAGATCGCAAGGCACATATGTACTTTTATGGCGAGACCACGAGACAGTCAATTTAATATATTTTTTCAGTTGACAAATTCTTGAATTAAATTTTACTTCTATGACAAAAAAATGCATATTTTATCTTTTGGTTAATTATTTATGTGGGTTAATGTAATGGCATGTTGTCGGGTTCGCTGTATACATATGTGTATGTACTCTACTTATATGACAATATTACTTGTTAATGTCAAGTGCGGTTGATGTGTCAACCACAAATGATAACAGTTATATAAAGTGTATGTTTGCTTAAGCTAAATAGTAAATAAAGTTGAAATACGAACGGAACAAATATTACACATCAAAATTATAATAATCCTCCCAACCGATTTTCGGCCAAGGCGACTGCTTCTGTTCCATTATGTTCCTCGTCTTGCATGTGCTCATCATCAGCCCAAATACGTCCCACTTCTGGGCACGGGCGCCTAAACCTCGAGGCCTGCACATGTTGGCCTATTAAAAAAACCATGAGCAGAATAGGCAATAAAGTGCGACGTGTGTAACTGTGTAATACTTTTATAACGCGATTATAAAAATAAAAATCTCTCTGTATAATTTCATTTGTCATTGTTTTTAAGCATTAGTGATGTGATGCGAGATTGGTTGTCTCGCATTTACAAAAGTATTTTTATTAAACGCAACGAGAATCATTAGAAGCGGCCGTGTTAAACATATTATGATAGTCTAATCGTAGGTTCGGCACGCTCGACATGCTGGCATATCCTTTCTAGTATTTTTTATCTGTTCTCTCAATAACGAATGCCTTCTATAGACCAGACAATTTGCGCCTCGAATCCAAGGCGGCAGTGTTTTGTTTTTGTATCGACTACATTCAGCTGTAGACACATTGCATAATAACTACGTTGTCGTCCTCAAAAAGGTCACGATTTCGTTTCGCACCCGCTACGAATACAAACTCGTTTCGATACAGAAACGTCAACAATGATATCGTATGACGTCATAGCGTTACTCACTATATACAGCTGTTTACGGTATTGGTTTGTTTTATCGTTCGACTCGGGGTGGTAATTAAATTTCTGTTTACAATCAAACTAGCATAAGGAAAATGTTTCAATTTAAATGCCAATCTGACATTAATACCTAGAAACGTAAACATTGTTCTCATGTTCAGTTATAATACGCATTATCCTAAGTGTTGGAATAGCCGAATAAGATCAGAAAGGAAATAGCCAGTATTTTGTATGGAGATGAATGTCGCTGCTCGTCTGTCAACGATTAATAATTGTACTACGATCATACGACCTTGATGATAAAAATTTCAAACAAAAATGGTGGGCAGTTATTCCATAACCATAGTGGGTGAGAGGCGATACCGGGGGGTTTGGGTCAGTATGCCGGTGCAGCTTAGGGTTTGGTTAGGGACTCAGACAGCCTCTCACAATATCACCAGTATCAGATAATAAGTGTTCGCCCCCAGGGCTACCACGACGTGGCGATCACCCTGCTGCTGGTGTGCGGCGACCGCGCGTCGTTCCCGCTGCTGTGCCGGCTGTCGCACGGCCCTGGCGCGCCGCTGGCGCCCTTCATGCAGACCACCATGCAGCCCACGCAGCACCTCCTCAACTACATGCTGCCCGTCGTCAGCAGGGCCGAGAGGAAGGTCGCTGAATGTTTGGAGAAGTAAGTAATTTACTAAACCAAATAGTGGGTCTATTTGTCTACTCGAAGTAAAATTCGAGAAGTAAAATATAGTAAAGAGAGCTTTAGTCTAACGTGTGGTGGACTTAGACTTGGGAGTCAGGTGTAGGTAGCACAACTTAGTTCCTTGGTTGTTTTTAAGAGATCGCCTTGTGCGATAAGACCGCCTTTTGTTCTTATTTAGTGTACTGTACTCCTTACTTTTAAATTTATGTGTAAAATAGGGTTAAAACAAGTAAATGGTTAAGGGAGATAGATTTTTCATGCCCAATTAGGTTCGATAGAATTATGTGTTAGTCTACCAGATGTCCCAGTGTAAAGGAGTGGACTTCACATCAACATTATTAGCCAGCCCATATACTTCACACTCACACATAATTTAAAAATTCAAGCTTTAAACAACTACGCCAGGACTAATGCGAATTTGTGGACTACAAACCGTTGAAGTTTTTATCGAATACCTTTAAGTAATCTGGTCTTCTCGCCTTCTTACTGACACTATTAAAATGCTTTCGTCCCGTGGTGGACTAAGGTCTATCCCTCTCACTTGCAAAGGATGCCCGTGCCTTGCAGTGTGGCGTACATGATGATGAGTATGATGATGATTTACCATAGATCCAAGCATTTCCTCTATTTCCTGGGCAGGGTACATGGGCTGATGATGATAGTAACCATTGTTTACCACAAGTTTTTTCCTCCATTCCAGGGCAGGAGTAGGCACGATGTTCGCCCTCCCCTGGTACCTCACATGGTTCGGGCACAGCCTCAACCGCTACACCGACGTGGTGAGGCTGTACGACTACTTCCTGTGCGCGCCGCCTCTCTTCCCCGTGTATGTGACGGCCGCCATAGTGCTGCACCGCGCTGAGGAGGTGTATATTTGTGACTGCGACATGGCCATGCTGCACTGCTTGCTCTCCAGGGTGAGTATAAGTGCAACCTATACTTTTAAAGTATCGGTACTTTTCAGGATAAGTAGAGAAGCAGCAGTTCTTTCGAGGATAAATGGGAATAGAAACTGGCGGTAATGTTTTTAGAATGTTAATGTCTGGGTTTTGTGGGACAATGTATTATCTTGTAGATTTCGGTACGAGGACTTAGATCCAAGGCACTTGATGCCAATTTAATCACATTGAGCTATTTTAAACTATAATTGTGTATAAATTGAATGTATAATACTGGGGGGGAGAGGTCGAGAGTATGATTTGTCAATGGACTCAAACATTGTGATCTACAGAGAGAGATTGCGTTATGCGAGCAATAGGTCCTATTATAGTAATTTCTCTATAATCTATATGTCTATGTATATAATCTATTGTAGTTAAAAATCCTCTGCTGCAAATCATCGAAGACTTACTTCATACAGTGATGCTAATAAAATATCATTTTATTCCAGTTACCAGATGACTTACCCTTCGAAGACATCCTGGTGACGGCCAAGCAGCTGTACGAAGACAACGACCCTTCCGATCTCGAACATGAAGTAGCCGCGCTGGAGAGGAGAGAGTGAGTATCGTCGACTTGGAGATATAGGGAATTAAGATATTGCAATATACTGTTAAGCTTAAGTTACACAGAAACTGTAACTACCTGTTATGAACAAAATGAGTTGATAGCTTTTGAAAATATGCATTGAAGCGATGGTCAATGAAAGTTCACTGTGGTAAATTGTACAATGTACGAGGCTTGATTCAGCAAGATTTACATAGGAAGGAGTGATTTTAAGTGGTATAGCATGGAAAGCATAGATATCAGGGTTCTGAAGTGTTAAAACGAGATAACAGAGATTATAGAGGAAGAAAGTTGTTAGGGGGATGGGAATATAGTATGAGACTATTTGGTAGCTAGGGAGCAGAAAGAGTGAGGGTGTGCGTAGCCTATGGCTCGCTTCAGCTTTAGTTTCGGCTATTGAATTCATTAATTGTAATTCTATAAACAGGGATAACTAGAGAAAGGGGGGAATGGTTCCGTCAGTTTCGTGATATTTTATGTTCTTCTTCATCAGCCCATATACGCCCACTGCTAAGCACGGGTCTCCTTTACCATTGAGAGGGTTTAGGCCATAGTCCACCACGCTGGCCTAGTGCGGGTTGGCGGACTACACACCTAAGAAATTCCTAAGAACTTTTAGGTGTGCAAGTTTCATCACGATGTTTTCCTTCATCGTTAAAGCAAGTGATAATTCAATTTGAATACACACATAACTTCGAAAAGTCAGAGGTGTGTGCCTAGGGTTCGACATAACGATATTAAAATGACGATGTGATGTAGGGAGGAGCAGCGTCGCCTAGACGAGGAGCGCGGCCGGCGCCGCCAGGCCGTCGCCCGCGCGCGCGCAGCCAGCGCGGCCAGCGTGTCGGGCCGGCTGTCGCGCGCCGTGCGGCGGGTGCTGCCCGGGGCGCTGCGCCGGCTGCCGCTGTCGGGGCTGCTGGCCGGCGCCGCCGTGCTGCTGGGCGTCTACGTGTACTACCGCCCCGAGATACCCAGCTAGCGACACGCCTACCAACTCGTCTTGTTCGCCGCTTAGACGCCGGTAAGCACCGCAAACATACTTTTACATTTAAATTTCGAGTACTGTCAGGTTATATACCGGTAAGCACATACATACATTTAAATTTGGAATGCTGTCAGATTGTATAAAGAATGTGGCGGTTTGAATTCGTCGTTTTGAGGTTAGAATTTGACGGTTGTTTTTGAATTTTGGAATAATTTTAGTAATGTGTGGCAGTTGATTGTAAAATGGGAATTTTGTTAATGTCTGTTGCCAAAACAGTTATTTGTACATTTTTATTAGCAAAATAACATGTGTTATTTATTTTTAACCAATGTCCATTATCAATTAAAAGAAGATGTCGAAAAAAAAATTATTAATATTTATGAATTGAAGAATGCTAAAATTGTGTGCTTGAAATGTGTTCAGTAAAATCAATTCATATACATTTATAAAATTCTCATTTACTGTCACAGCATTTTTGTATTCCATTGTGAAGTCTTTATTTATATCATCTCATTTATCCAAATGTTTTGCAACACTCATTCATGACCACATTCATAAAATTCATTGGTAAAAGAAATTGTTACTATGTTAAGATCCGGTGCTTTAGTGCGCAAGTCATTCTCTAGGCGCTTTTATAAGACGAGCTGGTGTGGGAAAGAGCGAAGGTGGATGTTATTATTAAGGGTGTAAGGTATATATGACAAGAAATTATTCCGCATATGTAAAAAATAGTGATAATAAAAAAATTCTGTCGGTAGGTATAGTATTAATTCTTTGAGAGTGACAATTAAATATCGATTCTCTAGCGGATTATCTTTTCTTTTTATACTTCTTCACAGCCTAATTTGCCCCAGTTTTTAATTAAGTATGCGAATTTACGTGTATGTTATTTATCCCACTTAATAAATTTTGCGGGTTTTTTTAGCCTTATTAACTACTTGTATTGATCATAATATAAAGTTCACACCAAATTAATACAGCTAAATTGTATAAATTTCTTTTTAGTTGTCAATTTTACAATGCGGAATAATCTCTTATTTTAACAATTAAGGTATGAGTAGTGTCTACCGATTCGTTAAAATATATTAGAATTACATATTATTTAGACTAGTCTATAAGAATTTCGTCATGTTTTGCATAGATAGGCTATTTTGGGAATTTGGGGTAATACAGTAACTTAAAGTATATAATATGTTCATTTGCAATTTCCAAGACAGTAAATATAATATTTTAAAATGTATTGTTTTTTTTTTACTAGAGTAGTTTTCTATGTAACTGATAGATTATGTTTTTTAAGATACTATATTACCCACATAAACTGTTGGGATAGGTAAATAACTAAATGTACTGCTTAGATATTTGTTCGGTTAAGTGTGGAATATTTTCTGTATTTGTATATTTTATGTTTATTTCTAATATTATTTATCCTCATCCGTATTATTAACGTTTTAATTGCACTAAATTATGTCACCTATATTATTCTCCTCTATGTTATGTTTAACGCTTTAAGTTTTGAAGTATCCATTTTTTTCTGTAGCACTTTTTCTTTATATTTTTATTTTCTGTTCCACATTTTTCAATGTTTTTTTCTCTCTTTTGTTCGCAGTGACGTTATGACTACATTTAGCCGAACGTACAATAGTTGGGTGGCGCGTACAAATAAGACTTAACCATGTTAAACTTAGAAATGCCTTATGCGTGTGTAAATATGCCATGGTACAGGATATTGAAGTTTTTTGTATGGGGTACTTCAGAATTTGATGAAAATACCAATTTTATTTTGCCAAAAGTACGCTGTTATGTATTTAGGTTGAATAGTGTTGCCTGATATGAATAATGAAATTATCGGGTTACTATCTTAGACATAAAATAATAATTTGCATGTCCAATATTCTTGTCAAATACTGAGTTACCCCATCACATTTCATATGTTTAATTAGTCCGTACAAATTACGTGATGTTTTAAACGAGATCCAGTTTGTTAATAGTTTTTTATCGTCGTATTATTACGCGAATGTTTACTCCTACTTCTGAATGAAGTAAATGTAGTTATGGCTTCAATATTTCGGTAAAGGGGCATTGGGCGTTAATATGTAATATATTATTCGAAGGGTACATAAATTAGACGCGGACTGTGTCGTCAAAGTCATGTATGATAAAATAGAAAATGAGGTTTTTTTATAAAATTTTTATTCACGCATTTTTTATTTTGTACACTGTAAAGTACATGATATGTATTTTATTGTTATAAATCATTATTTTTTGTTACAAATCCCGCCTTCTTTGTGTATCCTTCTTAGTTGTAAGACTTCTGTGTGTTTTGTATGAATGAATGATTGGGATCGTGTGTGTACGCAAGTACTGTATGGGATTTGTAAAAGATAAACTTTATGGGGTATTATTTAGGGGTAATTTGGTGCGAGGCAAAGTGCAAAAACTGTCCTGTATATCGAAGTAAATTCGAAAAGTGACCTTAAAAATAAATGCATTTGAAGACAACAAATTCTAAA
This sequence comes from Cephonodes hylas, assembly GCA_030295005.1. Lineage (NCBI taxonomy): Eukaryota > Metazoa > Arthropoda > Insecta > Lepidoptera > Sphingidae > Cephonodes > Cephonodes hylas. The sequence goes on from AP025364.1 coordinate 14,321,910, forward strand.
TAAGCATGTCTCTAAGGACTGAGGAGACTAAAAATATACTGATAATAATGTGCTAATGAATTAAATAATCACTGCCAAAATAACAGTCGAAATGTGGGTGTAGAAATACACTTCTGTTTATCTTTTATTCGTACTGAGATACAGGCGTGAGAGATAGTAAGTAATATGTATGTCAAACAATTTAGTCATAATCTAGTGATTTCCTTTTTCATACAAACTTGCGTACGCTCACCTTTTGATGTATTCTCTACGATGTGCTTTATGATAATTTTGTTCGGATTGAATAATATTTATTAATTTATTTTGAATTATGAATACCTCATAAATAATAATGAAATACTTCACGCAATAAATAGTAGTCATTTTAATGGTTTTAAATTTTTAAATGAATATTGAAGGAGATACAATTTTTATTAATTTGAAAGTATTGAGGTATTTATAACTTCGGACCAAAAATGTTCCAAATTTCCCTGTAAAAATACTAAAGAAAATTTGTATAATTTATTTTAACGTTTTGTTTGTATATTATGTATTTGCGTGTTAAAAAATGTGATATATTAATATTTAGGTTTAACATTTAATTCCTCTGTGGAAAGTCAATCAAAATCAGAACGATCGCTTGCGGGGAATTGTTATCAAGCATTTATTATTTTTTATAATCACTGTCGGCCGCTCGAGCGACGCGGCGTGATCCTACGATGTTGCGAACGATTCTGTTGACGATTGTGTAATAGTGATTTGATTTTGATTAATTTTGTGATTGAAAGATCTTGGTAAATGTTGAGTGAATGATTTCATAATCTGTGTATATAATGGGGTAATTGTTGTCAGTTATTTATATTGAATATGTGAATGGGTCGGATTCAGAGATTCAGTAGGCCCAGTGGGTAAAGGTCCAATAAATATGACGTTTTATTTTGGATCACGGTTCCCAGTGACTAACTTTGAATCTGTTTCTGAATAAAAATTAAAATTTAGCAGCTGGCAAGGTTTTATTACAGACGTGACTGATCTCACTTTGCAGTTTCAACGTGAATATTAGAAGAAAAATATTTTTTACATGTTGATTGGTGAAATATATTGTAGTAACTGCCTTCGTGTCAGTTTTAAAACATAAAAATCCAAAATTAAGATTTCCTTCTAAAATCATTGTCACAAAAAACAAATGTTGAATGAAATAAATGTCAGCTGCTACCCAAAAATCTAGTATTAATAAGTAATGCTTGGCGTGAAGCAATTTATAACGTTGAATTAAACTAATTTTATGGCTTATTTTCGCGGTACATTTTGTTGAAACATCGGAAAGTAGGTACTACAGCCTTGAAAAAAGACAATTCGTTTAATGAAATTGGTTAAAATGGCTGCGAAATAAGTGCCGTGAAATTAGTGTAATGTAATATAAATGAGCTTTAATACTTTTAAATGTTTATATGTGCTAATAATATGTATTAAATACAATTCTATTAGTAATAGAAAGCAGTGATGGCCTCGAGGTTTAAGCGCGCGGTCGAGAATTTCGGCGGTCGCGGGTTCGAACCCCAGGCACACACCTCTGACTTTTCTAAGTTATGTGTGTATTCAAATTGAATTATCACTTGCTTTAACGGTGAAGGAAAACATCGTGATGAAACCTGCACACCTAAGAGTTCTTAGGAATTTCTTAGGCGTGTAGTCCGCCAACCCGCACTAGGCCAGCGTGGTGGACTATGGCCTAAAACCCCCTCAATGGTAGAGGAGATCCGTGCTCAGCAGTGGGCGTATATGGGTTGATGAAGTAATAGAATTGTATTTAACTCTTTTTATCGTATAATGTTTTGTAAATCTCATGGCGCCAATTCGAAAATTAGCTCGTGGGAAGTGTGATTCAAGGTTTTGCTGATTCAACGACAGTAATGCGCTATATCAGCAAAGCAAGTTTAGTAATTCAACTTTGCCAACCTCTTAAGGGGAAAATGATAACTGCCAAGCTTACATGCCCGGTTGTAACCGCAGATTTATTTGCTATATTGATGCATACAGTTTTCACAAAATAAGATAGAATATGCTTTAAAAAAATAAATACGAAAATTAAGTTAAATTAAGGTTTAATCATAGAAATTTTCGTTGAACAATTTCAATGTCTATTCAAGATAAACTTTTAGACTATGATTCTAAAAAAGGTCTTTTATATAAGCATTGAACCATAAACTGGAAAAGTATGAGCACATATAAACATTTAAATGTATGGCTTTATGTACTGAAAGTGTATGATGTATTTGTATTGCACATTATTGCGACGTCGCTCGCTGCCTAATATGTATAAACACATAGATATGTCGCAACGACTGTTGAATAAAAACGGGAAGGACTCCCGAAACATACTTGTGTATTTTCTTTCTGCCAACCCCAATAATCATAGCAGAATTTTACGCGCTGACAACAAACAGCACGTTTGTAGTTTCAATTTTGCTTGAACCAAATAAAGTATTCTTGTAGTTTACGAATTTATGACATTCGTAGCTCGTATTACTTCATATATCTTGTTTTATTTTGAGAAATCTAGCTCGCTTTATTATAGGTTGGTCACACAAGATTAGAAGTATTTCATGTTAATGGCAATACTGAAATAAAACAACCGTTATTTTTGAAGTGTTTATTCAAATAAGAAGAAACTCTACATAGATCTCTGTTAGCTTGGTAGAGAGGTATTTATCACAGTCGTACAAACTTGGCTCCAACGCTTAGGTATTAAGGTAAAATAAATACTCGATTTCGAACTGGATTACGTATCAATAGTACTTTTTTAATAGCTTAAATTATGTGTATAATGAAAATTACTATTTTTTATGAGTGAAAGGATTGACGTTTTTTTTTTCAAAGTACTGAACTATTTCAACAACTGAAAATTCATTTACTAAAACTATATAACAATAGTACCTAATTTAATATTCTTCTCTGAAGTTCGAGCATTGATTTATCCAAAATCCTACTATATTTTAAAATAAGTAAAAGTAAAAACATGCAATTTATTTGCTTATAGCAATATATTTTTTAGCCAAACCTTATTAAATATGAGTGCCCAAAAGTATAGCCTGTAATGTAGCTTTTAATTACAACCTTGTCTTGAAAAAACGTGCTAGTATCCTTGAATGAGTAGGCTGAAATGCATTTCCATATTTCGACAGAATAAAGGGACTAGCTTAAATCTGTATTTCGAACACATTATTGGACTACAGGCTACCACTGAGAATTTCCTATATGAAAAACTCTTTTAATACATCCTAAACCGGAAATCGATCCTGGGACATAACATTTTGTGTTTTTTTTTTTTTCTAAGCAACATGACAAGAATTTTATTCCACAATCAACATGTTTCATTCCTACATACACTAATACCAACCCAACTTAAAAATTAATATAAAAATAAATTAGCAATATATTACATTTACAATTATCTTTTATTAACACCACAATATTTTATGTATTTAGACTACAGAATATCAAGACACAAATGGAAGTTAGCGTTAAATTATTGGCAACTGAAATTTACACAAACAGCATTTATTAAGAACTAGCGGACCCGTGCCCACTTCGTTGGGCAGTAAATATTTTTTGCTTATGATTAAATTATCACTTTGGTCAGGTAAACACTGATTGTTATGATTTATTTTCCGACTGCAAATAGGAGAGGTTTATTTTAACTGCTTATTTTTGTGTGTAAATGAAATCATTAAAATTGAACTTATTATGTTTATTTTAATTTTTCAAAACTTCTTTGTATACTAATATTAGACGTGATGTTATTATTGGGTACCAAAATATATTGTCTTTCAGGAGGTCCAACCCGAGATAAGGCAACATAATATCACTCAGCAGATAACAGCATAGTCGCGGCTCCATATTTATGTCGTAGTTTACTCTCCAGAGGCCTATTTATGCCCATACCAAAAATTATACAAATCGCTCAAATTATTTAAACGTGACACTGTAAAGCGCCGTTCGGCGCGTTGTGAATCATTTTTGCGCGCTTGGTCATTATTTTGAACCTGCGATATTTTCTAAGATACTCATTGAAATCAAATGATGTAAAGGGCAAATTCATTTTAAATTAAATACTTATACTAAATAATGCATTTATTTGGATAAGGATTAATATAATCTTTATAAAAACGCCTTCACAAAAAATCCTTTATTTTAGAACAAATTTGGCTAGCATAAAAAAGGTTATAGTGAACAAACCCTAAAAGTTAGACATATGCTACCGCTGACTTTTTTGTAGGCATTATCAAGCTCTACAACTTTTCTCTAGGACCCAACTATGTATCTCCCATGGGTAAGGCAGCGTTTGCAAAAAACGCTTTCGTTCGTCCGTTTTTTCTCCGACTTACTTTGCAAATCCTGCTACAAAAAAAAAGTTTTATCATTTTTCAGACTAATATATAGCCTATGACACTCACAAAGAACGTAGCTTTCTAATGGTAAAAGAATTTTTAAAATCGGTTCAGTAGATCCCGAGTTTACTTTCTACAACGTCACAAACATACAAACATACAAACATACAAACATACAAACTCACAAACCTTACCTCTTTATAATATTAGTATAGATGTATAGAAAGAAAATATTTTTTATTTTTGAATTGTTCATTCAAATGCTTTATTTACGTGCACACATTTTTGTCAATGTGCAATTAAGTTTATTAAGTGCATGCATCAAATTATTTCAAAGTGCAATCATATTTCACACATGAGCGAGTATTATTAAGCACCAAATAACAATAATGTTGCATATTTGGAATTTCCATACATGAAAGTTTAAGTTCATGTAATGAAACTATCAACCTAACTTTGCTAACCATTGTCAACTTTCATGCAAAATGCAAAATTTTAGTATTTCCGCTTATCAATATTATACTTAAATGCTTAACATTAAAAAACATTTTCCTACGGCAAATATTGCACGATGTTTAAAAAATATTGTAAGTTATATTAGCCATTCTTTAGCACAAATTTCAAATACAAATAATTTAAGAGAGCTCATATTTTTATGTTTTACGGCAAGATTGCAATTATTTATGTAAATTAAATGAGGAGGTAAAAATTGCTTAAATAAGTTAAATATTGCTAACAGGCTACCTGCCAGTAATAAATAAAAATTAACATCATGTTTAACATGTCATATAAAAAAAAACTAATAGGTACCATAAATAACCAGCATTTTTAAACGATAAGAGAGCATGGTATGACTAACATATAAAAAGATATGCAATATATTTTTCTAACAGGATATAAATAAACTTACGTATTTGTGGTATTCGTATGGGTAGACACCAAAAAAGTAATAATTTTAATAGCGGAAAAAGAATAGAAATAACTCGATTGTTTTGTTTTTTATTATAGCGCTATACTTGTATGCCATTTATTTTTAAATAGTCGATTCAATGAATCGAACCAAATGTTAATTGTAAATGTTTAAAGGAAAAATTATGCTTAAAAAAATTGAGTACCTTTCTCACTTTCATATAATTCAAACCAGACGTTTAAGATTACCAATAGCAGCCCTTAGAAACATAAAAACATACATTTTTTCTTAAACACTATCACCCAAGAGTAAAAACAAAATAATGGAAAATTACGTATCTCATAACATATTAAATTTACAATCGATTTTACTGTATTACCACCATCAATGTTCATAAGAATGCATTATTAAAATATTTTGTAATAACTACTTTTTTCACAATTCATCTCATTATATATAAAATTTGGAAGGTAACAAATAATTCATTTATCTTCATGATAATCTATTAACTACATTTAAATACTACATAGCTCACTGGTTTTGAAATAACAATGCACTTATTCTAATAAATATATGAGCATCAACATTGTATTATAAATAATAACAGTATTAAGTAGGTGATTTTAGATTTACCTATACTTTTATTATTTGAAAATTTTCTTTTGATAAACTATAAAACAGAGAGCAAAATATATCCTGTAATCTTTTATTAACTATTATAACTATTCAGCTACCTTTGAAGATTGTAATTTTAAGTATGGAAATAAAACTATTATTACATCAACAATAAGTTAAGATATTTTAGGTGTGTATTTGGATTGCTCTCGAAAACCAAGACAGTTTAATACTGGTAACATTCTCATGTTGAAAATCGCTATCACATTAGAAAAAGTGATTTTGAACTATATATTTTTTTATATCTCAATACATAAAATATGTACACATCTGATGTCAATGCAATGGTGGCTAAGACCACGCAGACTTGAAATGGCAGATTGATATCACTGTCATTTTTAAATAATAAGTTCCTTTGTATTATACTGATTGTTTCAAGACCATTCCACATACTCCCTTATAAATAACCTTTTTACTCCTTAAAAAGACTTGACACTTACAATACAAGCGTTGAAATTAGCACTAATGGTAGACGATAGTAACTTGAGTATCTTAATCTAAATCGGTTTAGTTCTTCATGACTAGTTGTACGTAGTCTATTACCCTTTGATCATGGAGAATTTTGAGATGTTCTGCTCCTGGTAATGGCAGGGATTTGACTGACTTGCCACCATTGCGAAGGTTGCGGGGGGTCCGGGGGGTCCTCGTGTGTGGGGGGTCGCGGGGGGTCCGCCGCTTGCGCCACATCTCGCAGGCGCTGAGAGACCGAAGGTTCACTGTGCCGTCGCCATCCCCAGTCGCGAGGACTGGGTACCCGTCCAGCCAAGTGCCGGGTTTGTACACCAGTCTGACAAGTAGAGGAAAGTGAAACTTAATTCTTTTGTAAAAAACTGGTGAGCTGCATTGTGAGAGGTAAGTGCTAAGGAGTAGGATGCATATGGATGATGAAAGAATTGGAAGTGGCGTTGGGAATAGAGAAGTGGTATTCTGGATGGACAGTGTTATTGGGTTTTCTATTAGTACATTGTTAAAAGCAGTAAGGAGCCTGGAAATAATCGTAAATCCAAAATCTGTTATGGGCTAGGGTCCTTTTATCGGTGACCTATAACACAAATGTCGAATAGTGAATATAGAAATGGATCCCAGTCACCTTTATGGAGATACTAGGCCGAGGGGGTAAGACCACTGTAAAATATATATTTTATGGTACCTTTCGACAGTGGATATATTGTATCCGTAGATGCAGTGCACCTCCACGCCGGGCGCTCCGAAGTCCTTCGTGTACTTGTCGGTGTCTTTCTTCATCTCCCAAGCGTTCGGCAACTCCATGTCACTGGAATCATAAAAGAAGAATAAGTGGACTTAAAAAAACTACAGGGTATATTCAGACTGTGATCTGAAACTTTGGCAGGTAATAGCTATGTTGATCATAAACCCGTTGGCGTTAAAAAATCCGACAAAGAATAATAAAGTCTGCTATCCATGACACAGGACTTATGGTGTGTGTGTTTATTTATTCTAAAAATTAAGTATCTGTTTATGAAAGGTCAGGGGATGCCTTTTCCATTGATCAAGCCAATCATGGAACAGGGCTACGAGTACGCGACCTCGGCCCCCCGAGCTGTTGCAGTCTCTTACTATTTCCTTATCCGTAGCATCCTTGCCATCAGGCCAAATATCCTCACCTGCAATATTCTGTACCCAAATACACGCTATCCCTACCCCATTCTTAAAACAATGAAAGTCCCAAGGAGGGTTGGCTCAGGCAGGCGGTCGGCCGTAAAACATCTGCCAAAACTCTTATGCAGCATGTTTTGTTCTTCCTTTCTGAGTGGAAGGACAAAACATGCTGCGCTGACCCCAAATAAGAATTGGGAGCAGCGCAGGAGAATTATGATTAAGTATCTGTTTAACAATTTGACAGCTATGCTGTAATAGGTATTACTTATAACCAAAATTTATCAAAACACACCGATTTATCAAGCATAACATATAACCACAAATTCACAATGATTTAAGTAGTACTCGTAAACTCACGTGAACAGTTTCTGGAAGTCGTTGATGGTGTAGTTGAACTTGTCCGTCTGCACCAGCACTTCCGAGGGTTTCCAGAAGAGTGGCGAGGGCAGCAGCCACGCGAGCGACGGACACGTTATCTGCTGGGTGCGCATTATGCTCTCGCGCAGCATCAGCGAGCCCAGGTCGTCTCCTGCGAACGTGGAATGCTGTTACTTCACTGGTAAGTCTGAATGTTACTACACTGGATTCAGGGCAGTTTTGGGATGGGATCGGTTCAATGTTTGTTTATATTGTCAGGAAATAGTTTCAACATGATAGTAATGTGGTCTACGAAATTTTGCGTCAATTACTTTAGTGGTAAGCCGTCAGGGTGAATTGGTATAGGAGTGGTTGAGAACCATGGAGTTTTATATAGTCACTAAATTGTTACAAGTTGATAGTAAGGTAGTCCTGCAATCTTTTGCGTCAATTACTTTAGTGGTTAGCCTTGAGGATGGTTCAGTATAGAATTGGTTGAGAACTGTGTTTTTTATATTGTCACGAAATATTGAATTATTAAGCACGGTGCTGCTGAGTTAGAGAGTTGAATAGTAAGTTACTTATATTACGGATTAAATATTTGTATGTTGTTTCAGATTTGTTTGGTTTTAAAAACATGAAGGTTGCCACGAGTGGAAACTTTTTAGATTAAGAACTGTTTACTTATGAAATTTAATGTCTCAAGTAGATAAAAACAGTTTTTGTAATATTTTTATAGGCACAAATTTTGTTCCAATGTGGGGTCGTAACTATCTATCTAAATTGTTTATTAAATATATCTGTTTTATCTGAATTGTTTGTTTAATATGTATTTATCACATCGATCGTATATGTAGTAATAATAATCAGCGATTGTAACATAGTAACAACAAGTTGTAATTTTATTCTGTTTTCTGTTATCACTACATAGTATAAAACAAAGCCGCTTTCTCTGTCCCTATGTCCATTTGTATGCTTAAATCTTTGCAGCTACGCAACGGATTTTGATGCGGTTTTTTTTAATAGATAGAGTGATTGAAGAGAAAGGTTTATATGTATGATAACATCCATTAAATATCAGCATTGCACCCGTGCGAAGCCGGGGCAGGTCGCTAGTTGCGCAATATTTTAGATGAACAAGGACTATTGGATGTTTCACACGATTGTTTTCAAAATACATACGCGTTAGACAGTGATGTTTCATAGAAGACCTTATGGTCTACGCTTATGCGTTTGCACTTTAAATTTTGTAAAGTCTAGTTTATATTTTTTATTGTAGGGTCTGGATATTCTTATTCAGATATAAATATGGTTTTGGGCTTCTATGGGAGTACCGCAACTGGTATCAGATAAGTATTTTTTTTTTTTTTTATGTAGAACAGCCATGCACGTGCCTGCTTGAAAATTAAATTGTGTATATAATGAAGAAAGCTTAATGCACTTTGACATTACGCTAAAGAAAATGTAACTTAAAAATCGTATGGAAAACAGCCGCAAGATCAAGAGGTTACGAAACGAGTGTTTAAAGGAATTCAAAAAATTATAAAGTCGGGCGGATGAGTATTTTAAAACAAGAACAACTATACCACATATTTCTAAAGAATAGTAAATAAGCAAGGTAAGTCCAATTGAGATAAAAATGCTTCAGAATTAAGCCAGGCTAACAAACTAACATTGAAATTTTACAATTAAAATTAAATCAGGTCAATTATACCGAGTGTGTTCCAAATCTCCAAGGTTGTGGATGACGTATATTTTGCAAGACTCATGTTATCTCGATGTCATCGTTATAATGTAATCACTTCCTGATGTCATATGTTGTGGTAATACTCTGCTGTTGACTGTGATAAGAACGTGACGTATTTTAAATACAGCAAATAGTATACAATAATATAATTCTATAACATATAATACTTTTTGCATATACAATTACAAATAATAAGCAGGGGGGATTAGCTGTGCGGTCTTTCAAGATAATATTTCTTTATTGTTTTCGAGGGGAAACTTGATTATGGCTCTACTTCCCGATTGCCCTGGGAGAGGGAGGCAGGAAAAGATGTTGGGCTTCTAGCCCGAAGCATGACGGCTGGGCCCATACCAAAAGTGGCCGTGTCTGTTTAGAGACTGAAAATGATTTTAATCTTTTTTTACTGTTGGAAGAAATGAATAAATGAAATTTCTCCTGATAATTTCGAGAGTATATTTTTTGTGTGCAATTTTTTATTTTTAATGATAACAGTAGCTACATGAGCGTGAAATAAGAAACAACATTCGGCCATTCGGGAGCTAAAGCAAATTGAACAGATATAGACAACATAGCAACATAGAGACCATAACACCAAATGATACGATGGTTACGTTTCACGACTTCACGAGTTATTTTTGCTACTTAAAAATTGGCAGGCCATTGTCAGACTAAGTGATGCTACAGAGACCCCCTGTTAGCACTTTCGCCACATCCTAACGTTTTTATCTAAACCTATATCGCTTACACGCCAAGCCATATGCACTTACATGTCATGAGTTCATTCATTAAGATAGTTTTTTGTTTTTCATTATCACAACAGCAACATAATGCGGGGTTACTGTCGCGTCATCTCGCATGATGCTCGATCAGCCGATCGCAGAATTAAGACCGTTGACCCGCTTATTAAAGTTATAGATTACGAATTCCGCATGGCAATAACTAATTATGCTAATTACGCAAAAAATACTTCATGAAATTAACAATCTTAATTAGTTTGTTGCGACAAATAGAATAGAGGAGAAGGTCGTAATGTGGCCCCCTACTTTGTTTTTCCGGTCTAGTGTGAAAAGTAATTGGAATACAAATCTAAATAATACATTACCAGTTTCGGTATTTATTTACCTATATATGACTTACTGTGAATTAAAAAAAAATACGACAGAATTAATAAAAACAAATGTATTATAAAAAAACACTAATTTAACAAGTTGAGATCATGTGAGGGTTATATGGCACCCAAATTAAATGTATTGAACTTAACGACAGAAATCACAGATATAATATTCGCCTTCAGGACCTGCACAAGCGGTATGATCCTATAAGTTACAGCTCTGACACTGGATCCACTCTTCTCCACGTCTGTCGCTGGAATAACTGGTGTTACGAAATAAGCAACAAGTATCTGAGTCCTCAGGAACTAGGGGACATTTTCGTCACATTCAGACGAGTTGGTTTCTTCACTGTCGGAGCTACTGCTGGATGCCACGTCTCTTTGGTACCGATTGGAACTGCTAGTATCATCTTCCTTATCATCTCGGCTGCTTTCATGGCCATGTCCACGTCTGCCACGTCCGTGTCCGCGTCCGCGTCCACGTCTGTCACGCCCGTGTCCACGTCCGCGTCCACGTCCAAGTCCGCCTCCACGTCTGTGATTTTCTATGCTTATGCACAAGTATTTCCAAAGATTCTTGAGGATCCTTTGCCAAACGTTTTAATGTAGATCTAGGTACAGAAAATATTTTACCGCCTTTTTGAAGCCCATGGTCTTTGTTCTCACCGCTTCAATAGCCCTTTTCATTCGGTCAGGATCCCAAGTTTTTCGTTTTTTCGGTGCTGGTGAACCTGCAACTTTGTCTAGGCATCTATAAATAAACATAATATACAAATACTATTCGTGTATGTTATATGGCCTCCGGGGCCATAATGCAAGCAGTATGAGGGGGCCAAATTACCAATATGGTGGAATCTATTAACAAACATCAATAAATATAAAACATTGAATATTTTGCATATTTACCTTAAAAGTCCGGTAGAAAAATGTTTTTTAAACAAGCTGTCCAACTCTCAATAGTTATCACTCGATATTTACAAAGTTATTGAATTAATTGCAGCACAACAAAAAGTTTTGACGAGTGCAGGTTTAAACTAGTTTGTATAACACGAAAATGTGCTGCCTTCTCTCCGATTTTTTAGGATTATTTCATAAATGTCATAGTAAGGTTTACTTTGAATCAAGTCTGACTAGATGGCGTAACTTTAAATATGAAATATCAAAGGGGGCCACAATATATGCGGGGGCCACATTACCACCTTCTCCTCTATATCTGAGGGGTAATATAATCCTATAACCCAAGTTTGCAAACTCATGATGAATAGGCACTTAAACGTTGTATGAAATCATCGCGGGGAAACCTAAGTTTAATATCTAATCTATTTCACAAATTTTACGTATGAAATATATTACCTGCACTCAGCATAGCTAAGCTGAGGCTTAATTATTTGAGGTAGTTATGCCCAAAAATACTAAAAGACGTATCTTTGAGTAGGTATGTTTTGATAAATTTAGTAGTCCGTACACTTTTAGACAAAACCCCAGTACCAAGGTCAAAAGAAATTCCTAAAATACATGTTCACGTCTTATTTCCAAATTACATTTCGTTTTTGTATAATGAGGAAAAATTCATACTTTAATTTACCTTTAAAACACAGTGACAAGGGTTGGAGAAGTTAAAAAAAAAAATTTACTTGACACTTTTAAGAATTAGGGTGCCAAAAAAAACAACTGACAAAAAATCTACTTCTAGGCAACGTTTTGAACGAAATAAAACTAAGCATTTTTTTGATCTCAAATCACTATACATGATACATACATTGACCCAAGAAGGCCAGTGAATAAAATAAGTATAAACAATCAATAAAAATTCAACGAAGACATTCAATACGTAATCTGTTTGGTAATATTTTTATTGTAAACACTCATACATAATTGATGCGTTGGAATGACTCAGCTGTTTTGGCTGGCAGTTTGATTGTTATCTTTGTGAATTTAAATTTTTAACTTTACTTTTCTTATAATCACGGTGAGGCATTCGAACAATCGAGAACAAATGAGATAAACTGTCAGTATTTACGGGTGTTCTATTTAAATATAGTAGCAACACCGAATTTGGTGGCCATACACTCGGCTCAACTCAGACAAGGGGGTTTCCTTTAATTAATAACCAGATGGTGAAATGGAGGTTTGTAATAGTAATACCTATTTCTTTTTCATAAAGGCATGTACGTAAAAAGGCAAAAAAAAAAATATCAGTACCGCTAAGTTTGAAGCTACTATAACATCTATATCCAAAACAAGAACTCACTCAGTGCACTCGAATGCGCCGGTGTCCTCAGGCCGAGGATGATGAGCCAAAGGTATCAATCAGTGTCGTGGTCTGGACTTTCAAAAATCCATTTAAATTTTGAGAATCCGGGCCGGCGACACCGATATCCTCCTTCATGGCAATGGGAGCTGCAAAATGTATCGATGAGGGAAAGTCTACTCACCAATGGCGAAAACCTTAACGGCCTTCATGGAGCCTGCCCAGGGAGTGGAGAGGGATATGATCCGTCGGATGTACTGGTCCTTCCAGGACTGCGGCTGCAGCTTGAGGAAGTGCATGGCCATCAGCCCCCCCATGCTGTGCACCAGAAACGTCACTGAGGACTTGTTGTTCTTCGCATATGTGTCTTCTACGAGCGTCTTTAATTTAACGAAGAATTCTTTGTTTTCGTCTGTGAAAAGTATAAATACAGTCAATTCGGTTGAACTAGTACTATTTATAAAGGTTTTTCTGCTCGACATATAACTTAACACAGAGACATTTTATTGGTAAAAGGAAGATAATTGTAGTGAAAAAAATTGCTTGTCGGTATTAACAAATAACGGATTCATTTTCTGATTATAGCAAACGGCAATATTGCATATCACTGACTATAAATAGACTTTATAAAAGAATTGAGGAATCCTTGTGAAATCATGAAATTAATGGAATTGTACTGAATCCGCGGAATCTATCAGAGTCAAAGTCAAGTCAATCAAGTCCTATTCGCTTGGCCTCACAATATTTATTTATTTATTTAAACTTTATATACACGTATGTATAAAGGTGGACTTAATGCCGTAGGCATTAAGTATAATAATATAAATTATAATACTATTATTATAATATTATAGGTAATAAAAAAAAGTAATCATTTCAAGCAAAACATAAAAGTAGATAATGTTGATTAACAGAAATTTATTCAAGTAAACCAATAAATATATACTCACTAGGAGCTTTTCTAAAGTCATAAGGAGCTCCAATAATTGACACATTCCTTTCATAACCAATCTTGACCAGAGAATCTGCTATGCTATTAAAATACGCTCCTGTTTCATCGTGTGATGGGTCCAGCCACTCCACTGGTTCAGGATTACCCCATCCTGGTACCCGTATATCAACCCCTGCAGGATTGCTCGTTGTTCGTGTAACATTATCATACTCCAACCGCAAGTTGTCTACCCAGCAGTCGATCACAAACGGTACAAGAAGCTCAAGGTTCAGCCAAATGTTAAAGTAATCCGGTGATGATTTCGCACAGATGTAATGTACTACCGAAGATTTATTTAGCCTTGCTTCAAGTTGGCTTCCTCCATCACCTGGTACTGTAGAATAAATGTTTATTAAATTATGAAAACTATAAAGACTTTGTGTAATGTTGTGTAGGTGTTTATGTTTCTAATAACAAGCTTAAAATATTAACAACTGCTGTATCAATGTCTAAAAGAAATTACAAAATAAATCATATTTATCACCATACAAGTATCTACTTCACATGAGATTTTTTATTATAAATAATTTTTCAAATATTGCTGTTTGTGTGACAAAAATATTTTATTAAATTTGTTTGAGTAATACTTTTGCACTGGGTACCAAAGTGAGCTCCTTATAAGTACAGCTGTTAATGTTTTTCATTTATTTAATTAAGCACAGCCACATCACATATATTAACACAAATAAAGATTCATATTTGCCTACATACATCTGATATAACACTTAAGGTGGGCATAGTGTTCTCTAAAAAAATTGCACAGTATATGTTAAAAAAATGTTGTAGTGCAAATAAAAAGAAGTAAAAATTAAACACTATAAGACAAAGATAAATACAGCTCAAATCTATTTGTCAACTGTTTCCACAACAATTTCTTAGTAGTGTGTTGTTCAAGGAGGACAAGTCAGATTCAAAGGTTCATACTAGCAGTATTGATCATACATTCCCTTATATTTATTTTCTTCGTAAAAACATTTGTACAGCGATGCCAATCATTATTATAAAATATATTAATATTCTATATACTTACATTGTATTTATTAAAGTAATATTCACACCTTTTAATTAATTACCTACCCACAATTTAATGACATGATATGCAATTATTTTAATTGGATATTATCTATCAAACAAGAAATACTCACTGAGTATAACTGGCGACAAACCCCAGATATTTTGAACTAATATTCCGTAAATGAAAAAAACGAAAATATTTAATTTAACAGCAGTCATATTTCCAGAAATACGCGCGACCTCCTGGCTAGCTATATATAAACAGAACACTCGCGAAAACTATTTCCTATTGTTTTTACGTAATTTAAATTGCGATCGATGAGCCGACGCACCGCGACACTACAATAGTTTAGTTTATACTGATGCCTGATCATACGATGACAGCACTTCTATTGGCAAAGATAAACACACTATTGATAACAATAATTAAATCGCAGTGAAAACAATCAGCTGGACTGTATTTGTGTAAACAAATGAGTTATTTTTTAAATCTCAAAAAACCAGCGCATTCGCGACGAACTGCGATAAGCAGCTGGTCGAAACACCGTTTCGTTTCAAGTTGGCTTTTACTTGACAACTGTTAAGCACATATAACATCAAAAAACTGTTTTTAAACAGTTTTATACATTTTTAACTCGTGATTTACTATGTTATTTAAATCACATAGTTTTTAAAGCACGTTTTCAATTATCATATTGAAATAGAAAACTCTAGTAAACTCTGATGTAATGGACACATTGCATAGTTACGTAAAACCGAGCGCAATTGACATTGATAAATCCCACCCAGCTTTTAAATTTTTTTGTTTTGTTTGTTTATACTTGTTTGTATTTAACAATAAAATGTTTTAATGTATCCTTTCATTATAAATATGCTCTTAAATATTTTGCGAAATTAAACAAGTTCATATTAACGTGACTGCTCAAAACTACAGCTGGTTTTAGAACGCAAAAGCGGACTGCGCAAGCGCGAACTTTGAATTAATCAAAAATGGACAGTTCTTCATTATAATTTTATCATTAGTATTTTTATCATAGTTTATATAGATTTAAGTAGTAATTCATTATAATAATTAGTTAAAATGTTAGGTAAACATCGCATTAAGGGAACAAACACAAGCGTTTTTCGCTCATGTGTTAGATATTGAAATGTTTCTGCAGGTAAGAAATGCATCGCAATCGATAATCATTGAAGTGTTTTGTTAAAATGAAATAAAAAATTGCAGGGTCGCGTTATAGTTGTTTGGTTATCTTGGCTTATTGGAGGAATTTGTGGAGTTGTTATTTTGTTGATAATCATATGTTACTGCCGCCTCATGCCGCGTCATCAGAAATCATTCGGTAAGTGCATTTCACAAATATTTTTATTTTGCAAACATAAATTTGTATTAAAGTACCTTTCGACCGTTTAACATTTTCTAATACATTAATTTGTTTTAAAATGCTTTAATATAAACAGATTGATTGTTTTTATTTTGTTATTGGGTTTTTAAAGTCTATTGCGCGCTTTGTGACCCATTTTCGAAATTTTTAATACTCATATGTTCTACTTTTTGTATGATTGGTGGCATTGTTAGACGAGCAGTACCTAAAAGAGACGTATGCAATAAAGGAGAACCATGCATACACCAGTCAAGAAAACTACAGGATGAAGCATGCTGAGGTAAATTACCTTTTAACTCTTTCAGTCTAGGTGGTTAGTTTTCAAACCACCTATTTGAAGTTGATAAAAATTTATTTCCACAACATTTATCGGAGATGTGCTGAACTTTTATAGTTTATTATATAGTTGTTTATCATTTGATACCATTATTTGACGCAAAACCGCGGTGGTTATTTTTATTCGAATTTTTAAGAAAGGAGTGCAGTGCTGTTTTTAGAATGGGACATTTTAAAATTCCACAATTAATTTAAGAATATTTACTATATTATTATTTCAGTATTTATCGGTTATTTAATATTTAATGAGTACATTTATGACATAAAATAAAGTTTGCCGTTTATATTTTTTTATAAAAAACGTAAATAGTAAGGTGGTTAGTTTACTGACCACCGTGACTATACTAGGTTTTGTTTTATTAATTTTGTGTAAGTATTTTAATAAGACACACCAGAATAGGATCAATTAGACACGAAAGACTTTCGTAGAAGTGTGTTTCAAAGAATCTTAGCACCAGCTCAAGCAAAGAAACGCAACTTGAGTTCTTGACGTTCTCTCAATGGCTCTGATTCGTCTTCTCCTTTGCTAACATTCATAGGTCAACAGTTTCGATAAAGTTGCGGACGGAAAGCAATACACATCAGCCAAAGCGATCTACTTCACGAAAATGTGCTAAATGCAGCACAAAAAGGGGCAAGAACGTACTGACTGGCAATGCAGGACTTGTAGAGTCCCCCTTTGTATCCGGAAAGATTTTTATAAGAAATAAGTTACATTTAAATCTAAATATCATACAGCATACATAACATACAAATATACATATTTGCACCGTAAATATATAAATAACTTATTTCTAACGTAAGTTCTGATAGTCTTTTGTTTTCATTATTTTTCTGCCGTCCGTCACGGTGGTTAGCAAACTAACCACCATATTCCACGAAAGCCTTATGTGATATTTTAGCAAAATATTTTTTTTCTTTGTAAATAAACCCCAATTACACTAAATACGTCTTTGTTTGATTTATAAAATCAATAAATAAAAAGTGTGACTGAAAGAGTTAAACATAAGTTTGCGCATTGAACTTTTGATAAAAAAAGTATTCATAATATTTTTTACTATTTATCAAAAAATTTGCTTAATAATAGCCTTAATTTGGGGGCTAAAAACCCTACATAGCGAGCAATAATACGTATCTGTATTTCACAAAACAAGCTATATTTTTTTAATAATCTGAAAAGTATGCGTATTTTTTTTAAAATTGTAGAAAGTGTACATCATTCTAACACTAAATGTATCTATACCCGTTAATAAGTTGGTGGAGGTGGTTCAAAATAATAAAAAGTCATAATATTTGAAAATAAGTAATGTCTGTCTGGTTTTACTCATTGAGGCCTATGTTACGAAATATTCCAAAAGGCCTTGTAATTATGACTTTGTAGGTGCAGGTGCAACGTCACGCTCGGCCGGTGAGCTACGCGGGTGACGCCGAGTGTAGGCGGGCGCCCTCGCACTGTTACGTGAACAGGGTACCTGACGCCAGGGAGCAGTGTGTGCAGTACGCGTCCAGCAGCAGTGAGTACTGAGTGACGTGTAGCACTGCTACGTGCGCAGTGAACAGGCGCCCTACGCCGGGAGCAGTGCGGGCAGTACGCGTCCAGCAACAGTGAGTACTGAGTGACGTGTAGCACTGCTACGTGCGCAGTGAACAGGCGCCCTACGCCGGGAGCAGTGCGGGCAGTACGCGTCCAGCAGCAGTGAGTACTGAGTGACGTGTAGCACTGCTACGTGCGCAGTGAACAGGCGCCCTACGCCGGGAGCAGTGCGGGCAGTACGCGTCCAGCAACAGTGAGTACTGAGTGACGTGTAGCACTGCTACGAGCGCAGTGAACAGGCGCCCTACGCCGGGAGCAGTGCGGGCAGTACGCGTCCAGCAGCAGTGAGTACTGAGTGACGTGTAGCACTGCTACGTGCGCAGTGAACAGGCGCCCTACGCCGGGAGCAGTGCGGGCAGTACGCGTCCAGCAACAGTGAGTACTGAGTGACGTGTAGCACTGCTACGAGCGCAGTGAACAGGCGCCCTACGCCGGGAGCAATGCGGGCAGTACGCGTCCAGCAGCAGTGAGTACTGAGTGACGTGTAGCACTGCTACGTGCGCAGTGAACAGGCGCCCTACGCCGGGAGCAGTGCGGGCAGTACGCGTCCAGCAACAGTGAGTACTGAGTGACGTGTAGCACTGCTACGAGCGCAGTGAACAGGCGCCCTACGCCGGGAGCAGTGCGGGCAGTACGCGTCCAGCAGCAGTGAGTACTGAGTGACGTGTAGCACTGCTACGAGCGCAGTGAACAGGCGCCCTAAGCCGGGAGCAGTGCGGGCAGTACGCGTCCAGCAACAGTGAGTACTGAGTGACGTGTAGCACTGCTACGAGCGCAGTGAACAGGCGCCCTACGCCGGGGAGCAAAGCGGGCATTATGTTCATTTAAGAAACGTCATTATGTTAATATAATATTGTAGAATTTTGTCTGAGAGAATAAACTACTTCACAATCTAAGTAATTTTTAATCCTATGGTAAACTTTCTCAGTGCTGGACGAGATCGACAGCGCATCGAACATAGACGCGTTGAAGACTCGTTCTCTGCCCGCGTTTCTACGACCGAAACAACGCCCGCTCTCCACAGAAGATGATCTGCAGCAGCTTTATGCAAAGGTAAGTTGTTCGGACTTCTGGAGTACACCTAATTGAAGGTACTTCTTAATCTAAATTTAGAAATTAATATGTGAAAACCAAATGGGTTGTAATTTTTGAAATCAATATAGCCAAATTAAATCAACGTTAATTGCTAAAGTCCCTTACACATAATCATACTGCAGGTAAATCTAAGCAAGAAATACAAGAACAGAATGAGGAACGAACACGCCGCGATAATCGCCCTCAGCAAGTCCCACAGTCAGTTCTTCGACGCAGACGCGGTGATAGTGTACGACCAAAGAACCGCGCTCTAACCCTGCTTAGGTATCTCGTAATATCCCCTCTAGCTTACCCAAATTATTGAAGAATTAATGTACGCACAGTCTTCACTTGAATTGTTCTACCAGGAATCTTAAAACCTTTCAAACATGACAGGTTGTTACATATTTATATCATATCCATTAACTTCATATTCATCATCATTATCAATCAATATCATTACCATCATCAGTCGTAGTATGTCTATTTGAATGAAAAGTCTTCTCATATTTTTTTATTTCGACCTTTTATACCGTTTTACATTTGACTACGAAATGAAAGTCAAGTGGGTGTATCGTTTTGGTTAAAATGACACTATAATAAAATTGTATCCTTGTTGCTTTGTAATTATATAACATATTTTATTTAAAAGCATAAAACCTATTTTAAAAGGAAGTGATATCACTTATATTCATATTTTAGTTGGAACTATCTCATTCCGCCATATAGAAAATTTTGACTGTTTTATCCATGTTATCTAATATTGTTAATTTAGTTAAATCAAATTTACCACATAGCAATACAAGATAAGACATAACCCCCATTTCCTTTTGAA
Source organism: Cephonodes hylas (assembly GCA_030295005.1). Lineage (NCBI taxonomy): Eukaryota > Metazoa > Arthropoda > Insecta > Lepidoptera > Sphingidae > Cephonodes > Cephonodes hylas. Next base: position 14,342,177 of record AP025364.1, read on the forward strand.
ATTCTAATTCCGACCCTTACCTAATTAGATAGTCAAACGCGTAGTCTGAAAGCTCGCACAAATAGTGTTAGACACAAACTTTGTAGCATATATGCGGTCATGAGTTTCTGGTATATCTAAATGATGATGACAATCGGGTCAAAATCCGTAACATGACAAAAACGTTACGAAAAACGATTTAGTTTTATCACGTAGAGAGATAAATTTAATGCTGTCCAAAAAGAAAGCATTCAAAAATATTTCAAATTTTGTGGAATTACCATCCACTCAGACATTTTGTGAAGGAATGAAAAGGTTCACACAATAAAAACCAATTATTGTATGAAAGTAAGACTCTAGTTATTGCAGAAGCAGTTTTGAAACCTACAAAACCAACTAAGTAGAATTGAATTTGTTAAAGAATATTAAAAATATGTTTAACCAGTTCTTTAAAAAGATGGTAGTTCTCATGACCTCATATGTTCTCTTTTCGATATTCTCTAATATTCAGCTCGTATCTCTTCACATATCCATAGTGTATAACATATTGGTGTAGATGATAAGATGTTAACGCGCACATTTAGCACTCTCAACGCATACGCAGTTAGTTAATAGGTCTACCGTCATTCACACAAATATTATTATAGTGAGCGTTTTGGATTTCATTTACGAATAACTTGATAAAAGCTACCTACTTGATGAAATGTTCAAAAATATGATTAGTGAAGAAGAATCAGTGTTAAACATTGGAATGTCGATCGGGATTTGAGTTCGGCTGAGGTAGTTTAATTCCATAAGATACAATTATAAGGGTTTCGTCCTGTTCTAGAAGCGGTAACACTTGAAAATGCCGATTTTGGAAATTGTCGATTTTATATGGATTTGTGCTAAATTCTTTTATGACTATGTGTTTTCATAAATGAAATCCGAAATGCATAGAAAGTATTTTTCCCGCCGAAAGTATTCCTTGGACAACGAGGTGTTGATTTTAAACAATATGTCACCGGTCACGTGGCCATTTTGATAGAATATCGGTATTAAACAGTTGGTTAACTGGCGTTTTGAAATTTATATAAAGATTTAAGCTGTAACTTGTTGTCCGTTCATTGTTTATGACAATATTTTTCTACGTAACAAAATAATTGGCGAATTTGTGATTAGAAATTGTGTGATAACGAAAATTAACGAGAAAATGTGGCCTAATTGTATAATGTATTCGTAAGTTTTAAAGCGAGAGCGATCGTGTACAAATACACCCTAAGTATACATACTAAACGTCTCCTACAACCTGTTAGAAAATTTATAGTTTTGCGTCCAGAAATACGTTTCAACCATTAAAAGTAGCAGAAGTAAGTTATCTCCTGCAAAGACAAAGCTCTTTTATCGCATGACACCGACTAGAAGCAAACAGTTGTTGATTAAACAAAATATCTTAAGCTACACAGTTACTTAGTCAACGTAGTTGGACAACACACGGCGATGAGTTAGTATAAAACATTTGTACGCGATCGCGCATACAAGCAATTCCAAGTTACAATAGTTTCCTAGATTAAAAGTATATTCTCAAATAGCCGTTATACGCCAGTGCGCATGTTTTGCTACAAATGTACGAGGGAGCACTAGATATTGACACTAGACTTACATCCTAGTGCTCCCTCAGCTCCTAGTCGTAACGATTATATTTTAATAGTTAATTGTGATAGATTTGTTTACCAATGAATACAGATTTTGTAATCTGAACTGTGTTTTTAATTATCATACTGTTGTACCTAGCTTTAAGAGACCAAAAAATATGAAAGACTCAAGCATTGAATACTTATCTTTTTTATTTTTTTTCTTTTTTTTTTTTTTTTCTTTCGAGGGGAAAGCTGCTTATGGCTCTACCTCCCGCCAGCCCTCAGTGAGGGGGGCAGGAGGCGTATGTCGGGGTCACCGGCCATCCAGCCCGGCAGATGTTAGTGCCGGGCTGGGTCCCTAACCTACCCTAACCTACACCGGCATACCGACCAAAACCCCCTGGTGGCCATCTTCGCGCCAGGTAGGGCGACCGCGGTGCGTGGGTGAGAGACGCCCACAATGGTTCCGCAGCCGCCCAGTGCGCCTCCGAGACGAGAGCGTCTCGGCCTTCTCATAATGGAGTCTTGCCACAGGGCAGGGCGCCGGGTCTAATTATCTCCGTTGACCCGGCGCCTCCTTCTTCGACGCCTTTGGCGGGCGGGATCATTCCTTTCACGATCCCGCTCCGCACTCTCCTTCTGCGACATGACATGCTCGCAGAAGGAGAGCATCGCTCGCCACGACCTTGGACTCCCGACCATCGATAAGACGACAGCCGGGAGTGAGAGGTCTCCGCCTACTACAGCGCGGAGAGCGCTGATTGAATACTTATCTAGTAAATCAAAAGAGTGGGTAGTTTACCTGTATAAGATTAAGCTGGTGGCTACCCACCGACTCCACGCGGCTTTAGCATAATAAGACAAACAAAAATTACTATTTAAGTGGTTTATTAAATAGTCATTCTATGTAATAAAGCAACAAAAAATTAAGCTATTTTCTTAATATGTTAAAATAAAATCAAGTTCACTTCATAAGCGTAGTAATATTGTATTGTGAAGTTGAAGTTGCATTTCTGTATTGTTTTCTTAAATCATAAGTTCTATTAAGGGGCTTTTTAGTCCTACAACTATCTGATCTCAATCTGCTATTTATGTTTGGAACGCACTCTCACGCCTAATGATTCGTTTGAGTTGGGCGATCGGCTGAGAGGCACTAGTACTACCAAAGTCAAGTCGGTCCAAAGACTATAAAACTATAACTCCATATAGAGTTAAAATACGTAAATATAACATTAACTACTGAAAATCACCCTAATCATATCATCATACGAACAATAAACAGAATAAAAGGAAAACAAAATAGCAACATGCCGAGCACACACATCTAAATCTCTAATAATAAAATTAGTAATATATTAACTAAAATATTCATTGCATTAAACATCAACATCATCAGGCCCTAAAATCCTTTTAGCTGAATGTCCTAAAACTAGCGAGTGTGGGGTAAGTCTTGAGTCTAAGGAGTTCCAGCTCGGTCTGCAGCAGCACGATGGTGGTGTGGTTCGCTTGCACGTCGCGGATCAATCGGCTGCGCATCACTAGAGTCTCCATTCTGTCGCAAATTATTCATAATTGTTGAACATATTGTTAAGGATTTAGTTGAACAAGAAGTATTGAAAGTCGGGAAATGAGTAAATACAGAAGTACTGAATTAACCAACTGTCTTTATAAAAGGCAATAGTTTCTTATTGACTGATTAAACAACACTTAAACCACTAAATGGATTACGCTGGATTCAGTACTAGATTATTAATAGGTTTTTCGAAAATTCCTCAACAGAAGGAAATGATAAACAAAGTTTTTATGGAAAAGCTAGTTTTAAAATGAACACAATTAACCACAATCAAATATCTTTTGTCAGTAGAATCTAAAAAGCAATTTCTACTATAATTTTTTTAACATATTCATCAACAGCTCATATGCTTACCACTGTCAGACATTGGCCTCCTCCACATTGAGAGGGTTTAGGCCTCAGTCCACCACACTGGTCTTAATTGACTGACATTCAACATATTGAGATATTACAAACCTCTTTTTGAACATCTTCCTGATTCGTATTGGCTCGAGCGGGTCTTCATTCAGTCTCTTCTCAGACACTTTTACATTAAGATTTGCTATCAATTTCTCTATTTTTTCTTCTTGAGATTGTAAGGCGTTCAGTTTAAGCTGAAAATGCAACAATTGTTACTTAGTGTCTTATGAATTTAATAGATTAACTGTTCTCAACTAACTCAAATACATTAGCAAGCAATTGCAAAAGAGTTTCATCACGCGTGAATCATAATTATGAAATAATTATCTTATATTAATTACACTAATTTCAATTATTTGACAAGGTGGAAAATTCATGAACTTTTAGGACTGATGCCTAAAAAAATCTCGAAGAAAAATTCCACTTCAATTGTGTTGCTAACTTGTACCATGTACAAGCATATAGGTGTGTGGTGCCCACCTCTAGTTCCTCAACGCGGTGTATCTGGTCGTTCAGTATCTTGTTGACGGACATCTTGGACGCCTCCATCTCTTTCTCCATGCGCACGTAGTCCTGCTCGTCTGTGTAGCCCAGCTCCTTGTTCTTCAGGTACAACTGCAACTCTTTTGGGATCTGAAAATACCACATTAGGACTAAATAAGTACTAAGGTTTACTTGGTACAACACTGAGAACTCTTATTAATCATCAAATTTGGATTTTATTTAAAGATGAAAATTGTCACTTGGCTCCCATAAGATTGAATATGCAATAGCCCTTGCTTCTTGATAATGTCGTTACTACTACCTGTCTTAGCTTTTGCTCATCGTCTGTTTGCATTTTACTACATACTAATGTACCTTCAAGCGTTTATAGGAGTAAAGCTCCTGCTCCATGTGTCGCAGCTTCATCTTCATCTGCGCGTGCTCCCACTCCTTGGACAGGATGCCCTTGCGGAAGTCCATCTGCTTGCGCATCATACGCAACTTCATATCTCCTACTTTCTATAATTCATTCGGTTAATTGACTTTACAAATCCAGCAAAAAACCCATATCAGAACTGGCAAATATATATGTATGCTTACCGTTCTTGCACATCATAAATAGATACCTATGTAGATTTAGCACGAGTAAATTCTTTAGACCCAAGGAAAATGTTCTTTATATTTTTAAATTGGCAGTTCCATTTAAAAATAGAAATATTACTGTAAAAATTATTAAGCTATGTACTCGTATACCTAATTATATATAATTTAATAAATATAATTTAATACAAGAGTTACCAGTATAACGTTGTTAATTTTCTCGATGTCTTCTCGCAGTATCAGGGTTGCGTCTTCGTAGTCCTCTATGTGGCCGGAAGTGGTGATCTCCACTTGTCCAGCTGGCAATACCAGCTGTGAATTGGAAATTGTAAACATAATAATATTAGATTATTATACCAGGAAACTCATTGTGAATATAATTCATTGTGAATACACCCATAACTTCGAAAAGTCAGAGGTGTGTCTGGCGTTTGAACCTGCAGCCGCTGAAATTCTCAACCGTGCGTCTAAACGTCGAGGTCATCACAGCTTAAGTTCTCGGTCTTATGTACAGGGGTTTCAAAGTTGATAACCCATACTGTTTTTTTCCCGAGCAATCAAAAATTTCAAAGAGAATATAATTTGAGTCGTGACCTGTATGGTCTTGTTCCTGGCGGTGGTCTCGACAGTCTCCCGATGGAGCGTGATCCTGTGGTGCAGCGCGGCGAGGTGGTTGCGGCGCGCGAGGATCGCCTTGTTCCACACGTTGCTGCCGCTCTCCACGTACGCCATCTCTTGGCCTAGCGCGCGGATCTGCATACCAACACCAGTGGGATACAGTGGGATAGTACTGATCAGGTGGGACCACATACATATACAAATACGCGCACGTCTCTATTGCTGTAGTAGGAAATATCTCTAAAAAAAGTTTATGAAATTTTGTTAGATGTCTAATTCAGAAGTAAGTCTGTTTGGGAATAGTTTAAAATAGCTCAAAGTTGAAAATTGATATGACACAGAGCTTCTAAAAATCTATTTGAATACAGATGGTTATGACTTTTCATTCAGTTCTAATTAACACTAATAGACCCTGAAGCTTCTATATCACAGGATTCCATTTGTGCAGGGATTAACGCATGTAAGGCGATGTGAATCTTGTGATGTAAATCAAACCAGACTATAAGACTAGTAGAATTATAAATATTTTATTAAAATCACTTACTCTTATTTCGTTTTCGATCTTGGCTCGCCTCAATTTGCACATGGTGTTCCACAATGCTTCGTCCATTACTGGAGGCATATTGCTGATCAAGTCCAGCTGTTCCACGCTGAAATAGAAATAGTTTCGTTATAAAACACTACTTACTGTTAATATTTACGGGTACAATATTCCCTTTTAATTCCGCTAGAAACTTTTTGAATTGTGATATGGGCTTGTCCCGTCATTTCCAAGCGGTAAAAAACTAAAGAATACGTACAAATATAAAAGATTTGTTAGTAATTAATAAAGTATCTGATTTTTTTTTAAATTCTCTTAGCTATTCTTAATTTCATATCTGCTATCTTCAAAGTCAAAATTAGAAAAAAATAATTACATTCGTAGAGGAACGTTTCTCTTTTAACCAAGTCATAACGAAAAGAAATGTGTGTTATATTTTTGAGGGTGTAAAATAACTATAAATTGATAACCCTTTGTAGAATTCCAGGCAGTCTGGGTGCAGCAGCGGCGGTCTCACTCCGGTCAGTATGGCGTTGGCAAGATCGTATAATACTACCGGAATTAACGTCGATTTATGGTGATGCTTCGGTCTTTTCCTGTTATAAAAGAACAGAATTACATATTTAGAAATCAGTAACCTTAGAGTAGTGCAGAAACCCTTGACAAATGACTCCATATCAAAATATCAAAATAAATAAAATAAAATATGTAATCCCATGGCGATCTATTTTAAAAACTCAGATAGATAGTTTTAAATCATCATCATCAACTCATATACATGATCAACTGCTGAGTACGGGCCCTATTCAACCACGCTGGCTTAGTACATGTTTGAAAACTTTACACCCAATAAATTCCTATGAACTTTTAGGTGTGCAGGTTTCATCACGATGTTTAAAATAAAATTTTCTTAAATAAATAAAATCTGCAACTATAAAATCCTATGAAGCTTTTAAAGTCAGCTCACTTATAGAACTTGTAGCACTGGTCGACGATGATGGGCGAGAGGTCCGCGAAGTGGTTCTTGAAGCTGCGCTCCATGGCGCGGTCCTTGACCGTGAGCGCCTCGTACGCCGCCTGGCACTCCGCGCTCTGCACCTGGATCGCCTGCAGCTCCTCCGTCAGCACCTCCACCTCGCCGGAGTACTTCGCGATTTCAGCTCTAACATATTACTCTAAATAAATTGCTTTCAATCATGTATAGTCTAAATAGTGTCTAGTCGGTTGGGCACTAGGCTGTGAAATGCGAGCGCCAGGACAAATCTTTGTGCGATACATAAATATTTGTTACCGCAAAGACGGCAAATAGAACAATTCGCTTGTTGTTTATTTCATTGCAAAATGAATACTGGACCGATTTTAAAACAGAGTTTATGCATATTATTTTAAAGCGTTTTCTTTAGCTATGGAACTTGCGATTTGATTGAAATTATATAAGTCGGTAATAAAGTATGACAGAGATTATTAAATACCTCATTTCATCCAATTTTTCATCCATTTCAACGCGATCAAGGTTAACTCTGCGTAAGCGCATCAGGCTCAAGTTTTCCTGTCCTATCACGGAGTCTGTTTTCAGTTTCGTCAGCCACGTCTCCTTCACCTTAGAAGTTTTAAAGCTTTAAAAAACTTTCCGAAGTGCATACTGTGTTTTTGGGAATATGTAGGCAAAATTCTCTACATAACCTAAGTCGAGTTTAAAGGAGACTTATATCCGATTCCGGGACACATTCTGTAATCCTTAATTACTTTAGGAAATGTATTGGTGATAAAAAACTATTGCTTACAGATATATCTATTCATGCCATGTGACCAACGACATAATTAATGAAATCAAAATTTAAACTACTTTCCGTAATTAGATCCAATATGAAACCAAAAGTTTCGTAGACACCTGTTCTACATTGCATTGTCATTACCCTCTGGTTGAACTTGACGACCCCTTCGTTCAACAGCTGCGACAGCTTGGCGTACTCGGTGTGCAGCATCTTGCGGTACTTGTCTCGCTCCTCGTTCCGGAACGCAACCTTGGCCTCGTAGTCGAACACGAACCGCAGGTCGTCCTCATTGAAGTGTTCCGGATCTTTCTCCAGCTGAATGAGATTTTTATGGGAAAATAGGTATAAGAACAAGTGAGCCTCCAGATGTTAAATGGTCTCTGCTTATGAATACATCCACGATACCAGAAGAATCATTAGCTGTCCTTTTAAGGAAAATACAGGCTCTTTTGAAAAAGAACAAAAGGTCAGGAGCCTACTTTAGTCTAGGTCTAGTGTAGGTTGGCAGACTATACTTCTAAGAAATTCTCTGAGTGCATCTTCTAGATAAAGTTTTATTACGGTGTCCTTATTTACATGTTGAATCACACTTAGGATTATTAATTTTTGTTTTAAACAGACAACTATAGATAATAATCAATGGATTATTGCCAACAAATAATCACACCCACGCCTGTATTCCCCACATCATATATGTCATCACTATACATTGCTCTAACAGTACTACAAAGTCAAGTCCTCACCATACACTGCGGCATGGGCACGGGTTTCTTGATCTCCTCGTGCCAGAGCTTCTCGAGCACGCCGTCCATCATTTCCATGAGCGCGCGCTCCTTAAAGTCGTCCTTGGGGCCAGGGTCGGGCGGTATGATCACCACCTGGCTCGGGCTCACGTACGGCTCGATGCTGCACTGAGGTACAATAAACTTTATTAATTAGAATCAGATCTAGTATTAATGTTGTCTTGTCAGGGCCAGATCTAAAATTCAGTGTTGTTACTTAAAAACGATACTGTAAAAATCTAATAACCTTTGTTCGACCTGGGATTAATCCCAGGACTGAATACGCCGTCTGTCCTTACTATCGATGTAGGTTATTGCCTCTTTTTGAATGACTACGTTTCCGACAATTTTTACTGCTCGCTGGACTCACAAATAAGTTCAAATGAAACAAGACATCGTGTCTAGTTTAAAAAATATATATTATTATATGTTGCATCAATAATTCATTTATATCTTACCTCTTCAGGCTCGACTTTGATGAGTTTGTAGGGTTGCTCCTCCTGGCGCCATTCCGGGTCCATTATTTGGATAGTTAAATGGTGGAAGCTGCCGCGAAGGTCCGACAGTTTGTTCAGTTCTGTGTAAATAGACAGTGCTGTTACTATCTATAAGCCAAAATTGTTTTTACTTTCCTGCCCATGAATTATCAGAACGATATTTTTTACGCTATTGTTTACGATTCAAAGTTGAATGTAAAAATGTGATAACTTTTCCTATCTTACTTCTATACGAGTTGAAAATATTAAGATATTTATGACTTAATAACCCACAGTTACCTTCAATGATGAACCTCAGTCTAGCATTCCTCTCCTCGACGAGACCGACTTCACGCTTCTTGAGGTTCATCAGCTCATCGAACTGCTTGTTGAACCAGAGCCGCATGTTTTGCACGTTCAGCTGTAGGCAGAGTACATCGGTATGAGCATATCAAGTAACGATAAAGCGTAAAATGCTATTTCTTAGCTAACAAATTAAAATGTACCTATAGCAGGCGCAAGTTTAGTCAAGTGACTCATAATTATAACGTTACAGGCACATTTTCTTTAAGAGTTTAGTAGAAAGTCTTTCATCGGACAAAAGCTGTCAAAGGTCTTTTGATGTAATGTCTTCCAGCTTGGTAAACACTTACCTTGACAATATGCTGCAGCCAGTTCATGTGCAGGAAGGTGTATGCCAGGGTCTGCGGTATCATGAAGGGCGGGAGGGCGACACATTTGTGCGCGGTGGAGGCTGCGAGCGCGTGCGGCTGGCCCTCCTCCAGGGCGATCTCCTCGCCACCAGACACGCCGCTGTCAGCACTCACTCGCACCTCGCGGGCCTCACGCATGGACGACACGGAACCCACCTTCTCCCTAGATATACATACTGTTGTAGAATTTTCAAGTGGTGCCAGGGGAGCTTTGTTTGGTAGGAGTGTTAGGGAACTAGCCCGGCATTAATGGATATCCGGTGACCCCGACATAGGGGCCCCGCCACTCAACTTCAAGGATGGCAGGAAGTAGAGATATTCAGCAAAAAAAAAGGTTTCTTAAAGATAAACCTCACGTAAGACTAACAGGCATAGTATCTACTAGGTAAACAGAGAAAAAACAATTCCAAAAATAAACCATTCTTTGTACTTTCAGGACATTAATATGCGTTCCTTTTTTTTATAATTTGAAAATATTTAAATAACACTTTTGTCAGCATTCAGATAAACCTAGAATTAAAAGATAAAATATTCAGTGAATTAAAAATCAAAGTGGTATTTTTGTTTCATTCTAGTGGTAGAAAATACTTTTTACAATAATTTAATGTTGGTAATTTTGGTCAAAAATTTAAATTTTATCCAATCTTTCATACTATCAATTATTTGGAGTGTTATACTGGCACTCACTCGTGCTGGCTCTTCTCAACGCTTAGTTCTTCTTCGGGTACTTCCTCCCATGGCTTGAACAGATCTCCATCGTTCTCCATCTCTATGGAGCGCAGGGCATCAATCTGCTGTAGTTCTGGCCAGTTGTCGCGCTGCGTCGGGAGCACTGCGTAGTTTTCCACCTGTTTCACAAATAGGTTAGATTTGTACCACAAATCTCAAAAATACGTACATATGGATAGACAGAGGTTACAATTTCTGTTCTACGATGAAGTTAAGTGTCACTTATTTTTTCTGTTGGGGAATTAGCAATGCTTATAAGAAGTTCAGAAAAGTGCCCAACCAAGTATAAGATTATTTCCTGAACCTACATTTCCACAGTTGAACCATCCGTTTTGTCAATTACAGTATATTGTAGTACTAAACCTAATATTGGTTACATTTTTTTAGAATATACAGAAATTTGGATTTATCTTTAATTTCTAAACGTACTTGGTAATGGCTGAATATGGCGAAGAGCTTGACCCTGGGCGACAGCATGGTATCCCAGCACTTCTCCTTGATCCACGCCGTCACCTTGTCCTGCGCCACGATGCGTGCCTCCGTCTCCAAACGAATCGTTTCGCGCTCTTTTTCTGCCTACATTTATAAAATAGCTTTATTAGCTTAAACAGTTAAACCTTACAAAGTTTGAGAGAACACTGGGTCTAAAATAGGCCTTTGGTCCAGTAGTGGTCTTTGGACTAGTACAAGTATGATTACCTTCCTGCTATTGTTGTTAAACTACCAGATAATTGGAATCACATTAAAAGACTAACTTTGATCTAGACTATTATTGAAGCCAATTCAACATCTCCTGTCATCATCTCATCTTACCTGTTTCAACCTTTCCTTCTTGTGTTCCAAGTGAAGGTTGAACTCGGAGAGCGAGAGCTGGTGCAGCGGCGGCTCCACCAGGTTCTCCTCCAGCAGTTCCACCAGCTTAGTGCGAATGCTCTCGAACGACTTCACCACTTCATCACGCTGTTTCTTGTAGTCCATCGCTTCTTCGTGCACTTTCTTCTCTTCTTGCAGGTCTAGGTAGTTTTCTGGCGAGTATCAAGCATAATGAAGTAAGTATAATTAGAATTATTTGCGAGGTTATTCGTTTTCGTCTCCACATAAATTTCTTGATTCAAAAGAAAATCAGTTTGCTTACTAATCAATAGAATACTAACACAACAGATGATGTTAATAGGCCCTCATGGATCATAGATTAGGTTCTGAAGGAATATTCACCACTGTTTTTCACTGTCTTCTTACCATGTTTCCTCTATGTACATCTTTGAGACGATTATGGCTATAAATATGTATATTGACGGATTATGTCCATCGCTGGTTATACGCACATAAGTTATCCAACAATCCAACTAATACAACAGTGAAAACCCATGATTCCTCGAACCCAAATATAACAATAGTATTGAAAGTAGTTACTGTCTCTGTCGCCACAGATGGCGATAGTGTGCGTTTTCTCGTGGAACATGTCAAGATCTGGCGGCGCATGCGCTAGGTGTGGCAGGTCCTCGTCGTGCAGCAGCATACATGCAGTAGTGCCGGCGTTCGCGCACAGCGCCAGGTGAGTATTGTTCGCATCCACCAGCGCATGGCGCAAGCCGCAACAATACCGGTGTGAAGCAATCCATTTCAGCTCTGGACACGGGAGACGTAAACCTCAATTGCGTTACTCAATGTGCCAACACCATTAGCTCATACTCGTGCCTCTGGTTGGCACAGGTTCCCTCTACAACTAGTTTTTTAGTATTACCAAATTCCTCCGGAGCGTGCGGTTGTCGAAGTATGATAGTTCCGTCGTAGCTGTACGTGAGCAGTGCCCCGAAATTATAGAATCCATGGAAACTCTTGATGTCATGCCCCGAGTCAATGATAGGACCCATTTTCACGGACACAGTCACCCCTTTCTAAAATAAATAACAAAACCAAAACTAATACAAACCAATTTTTTAAGTGAGTTGTATATAACAAATAAATTTCAACCAAAAAAATCACACTGAATATGTACACGGATGAGAGAATAGGATAGAACTCGTCACATAGACAAATTATGATTTGCCCTAAAATAAAACAATTGCTGCCACTAAAGCAAGATTCACTCACATCTCCAGCTAGTTTGAGCACGTGGTACTGCTTGCTGAGGTGCGGGATGCCCAGCATCGTGTCTTTGGTGCTGAGAGGAAGCAGTTTCTGGTACGGACCTTGCATCTTGCCAGCAAACTTGTTGTCCTTACCAGTGTCAGCGTTAATGCAGATTATACGCTCACCTGGTAAAAGGAAAATTATTATGTTTATACATTTTGTATACTGATACATAATGATGAAAAAATGACTACAGCCTTCCGATCCTACACCAAAATAAAAGCCTTGTATAGTGGGTATCAGAAACTGCCAAGTCTATTCTGTTTCGCACAACCATTTGTCTCGGTGCGAGGATCAAGTCCGTGGCATGTTGTTTCGCCAGATCATGTTTAACCAACCTCGCCATGAAAGCTGTCAAATATACGGGTAACATTACTTACCAATGGGGTATTTGTCGGAGAACAGCACGAGATTGAAGCTGCGCATGGCGTCGCCCACCTTCATGAGGAAACAGTCGGCCAGACCACGACCCAGCTCCGTGTACCGCACCAGAGTCAACTTGTAGTCTTCCGACAACTAGTAACAAAAGTGTTGCAATTACCTTGTTGGTTTGTTTGCTGTGAGACTTAATTCAGGGTCGGAACAATTTAATAGGACTACTTTTAATTTTTAGATCATATCGAGATGAAAAGTCGCAGCAGGCTCGCTGGCACATGGAAATCTGTCGTTATTTGATAGTATAGAGTAGCAAATTACTTACCATCATGTACACCATTAACACTTTATTATGCCTATCGCTCTCGAATGCTGATGTATCTAAACAGTAGGTGCCAACTATTCCGTTCTTTACCATACCGCATAAAAAAATATACCAATAAAGTACATTTAAAAAAATTCTAACCTTGTAAATAAAAATATGTCCGGCAGACATGGCGGCTGCAACAAGCTCCCGTCCCGAAGGCGAGAAGACCACTTCAGACACGATCTGGTTGGTGAGGCACACGCTGCTCACCCGCTCCACACTGACGCTCTCCTCCACCAGCCCGACCGTCAGCAGAGCCATGCCGTAGTTCTTGTCCACTTCTCCAAACACTACGAGGAGTGGGTCAACTGGACTCGCTTTGAACGACACGTCGCTGCCATCTATGAATTTGACGGTCTCCTGAAAAATCAAGGCATAAGTTGGCTTATTATGAGATATTAGATCAAACGAAAGAAAATTATACTTAGGATCAATACTTGTTTTTAGAGGTTTGTTATTTGTTTCTCTACATTTGAAACTTTAAGCATTTCTAAGAATTGATCTCTCTAAAGATTCTTAAGTACCTCATATTATTGGAAGTTTGTTTTAGAAAAAAAATTGCACATATTTTGTTTAAATTAGAATTTCATGAATTTTAATTGTTATAATGTGATAGTGACAAGACTTTATTTAGTCATTACAATTATTTTTCTATATAAGGCAATATAGTTTTACAGTCTTCACTAAAACTACGTAAAAAAATGTCGTTAGGCATGTCAAGGTTGGCATTTACTAACAAATTACTGATAGCTTTGGTAATAATTACTTGAAATAAACTATTTACCAATTTAGCGGAGAGTATATCGTAGATACACAATATCCCACGGTCGTTCATAGTGGCCAAGTATTTGTAGTCAGGAGCTACCATTTGGATTACCCTTATAGACCTACAAACAAAATTGTCTCACTTAAGAATCTATTTAGTCCATGATCATAGTCATGAAAATGAAATTTTGAATCTGATGATCAAACAAATTACTTCAAATAAATTTATTCCATCGAGTTAAATTACACCGAAAGACTTAAAAAAAAAATTAAAATTTCTGTTATTCAAACATTATCATCATCAGCCAATAACGTTGAATTGGGTCGGACTTCCTCTATGACTTAGAGGGTTTCCGCCACATGTGTGCAAGTTTCCTTACGATGTCTTTCTTCCCCGTTAAAGTAAATAATTCTGGGGTTTCAACCCGCAACCCCTGAGATCCTTATTTGCGCATCTTAACCCTGAGGCCATCATCACTCCCCGTTCATAAGTGAACAGTAGACTAAAATTTCATTGATTAACACGGTACCTCTGTTTGAACGTGAAGAGTTTGACATCCAGTTTGTCCTCCCCCTCGCCGGTGATCTTGTAGACCATGCCGCTGCCGGTCCACATGGCAGCGACGTCGTTGGTTGAGTTGGACAGCAGGCGGACCACGTGGTCGTGCGGCGTGAACGTGAACACCACCTTCCATTTGTGCTCTGCCTTCTTTAGGGACTGGTGGAGAATATTCATACGTGGTAGAATAAAAGGACGTATTGGATATGAGAATTTGAAGGCTGAAATGACTAGTAGCTGACGTGCGTAAGCAAAAGAAACTCTATATCTTGAGCCATACAAGCGAAAATGAATATTAATACGTAGTATATTAAAATAAACTTACTCTTAGACATTTATCAGGTCCATACAATAGTAAACCGTTGCCGAAGGCACAGATGCTGGGTTTGCGCGTTCCGGTCCGCTCTTCTGACCACTCCAGGTTAGTCACCATGCCTATGCCGTCCGAAAGGACCTACGGAGAATATTTTTTTTCTCAATCTTTAAGAGCTATATTTGGCTGTAGATTATTATTTTAAAAATAGCTTTGATTCCGTTTATTAAAAAAAAAAAACGGATGATTTGAAAAATAAAGAAATATTTCAGAATCATTCGCAGGAATTTATTCGGCAATTTATTAGTCAGTATCAAGCCAGATTACAATAACTTAGTAAAGCGAACCTTATTCAGACGAAAAGATCATCAACGCCCCAATAATGCCATTGACACAGTCTGGCGACATAAGTCTTATAAAGTATCCGACACAATTGACTCAAGTAGTCTCGGTTTCTGGTCTGACTTTTGATCAATAGCGGTATCTAAGGCCTAAACCGTCTCAATGGTAGAGGAGGACCGTGCTCCGTAGCGCGACGCACATGGGCTGATGATGATGATGATGACTCACGCTGTACAGGTTAGCCATGGGGTCTATAGCGTACAGCTGCCCCTCGTTGCTCCAGCACACGCCGACGAGCGGCGGCTCCGAAACCTCCCACCCCGTCACCTCCTCCTTCGTGCGCTTCAACATGAAGCACTTCTTGTAGCACTGCGCCACCTCCCACACCGTCAGGCCTTCGCCCCAGCACTCGCACACTAGCATGTGGGTGCGGCTCGCCCTGTTAAACGGGAATTTTAATTACCTCATTCGTTTACGGGCTGTTCTCGCGACTTCGTTTGCGTCGAATTTAACAATAAAGCTACTGTGCGGTTCCCCTATAAAGGGTTGTCGAATAAAAAATTACTTCGAGATTATGGTTGGGAAAATAAAAAAATTAAAATCGTATCTCTGCTTTGTTTATAAATTTATGGATATTGGTCAGAAACAAACACAATTCCTCGAAAACCTCATATTAAATTCAACTACAACCTTTCAATTCCTCGTTGGTATTCCCAAATAGATACGCCTTAGGAACCTTTAAGAAATGGCAAATATTTTCCTCGTAGGCCGGCAACGTACCGATAATTCCACGTGTCCATTACTAGCTCGTTTGCCTCCTTTAAAACTTACATGTACATCTGGCATCTTCGTATCACTCCAGTTGGTAGAGACAAGAGCCGCTGACGAGTCCGCCAGTTCCATATAGATATGAGGTAGTCAGGGAAACCGCTGAACCCCGCTATCAGATCACCCTCCATGAGGCATAGGCCTTTGTATCTAATCACATCAGTATCTGCACATATTAAGAAATAGGCTTAGAAAATGTAAAATCAACTAGAATTGTAGTTTTAATGATTTAAGGTGCCCTATACACCTTCAATAATATTGAACAATATTCTGATTGTACAATATTATTGAACGTGTAGGGATAATATTGCAGCATTGCGCCGTGATTGAACAAAAGATTGAGGGAGCTTAATTTTTATTGAATAATATTTTTTTTGCGCTGTGTAGGCTTAATATTGCGCAATATATTTCTTTTTTTTTTTTCTAACAAAATCACCAGCGTGGCTGCCGCCAAAACTTCGTCGTCAGACATGTTGCTCGCACGAAAATATTGATCAGACTGGTTAGTCAATTTTATTGACAGAATTTATTGAACGTCTGGAGTCAAAGAGGGTGTTCAATATTATTTTGAACAATAAAAATATTGTGCAATATTATTGTAGGTGTATGGGGCCCCTAATTAAAAATTATATACAATTTTGCTGAACAGCATTTTTACTAATTGACTTTTGTACTATTATATACGTTGTACCTACCCCTTTTTTCTTTAACTCTGTAATCTACGTATTTAAATAAACTATTGGATTGTGAGGGGGTACTTGATTTTATTATTTTTTTATAACCGTTTTTACATTACTTTACCTCTTAATTCAGTCAAAATATTGAACGATGGATACGACACGATGAATATTCTCCCATGTTTCATTTTCTCAGCGAACGCGAAGATATATGCTCTGTGTCCTGCAAATCATAAGATAGAGATAGGGGGAAGTGGAGCAGATTGATTCACAAAAATTTGAAGTAGAATAACAAGTGAATAAACCGTATAGTTTTAATCAATTTCCCCAATATTATTAACGATGTATATAAATTTTATAATGTCAAGGAAAAAAATGGATTAGGATGTGAAGAAAAGCGAATAGTACATGTTTTGTAAAAAATGACTTTTGTATCATTCTGCCCCACCAATGGGGCACTTTAATACAGAATGTAAATCGTATGAATTTCAATTAAGTTATACACATTTTAATGATAATTAGAATTTTTATTATAAGGAGATCATAATCAGTTTACAATGAAACTACAATATAAGACATTGCATTTTTATTGAGGTATAACACTTCACAATCAGTCAAATTATATTCTGAAATTACTTTGGCCACATAATGAACTATAGATGTTTTCTTTTTAAATATAATAAGAAGAAAATCGCCAATATTTATATTTTCAGGACTTGGAATTTCTAACTTCCTCCGTCTACGTCTGATTTTCCATCATCGTTGTCATTGCTTAAATTGAACAACTCATTCGAATCAGAATTTGATATAAACAACAAACGAGGGCAGGCTTTTTCTTTCAAGGCTTTTTTAATTTCTGTCAGTCTCAATAAATTTCTTGGTGTTTTTAATTCCTTTGCTTTCTGATTCATTAAATTAACTTCTTGTTTTCTATCTTTTTTATCTTAGGTAGCCGATTTTTTTAAGGGGTGTCAATGTAAACTCTCGACTTCCCTTTTTCTTTTCCTTTTTTAGACTTATTTTCTGTAAAAGCCTTTTTTGGACATGGTCGTACAGTTCCTGGAGATATTATGTTAGTATTAGTCTGATAACCTGGTGTTATCAGAAGGTGTTAACAAAATCTACTTCTGGTCTATCTATTTCTTGATTATTTTCTTTGTATTCTCCTTGGGGAAATCGTAGGTACAATCATCGTCGTTAAAAACAAGTCTATTGAGTGGCCAAATTACAGTTACGGGGCACCTCGATGCGTATCATTGTGCCCCGCACATTGCTGTATCAAACTACCCCAAAAGTTATTTTTCAAAATTCAAGTTATATAAATAAAACTAACTTATTTATTGAAAAAAATGCACCTAATTCTTATTATTTAATAACTCAACTTATCTTTGATTTATATAAATCTGGTCTATATTGTGTACAAGATGTTAGAAACACATTTACTTTTTACGTATTTTTTTACTCATCACCACGCAAAACACATTATGACCTGTCCAACGGCACTAGCTGACTGGCTGAGCGTGGCATCACAATGGATGAGTTCTAACGTTTATAGGAACGTTTTAAAGAAGGCACCACTCGAAAAAATTTAAAAGTTTTTGAAATAATGCCTGTGTATCTATGTGCCCCTTGCATCATTCTGCCCCACTTCCCCCTACATAGACCATAATTATGAGAACTATAATGATGCATACTTCTCCGATTTATTACTTAATGAGTAGCTGACTTCTGTTTAAAGGGATTAAAATTAAAAAAGAGATATGTATAATTATAGTTTTTGCCACAACTACGTTTGGCCTGTTATGTTAACGAATAACACATATGACGCCAAAGCTGATCCCACTTACCAAATACATAAACACACTCTGTTGTGGAACTCAGATTATAGTAACAGAAGCAGATCATAATTTTCTTGTCTGAAGAATCATCAAACTTGAAAGGTGTGGATCAAATGCTATCGGATTTATTATGTTAGGCGAACTTGTGTGTGTGTGTGTTATACGATCGTAATACGTACAGCGATGACGGCCATTAAAAAAGAAATGATGTTCACTGATGGACACTAAGTAGTTTAAGACATCTAAAGCGACTTTGTAAGCGCCTAGTACCTATGCACTGACTTTTTGCGGCTTTACATCGTCCTAAGTAGTACCTATAATAATACTAATTTGTATTGTAATAATAGAAAATTTCAGAATACCTGCAATAGCATCGACTCCGTCTCCTTTGGTCACGTCGTTGGCGACGTACACTAGTTCAACATTGGTCTTCAAGTTCAAGAACAGTATGTAGATGTCGTGAGCCACGGCGAGAACATCCTTACCGATAAATGTCATAAAATCCAGACGTTGGGGTATTAGCCATCTGTAATTAAATAGGTCTATTCTAAAAGGAATATTTACCTACCCATTGTTTTTTTTAATCTTTTTAGTAGTCATGATAAAATATAACCATCCCGGGAACGGCCGTATGTTAAGATTCAAAATCTGATCGCATTAACACAAATCAGAGTACGTGTATACGATTACAAGAACAGTCGATACCTACATAATAATATCAAATTGCTAAGGATATTCAAATGAGAACTCCGGAATCAAATTCGAAGTCTCTAGAAAGCCTACGATAATTATGCCTTTATTCGTTGGGACATTAAGGCGACCGAGAAATATTGGATAGAAATAACTTCAGAAATTAGAAGAAAAAATATTTACCGAACTGTAGGATTAAAGCCGTTTTCGCTATTCACAGATGCTGCCGACTTTTCCTCGGTCATCTTTAATGATATAAAGCTTATATGAAATACAAATGGATTGTTGATAACAAATTATAATTATTTAATTCAGATATTCCGCTATTGATAGTAAATACTTGAAATAAACAAGTTTTATGCATAGCAACGAGTGTCGTTTCAAAGGAATTACAATTAATTCGACAACATCGTAAGCTTACAAAAATTAATGAATATTGTATGTAGTTTTTTATTATGGGTTGTAAAAATACATTCAAGTTTTTGATATTCTCATATTTAGATTTATTGTAATGGGCACGTACATACAAAGTATTTGTATCAATAAAATTATTAAAAACCAGTTCCATTTTACGCAGAAGAATACTTTATGGGATAACTCAATGCCTGTGTAATACCTACGGAGAGATCAATTAAAGCTTCCATGAATCGGAACGTAATTCTATCTGTCAAAAAATTTATACAAGGGATGGAAAGTGATTTACGATTTATTGATAAGAAAATAGTGTATAAAAATGTTTCGAAATATATGTGTCACTTCTAATATTGTGACTGAATGCGTGTTTAAAATGTGAAAAGTGTCCGTGAGGTTATTCATTCTCCGTCATGTAAGTAAATGGGGTTTTTGCGTCGGACGAAAACGAATGTTTATTTTCGTCGAATACATTTTTGTGTTATTGATAATTTATATGAATTACGCGCTCAGGGACAATTTCACCGGATTGTTGGACGATCCATCGGCGCAAAGATGGAACTCGTCGATAGACTTCGCGGAAATAACAATGGATCGGAACTTCGCCCTTTTACTCGTCTCCTTGATATCGGCTATACTTTGGGTAGTTTACATAACTTACTACAACAGCCGCGTCCTCGGATACGTGCTCACGAGGCTTATCAACAAGTTCTACTTCCAAGATGAGAATTTCAAGATTGGTGAGTGTTATACCTCATATTTAATTTGCATTGAACAAATCAATACCCTTGTTGAACTATATACTGAGCGTTTTATGTGATCTTTCTCATAGTCTTAGTTAAAACAGATGAAGGAAGAAATAATGAAATCACACATTAATTGGTTCAATTAGTGCTTATTATGTTTATGCATGACTCATCAACTGAGGGCTTAAAATTCACACAAAAATAGATATCAATACTTCATTTAGAATCTAGTATAACTCTCATTACCTGCTCACCATATTCAAAACATACCGAAAATATCTTGTTTTAAGTATTGAAATTTTACAAAAAATAACTTAAAAACAAATAAATAATCATCAAACAATTAACAATAGATTCCATGTACTTAATTTAATGATGCCATGAACAGTATATCTTATCAATAATAATTGTTATCAATAAATAACATCTGGAATCCAATACATTAGCGAACTGGTTTTGTTTTGTTATTATCAATAATTATAGTAATTTTGATTAAATTTTACATTGAATAACTAACCACAAAATTAATAATAAAGTGCATTTAATTTCTTAGTTAACAGTTCTATGCGTTACTACGCATAGTAGGAAAATAACATTTAATTTTAGCAAATACTACGCAAAGTACAAGTGCACTTACTTTGTACTAGAAACAATATGTTGTGGTCACTGATAGCAATGGATTGTACATGCTTTCATCTTGAATTTTTGTTGACTAATGTAATATTGTAGATGTTATAAATGATATGGTAAAATGCAATGCTTTTGGGTCAAATGAGTTGGGATATGATGTATAAAAACAAATATTTTTGTATTTGTATATTGATGTTATTAAGTTGCTTTGTTGATATTATGCATCCCTTAATTGAAAATCAGTGCTGCTATACTGTGCTAGTGAAATTATAGAATGTTGCTTAATGAAGGGACCATTGTTGGCTGTTTTAATTAAAAATAATTATTGTTTTCTCTTGTTTTATCTGTTTTTGGCCAACAATAAAATATATACTTTTTTCTTTCTTCTTTCTAAGCTTATGGGCTTCTATATTTGTGATAGTTTAACCACGCTGGCCAAACATTTTAGGTATGCAGGGTCCCTTACAATGCTTTGTGATAATTCATTGTCATTACATACATAACATTTTAAAATAAGAGTTGTGTGCCAGGTTTGAACCTGTCAGGATTCTCAACAGCGCACCTAAAGTTCAAGGACATTATTAGTTTTAGTAACATGGATTGGACAGACTTATTGAACTAATGAGATTACAAATAATTCCTAATAAGTTTGATGTTGACAGAGTGTTAAAGTACACATAGTTGTGATATAAAAATTTAAATAAAGCTTCGGTAACAGGATGAGTTTAGTGGACTTATTCTACTTTTTCTTGATTAAATATTTTATATGCTGTGCTGTTTCCATCTAACACCTGTTTTGTGTGTAAAGAACAACACTGAGATACTATATGTTGCCATCATAAACCATACTAGTTATTTATTTATTTTATTAACACTTCCTTGTTACAAAATAAAAGAAGAACTAAATATAAAAATAACAAGAAACAAGAGGTGGTCTTATCGCTCTAAGCAATATCTTACAGACAACCAACAATCTTAGTTGTGGGTGTTCAGTCTTTGTACAGATACTACTAATTTGCATAGCTCCTAGCACAATGTTTCTGCCACACTTGTCGCAAAGCTTGGCTGTCAGAGTCCGAAAAAAAACTGAACTGGCTGAAACTACCCAGTCGTTATATGTAGGCAAAATTATATTCTACAATGGTAATCATGAATAAGGAATATCTAAATGTATGATAATTGACCTAAAACGTAGAGAAACCACATAGTTATTTTATTATTAATTGACAATTTCACACATGTTTATTTTCTGTTCAAGAAATTATGATTATGACTTTGATGTTGTCTAGGCCTTCTGGGTTGTGTTATCTTCTATTTCTTGCAATGTGCATACTATTTTGATATAAAAATTTCTAAGTATGTTGTCACCTTTTTTTTTTTTTTTTTTTTTTTTTTTTTTCACGAGAGGAAAGCGCCTTAAGCTCCCCTGTTCGGTACCTCGGGGGAGGCCGTAAGGGGTATGTCGGGGTCACTGGAAGTATGTTGTCACCTTGACCTATACATTGAAGGCAGCTAGATTTACATTGAACTTTTTACACATGAGTGAACATTGTTAATGATGCTCACCAGAAATAATTAATTTATTATTGAATGCAAAGCAGAGATCTATTACTAAGTTTATTGAGTGTTTTTTCTTTACAGGGATTACTAAAAAATGCAGTACAAATGTATGAATTATGTCCAAATAGATGCATTTTTGTTGTGACCTGCCCTATGAGAGGGTTTAATTAAACACCATGTTTTATTTTTTTAAGGTTCCTTCACACTTAACGCCTTGTCGGGTAAAATCATGTTCCGAGACATTGTGTACATCAATTACGACTACACGCTACGAATACAAGACGGATACCTCATATTCAGGTGGTGGCGGTCTTATGTGCCCAAGGATGTGTCTGAAGGTATATTTTTTAATTTGATTGATTTATTTTGATACAGATATATCAAATTGATACTTAGCATAAAATTACTTACTGACGTATTTATATTTGACTATATTTTACCTCAAAACAGTATGCAATATTAACAGTTATGTTTTAATGAAACTCATGTTACCATTGATTTCTCTGATAGAAGAAACAATCGCATTTTTTCAATGTTTAGTTATTGTTAAAATTTTTGTTACAGATTTATCACATTCCGACACCCGCTTATCAATAATGCTGAATGGATTCGAATTACACTTTTACAATCGATGCGATTTATACAACGAACTCGAAAAGACGTTTGGTCTCGATCCAGTCATTAAGCAGCAAAATAATGACGATTCAACCGACAGAGACAAAGCGATGAACGATGCTAACGAGAAAAGAAGACGAGCCCAAGAAACGGTTAGGTCAGAGGCAGCAATGGCCAGAACGTGGCGAGATCTCATACCGGTCATAAAAATTGACATTTGTTCCGGTAGAATAGTATTTGGCAACCGATTAGTACCCACAACCCTATCGATAAGTATTGAAGAATCTCACCTCGTGTACAGTACAAAACCACCAGCGTCCAGTTTAGATCATCTCATGCATTTCGTTAAAGCTAAAGCGGAAAACTGCAAGGTTATGCTCGCACCGAGTCCGAACTACACGTCCATGGTCGACGAACCGCCGCGGTACATGGGCGAAGGTTTTGTGGTGATGAGCTCGAATTACATCGAGGTGTATTTCTACATGGATGAGCCGGGTTTAGTTCCAGAACAACCAGTATTACTGCAACTAGCGAACGGAGATATAGTCGAATCAGCACCGCCGATATGGGGTGTGGACATTAAATGCGGGAAAGGCACAGATTTCAGTTATGGTCCCTGGGCAGATAGGCAAAGAGATCACTTGTTCAAATTTTTCTTCCCACCGAATTACAAAAATTTGGAGGTGACGCCACAGCCCAAGCCTGGAGACAGAAGGCAGATGCAGTCATTCGATATTCGATTATCGACGCTCAACGAGGCAACTATTGATATTCTGTTCACGAAAAATAAAGAAACCAATGCTGTCCATATAAATATAGGTGCAGGGTCGTATCTTGAGGTAACGTTACCTTGGATTGTATTACAAGATGGATACACAACTAAAATAACTGGACAGCTATTGCATTTAGAAGCAACTACTAGTCTTCAATACCGAAGTTTAGCAGAGAGCGAAACTTTGGAATATACTGTCAAGTGTCACTATCCTTTAGTATGGAACCACCATCAATGTTGGCAGTTAGGTTTTACAGGATGCAAAGCTACTACCCACCTTGTTTATACCCATATAGACTTTTTTCAAGATCTCATAAACGACTGGTCTTCGAAAGCACGGCCGGATATTCTTCACTTCGTTCCGTACACCTGGAAAATCTCACTTCTGTTAAAAGAGTGTGAAGTGGTCACGATAAGCAATCAATACAACTGGATAGACTGCAGTTCTACTAACCAAGAAAATAACCATGTTGCCTTTTGTGGCGATTTATTGGATGTTTCGTTCGACCTGCCGTTTGTCGACTTCTTGCCGGATGTGATACCTTTGAAGATCTGGGTTCAAGGCGAGGCTGTTGACATGAGCCTGTATTTGCCAGAAGTTAATACCTCAAGATTACTATTACTGTCCATAGACAAAAACATGAAGCTTGTTCCGTGCAGGGTTAAAGCATCAAAGTGGCGGAGGAAATGCGTGAAATCCCAAGGTTGGGTAGATTGCTGGTCCGTTCCAATCGTTGCTTTAAGCGTCAGGTATAACTACCATCCGATACCTCCACTGGGTCCAGAACCACAAGCTGATATTACCACGCCAGAGAAAGAAGAAATACTCTTATCTCCTATGAGAATACCAAGGATAAGGAAACAGCCTCAAATCAACTGGGCACTCGACGGGAATAAATTTGATCGTACAACATTACCGCCTGATAAAGTAAGCGTGGAACTTGAAGTAGGTCCTTCAATTCTACTGGCTTATGGTACAATCATTACGAGCTTCATGAATTTGCTAGAAAACATCTTCGGAGAGGATCAGACATTCACAGATATGCAAAGGTCTCCTAATATTGATAGTTTCTACTGGACAAGTGAAAATAGTACAAAGATGAATGACAGGAGTAGTATAAATCAGCACACAGACATATCGATTGATGACAATTCAGATACTAGTAAAGGTCCATTTGACCCCCGGCGTTACAGACCCTTAGATGTGACAGTGTCAATAATATTACATGATATACAAGCGCATCTCGTTAAGAACTGCAGTGAAAACGAGCCGCCATGCCCTGTTGTTCTCATCGAAAGATTCGGATTCGAAATGGACAAAAGTTTTCGGGAGACAAAACTCCAATTGCTGCTGAGTCCGTCCATATTGGTATCATCTAACAACTTATCAAGACCAAATCCAGCAAATTCAGGTCCCCTGTACCAGGGTCATCTGATGCTATCGTCGTTCCAGTTACGTGGTAACGGTTTCTTTAGTGACACAAATCGAAATGTGGAAGAAGATACCGTTGAGTACGCGTGGATGATGGAGCTTCAGCTGGGACAACTGACAGGCCGGCTGACGTTACCCCAGCTTTACCAAGTGATATCCTCTCTCGAGACATTCCTATTACTTATTTGTGATAATGAAAATGAACTAGTTCCGCCTAACAACACTAAGCACTGTCACCACGGTTTAAATACAAACATGTGTTCGGAAACGGATGTAACGTTAAAATATCGCTGTCCCACGGCGAACGAGATCAAATATAGAATGATCCGTGTGGCGATTGATCTAATTGATATTTATATAGCTGATTCTAACACTACTCTACAAACTTGGATATCGCCGATCAGATTAAGCTTCTGCAACCTCCACGGTGCAGGTTTCGGAACTGGCTTGACTGGTTTGCTGCCAAATATAAAAATGGCTCTCTATACACAAACTAACATGCAGACAAATACTCATCATCATTCTAATGGAAGCAACGCTAGTCAGAACAAGCAGGCGGAAAGTGAGAATTGGGTCGGAGTGGGTTCAGTGTCTTTGGGCCCATTGTTGATTGAAGCAGCTTCTTCGTTGCCACAGACACCAAAAAATCTTCATTTAGTGCAACAGAAGTTTCTAAAACTGCATGATGATAAGACGAAACGCTTATGGTTCTTGTGGCCAAATGAAGGCAGAACCGCGCAATGTGGTTGTACCGGAGGATGCGCATTCTTTGGCTCAAACAGGAATGGCGCCAATTTCTTAAAACCTACCCCCTCAGACTTGAATGAAGGAATTAACATTGCAATGTTTAATATAATTGAGAATACGCCAGGAGAATACGGCTATGGGCAGAGCTTGCTTCATGCTGGTCAGCTAGTATTCCACACCCCACCGTACAACACCTTAAATGTGTGTTTACAACCTACTAACGTGGCGACTTTAATACCCTCGCCATTGCCACAGAATTTGAACAAGTCGCCTCAAAGTGTGGAGCGGCGAAGTTTGACACGAAGATTCTCATACACCAGTATGAACAAAGGCAGCAATAACATCTTAGTTTCAAGCACTAAAAGCGATGTACCTTACGCACGTCTCGTTGATTCCACCATTCCTCTCGGAACATCGAAAATCGATAGCGATTCGAAATTGAACAAGACAATTCTAAACGTGCCTCAGATGGAAAGCAGCGTGTCTGATTCCAAATTAGCGATGAGTTGTGTAGCGAAGGAACATCCTAATGTACCACAACCTAAGAAGCCTGTGCCTCCTGATAGTGAAACATTTGTAGTTCCCAAAGTACCGGCCAGAGCTGTGGGTGTCTCAGAGTCCCATTACTCATTAAACTCCCAACCACCTCAAGAAGACACGCTTACTCAAGAGGTCCAAAGGACAATGTCTATCAACAGCGAGAACCATTCGGAAGCGTTCTTCTCAGCAGATGAAGACATGTTCCCCAGTCGGTCGTCCAGCTTGAAGCATTCCTTTGGCAGTCGCCATAGCAACCCTAGAGAAAAAAGTTCTTTCGGCATTAATGACGTAACGACCAATGAGAAATGGGTTCCAGTTGTACCTAAAACAGAAACTGTGGATTTGCCAGATACGATAAGTAACTTGAGCACAGGCGTACAACCTGACTCTGAAAGTGGTTCTGTATCATCTACTTCATTTATATCTGCTATTTCCTCCCAAGAAGACATGACGTTGGTGAACCTTCACATGCAGACGAACAAACCCATCGTGGACTCGCCTCTCCTAATGGCCAGCTACATGCACAACCTGCCGCAATACAGATGCTGTAACTGGAACACTTGCTCTCTACCCGGCGGCAGTGACGTATTCACACTACCGCTGTTCAAACGAGCTGATGATGGCACGCTAGTCTACGTCGGACAGAGATACCTTCCATGTTTTGAGCCTCTTGGAAAGGTGAACTTATTGAAGCTAATCGCCAAAAAAGACCCTCACAATAATCAAGGCCAACACGGTCCGTACTCGAATTTGACGCCGCATTTCAATTCGCAAATCAAAGCTCATCCCTACCCCCAAGGTTGGTGGGATGTGCAGCAGAATGTGCAGGAAAATCAGGAGAACACGACGGAGAAGAGCACCACGTCGACAGCCACCACGACGAGCGACAGCAAGAGCGGATTATTTGTGAAACTACGGGGAGAAATGGATGTGATGTTGACACCGCTTGTTCTAGAAAGTACTCAGAAGTTCGTGGAATCGCTAACGCCGATGTTGGCGAACATTCATCCGATAACCGTGATCAATCATTTGCGTCTCCTTTGCATTTCCTCAGTAGAAAGCGCCAATATCCTGAAACAAAAGCAGTACATACATAACTGGCTTCCTCAGATGGAGGGTCGGAATCAGTCCAACGTTATACAAGACAAAGACGATAAATGCAAGCTAGCGACCATACCCCACTCAAATGTATATGAAGAAACGATCTGTGACCAACTTCAAGCGACAGTGACTGTTCCGAAAGTGAACATTATTTTCATACAATCATCCGTTGTGGAAGACATGATATCGTTTTCTGCATTAGACAACATACAGGACTTGACATGCGTATCCCTGTTTGGGGTATCCATAGACAATATAATAGCTAAGTATGTGAGCTCAAGGAAGACGTTGGAATCGGTGCAGCTGTACTACAGGCCCACACTGAGAGCGTTAGGTAGTAAGAAATCTTTTGGGATAATGAAAGGTCCGCGAGCGCTGATATCCGCGCAGGCTGGGAGGAAACGAGGCCCGGAAAAAGGTGAGCCGGTGTACATTGAGACTTCGCAGCAGCAGTGTGAAGATAAAACCATTACATTGAATATAGGTTAGTATTTTACATGTTGTTTTGTATGTCGTCGTTGCTCTCTCTTTAATTACTCAATTTAGTATATTTCTTTACAACTTCTCTGTTTTACAGGTAAAGTTCACGGTCAGCTAAGACGCATACGAAACGAATCATCTCAACTGAAAGACGCGACAGTGACCGGCATCCCGTGCCAACATTCCAAAGTGTCGTTCAAGTTTATTCGGATCGAGTCTGGCGCTAAAGGTGGCGAGGCAGTGGTAAGTGCAACGATGACTTACGAGTAGACGGTAGGGTGTGACTTACTATGACAGTTAATGCACTAATAATCTTTTTAGACAATATTAACGTTGTTCTCCTTATAACTTTAAAAAAGCATTTTAATAAAATTGATAATATTTAATGTATAAAATGTTTTATGTACTATGTTTTTTTTTGCATATCGAAATGATATGAAATGAAATAATATTTATTGAATCTATAAAAAGCTAACCTATCAAAGCCACAACTCATAATAAGGTTAGCAATTATACCAATATCAGAACTCCATTACATCATGTACAATTTCTCAGCAATGTGGCCAAAACGGTGCGCAGGAACCACAAAAAGACCCCCCAATCGGCTACATAATGTTCGAATGTGGACTTGAGGGGGTCTGCATAAAGGTTTCCCAACATTCCACCTCACACAAACCGAATGAGGAGAAGAAACCGGCGCGGAATGACAGCGAGAGCTGCAGGGAGTCCGTCAAGTCTGCCGAGGAGTTGAAACCTGATAAGGAGAAGACCACGAAGAGTCACAGGACTTCTGGCATCGAAGAACTGTTCAGGAAGAGGGATTCCAACTCGAAACCCAGTACTCCTAATCTAGGTTCTGCCCAGCAACCGCCAGTTCCCCCTGAACCGTCCACTCCAGGCCCTGATGAGCCTCTGAACGACAGCACAGCGACTGTAGTCCCTGTGAAAGACAATGGGAATACAACGTCATGCTCGATAGATTTGAAAGTGGTTTGGTTCAACTTTGCCGCGCCACCACGGACCCCGATCACAAAGAAAATTGATTATACAAGGTAATGTATTACTACCTACATTAATATTTTTTCAGTAATGAATATTTTAATTCTGGGTGAATATTCCACTTATCTCAATAACGACAAAAGTAATATGACTTTTGAAACAAAATATTCAGACATGACCAAATTTATTCATCTTTAGCAATAGTCAATTCTTTCATGTCTCACCTAATTGCATAAAGATTAAATCTATAAATTATACAATAGTAAAATTCAAAAAGTGTCAGGAATAGGGGAGACTGGGTAACAGTGAATCATATTTTTTTTAAAGAAGTGTTACTTCGTAGTTTATGACAAAATGATACATCTCTGAAATTAAATGATAATGTCAATATCTAATGTCTAAAATAAGAGACATTTCATGGCGTGTGTTATACAAATTTACAAGGTATAGGCACTTTTAAAAAAAATGAGAAATGATCCACTGTGGCCCGGGAACGGGTCACTTTGGATCACTGCACGGGTGACAGTGAATCGGCTGGGGCACACAGGATCAATTGCAAAGAAATATTTAAAAAACATCAATTTTCATATTTTTATAATATTTTTATTTGTATTAGGTACTAGACAGTCTTTTAAATCAAAATAATCTTATGAAAAATTAGCAATCACATTTTAATGAACTTAAAAATAGGTTGGTATTTCTATACCTAAAATGAACAAAATATTAAACTACTTTTAACAGTAATATGTGATTAAACTTGAAAAGAAACATAAACTTAACATAAATTCGCTTCAAAAAAAATAATTGCAAACAAAACATGTAAATACTTATTTATTTTTATAGTACTATTATAGACAGTCTTTCATGTCAAAAGTTTTTATAGTCCTATAAAAAATATCAATCACATTTTGATAAACTTAAAAATAGCTTTTCTTAAGACCTAACAATTAACAAACATAAAGTCGTTTTTTTTTACTGTAACAATTCGAGATCACACATACAATTAACGTAAATCAATTTTAGAAAAATCTAGGTCAAAGTAATACATACACTGTTTTCTCTTTGTGTTACCAAAACATTTCGGAACTGTCTTGTAAAACTTTTCTTGTTTTTGTTTTTGCAATTGTCTTTCTCTGTTTTCGTTTATCTTCTTCTCTCATTTGTATTTCATTTTTATTTGGTGTGTCAGTTGCAATCATTGATTTTCCTTTTCGTCTTTGAGTTCTTCCACATTTACGCGGACCTGCTTTAGGTAGCCCTCGAAATTGGAATGGACTTATGAATGTTTTTTTTATATTTGAGGAGGAGCTACCAGATGCAGTTGCAGTCTGATCCAACGCTGGAGGTTTGATTGAGCAAGAAGCACTAACCGTGGTTTCAGGTGACTTTTGTGGAGTTCTAGGGGGTTGTAGTTCACAAGCCGACGACATTGTAGTTCCATAGCTGCGAGTATCTTGAGTAGTAGGTTGTATAAGTTGAACAACTTGAAGAGAACCAGGATTGGACAGCTCTAATATTGAGGGTGATGGGGGTTTTGACGCATTGTCTTGAACAGGTGTATTAATCTCGTTTTGATTATTTTCTATATCGACTTGTCGATCAGTAACTTCGCTAGGAGCAAAATCAAGGTCAGTAAAAACATTTCTGTCGAAGGGGAATATTCCAGTAGCTTTGAATGCTGCGCAAATATTTCCGGGTGTCATAGCTTTCATGTGGGCTTCCCTGACACATCCAGCCACTTCATATATTGAGAAAGTTTTGCCTGGGTTTCGCAACATCCAGCTATCTACAGCATGGTTATACGCAGTTTTGAATGGCCCAAAAATTCCGACATCTAATGGCTGAAGTTTTCCTGTTGAATGCGGCGGCACTGTTAAAACTGTCACACCATTTTCTTTAGCAAGGTTCAAGGCCTCTATGCAAATGTGCGACTCGTGGTTATCGTATATGAGCAGACTAGGATTGTCCTTGCTGCTGTTTGAATAACTAATAAAATGCTGCATGGTTTTCACGAACAATTCAGAGTTCATCCAACCGGATGGCGCAGCTAAACCTAAGGCTCCAGTTGGAGCCTCCGCAACCATATGCTGCTTGAAATGAACTCTAGGAAATATAATTACTGGCGGCAAGGCATTGCCCAAAGCGCTGACAATATAACAAGTTGTTGTTAATGTTCCGCGTTCGGCGCTAGTGACTTTAGATACTTGTTTTTGCCCTTTGGCTGCTAAAACTTTGGCACATTTTTGCACTGTCGTAGTATTGGTTTCATCTAAATTGAATACTCTTGTGCCATTTCCAAAGGAAGCATGTCTAGCCATGGCATTTTCTAAATTATCAAAGAATAAACCAACATTATGGCGATTGAAAGACGTTGCTCTGCTCAAACTGCAACCCTCTGGA
The DNA here is from genome assembly GCA_030295005.1 of Cephonodes hylas. NCBI lineage: Eukaryota > Metazoa > Arthropoda > Insecta > Lepidoptera > Sphingidae > Cephonodes > Cephonodes hylas. Next base: position 14,373,781 of record AP025364.1, read on the forward strand.
GTCCGCAACGATAATCGATTATCTTTTTTTCTGAGATTATACAGATACTCGATACCTGCGAGCTTAGTCTCATGCCATTTATCTGGTACTTTTATGCCATTCAACATCGCTACTTCGTAAATCAATCCTCGAACGTCTTTGATGGTAAGTCCATAGAACATTTGACTGCACTTAACAATGTAATCGACAATATCTCTTTCTTGTTCATCAGTAAATAATTTACGAACTGCATAGTTAGGTGTAAGCCTTATTGGTTTTTCGGGATCAGGGTTATTTTTAACTTTCTTATGATATCTATATAACGTTGTAAATGGAATACCAGTCGACCTTGCAACGGGTCTAATTTTTTGGCCTTCCGAAATAAGTTTAAGAGCGTTACTCATCTGTTCTTCAGTATGAAGTCCGATAGTAGTCTTTCTTACTCGATTGCGAGGCATTTTTACCTAAAACATAAAGTAAAAATAAATCTTAGCTTGTTGGGTTACAATGGATCAACAGTTCACTGTGACCCAATACAGAATGATTCACTGTGACCCATTGACCGTTATAGAAAAAGAATATTAACCAAAAAAAAACTATCTATCTCGAGGACAAATCAATATGTATTACAACGGATCTAAGGTATGATAAGTATACGTCATCGCAAAAACATCTACATTTCTTATTCAATTAGGAATTAAATAAATTTAAAAATCTCGTAAAAAAATAGGTTAGGTACTTACGTAGGGTCCGGAGTGAGACAGCGCGTGCTCCCGCTTCGATAGCGCGCCGGCGACTAGTGCGACGCAAACAGGTATAGACGAGCGGCAAATAAAGGTTTGTTTGTGTGCGTGAGTGCAACACATACTATGTTATTGTACATTATCCACTGTGACCCGCGATTCACTGTGACCCACTCTCCCCTACTAGCCTTTTACGTTTACAACAAAAACACAACCAAATTTTCTCAACCTTCCTAAATAATTTCCCTAATTTCCTCAAAATTCCAGACTGGACTGGAACCTGCTAAGCACAGCTTCCCCGGCGATCAACGCGTGGATGAACCCGTGCAACCGGCTGGGCATCCGCGTGGTGGCGCTGTACAGAGCGTACGCCCGGCGACTCACCGCCACCGCCGCTAGTCTCATGGCCGCTGCATTGGATCTGGCGCCACACCATACGCTGCCTAAGGTACTGTATGACTTGTGTTGAATAATCAGGGTGGGAGGTCTTGTTCTTGACCAAACAGGCTGGCGTTAATTGTGTGGTTATACTAAGGTTTTTAAAATTCTGTTGTCTTGTAACCATTTTTGAAGCTAAAAAGATTGCTCGTTCTATCTATTTAAATCGTTATTTTATAATACCGGATTAGTGAGATTGTACTGCATTTATATGTAAAAATTGTGTATGACGTGATTGCAGAGTCGCTACGGGCGCCACACGCCGATGGGCAAGCAGCTGCGTTCGGAGCCGTCGCTGCAGCTATGCGCCGTGCTGCTGCGGTACGCGCTGCAGGCCGACGCCGCCGCCGTGCAGGCCGACCTGGCCGAGAGACACCTGCCCTCGCTGTCCACGCTCAGACAGGTCACACCATGTGTTATATACCACATTACACCACATAGACGCCGTGCTGCTGCGGTACGCGCTGCAGGCCGACGCCGCCGCCGTGCAGGCCGACCTGGCCGAGAGACACCTGCCCTCGCTGTCCACGCTCAGACAGGTCACACCATGTGTTATATACCACATTACACCACATAGACGCCGTGCTGCTGCGGTACGCGCTGCAGGCCGACGCCGCCGCCGTGCAGGCCGACCTGGCCGAGAGACACCTGCCCTCGCTGTCCACGCTCAGACAGGTCACACCATGTGTTATATACCACATTACACCACATAGACGCCGTGCTGCTGCGGTACGCGCTGCAGGCCGACGCCGCCGCCGTGCAGGCCGACCTGGCCGAGAGACACCTGCCCTCGCTGTCCACGCTCAGACAGGTCACACCATGTGTTATATACCACATTACACCACATAGACGCCGTGCTGCTGCGGTACGCGCTGCAGGCCGACGCCGCCGCCGTGCAGGCCGACCTGGCCGAGAGACACCTGCCCTCGCTGTCCACGCTCAGACAGGTCACACCATGTGTTATATACCACATTACACCACATAGACGCCGTGCTGCTGCGGTACGCGCTGCAGGCCGACGCCGCCGCCGTGCAGGCCGACCTGGCCGAGAGACACCTGCCCTCGCTGTCCACGCTCAGACAGGTCACACCATATTATCACCCGTATATGTCACACTGCTGGCCACGGACCTTCTCCATAATTCATAGGGTTTAGGTCTGAGTGCACCACGTAGCAAAGTGCGGGATGGCAGACTACAACATGCACACATCATCAGACCACATACGTCACATAGCACACTGCTAGCCACAAGCCTCTGCAACTGGAAGGGTGGATGCCTGTCCGTACAGGCATTGTGCATTATAATTTATAGCCCTAGTCTCACTTGACCATCTTATTATATGGTTTTATTATATCCTATGATCGGCCACAAAGAAGCTTTTCAAAATGATACATTTAGATTCGGGTATTAAAAGTCAAGTACATGATTATGAATTTAGATGGAACTGACAGATTTTATTATACAGGGGGTGATAGTGCTGAGTCGACAATGGAAGAATATATTGTACACACCGTTGCTGCTTGAACACAACTACAAGAGTAAAGTTATGAAACCGCTTAATGTCACATTCGCTTTACCAGACTTACTAGAGGTAAGCTATTCTTATTTACTCACTCCATAATCGACTAATTCATTATTAACTTGAAACTTTTTGATGAGGTTAATAAGCATACTTGTAACATTCTTTTTTAAATAAAATTTCTTTTGTAGGACTCTGTGGAGGGTTGGCAAGAATACCAGATTGATAATGAAGCACTGGACGAGAATTGTCTCCTGCTCAATATGGATGTAGATAAGACTGAATTACCAGGTAGATATATTTATCAAAGTGTTAAAATATTACTAATTGATTTTAACAGATTTTTTAATATATATTATCTTGTAACTAAAAGCCCCATGGCATAGTTAGCTAGACACCAGCTTATGAAACGAGTGGCCGCAGGTTCGAGCCCTGCACAAATGTTTGTATGATTCACAAATGAGGCCTATAAAATCAAAGGCAGCTAAATCCAAGTGAGTCAAATATTCAGTAATCTACAAAAATCGATAACTTTGTTTAGGTGGCTATGATATTTTATATTTTAAAAGAGATTTATAATGAATGTGAATACCACTAAAAATCAGAATTTTAAATTATAAAAATACCACAATATTTGAGTACAGACTGAATAAATTTGTATTTAACTGTCTTTGATTCCAACTGGCGTTTAGCTGGTTTTGATTCTATAGGCCTCAAATATTTGTTTCGGGTCTAGTTGATTGTAAGACCGATAAGTCTCTCGTGGTTTCTGATACCCATGACACGAGCAAGATTCATATTTTCTTGTGGGGTTAGAACTATGGAGATTAGAAGTATTTATTTAAATAATTGTAAGGAGTAAGGAATATAGTCGATTTAACTTTTTAAAACGTTATTTATACATCGAAAAAAATCAAAAAGTACCGACTTTGTTGTACATTCAAAAAATATCACATCATTGGCTTTAATTAATTTTATATGAGGAGAATATTTAGTCCAAAATTTTTCCTCTATATAAATTTTATTTCCGTTGGACATATACTACAAGATGTCGATATAAAAACTATAGTAACTGCAATTAATTTTTCATTGATATATCCGTTGGACATATACTAGATATTATCGACATAAAGTAGCATACAGTAGCGCCCCCTGTGGCGGTATAGTGTAGCGTGGTTGTTGTGTGTGTGGGTGGCGCATGCGCGGCGCCGGCGGCCAGCCCGCGCCCGCACTCCTTCCCTTCCACGCCGCCCTCAGGTACTGCACGCATACATACACACATACATACACTGGATTTATTTTTTTCTTTTTTCCTTCTTGCTTTGTTGTTTGTTTGTGGCCAGTTATGTAGGGTGACTGGTGGGACTTGAATAGTACTCGAGGTAGTAATAAAAACAAAATGGAAAATAATATCATCGTTCAAAAGTAAAATTAGCTCATAGTTGTGTAACTATTTAAACAACGAAAGAAAGTAAAAACGGGTTGGGGGAGAATAGACACGAACATTTCATTTGAAGGTCGTAAGGGCAGATGATGATATTTAATCAAATTATGGACAAATTATCAAAAATTGAGAACGTTATTTTATTACATAATTAGAACGAGAAACAAGCATTAATTTTTCTTTTTCAATGTTGCTAGTGACTCACCAGTCACTCTATATAGACAAGGCTTTAAAGACAGTTTTAATAATGTTTTTTTTTTTTGTGAGAGACATTTGAATTATAGCTGTTTGCTGTTTGTCTCATATAGTTGATTTTTTTTGTTATTTTTGGTAGGGTGGTAGAAATGTCTTGCGTTTTAAACATGGTAATGTCATTTCCTGGGAGCATTTTTTATGTACTAAGACCTAGCAACGTCGTGGCCAAATATGATTGTAGATAGAATATAATTGTATTAAATTAATTCGGAATTAACATAATATGCATCTTATTGTTATTCCTTATGGATCTGAAGCAAGAATAATACCAATTAAATCTAATTATAAGTTGGTTTTTCTCGCTACTCCAATTTAGTAAATAGATGTGATAGTGTAAAGTGTGTGCCTTTTTTTTTGGTTTTATTTTTTTATTCTAGCATGCGTTTGTGTGTGGCTACCTGGTTTGGTTTGTTCTCTCAGCTATCGAATTTTCTATTGCCGTTATTACTTAATACCTCTATTCGCTGTCTTTTTGGGTATTTTTTTTTTTATATTGTATTCCCTTCATGTATTTTTTTCTTTTCTTAGGTCTTGTTTCTCCGTTTCTTAGTTTGTTGAATAGAGTTTGGTGTGTTTTAGATTGCTATTTTTTTCAATCCTCAGCGGCTTATCTATCTGAATCGATTTCCTACAATGTTTGCGACGTTTTCTTAAGTCTATTTTTTGTGTGGCTTGAGGTGAGAAATAGTAGTACGTTTTTTAAGGTCTTATTTATAAATGTTGTAATAATCGACTTACTGTGCAGTTTTTTTGTGGACATGACGTAAATATACAACATTTATGAATAAGGCTCCTATTTTAAGACTTACTTATAAACTTTGGATATATTTGTGTTAAATAAACAGTGTTCAGTTAACCTATGACGTCAGACGGAATGTAAGTTTAAGTAAATCGCTATATTTTCTTAGACATTTCTACAATCAGGAATCGCATGTTGTGACTTTGATTAATCCTATGTCATACTCGAAAAGCCGCAATAACTTACGGCTAACTGAAGTAACTTCATTGAAGTACATGACCATTATTACTCATAGTAGCAGTTCCAAAAGTAATTCCACCGATTTATAGACAAATCTTAAGTCCGCGTGATAAAAAATCTCAGTGGATAATATCTAATTTTTTAAGCAATTTTGATAGAATTTGCTCTTTTTGGAACATTTTTTTGTATGTATGACCCTTCCCCATACATTCATTATGAACCCCATACATGCGGTTCCCAAATACTAGTAGAGTAGACCCCGTGCTAATCCACATTGCGACTGCCAGCTCGCGGCGCACAGAGCAGCCGCGCGAGCCTCATGTTCCCATCGCTGCCGTTCACCAGGAAACCACCGTTCCAGGACGACGCCATCGCTAGTGAGTTATGCATTGCTCGTTATGTATGGAATTGTGGAAATCGCTTGTGTACTAAAACAGAAATGTAACGTGTTTTGCTGTTGTTTGTTGAAATAGATATGTGGGTGTAGGTGTTGCTAAAATCATGACTTATTTAGTGATAAATGTTGTTTGTGTGTATTATGAAAATATTTCAATTTTTTGCTACTTATAATGGATGGATAGCTAAGGCTGAATTTTGAAAATCGTTTTATATTTTTAACTATGATTAAAATCTTCGAATAGATTACGGAACTTTAAAGGAAGATTTACCTACGGTCGGGTCGAACCCATCGCTGTATTCGCCACATGGAAGTGACGAGAACATCAAAAACGATCGCGCCAGAGAAGATCTTTACCAATGGATGGCAAAGCAGGAACCTATTAAAGTTGTGAGTATTGTAATCGTTACCTCTAAATTGTAACGTTTTGTCAAAAAAAAAAAGTTTTAAATTAGTGCGTTTAAACGTATTGTTTCGTGTACTATTTCCAAGAAAGTAGTAGATTATTTATAACAAACCGCTAAAATCATTCCGATTGAACCCTTTCAACCTGCACTAGGCCAGCGTGGTGGTCTTAGAGTAAACCCTTTTAATGGTAGGAAGCTCGTATCCAGCAGTGGCATATATATGGGCTGTTGATAATAATAATGATGAATGATGCTGTCTCTCTTTGTTCTCCTATGATAACATTTTAATAATCTTCCTAGGAGCCGAAGACGAAGAAGCCGATAATCCCCCCGTCGAAGATGAACCCGCGACCGATGGCGACGGCGATGCCGGCGTGCAGCCTGTACCCGCTGCAGGGCTCCCTCATGCTTCTCGACGCGCATCTCGTCTTCCAACCCTTCCTCTCGGCCTTGGGGGTGTCGCCTAATCAAGTCACACAGGGTAAGTAAGAATATAGTATTGATTTTGAAACATTATGTATTTTTTTGTGTCAATATTGCTTGGTAAAAAGTTAAATGATTTTACAGGGTGTATTAAGACCGTCATCAAAAGTAAGACAGATAATAGCCACGGTGATTACAATGCCATTGGTGTTAAAAAAATCCTGACAGAAAATTAAAAAAATACGATTTTTAACACCTACATACATTTATTAGCAATTGTTGCTAGATAAACGGCAAACATAATAGCAGCAGGACGCAGCAGGAATAAACGGCATAACAGCAGTGATGGCCTCGAGGTTTGGGCGCGCGGTCGAGAATCTCGGCGGTCGCGGGTTCGAACCCCAGGCACACACCTCTGACTTTTCGAAGTTATGTGTGTATTCACATTGAATTATCACTTGCTTTAACGGTGAAGGAAAACATCGTGATGAAACCTGCACACCTATGAGTTCTTAGGAATTTCTTAGGTGTGTAGTCCGCCAACCCGCACTAGGCCAGCGTGGTGGACTATGGCCTAAACCCTCTCAATGATAGAGGAGACCCGTGCTCAGCAGTGGGCGTATATGGGTTGATGAAGAGAAGAAGAAGAAAAACGGCAAAAAAATTTTTTTCATCGGATTATTTTTCGACGCCAAAATTACCTACTGCAGTTTGGACCATGGTCTGTATACTGTCTGTATTAGCTTACATTAGTAAAGTTAAAATGGTTTAAAAGTGTTAGGAAGGAGAGGTTAGACTGAACGAATTAAAGGGGAGGGAGGAAGATAATAATACAGAATGAGGCTTAAGCGGTTTTTTTTGCCTAACGTAATAATTGTCTCACAGGCGAATCGAAGAAAGAAGCGGGTTCAGGCGAGAGCGGCGGCGGCACGTCTGCGGCGGCGCTGGAGTCGCTGGGCTCGAAGCTGTCGCTGCTGGCGTGGATGGACATGTTCCGCATCGACATCGTCGTCAGCGACCTCGCCGCCAGGGACCGCAGGCACGCCGCCAAGGGGAAAGGTATTATCACTTAACTAGCTTTCATAAGTTTGAGATATTATAGTGGTGGGGTATACTTATCTATTCAATTTTTTTAAAGTGTGTCTCATATGTGTCTGGCGCTCTGGCATTGCCAGATGTATTTTGTACTTTTGGTTTCTGACACGGCACATAAAATAACTAATGATCGCGTATGCCCCTAAAGGGCAAATTTTAATAAATGTACATTTATATAAATGCAAGTCAGCTAGCTAACGATTGTCGATGACCACTTGTTGCCATATGGTGCAGTTGGTTACACACCAGCTTGCGGAAAGAGAGGCCGCGGGCTCGATCCCCGCACCGGGACAAATGTTTGTGCGATGTGATTTATTTATGATAGATGACAGTCTCTCCATTTAAAATGACTATGCTGTTCTAATATGCAACACAACATTCTGATATTGTATCAATGAGCTGGTCTAATTCGGGAAATTGAGTCTTTGTATCGATATTGTAAGCTATCTCTTGATTGGAAAAGAGCAACACTAGAGTTTCTTGCCCGTTCTCCTTTAGTGATGACTGCCTTCCGAACAGGGTGGTAAAATTTTAAATGACTGAATCTGAAGTGATGCATTTGACATTTTATAGATTCAATAAATATTATTTCATTTCATTTTATTTATGTGTGAATGTAGCCGCAGGAGAGGCTGTATATAGATATGACGTAAAAGATTTAGACATTGGAGTGTGTGTGTTCAGGCAACCCTCCGCACATGGACATCGGCTCGGAGACGCCGGCGTTCCTGTGCGAGAAGGTGTCCATGGACGTGGACCTGAAGAAGGTGGCGGACGTGGCCGTGGACGAGCTCATCCAGCGCCAGAACGTGCTGTACATCTCGCGCGGACAGCTCAAGAAGCACATCAGCACCGTGCTCAACGTCAACATCAGCGTGCGGTTCATCTCGCAGCAGGTTAGTCATTGAGGTGTAGTCCGCCAACCCGCACCAGGCCAGCGTGGTGGACTATGGAGCCTCTCAATGGTAGAGGAGGCCCGTGCCCGTATTGGACTGATATCGATAACTTACACTAACTACTACAATGTACTCATTTTGTCGCTTGAAAAAAAAAACACAAACTTTTTTGTTGCAAAAACATTTTTTTGTGGTGACTGTTTTTGATTGTAGCATATTGGTTTCTTTAGTTACTTTTATTTCAGAAGTTAAAGGAAATAACACGAAAAGTTAAGGCAAAACTTGATTTATAGATTAAATAAATATCTGAAGCTTTATCAATGTGACATCAGTGTATGTTATCGATAAGAATTTTATACGCTTACTTTATCGATATTACAACACTAAAAAATTTGTTTGTATTCTACTCAGGTGAACATGCCACTCCTGCGGCTGCTGCACCAGATCAGCAACATGTACCAGAACGTGAAGGACACGCAGATCGAGCTGCGCAGCCAGACCAAGATATCGCACCGACAGAACAAACACACATCGTCTTCTGGTACTAATTATCGAATTATATATCGATAATTAAATCAGCATAAATAATCAGCATACAGGCTATTTCAAAAAACTAGATATTTGTCCCGGGTAGACGGTGGATGCAGGCCGCTTCCGAAGGAAAACTTTGGAAGTCTTTGTGAGGCATATGTCCAGCAGTGGAGTATTTAGGCTGATGATGATGATGAACAAATTTATTTAAGTTACATCGATGTATAAAACAATAATGAACGTCCTCCTTAGTTTCAGATTTCCGCGAGAACTTAGTGAGTGTTTCGTCACTGGAAAAGGATCCGCCGTTCGCAACTCTCGATCAGAAGTGGGATATGATGCCCCCCGCGCCCCCCGTGGAAGTAGGGGCCTCAGTCCCCCCGTCCCTCAGCCAACAAAAGCTCGACACTCAGCCGGCCCGACCACGCCCACAGTCCTTCGCACAGAAACTGCGCTCCACTGGCAAAAGCGTGAAAGGCAAGCTAGGTATAAACTCACATGTAGATATCCTACGTTATGAAGGAGATAAAAAGCCCCCTAACGTGCAGAAAGTATAAATTTTTATCGATAATTTTTATTCCCTTTTTCTGGCTATTATATTTTCGCGGCTTGATTTTTAAGTAATATGGAATTGTTCATACATTACCCGGTTTATTGATCGCTATAATACTTCAATTGTACTTTGATAAATCGGTGTGTTTCCAATAAATTTGATATTACCTTTGGTTACGCTCGTATTTTTGAGCTTGCTTGTTATTTTAAAGCAAGCACAATGCAAATGCTAAGTTCGAACACGGCCAAAGCCTTGCACAATTTTTTACTAAGCTAAGTGTAAGAAGTAGTTCACTATTTGCTGGAGTTTAATCAATCCTAATCTCTATATTTGAATCGATACCAAAAAAGTTCTTTGTGAACATGTTTACTCGATGTTCAGTATCAATAAAGTTAAATCGAGTTGGAAATTGGGATTGTTTTACAATTCCAGCTGTTGTAAGCTAAAGCCACTGCCTGTATTTTTATTGGTATTTTCGACACTCCCTTGCTATCGGTGTTGTATGGCTGATGTGTGTATGTGTAGCTCGCAGTATGACGCGCGGTGGGCACGGATTGAGTGTGTGATGTCGCAGGGTACCGGTCGCTGAGCTGTGCGGCGGCGACCCCCGCGCCGGCCGCGGCGGAGGGGGGTCAATTGGCCCCTCGCTGCTGGCGTACTGTCTACCTGCTGCTGGACCTGTACGCGCGCGTGCCGGACAGCCACACCATCACGCACAGGTCCGTTTCTAAAGTCACTCTGCAAATAGAAATTAATAGAGAGTTAAAATCAATACCAATAACAACTCTCTTTTTGTTGAGAAAAAAACTACCAATAACAACGCCTTCAAATAACGCGACGTATTGTTTAAGACACAGCATGCGCCCTTTATATTTATTGAAATATGGTTTTCAAATTGAAATTAAATACCACAATTCTAGCACTGTATACTAGAATTGTCTAATTGTTGTAAACTTTCATTATATGGTTAAATGTCGTATATATACTTTTGTAAGTGTAATATGTAAATCAGTGAGTAGTACAAGAGTCGGTGCCCGTGCAGGTTCTCGGTGACGACGGAGCTGCCGGAGCAGTACCGCAGCAGCCGCGCCACGGCCCGGCCCAGCTCGCGCGAGCACAACACCAGCAGCTCCTCCGCCAGCAACAACAACATGGGCATCGTCGTCGTCGGCGTCGCACGGTACGCACTTTTACGAACCTTATTGTATTGGCAGGCCCGTGGCGCTGTTGACTAGATACCAGCTTGCGAAATTAGAGGCTGCAGTTTCGATCTTGGCATCGAAACAAATGAACAAAAACAACACAACGATGATTCCTTTGGTATTGTGGGTGTTTATGGGCGGGGCTTACCACTTCATATCAGGTGGCTCATTTGCTCGTTTGCCTCCTTTTCTATATAAGAAAAAAATACTAAGTTTTTTGTTCCGAAAAAAATATTTCGGGTCTGGGTGCTTGTGAGACCGAAAAGTCTTTTGTAATTTCTGATACCCACGACACAGGTCTTTTAGGATGTGGGTTGGGTGTATTTTATGTCACGGTTCGATTTTCTGTGCATATATACTCAGACAGAACTTCAGTCTATAATGCTGGCACGAAACCTTGATTCTTTTTAAATTTCCACCACTTAATTTTTTCTCCAGGATCCATCGTACGCGTCTCCTAGCGTCCCTCTCCGGCCTGAAGTTGGAAGCGGAGATAACTTCACTGCAGGCGTCGCTGTCTGCGTCCCGGTCGCGCCAGTGGTCGCTGTCCGGCAACCTGGGCCGCAGCATGATCGTACTGCTGGAGGGCGTGGCGCCCAACCATCAGTCAGTGTACACTTTCATTATTAACGCTGCGTATTAATTTGTGAAGTAAAAACTTCTTTAGCGAAGAGTGAGAAGCGCGTCAGATCAAAGTGGTGATCTAAAATGCGCAACGCTTTGCTTTCCTCACGTATAGTCAAGACCGAGTCGTGCAATCATCTATTTTAATTTCCATATTGTAAATGTCATTACAGTAGGAGTTATTGCGATATTTCGTGGCTACTACCCTTACCCTTCTCCTTATTTTAATTGTGAGTGAGAAAGGTATTTTTATTTTATTTTACTGCTGGGCATGGGCCTACTCCACCATTGAGAGGGTTCAGGCCTTAGTCCACCACGTTAGTCTAGTGCAGGTTGGTAGACTATATACATGAGAAATTCCAAAGAATCCCTGAGTGTGCAGGTTTCATCATGATGTTTTCTTTTACCGTTATAACGGTTATAACGGTTGCTATAGCAAGTAATAATTAATTGTGAAGACACACATAACTTGGAAAAGTCAGAGGTATGGGCCTGCGTTTGGGACCCGCGATCACTGAGATTCTCGACCGTGAATTGTAATAGTTTAAATTGTAGTGTTTAGCATTAAGATTGTTTACTTATACCGTGGGTTGTATCGCAGGACGGTGGTGCGCGTGAGCGTGGGCAAGTCGCAGGCGCTGTACTCGTGGGAGGCGGGGCGGCAGGGCGCGGCGGCGCTGCTCAGCGTGGGCGGCGTGCGCGTGGACCTGCCGCAGCACCCCGTGGCGCTGCACGGCGTCATGACGCGCTCCAGCCGCCAGCTGTCCTCCACGCTGCAGGTACAGACAAAGGAGATAACTAAACGGATCATCATAAAAATGTCTAGTCAACAAACTCAATAAATGAAATGAAATTATATTTATTGTATCTATAAAATGTCAAATATTGTGTTACTTAGATTCAGCCGTTTCAAAATTCAGTGTACCACCCTGTTCGGAAGTCATCACTAAAGAAGAACGAGCAAGAAACTAGTGTTGCTTTTTTACAATCAAGAGTACATTTCCCCAATCAGAGCTGCTCAAATAAATATCAACTACTGTATTAACTGATATGCCTGAATCAAAATAATGTTTTTTGAGGTGGCTAAAGTCCAGTACAGGAATTTATGTTTAGTAATTAAAAAGAAAGAACATCGAATAACATCCTCCATCAGGAACTGGGTGTGACCCGCACGTCGTCCCGGCTGTCCCGACAAGGCGGCCCCAGCGGCGCCGGCGCTGAAGTGTCGTCGGAGGAGGGCACCCCGCCCCCCGCGCCCAGACCCGCACCGCCGCCCGCGCCCCCGCCGCCAGACCCGCTGCTCAACCCGCTGCACTTGCAGTTCAACATCGTAGTACAGGTATATTGATTAATCTGTTTTCCATCATATTAGCGTAATCAAATACGTTAATTACCGAAGACCTTTATCATTATAGCATTATTAACATTTGAATACGGTATTTTTTATTAAGGCGAATATAAATTTTCCCATATCCTCATACATTTCATTAATTTGGTTATAATAATAATAAATTATATTTGTCCTTCTCGTTTTAGAGCGTGAGCATCACGGCAGCACTCCTCCCGTCGCTGCAAGCGCAGTACAAGATGGAGCACGTGCACAGCGCGGGCGTGACGGGCACCAAGGCGCACTTCACGGTGGACCTGCCGCACCACTCGCTCAGCTTCGTCACCAAGCTGCAGGTGTCCGAGGGGGGCAACGGCGGGTGCGCGGGGGGCGCGGGCGCCGCGGGACTGCCTCGGGCCGCCGCCGTGGCGCTGCCGGGGGTGGCGGTGACGGCGCGCGTGGCGGAGGGCGGAGGCGCGGCCCCCCCGGGCGCCGTGCTGCGCGCCGGCCGCCACCTGGCCGCCACCGCCACCATCGGCCTGTTCGAGCACACGCTGTCCACCGACCTGCTCAACCACCTCGTCTTCGTGCAGAAGGTCTTCATGAAGGTACTCAGCACGCGCAGCCACGCACACACACACACACACACACACACACGCATGATAACACGCGCATGCTTCAACCACGCTTCGGATTTGGAGTGTTCATGAAAACGTACAAGAGTATTTAGTGTAGTTAAAAACACACAGCAAGAAATCTAAATTCATAGGAAAATCGTAGGTAAGCAATAATATATCACATAATTTGACTCACATTTAGAATCATATTTCTAAAATAATGTTAATTTGTCAACACGTAACCATCACAAATTAACTAGGCATTATACACCAACCAACAATTTTTTTTCAATACGAAATGAAACTGGATATTTATCCAATACAGGAAGTGAACGAAGTAGTACAAAAAGTATACGGAGGTGAGAAACCGGTGCCCCTGTGGAACGAAGAAGAAGCCACGCCCTCCGCGCTTAGCAGGATATTGTTCTCTCTCACCATTAAGATCAAAGTAAGTTCAATTTATGTGACAAACCTAATTACACGAATTATTTGAGAAAAAAATATGGGAAGTGTAAACCTGACTTGTGGCCCTATATCACAAAGAATTTACAATTTTTGAATTAAACAAGGTGTCACAATTTTTATCTATTACGTGGTTCTTAAAACTCAAGTGGCAAAACATGGATCAGAAATCCATGCCTACCATTTCGTGGATGTGGTATCTATGTATGTATGTTGGTATGTACAGCGCATCCAGCTGACGGCGACGACTCCTAGTAACTCCGCGGTGCGCCTGGAGACGGGCGCGGTGGAGTTCGAGCTGTCCAACCGCGTGCAGAACGTGTCGCACACGCAGCCGCACGGCGCCAGGCTCTTCGCACGCGCACAGGTACGGGACATACAGACAGATATATATACAAACACACATACACACAACGCTTGCGATATTTTACACGACGGGTCACTTTGAATCACATTTTGAAATGCTTTTGTTTCGACATATCAACAGGGCCATCAATGCGCCGACGGCATCAATAATTTTAATCTTTATGCCAGCATCGATTATGAACGAACTGGGTTGTAAAGCTGTATTTGATTATATTTCCCCAAGGAATAATAACTATTGAACCTGAAAGGACTAAATAAAAACTGTAATATAACAATATTTTCTTAAGACCAGTGGTTTTCAACGTGGGACGTACGCCCCACAGGGGGGCAACTTAAAAACGGACTCTACACGAATTGGTGGCGATAATTTTTACGTTTAAATCTGATGTCTGAAGGAGCATTGAAAAAATTGGGAAACACTGCTGTAGATAGACAAAAAAATGTGAACAACTTATTGTTTCAGGTGGACGTGAATCTAAGTTTAGGACAACTTATAAGGAACGCCATGTTCGAGGAGGCGGAGCCGGAGTTCCAGCAGTACGCCTTCTTCAACACCAGGATAGGTAATAAATACTATTCCATATGTCTTATCCTCCTAACATAGGGCCAACTATACACTATCTTTTATACACACACACACAAGTAGAATTTTTTTTTAGTCGGAAATGAAACAAATTCTTTTCCACGCCGCTCACTTTTATGATTCCATAGCAACAGATTTGTCGACCAACGACAACATAAGTCATCGATTTTTCCATTTGTTACACGAAATTAATAAAAGCCCCCCATCCCCCCCCAGCGATGCGCAACGCGTTCCAAGACGAGATGGTGTGCGGCGAGGACAAGGAGGTGGTGCTGATCACGCTCAAGCGGCCGCTCATCTACATACAGCCCGTGGCCGTCGACAAGGCCATTCTCTTCTGGCTCAACTACAAGAACGCATACGAGTATTGGAACGAGAAGAGGCTCAATCTCAACAAGGAGGTGCTCACCGCCACGCAGCAGGTCTTCGAGAAGGTAAGGATTTGATTTTGGAGGATATTTGATGGAATTTAGGAATAGAATGAGTGGTCGCCTCAAGGTTTAGGTCTGTAATTAAGAATCGAATCGAAAATATATTTTTCTTTCAGGTCCAACTAACGTCGCAGATCACGACCCCACATCTTAGCACGCTGTTTCTACAACTCGACGTGGATGACATTGGAATATGCCTGCCGTTGAATCAACCTCCTGTGGTAAGAATGTTGATATTTCGTAGTGGGTTGACATTCTGAGCATGTGGTGTTAGAGGTTCGTGTAGTATTATTATTGTGCCGCGGCGCCGTGGTGGTGACGATATAGTGTAGTGTGTCGGTACTTAGGCGGCGTGGGCGCGCGGGTGCGGCGGCGAGGCGGGCGAGTGCCGCGGCGCCGTGGTGGTGACGATATAGTGTAGTGTGTCGGTACTTAGGCGGCGTGGGCGCGCGGGTGCGGCGGCGAGGCGGGCGAGTGCCGCGGCGCCGTGGTGGTGACGATATAGTGTAGTGTGTCGGTACTTAGGCGGCGTGGGCGCGCGGGTGCGGCGGCGAGGCGGGCGAGTGCCGCGGCGCCGTGGTGGTGACGATATAGTGTAGTGTGTCGGTACTTAGGCGGCGTGGGCGCGCGGGTGCGGCGGCGAGGCGGGCGAGTGCCGCGGCGCCGTGGTGGTGACGATATAGTGTAGTGTGTCGGTACTTAGGCGGCGTGGGCGCGCGGGTGCGGCGGCGAGGCGGGCGAGTGCCGCGGCGCCGTGGTGGTGACGATATAGTGTAGTGTGTCGGTACTTAGGCGGCGTGGGCGCGCGGGTGCGGCGGCGAGGCGGGCGAGTGCCGCGGCGCCGTGGTGGTGACGATATAGTGTAGTGTGTCGGTACTTAGGCGGCGTGGGCGCGCGGGTGCGGCGGCGAGGCGGGCGAGTGCCGCGGCGCCGTGGTGGTGACGATATAGTGTAGTGTGTCGGTACTTAGGCGGCGTGGGCGCGCGGGTGCGGCGGCGAGGCGGGCGAGTGCCGCGGCGCCGTGGTGGTGACGATATAGTGTAGTGTGTCGGTACTTAGGCGGCGTGGGCGCGCGGGTGCGGCGGCGAGGCGGGCGAGTGCCGCGGCGCCGTGGTGGTGACGATATAGTGTAGTGTGTCGGTACTTAGGCGGCGTGGGCGCGCGGGTGCGGCGGCGAGGCGGGCGAGTGCCGCGGCGCCGTGGTGGTGACGATATAGTGTAGTGTGTCGGTACTTAGGCGGCGTGGGCGCGCGGGTGCGGCGGCGAGGCGGGCGAGTGCCGCGGCGCCGTGGTGGTGACGATATAGTGTAGTGTGTCGGTACTTAGGCGGCGTGGGCGCGCGGGTGCGGCGGCGAGGCGGGCGAGTGCCGCGGCGCCGTGGTGGTGACGATATAGTGTAGTGTGTCGGTACTTAGGCGGCGTGGGCGCGCGGGTGCGGCGGCGAGGCGGGCGAGTGCCGCGGCGCCGTGGTGGTGACGATATAGTGTAGTGTGTCGGTACTTAGGCGGCGTGGGCGCGCGGGTGCGGCGGCGAGGCGGGCGAGTGCCGCGGCGCCGTGGTGGTGACGATATAGTGTAGTGTGTCGGTACTTAGGCGGCGTGGGCGCGCGGGTGCGGCGGCGAGGCGGGCGAGTGCCGCGGCGCCGTGGTGGTGACGATATAGTGTAGTGTGTCGGTACTTAGGCGGCGTGGGCGCGCGGGTGCGGCGGCGAGGCGGGCGAGTGCCGCGGCGCCGTGGTGGTGACGATATAGTGTAGTGTGTCGGTACTTAGGCGGCGTGGGCGCGCGGGTGCGGCGGCGAGGCGGGCGAGTGCCGCGGCGCCGTGGTGGTGACGATATAGTGTAGTGTGTCGGTACTTAGGCGGCGTGGGCGCGCGGGTGCGGCGGCGAGGCGGGCGAGTGCCGCGGCGCCGTGGTGGTGACGATATAGTGTAGTGTGTCGGTACTTAGGCGGCGTGGGCGCGCGGGTGCGGCGGCGAGGCGGGCGAGTGCCGCGGCGCCGTGGTGGTGACGATATAGTGTAGTGTGTCGGTACTTAGGCGGCGTGGGCGCGCGGGTGCGGCGGCGAGGCGGGCGAGTGCCGCGGCGCCGTGGTGGTGACGATATAGTGTAGTGTGTCGGTACTTAGGCGGCGTGGGCGCGCGGGTGCGGCGGCGAGGCGGGCGAGTGCCGCGGCGCCGTGGTGGTGACGATATAGTGTAGTGTGTCGGTACTTAGGCGGCGTGGGCGCGCGGGTGCGGCGGCGAGGCGGGCGAGTGCCGCGGCGCCGTGGTGGTGACGATATAGTGTAGTGTGTCGGTACTTAGGCGGCGTGGGCGCGCGGGTGCGGCGGCGAGGCGGGCGAGTGCCGCGGCGCCGTGGTGGTGACGATATAGTGTAGTGTGTCGGTACTTAGGCGGCGTGGGCGCGCGGGTGCGGCGGCGAGGCGGGCGAGTGCCGCGGCGCCGTGGTGGTGACGATATAGTGTAGTGTGTCGGTACTTAGGCGGCGTGGGCGCGCGGGTGCGGCGGCGAGGCGGGCGAGTGCCGCGGCGCCGTGGTGGTGACGATATAGTGTAGTGTGTCGGTACTTAGGCGGCGTGGGCGCGCGGGTGCGGCGGCGAGGCGGGCGAGTGCCGCGGCGCCGTGGTGGTGACGATATAGTGTAGTGTGTCGGTACTTAGGCGGCGTGGGCGCGCGGGTGCGGCGGCGAGGCGGGCGAGTGCCGCGGCGCCGTGGTGGTGACGATATAGTGTAGTGTGTCGGTACTTAGGCGGCGTGGGCGCGCGGGTGCGGCGGCGAGGCGGGCGAGTGCCGCGGCGCCGTGGTGGTGACGATATAGTGTAGTGTGTCGGTACTTAGGCGGCGTGGGCGCGCGGGTGCGGCGGCGAGGCGGGCGAGTGCCGCGGCGCCGTGGTGGTGACGATATAGTGTAGTGTGTCGGTACTTAGGCGGCGTGGGCGCGCGGGTGCGGCGGCGAGGCGGGCGAGTGCCGCGGCGCCGTGGTGGTGACGATATAGTGTAGTGTGTCGGTACTTAGGCGGCGTGGGCGCGCGGGTGCGGCGGCGAGGCGGGCGAGTGCCGCGGCGCCGTGGTGGTGACGATATAGTGTAGTGTGTCGGTACTTAGGCGGCGTGGGCGCGCGGGTGCGGCGGCGAGGCGGGCGAGTGCCGCGGCGCCGTGGTGGTGACGATATAGTGTAGTGTGTCGGTACTTAGGCGGCGTGGGCGCGCGGGTGCGGCGGCGAGGCGGGCGAGTGCCGCGGCGCCGTGGTGGTGACGATATAGTGTAGTGTGTCGGTACTTAGGCGGCGTGGGCGCGCGGGTGCGGCGGCGAGGCGGGCGAGTGCCGCGGCGCCGTGGTGGTGACGCTGGACAGCACGAGCATCAGCGCGTGCAGCTCGGGCGCGCTGGTGTCGAAGGGCCGGTTCGTGGGGCTGTGCCTGCGGTTCGCGGACGACTTCGAGGCGTCGCTGGACGACTGGAAGCCGCCGCCCGACGAGCCCAGCGTCAACGTGTGCTGCGTGTCCGAGGGCACCTACGAGGTGTGCAGCCGCACCGCCGCCGCCAAGCACAACGGTAACCTGCGTTATACTTCATTCTATATTCATTTGTCCATTTGTTGATTTGCCCATTTGCAATCGATAACCACTTTTGTATTACTCTCCAACTGACCTTGAATTCAGCTTTCAACTATAAATTAACTTCTTCTGATAAATAACTCAAGATACATATCGAACAATCGGCTTTATTTTATTTTATTACCTCTTAATTCCTAACTTCTCAATTTTTAAAATTAAAACAATAACTAAAATCATGCATAATATTCCAGAAAACGCAAAATGGTTCCTAAACGTGTCCTGGCAGATGGAAGGAGTGGACATACATTTGGATGTGAATGTGGGCAAGCAACTTTCTGCGTTGGGACACACGCTCACTATGCTTACTGGTGAGTATCGAATATGCCTATGCCTCGAGATATATGCCTTTTTTCAATGTGATAAAAATATGTCATAGGCAAAAAATTACCTAAAAATATCCAAAAACATGTCCCATGTGCAAGAAAGAAGTTCGATTCTCGGACTGATCCATTTTTTTTCTAATGAAAATTTTGGTTGAATCCCTCCAGGTTGGGACGAAAATGTTTATATTTATTATCTAATATATTGCAGGTTTTGAAGAGGAAGATCCACTAAAGTTCGATTACGAAAGTGACTTAGACGACGAGGCCGACAACAGCAAAGATTCACAGGTAAACAAGACTTTTCTAACCAAGATTTAACAATAACGCAGATTGTTATGTCTTCAAATTCAATTAGAAATTCAGAAACAATTTCTTAACCTCTTAAATATTTCTTCAATGAGGGTCTGAGTCTGATCTCTCTCCTTTCTCATTTCATATATTACCTAACCTCTTTGCTAATACTACATAGATTATAACAACCAATCCGTTTTCACTTCGAACCTATCAAAAAATAAATCTACCCTCAATTTCAGGAGAGTATAATCCTCCGTCGCAAGTTCACGGACCACTTGCCCGCCTTCGTGTTCGACACGACCATAGACGCGAAGAAGAGGTCCAAGCTCATAGAGAAGGAAATGACGGAGCAGGCCAAGATCATCAACGACCTCCGGACCCTGGGTGCCAGTCACAGCACCATAGAGTACGAGATGAAGAGGCTCAATGACTTGGAGGCTCTGGTTTTTAAGGACTTTAGGAGGTATGTGGTGGAAATTACTCAGCGATAAATTAGTTTAGCAGTATCGTCTTCGGATATCATTGCAGGATTAAAACCAGATTCTAATATTATCCAAAATTCTAAGGAAATCATCACGTAATGGAACTATGAAGGAAGTCTTTAGGCAACCGTATACCTGAGAATAACAATCAGATTCATAAGTCTATTATTGAATAGTTGGATGCTAATCCGACAGTATAGGCCAGTTTTTCCTAACGTGGGGCCTATGCCCCACAGGGGGGTAATATAAAAATGGATTCGACATGACTTCGTGGCGATTTATATGTGGCGACAATTTTTAAATGTTACTTATAGGGACATGAAAAAATTAGAAATATGATACTGGGGCGGGGTCTAAAAAAGGTTGCAAAACACTGGTATACACAGTAATATATGAAGCCATATTGCAGGGACATGATCCAGAAGCTGCGGCGGCAGAGCGTGCGCGCCAGCTCCATCACGAAGGGCAAGCTGGGGCTGGGCTCCAACCGCAGCCGGTCCTTCGTGGCGCCCACGCCGCCGCACGACAGGAAGGACTTCGACGGGTAACTGTCTATACTTCTGTGCTGTCTATTAGAACCATCGGTCATTTGTGAAAAAGTCGAAAGTAGTGATAGGCTCGAGTTCGCAGCGTCAAACCCTATAGCTTTTCATAGCTCTGACTATTCAAAATTATGTGAGTATTTAGAATGAATTATCACTTGCTTTAATGGTGAAGGAATATTTTTGAGGAAACCGGCACACCAAAAAGTTCTAAGGATTTTTTTAAGTGTGTAGGACGTCAACCTGCACTAGGCCAGCGTGGTGGACTTAGGCCTAAACCCTGTGAAAAAAGGTAGAGGAGGCCTGGGCCCAGCAGTGGGACTTATATGGGTTGGTAATTTAATTAAATTAATCTATCATTTTGGTTGATAAGGGACCTAAATTTACGAACAATACACCATTAACAAGAAGAGGCAAGTTCATATATATTAAAAGAAGAAGCAAATATCCTAGATCTTCAATTCTAAATCAATAGAACTTAATTGTCTATTTTAAAGGGTGATGGTGGAGCCAAACTTGGTGATGACGACCGGCACGGTGGGTGATTCCGGCGAGACGTTGTTACTGAACGATGAAGACAACCGCCTGGCTGATATCATCGAAGGAGGCAGCTGGAGCTCCATGGAGAGCGAGCCGCTAACAGGTGATTAGAAAATAAATATATTACGTAAAGTTGAGTAAAGGTCGCTATGAATTGTGATGATTAAAAATCGCTAGAACGACTTGACGTGAAGTAAAAACAAGACGATTGCGACCAAACATCTTTTAGGTTTCATTTAATTTGCAAGCCAATTGGACTTGTAAGTGTAATAAAATATCCAATATATTTTTTATTAAGAATATGGTCATCATATTTAGTCCTAACCATTAATGTATATGATGGTATTCAGAATGTGGTATGTGGTAGTAATAATGTGCAGTGTGTACAGGTCCGTCTAGATCGTGGTCACTGCGCGGCGCGTCGGGCGCGGGGGGCGCAGGCGGCAGTGGGGGGTCTCGCGGCGCAGGGGGAAGTGCGGGCGGCCCGCCGCCCGTGCAGCGACAGAGTTCGCTACCCGCGCAGCCCGAGCGCTGGCCCGACCTGCCTGAAGTACAGCTGCGCAGGAACCACCATGAGTACGTATCATATTGTGATATACTGAGCATAGTATACAGGAGTCTCTTGCGAATTAGCCTCTATGGCGTCATTTGTTAGACGCTAGTTTCACATCTGCAGCATTCTTAAATACACATACATATATTTTAGTGTTAGGCTAAAGCTATGTGAACTCTTTTATGGGTTGATTGATCGACAATGATTTTTTTGCAAAGGAATATTTGTATTTATTACTAAAATAAATAAAAAAAAATATTTTTTTAAGACCTGATAATTTTACCTTGAAATCGATTATAAAATATTAAAGATAGACATCTCTTTATTGGAAAACCCATAAACAAATCACATAAATAAAAAGTGGAACGATAAAAGAAATTATCTTTGCAAGCGATTTGTTCTATCTAAGAAGTTAGAATCAAAGCTATTTACAAATTGCATACTTTCTTCAACATCAACTACAATAACTACCCCCCTCCCCCCAGTGCATCGACATCGGAGGCGCCGAGTTCTGAGAGCAAACAGAGCAAGGCGAAGACCGCGGAGCCCAACATCGACTTCGAGCTGGACGTCAAGGTGCACATCAACAGCGGCAAGTGCGTGCTGCACACCAAGGAACCCGGGAAGGACGACGATATTAAAATGTGAGTGGGTAGGATAGTGAATTTTATAGTGGGGTTCGGTAGGTCTTTTGTATGTGTTGGTATGATGATAGAAGTCTTTGTTAAGGAAATAGATCTTGTTATTTTTTTATTTATAAATTTAATTGCATACAAAGAAATAATATGCAAAAAAAGGAATTTAGTAATGATTTAATCAATAGGGTGAACGAAATTATTTTTTATGAGATCATGTATATGATATCATGTATATGATAGAACAGCGTTAGATATCTTCCTAGGATACTGGGTTAGCAGTTGTCAATGTCTAGCTCAAACAATTTGCGGCTTAAAAAATTGTCTAGCATTTTTGGTGGACTCAGGCCATATCCATTGTAGAAGAGGTGCTGTCTAGCAGTCGGATGTAAGCGCTAATGATGATCATGAACAGGCAACTAGTTTAAATGTTGTCTATATATTTTGTGTTGTTCCTCAGGGCATGGCGCATGCGCGTGGGTCGGTCTGCGTCGGGGGGCCTGTCTGAAGGGGGCTCGCCCCCCGCGCGCCGCAAGCGAGTGCATCACCCGCTAGATCTCACCGTGTTTAGAGTTCCTGGATTGCATCTCAAGGTATTATTGTTTTTTTTTACCCGTATGTCATTTATTACATATGTGTGACTACGTCAGTGTGGTGGACTAAGGCCTAACCTTCCCAATGGTAGAGGAGGCTCGTGCCGTGTATGATGATGATATAAATATATATATGATATGAGGTCATTCTTACCACGTACGTGCAAGCTCTGGAATGAACTCCCTGCCTCGGTGTTCCCCGAGCGCTATGACATGGCCTTCTTCAAACGAGGCTTAAAAAGAGTACTTTCCTCACGGTAGGCAGCGGCGTGGCTGTGCCCCTGGCATTGCTAAGTCCATGAGCGACGGTGACCGCTTACCATCAGGCGGGCCGTCAGCTCGTCTGCCTGCTAGGGCAATTAAAAAAAAAAATGCTGACTACTTTTGTACAATTTATTTGTCTCTGATTACTTCATGGTTATAGACAAAGGTAGGTAGTATTAAAGAAGAAAGCGTAAATCTATCCCGAAACTGTCAATATTTTTTTTACAAACAGGTGCACTACGAATCAAAGACGTTACCAGAAGAGGCAGTATCTCCACAAGTAGGTCTGACCTTGAACCTGCCCCCTCTGAACGTGTCGGGCCCGCGCAAGGTGGGCACGAAGAAGGCGGCGCTGTTCGCGTGGATCACGCTGCAGAGCATCCCCGAGGAGACCATCATCAGCCCCCACATCCTCGAGTTCCTGGAGCAGACCCTCGAACCTATACCCACCAAGGCGTTCTCCACGCCAACACCAGGTCGGTTTTATTGTGTATTGAAAGTCGATATTAAGAGTTTATAATTATTTGATGCCTATTGCAATGGCCTATTTTACATAATTTATCGATAATTTAAAATGCATTAAAATAATTTTATTCCCACAAATACATTCAAATATATTTTTAAGACAGTCTACATTAACTTAAATTATTTGTCTCGGCAAAAGGATTGACTTAGCGGCTGTAAAATAGTGTATAAGGGGTAATAACAGCGAGTGTTGTGTACAGAAGCGGAGAGCGGGCAGGGCCGGTCGTCGCGGTCGGGCGCGTCGTACGGCCAGTACGTGTACGCGTCCTTCCCGGTCGACGTGATCGTGCACTTCCACATGCAGCCCAGCACCTTCCGCTTCAGCTGCCTGCCCGCCTCGCGCGTCGAGTGCCTGCTGCAGCTGCCCTCGCTGCAGATCGTGTTCAGCTCCAAGCGCGCCAGCGACGAGTCAGTACATACACACATACACACATACATACACACACAGCTGCCTGCCCGCCTCGCGCGTCGAGTGCCTGCTGCAGCTGCCCTCGCTGCAGATCGTGTTCAGCTCCAAGCGCGCCAGCGACGAGTCAGTACATACACACATACACACATACATACACACACAGCTGCCTGCCCGCCTCGCGCGTCGAGTGCCTGCTGCAGCTGCCCTCGCTGCAGATCGTGTTCAGCTCCAAGCGCGCCAGCGACGAGTCAGTACATACACACATACACACATACACACATACATACACACACAGCTGCCTGCCCGCCTCGCGCGTCGAGTGCCTGCTGCAGCTGCCCTCGCTGCAGATCGTGTTCAGCTCCAAGCGCGCCAGCGACGAGTCAGTACATACACACATACACACATACATACACACACAGCTGCCTGCCCGCCTCGCGCGTCGAGTGCCTGCTGCAGCTGCCCTCGCTGCAGATCGTGTTCAGCTCCAAGCGCGCCAGCGACGAGTCAGTACATACACACATACACACATACATACACACACAGCTGCCTGCCCGCCTCGCGCGTCGAGTGCCTGCTGCAGCTGCCCTCGCTGCAGATCGTGTTCAGCTCCAAGCGCGCCAGCGACGAGTCAGTACATACACACATACACACATACATACACACACAGCTGCCTGCCCGCCTCGCGCGTCGAGTGCCTGCTGCAGCTGCCCTCGCTGCAGATCGTGTTCAGCTCCAAGCGCGCCAGCGACGAGTCAGTACATACACACATACACACATACATACACACACAGCTGCCTGCCCGCCTCGCGCGTCGAGTGCCTGCTGCAGCTGCCCTCGCTGCAGATCGTGTTCAGCTCCAAGCGCGCCAGCGACGAGTCAGTACATACACACATACACACATACATACACACACAGCTGCCTGCCCGCCTCGCGCGTCGAGTGCCTGCTGCAGCTGCCCTCGCTGCAGATCGTGTTCAGCTCCAAGCGCGCCAGCGACGAGTCAGTACATACACACATACACACATACATACACACACAGCTGCCTGCCCGCCTCGCGCGTCGAGTGCCTGCTGCAGCTGCCCTCGCTGCAGATCGTGTTCAGCTCCAAGCGCGCCAGCGACGAGTCAGTACATACACACATACACACATACATACACACACAGCTGCCTGCCCGCCTCGCGCGTCGAGTGCCTGCTGCAGCTGCCCTCGCTGCAGATCGTGTTCAGCTCCAAGCGCGCCAGCGACGAGTCAGTACATACACACATACACACATACATACACACACAGCTGCCTGCCCGCCTCGCGCGTCGAGTGCCTGCTGCAGCTGCCCTCGCTGCAGATCGTGTTCAGCTCCAAGCGCGCCAGCGACGAGTCAGTACATACACACATACACACATACATACACACACAGCTGCCTGCCCGCCTCGCGCGTCGAGTGCCTGCTGCAGCTGCCCTCGCTGCAGATCGTGTTCAGCTCCAAGCGCGCCAGCGACGAGTCAGTACATACACACATACACACATACATACACACACAGCTGCCTGCCCGCCTCGCGCGTCGAGTGCCTGCTGCAGCTGCCCTCGCTGCAGATCGTGTTCAGCTCCAAGCGCGCCAGCGACGAGTCAGTACATACACACATACACACATACACACATACATACACACACAGCTGCCTGCCCGCCTCGCGCGTCGAGTGCCTGCTGCAGCTGCCCTCGCTGCAGATCGTGTTCAGCTCCAAGCGCGCCAGCGACGAGTCAGTACATACACACATACACACATACACACATACATACACACACAGCTGCCTGCCCGCCTCGCGCGTCGAGTGCCTGCTGCAGCTGCCCTCGCTGCAGATCGTGTTCAGCTCCAAGCGCGCCAGCGACGAGTCAGTACATACACACATACACACATACACACATACATACACACACAGCTGCCTGCCCGCCTCGCGCGTCGAGTGCCTGCTGCAGCTGCCCTCGCTGCAGATCGTGTTCAGCTCCAAGCGCGCCAGCGACGAGTCAGTACATACACACATACACACATACATACACACACAGCTGCCTGCCCGCCTCGCGCGTCGAGTGCCTGCTGCAGCTGCCCTCGCTGCAGATCGTGTTCAGCTCCAAGCGCGCCAGCGACGAGTCAGTACATACACACATACACACATACATACACACACAGCTGCCTGCCCGCCTCGCGCGTCGAGTGCCTGCTGCAGCTGCCCTCGCTGCAGATCGTGTTCAGCTCCAAGCGCGCCAGCGACGAGTCAGTACATACACACATACACACATACATACACACACAGCTGCCTGCCCGCCTCGCGCGTCGAGTGCCTGCTGCAGCTGCCCTCGCTGCAGATCGTGTTCAGCTCCAAGCGCGCCAGCGACGAGTCAGTACATACACACATACACACATACATACACACACAGCTGCCTGCCCGCCTCGCGCGTCGAGTGCCTGCTGCAGCTGCCCTCGCTGCAGATCGTGTTCAGCTCCAAGCGCGCCAGCGACGAGTCAGTACATACACACATACACACATACATACACACACAGCTGCCTGCCCGCCTCGCGCGTCGAGTGCCTGCTGCAGCTGCCCTCGCTGCAGATCGTGTTCAGCTCCAAGCGCGCCAGCGACGAGTCAGTACATACACACATACACACATACATACACACACAGCTGCCTGCCCGCCTCGCGCGTCGAGTGCCTGCTGCAGCTGCCCTCGCTGCAGATCGTGTTCAGCTCCAAGCGCGCCAGCGACGAGTCAGTACTTACACACATACACACATACATACACACACAGCTGCCTGCCCGCCTCGCGCGTCGAGTGCCTGCTGCAGCTGCCCTCGCTGCAGATCGTGTTCAGCTCCAAGCGCGCCAGCGACGAGTCAGTACATACACACATACACACATACATACACACACAGCTGCCTGCCCGCCTCGCGCGTCGAGTGCCTGCTGCAGCTGCCCTCGCTGCAGATCGTGTTCAGCTCCAAGCGCGCCAGCGACGAGTCAGTACATACACACATACACACATACATACACACACAGCTGCCTGCCCGCCTCGCGCGTCGAGTGCCTGCTGCAGCTGCCCTCGCTGCAGATCGTGTTCAGCTCCAAGCGCGCCAGCGACGAGTCAGTACATACACACATACACACATACATACACACACAGCTGCCTGCCCGCCTCGCGCGTCGAGTGCCTGCTGCAGCTGCCCTCGCTGCAGATCGTGTTCAGCTCCAAGCGCGCCAGCGACGAGTCAGTACATACACACATACACACATACATACACACACAGCTGCCTGCCCGCCTCGCGCGTCGAGTGCCTGCTGCAGCTGCCCTCGCTGCAGATCGTGTTCAGCTCCAAGCGCGCCAGCGACGAGTCAGTACATACACACATACACACATACATACACACACAGCTGCCTGCCCGCCTCGCGCGTCGAGTGCCTGCTGCAGCTGCCCTCGCTGCAGATCGTGTTCAGCTCCAAGCGCGCCAGCGACGAGTCAGTACATACACACATACACACATACATACACACACAGCTGCCTGCCCGCCTCGCGCGTCGAGTGCCTGCTGCAGCTGCCCTCGCTGCAGATCGTGTTCAGCTCCAAGCGCGCCAGCGACGAGTCAGTACATACACACATACACACATACACACATACATACACACACAGCTGCCTGCCCGCCTCGCGCGTCGAGTGCCTGCTGCAGCTGCCCTCGCTGCAGATCGTGTTCAGCTCCAAGCGCGCCAGCGACGAGTCAGTACATACACACATACACACATACACACATACATACACACACAGCTGCCTGCCCGCCTCGCGCGTCGAGTGCCTGCTGCAGCTGCCCTCGCTGCAGATCGTGTTCAGCTCCAAGCGCGCCAGCGACGAGTCAGTACATACACACATACACACATACACACATACATACACACACAGCTGCCTGCCCGCCTCGCGCGTCGAGTGCCTGCTGCAGCTGCCCTCGCTGCAGATCGTGTTCAGCTCCAAGCGCGCCAGCGACGAGTCAGTACATACACACATACACACATACATACACACACAGCTGCCTGCCCGCCTCGCGCGTCGAGTGCCTGCTGCAGCTGCCTCAATGATACATGTTTATCATTCTTTTAATTGTGTATTTTTACAGGGAAATGGCCGAACCAGCCGTGGCCATGGGTGGTCTCAGCGTAACGGGGTGCCTGGCCGACTTCTCGGTGAACATGTTCCACCCGTACGGCGGCAAGAAGTCGAGCCTGAAGGAGGCGCAGTGGTCGCCGCTGTCCGACACCGAGCGCAAGGACTCGCTCAGTATCAACGTGGAGTTCGTCAAGTTCCACCTGTCGCGCTCCAGGAAACTAGACTTCCAGACCGACCAGGACCAGTCCAAGGCCACCGTCAGATTTTCCAGTGAGTGTTTTGGACTTTTCTTTTTGAATTAGCCCAGCACGGTGATCGAAGTTTGTGTTAATTCTAAAAAATAATTTCTGATAATATAGAAGAGTAGTAAATTGATTGTCACTGCCTTATTTAGTTTAGGATCTCTGATCACCATCATTATCATCATCTTCTTGTTCTGTCCCCAATTTTAGTTGGGGTCGGCGCAGTATGTTTTATTTTTGCAAATATTCCTATCAGCCGTCATGTTTTCAGTCACGTCTTTTCTTTCATATCTTCTCTCACACACTCTATCTTATCTTTGGCCTTCTTCCACTTGGTCATACTTCAACTTTCATACTCATTATTTATTTATTTATGCTTTTTACACATAGCGTATAAAGGCGGATATAATGCCAGAGGCATTCTCTTACTGTCAACCTTAGGGTGACTCATTACTTGTTTACCATCATATCAATTAGTATATTCTCTTCTCACAATACAACCGATGAAGTAGTAATGTCGGTGCGCAGCGATCGTGGACGTGGGGTGCGCGTGGTTCAAGTACGACATGCGGCGGCTGGGCGAGATCCTGTCGTTCCCGCGCGCCTGGTACCGCCGCTCCATCGTGCGCCGCATGTTCCTCGGGGACCTGGGCTCGCACCGGGAACACGGGTACACACACTTGGCTAATACACTCTTGGCTGATATACACACTTGTCTATTACATACGTGTCAAATACACACTTGACATAGCACCCTATATGATTAGACAATGGATAAAATGTTTGTGTGATCTACAAATATTTTTTATGGCCTGGGAATTTGTTGATGTCGTTTATTATTAGTTTGTGATACTCACGAAATAAGATTTAATGTTGCAATTATGTATGTGACTGGTGGGTGTGTTTATTTTATGTATGTATGTATGTATGTATGTATGAGCTGGGTTTAATGTTTAATATTTATAAAGTTCTAGCAACAACGTTCCGGTGTCGCCGGTACTGCCGCAGAGAGAGAAAACAAAGACTGTTGACATTCAGAAATCAAAAGGTAAATATTTTAATTTAAACCTAAACATTTTACTACATAAATTTTGTCTGAATAGCTAAAAATATTATGTAGGCTATATACTATATATCACTTTACAAAACAATATTATTAATGTATTTATATTTTTACTTGATGTATGTAGATAGCAAGGAGTCGTCCCCCGCGACGGGCGCGGCGTGGGAGACGCTGGTGCTGTTCGCGGTCAACTTCACGCGGCTCAACGTGCACATGAACATGGGCAACGTCATGGGGAACGTCAGGTCGGTCGATTGTCGCTTCTAGGAGATAAGCCTTAATATGAACAGTTTGAATAATAATAATAAATTTAAACTGTGGTGGCCTTGGCCTTAAGGCACATGGTCGAGAATCTCGGCGGTCGCGGGTTCGAACTCCAGGCCAACATTTACTTTTTGAAATGATGTGTGCATTCATTATCACTACTGTGCTTTAACGGTGTAGGAAAACATTGTGATGGAACATACACACCTAAAAGTTGTTGGGAATTCCTTAGGTGTGTAGTCTGCCAAACCACAGTAAGCCAGCGTGGTGGACAAAGACCTAAACTCTCTCAATGGTATAGGAGGCCCGTACTCAGTACTGAGACGCAACATGGGTTGATGTTGCAAATAAAGCACTTTTTAAGTGTTTTTATTTATATTCGATTTTTTCAAAGTCTGTTCAAGTATCAATATTTTCATGCTAAAACGTCATTGTCGTTGTCTCAGTTGGCAGAGTTACATATAAAATACTTTTGATATTTTTATTCACAATCGGTTGTACAATATTTCTTCAAGTATGAATATAATTAATAAACCGTTGTCCCAGTTGGCAGAGTCGCGACTTCAACTGCAGCGGGCGGCTGAGCATCGGCAGCACGGGGCACCGCAACATGCTGGTGGGCGTGGCGCTGCAGCGCTCCGAGCTGGACGCGCGCGGCGGCATCGTCGGCGGCGCCGTCAGCCTGTCCGACATCGACACTTACGGTCAGTAGGGGGGGGGGGGGCTTCATAGTTTGAGAATGATGAAAGAAGTTGTGAAAGTCCATTTGAATGAAGATAATTTTTTGGCGGGATTTATGTCGTGTTGTGTGTTTGTTAAAGTCAAAATCATCTTTATTCAAATAGACTTACATTTTTTTTTGAATCGTAAGTGTTACACTACACACTAACTACAGTCGAATCCGATTATAACGACACCGCTTATAACGACGGATCGGGTATATCAATTGAACGGCAAGATACTAGATATGGAATAAACTAATAACCATCGCTTTTTATAATTATTGGATATAGCGTAGGAAATATACAGTCCTTCCAGTGTAGTTATATCTGATTTCGAATGCTTTTTTAATTATTGTTTTTTTTTAAGTGTTGCCGTTTCTATAATGAAATACTCAACTTATTCTAAGTCAAGCTGTATGCATGTGTGTGTCTACAGTGCACATCTCCGAGGAGCCGGGCTGCAACCCGGCGCACGTGTGCGGCGTGCGGCTGGTGGCGCTGGAGCTGCGCGCCGAGTACATGGGCACGCCGGCGCTCGTGGCGCGCGTGTCCCGCCTGCAGGCCGCGCTGCGGGACGAGTGGCTGGCGCGGGCCAGGCAGCAACACGCGCGCCACCACACGCCCACCGCCAGGTACTGCGCCCACGGATAGGTACTACACGTCAGCGGATAGGTACTGCACGCCCACGGATAGGTACTGCACACTCACGGATAGGTACTGCACGCCCACTGATAGGTACTGCACACTCACGGATAGGTACTACACGCCCACGGATAGGTACTACGCCCACGGGTAGGTACTACGCCCATGGATATGTACTAAGCCCATGGATAGGCACTACGCCCACGGCTAGGTACTACACGCCCACGGCTAGGTATTACGCCCACGGATCGGCACTACACGATCATGAATAGGTACTACTCGCCCACGGTTAGGTACTGCACGCCCACGGATAGGTACTACACGCCCACCACACACACACTCCTTTTGTATTACGCAGTTAGCCGCTGGCTCGAGTTAATCAATCGTCAGCCGTATACGTCCTACTGCTAAACACGGGCCCCCTCTATCGTTGCGGTTTTAGTCCACCCCTATAACCTAATGCGAATTGGCAGACTACACACCTAAGAAATTTCTAAGAGCGTTTGAGTGTTCATATTTCATCACGATATTTTCCTTTACCGTTATAGTGATGATTGTGAATACAAACGTAACTTTGAAAAGTTATATACCTGGAGTTTGAACCCATAACCGCCGAAATTCTCGACGGCGAGCCTAAACAAGGTCATCTCTGCTTTATGCATACCCCACCCTTCAAAATTTCTCTACCCATTTGGTTTTCTAATCCATATTCCACGCTACACTGACTCCCTCTCTTTAAAATAAACCTAAAAAAATACATTATGTTCGTTTCCATGCAGGCCGGCGATAATCCTGACGCACGGTACTCTGAGCTGGCACCAGCTGCAGATCCTGATGAGCCGCAGCACCACGCCCGACCTGCTCAAGATGCAGCTCAAGCTGGAGGAGTTCTTCACGCAGCAGTTCAAGTCCAGCAAGCGCGTCTTCAGCTCGCTGCACCCCAACTACCGCCGGGACAAGCGGGAACGTAAGGACGGGGGGTGTTACACTTGGGGTTGCTTGTCGGTATATTGCTGAATGATTTCGCGCTGTGTGCTCTGGTTTGAGCCTGGATTCGCAGGTTTTGAATACTAAAATTGAAAGGAAAAAATTTAAAACCTTATAGAAACGATTATTAACTTCTGCCCACGAAACTTTTCATATCCACGATCAATAACTGATATACAAATTAGTCGCTATGAAAAAGAATGCTAAGAATTCAATAATGCAACGACTTGTTACGCAATGTAAACAACTTACTATGGCGTAGAGTGAATACGAATATTGATCTACCCTCCACCCATACAGACTAGTAAACATACACCCCTCCCCCCAGAGCCCCAGACGGCGGCCTCGAGCGAGGGTCCGCCGCCGCCGGAGCTGCGCCACCACCGCCACTGGCAGAAGGTGCTGCACCTCGTGTCCGGCATGCAGCTCTCCACGCTGCCCACGCCGCTGCCGGCCAACGGTAAATATATTATTACTTTAGGTCTATAAGTATTCTACAATCTTAATTATATCCTGGCAAACGTCATCCTGCCCGGAAAAGCTAGAAACGGTACGTCAACAGTAGTGCCATTTACTGGGTCCAATTGTTTTGAGATTATCTAGGAACCATTGGAATATATGTAGAAAATTTCATTCCAATCGATCCAGCTGTTTTACCTAGCGTTGATAGTAGCGCCATCTGCTGAAAATTGGTCATACCTATTCAGAAACCTTTTTTGACTCGTGCACAACTTTGCCGAAGATACATGATTAAATACATAGTTTGCGATTCACGGTCGAACTCCTTTTAAACGACTTGACCAATTAGGATGAAATTTTCTATGTATATTTCAATGGGTCCCTGGATGATGTCAAGACAAGATTGGACCCGGTGAGTGCTGTTGGCATATCGCTAAAAGTTTTGTTCGGGGAAGACGACGTCTGCCGGGACTGCTAGTTTAGTATAATATAGTAAAAAAAATGGCATTAATTAAAATACGATTGTATTAAGGGCGCTATTACACTTTTATGCAAAAATCGACGCTTTTCACGTGCCTTTTTATTGAATTAAAATATTTCAAATGTTAACAAATTATATATACAATCAAAGAGCATATATTCATCTATACATGTAATTAAAAAAAAGTATATGTCATCATATAAAATGTATACACAAAGACGATTTTACCAACACAATGATCGCTCAAAATTGAGAAAAATAGGGTCTAAGTAGGTACCCTATACATTAAAATTAATCAATGTTTCGACTTTAAATATACATAATATTGCGACCTATATACTCCTCAATACAAATAGTAAACATTTTGGACATAGAAATATATAGTTTTTTAATTATAGGCTAAAACGTCAACGCATGTAAATTCCCCCATACATTTTTCGCCCACCGAGTGCCATTCCGCGGTGAGCCGCGGTCTTGGAAGCATGTCTATGTCGCTGTCTCGTCGCTTACCCCCCTCTCGTTGACAACGAAATAACTACCTATCGATGTGTGTGTGAGCGTAGCAATAGAACAGGCATGAGCCAATATAGCCGTTCCGATAGATAACATTGTTGTTTACAATCAATGAATGAGTATTCTTTCGGACGTATTGTAGTATTGGAATTTGAATTGGGTTATGTGTCCTTATATGACATTGAATTTTAGTGTAAATAATTTCGTAAGTTCAGTAAATGATAATGGTTTTTATACGTCATATTTAAAAAATAATTCAATAATTTGCTGTTGCCAATTATGCATACATTGGCCCTCTTGTGAAGATCTTAGATATTATTATTAGGTTATTTATTTGACAGACCCATGGCGCAGTTAAATAAAAGGCCACGGGTTCGATTCCCGCTCCGGGATGTCGTAGTCTCTGGTACTTTCAATACAAAACTTAGTACGGAGTCTAACTGAAAAAGTGACTGTTGGGTGAATTTATTTGTTTAAAATTATTAGTTTTATTACATAAAGATAAAATATAAGTAATTAGTTTTAATTATTTTATAGAATGTTTTATTTAGTTTCACTCATTTTAGTTGCCTACTGAGCTGCAATTTTAAATCGCATGACGCCGCTATATCATGCTGACATGATGCTGATCTGATGATGGAGCTGAAAGATGTTCATAAGAACTCGGTAATTAAACAATCCTACCTAATCGAGTATGGGCTCGTTTGATTCGTCTTGTCGAATACTTTGCTGTTAAATGGTATCGAGGGTCTGATGTTGGAGCTGAAAGATGTTCATAAGAACTCGGTAATTAAACAATCCTACCTAATCGAGTATGGGCTCGTTTGATTCGTCTTGTCGAATACTTTGCTGTTAAATGGTATCGAGGGTCTGATGTTGGAGCTGAAAGATGTTCATAAGAACTCGGTAATTAAACAATCCTACCTAATCGAGTATGGGCTCGTTTGATTCGTCTTGTCGAATAATTTGCTGTTAGATGGTATCGAGGGTCTGATGACGGAGCTGAAAGATGTTCATAAGAACTCGGCAATTAAACAATCCTACCTAATCGAGTATGGGCTCGTTTCATTCGTCTTGACGGGTATTTTGTACTAGATAGTAAACAGGGTCAGTCACTAAATTGAGATAAGTACATTATGTTTTCATGCGATTGCCAATTCATACTATCTATACTAGGGATGTTGCGGATTCAATTTTTTTCACATCCGCGGATGCGGATGCGGATGCGGATTTTAAGAGGCTCACATCCGCGGATGCGGATGCGGATCTGTATAAAATTGATCGATTGGTTGATTTGTATAAAATGTTATTGCTTTCCTATTGGTCAATCAGCACGTGCGGTCAACCACTCGACACTCGAGACCGACACGCGCACCTCGCCGCCCCTCACCCCTTTCTTTCTTTTCGTGATCTGCTGCACATCCGCAACCGCATCAGCTCCGCAGCGATTTATGCGGATGCGGATGTCCAAATCGATGCGAATGTTCCGCATATGCGGATGCGGATGCGAATATTCGCAACATCCCTAATCTATACTAATATTATAAAGCTGAAGAGTTTGGTTGAACGCTAGGATCTCAGGAACTACTGGTCCGATTTGAAAAATTCTTTCAGTGTTAGTTAGCATATTTATCGAAGAAGGTTATAGGCTATATATCATCACGCTACGACCAATAGGAGCGGAGCAGCAATAAAGAATGTTTCAAAATCGGGGATATTTTTTTCCCTTTTGAAAGATTCCTCCGCGTGCGCTGCGGAAACGGTTAAAGTTACACTAAAATAATGTATGATAAAATTGTTCTCCTTTAAAAGTTCTAAAAAAAAGTCCGCGACAGCATATTATAACTATCTTTTACGATTACTTCACTATAACCACTTTTATGCTAACCAAATTTTTTCTAAAATAAAGTATTGTTTGTGAAGGTATTTTAATGAACATTATGTTAATCCTTATCGAAATAAATGCGTTATCCATTATAAGTATTTAATTTAGACGAAATTAGCCCTTGACATCATTTGATTTCAATGAGTATCTTAGAAGATATCGCAGTTTCAAAATAATCATCAAGCGCGCAACAATTATGTACAAGGCGCCGACCGTCGCGTTACGGTTTCACGTATAAAAAACTAGCTTTTGCCCGCAACTCCGTCCGCGCGGACTACAGGGTTGGGTTCAGAAAGAAAATATGTTGTAGTCTATTTTAATTCTTAGAGTCCTATTTATGCCCATACCAAAAATCACACAAATCAGCAAGATAATTTAAACGTGAAACCGTAACGCGCCGGTCGGCGCCTTGTACATAATTGTTGCGCGCTTGATGATTATTTTGAAACTGCGATATCTTCTAAGATACTCATTGAAATCAAATGATGTTAAGGCCAAATTTCTTTTAAATTAAATACTTATACTAAATAACGCATTTATTTGGATAAGGATTAATATAATCTTTATAAAAATACCTTCACAAACAATGCTTTATTTTATAACAAATTTACTTAGCATAAAAGAGGTTATAGTGAACCAATCCTAAAAGCTAGACATATGCTGTCGCGGACTTTTATTTAGAACTTTTAAAGAGAAACATTTCTCTCATACATTATTTTAGCGAAACTTTAACCGTTTCCGCAGCGCACGCAGCGGAAGCTCACAAAAAGAAAAAAATGTCCCCGATTTTGAAACATTCTTTATTGCTGCTCCGCTCCTATTCGTCGTAGCGTGATGTTACATAGCCTATAGCCTTCCTCGATAAATGTGCTATCTAATCTTGAAAGAATTTTTCAAATCGGACCAGTAGTTCCTGAGATCCTAGCGTTCAAACAAACAAACAAACTCTTTAGCTTTATAATATTAGTATAGATTTTACCGATTTGTATGATTTTTGCTATGGGCATAAATAGGAGTCCGAGGGGTTTATAGATGGGATTTTGCCCGGAAAAACCCCAAATATGGAAAAAATAAGGAAAATACCCGAAAAATATACACGAATGGGAAAATTTTCGGGTATTTTCATATTTAGCATAATATGTAGCAACTAGGTATTATGTAGATACATGTATATTGCAGGCCTAAAGTTTCGGACTCTAGGCAAATTCCGCTGTGGCATTTATTAAAGTTTTTAACTGAATCCGTTTTGTACCACTTACAGCACATTTTATACATTTACGAACTTATCTGAACCAGCTTTTCGCCAAAATGTTTTCAATCCCATGTCTATAAGGAGCCAGTGTAAAGTACTCAAACTACTAAGAATTTGCCAATAAAAAAACTCGATAATAATTTGCCCGACCTGGGAATCTAACCCAAGACCTCTACATCGCGTAGCCAATATATGTACCGCGAGACCACGAGGCAGTCAATAAATTATAATCTATACTTCTATACTATGTATACTAGTATTATAATCAGGTAACGTTTGTGAATTTGTATGTTTGTGACGTTGTAGAAATCAATCTCCGGATGTTATAGGCTATAATATGTTAGTCCAAAAAATGATAAGTCTTTTTCCTTGTAGCCGGATTTCCGAAGTAAGTCGGTGAAAAAATGGGCGAACGAAAGCGTTTTTTGCAAACGCTGCCTTACCCATGGGAAATATATAGTTGAGTCCTAAAGAGAAGTTGGAGAGCTTGATAATACCTACAAAAAAGACAGCGATAGCATATGTCTGACTTTTAGGGTTGGTTCATTATAACCTCTTTTATGCTAACGAAATTTGTTCTAACATAAAGCATTGTTTGTGAAGATGTTTTTATAAGGATTATATTAATCCTTATCCAAAAAAATTGCGTTATTAAGTATAAGTATTTAATTTTAAAGAAATTTGCTCTTTACATCATTTGATTTTAAATTTCATTGAGTATCTTAGAAGATATCGCAGTTTTAAAATAATGACCAATAATTATGTATGTACAAGGCGCCGACCGGCGCGTAACGGTTCCACGTAATTTGACTGATTTGTATGATTTTTGGTATGGACATAAATAAGACCCTGAGGAGTAAAATAGACTATAACTTATTTTCTTTCTGAACTCAACCCTGTAGTCTACGTGGACGAAGTCGCGGGCAACAGCTAGTTATAAATAAATACATCCAGGAATCACATTCATTTGTGTTAGTCTATGAAAATGACAATTCATTGAAGGATGTGAACGAAACGCGTAAGCGCCATGAAATACACGGCGCTTTCGACCTTTTAGTCGCGAGAAAACTACACTTGTATTCATTTGGTTAGACAGCTAATTGATTATTTGAGTGCTGCTGCGGTTTTAGTTTTATCTCGTCATAAAATGGAGCATGATTTTTGCTTAGGGTGTCTTCTCTATACGTAGTAATATTATCTCAATGACCCCGTATCAGTCTTTAGTCGTAAGTATCACATACTACGAGAAACTATTGGTGCGGAATCGAACCCGCGGCCTTTAGTTTCGCCACTGATGTCTAGCTAAATGTCAATGTATAAATAGATATATTGATATGTTTTAACTTTATACTTTATATTTTAAACACATACACGTCTTAATTTGTACACATTTTCAATAATATAAATATACGTAAATACCAATAATTGAACAGTATTGTGTTTTGGCGCGCACGGTAAGACTAGGGCGAGACAGTGACGCGTACGAGTCGCAGGCGGCGGCGCGGTGAATGTGATGTGAGTGTGTGCGTGCGGCCGCGGCGGCGTGCGGTGCGCGGGCGGCGGGCGAGCGCTCGCTCGCCGCGGATCGACGAAATCGAGCGCTTCAAAAATGTTGGAGCGCCCTTAAGAGATTAATTTGTACTATGATCATGACCCATGCTCCCAGGCATGGTCCTCGGCGGCACGATGGAGCTGCACGGCACCAACATCTCGCTGGCGTGCTTCCACGGGAACAGCTTCAAGGCCAAGTCCTGGGCGCTCTTCAGCCTCAAGGACCCCTGCATCAGCTTCGCCACCGAGGCGCAGCAGGTCGCCAATGATGACGGTCAGTAATGAGGATACACTTAGTAGAGATATCGAGGTTGAAGAATGTTGTATTGAAAATGTTAGAATGGATAATGAACTGTGTGTAAATTTTAAGTCAGCAAATTGAATGGTTTTGTCAGTGGGGTTTTTATTGGTGTAATTAGAGTTGATTAAAATCTGTCGTGATCATTGATTGTAATGTTGTAGTTTGATGGTTGGTTCCGTATAATTGCATAGCGAGTTATTCGGAGACCCTTGATTTGAGAACCAGGTTAGGCAGTGTTATCGTTTCATCATAACATGATTTTTGTGTGATCTACAATTTTTTTTTTGGGTCTAAGCGTATGCGAGACTGATATATATCTTGTAGTTTCTGATACCCACGACGCAAGACTGTTAAGTTATTATTGAGTGTGAACTCTGTATGTGTTATATTTATTCTCACACTTTCCTTCGCAGAGGAGTTGGAGGTGCACGTGGTGCAGAGCCTGACGGCGAGCCTGGGCAGCGGCGCAGGGGCGGCGGGGGGCGTGGGGCGCGCGGGGGGCGCGGCGCACGCGGGTGGCCACCAGTCCGTCGCCACCGTGTGCCGCATCACGCGCGCGCTGCTCTTCCCGCCGCAGTTCAAGACCACGAGGGAGTGGTTCCATTATGCCTTCGCCAACAGCGAGATCGACGGTACTCATACATATAGTCATACACACATATCCATACATTCATATTGCGTATATGAACACTCATACATCTATGGACTCCACATGACCTATGTACACTAACACTAAATTATAGCTAAATATTCATTGATGATATTTGGTTTATTATTACTTCAACTACCAAAATAATCATATCAATGCTTTTGATAAGTTACTTACCTAACAATAAATAAACAGCGATCGAGCTATTCCCGTCGCTGGAGCGCGAAGTTGGCATGGGCGCGCCGGGCAGTGCAGGTCCTCCACCAGGTAGCATGCCAGGGGGCGCGGGGCCCAGCGGCACGGTACCCCCCGGGAGCGGCGCCACCAGCACGACAGGGTCGGCGGGGTCGACGGGCTCCACGGAGCGCAAGGCGGGCGCGGGCGAGCAGCACGGCCGGGAGGTGATCTTCGCGCTGCCCGCGCTGCAGCTGCACCTGCGCACGCACCACCTGCAGCGACCGAGACCGCCGTGCGAGGGAGGTCGGTGATATGTACCCTTACATCACGTCAAAATAAATGTCGACTCGACAAAGTAATAGCGGCACTGCTGATTGATGCTTGAAAATAATAAATTTGTAATTTGTAACTACGCGATTCTGTATCGTTCAAGTATTCTCTTAAACAGACATAAAGGTCTAAAATCAAGAACTAAAAACCATTAGATAATTAATTATTCAATCATACAATCAAGAGGCCGATAAAAGCTGGTTCTCAAAGTATCGATCCAAACATAATTTAGATTTTAATCGATTATATTTTGGGCACATTACAGAAGAGAAACCCGTAGTGGAGTGCAGTTTCATAACGGAGTTCGAAGACCACATATTCGTGTCGGTCGACGCCGAAGCGTTCCTGTTCTTACACGATCTCATATCTTCATACATCAAGGAGAAGGACCGGGTTGTAAGTGGATTATTACATGTACTACAAAATTATCCCCTCTATCACTAAAAATATTAACCATGGCCTTATTCCACCACGCTGGCCTCGAACGGGTCGGTAGACGACAAAGTAACAACTCGCATAAATTAATTTTAAGTAAGTGTGCACTATATATTAACTGTGCCTCGAAAGAAATAAGAGTTGTGTAGACAACGCGGTTAACAAAATGTATTTAATATAATTAAAATATGGCGTACGGTGTACATGGCAGCGCGGTAGGTGCGGGCGCGGAGGGGGGGATCCACTAGCGGGGGCACACACCTACCACTTATCGAAATCACTAATTGTGTAGTTTTATTTGCCATCCTAATAGGTTGTAAATTTTATGCGATACCGGTATTAAACTGGCTTTATTTACAGATGCCGGGCAGCGGTCGGTCCGCGTGGGGCGAGGCGGGCAGCAGCGCCAGCAGCAGCGCCCGCGCCGCCAAGCCGGAGGGCATGCCGCAGGACTACCGCGACTACCGCTGCATCACCTGGCACCTGGAACCCACCGTCAGGTAACATACACACCCACCATACATACACACACGATTCACGATACATAACCACATATAGTCGAGAAAAATATGTATTAGAAACTACTTTCATAAACTGATTCTGGAAATCGATATATAGAGAGGAAATAAATATAAAAGTAGAAGTGAAATGGAGTATTAATGTGTTTTTATATTTTGCAAACAACGACTAAATTACAGTCGAAACCGATTGTAACGACATCGGTTATACCAACCGAATGATCAGGTCTAATTTACCTTATAACAACTGTCGAATATCACGTTCGAAATATACGGCCCTCCAGCGTCATAACATCCAGTTTTGACAGCATAAAGCGCATGTCAAAAATACTATTCCAGACTGCTATCCTGGGCCGGCAAGAGCATCGAGCCGTACGGCGTGGACTACATCCTGCAGAAGCTGGGGTTCAGCCACGCGCGCACCACCATCCCCAAGTGGCTGCAGCGCGGGACCCTCGACCCCCTCGACAAGCTGCTCTCGCTCGCCCTGCTCAGGCTCGTCGCCATCGTGCCGCACAAGTAACCCCCCAATATTACCCCCCACTACTCCCAAATACGGCCCACACTATAAGATATCGATACGGCAATCGATACATTTGAAATTTCATACGGGACTGGTAAAGGTAAGGGTAATGCCAGCCCGTACTAATTGTAATATAAACATTCCCAATATGGTATATATAAACTCGATACTAGTAAATAAATGTATATTGTGAAGTCATAGAAAATTA
Organism: Cephonodes hylas; assembly: GCA_030295005.1. Taxonomy (NCBI): domain Eukaryota; kingdom Metazoa; phylum Arthropoda; class Insecta; order Lepidoptera; family Sphingidae; genus Cephonodes; species Cephonodes hylas. Next base: position 14,415,172 of record AP025364.1, read on the forward strand.
CATGAAATGTGTTTGTAACGTGTAAAAATATTATAACCAAATAAATTACTGCCTTTAATCACACTAAAGTTAAGATGTAGTCAAATTGATATCATATTTATTGTTTTTTGAGAATAGTGAGTGAATACAAATGTCTAATTATTTTTAAAAAACATATCTTGAAAAATCATTTATAATTTATTTTTCTTGGCCTTAAAATTAAGGGCATATGAAATTTACACGAGTCGATGAAATATTTGACTTTTAAATACTTTTTTGAGGATGATTTTTGTAACATTGCACTATTCTTAAAGCTTGGATGTATAAATAATTAATGTTACTAGGCGAAATTGAAACGAACAAGGCCTCGTACGATAATCTATATCTGTTATAGGTGTATTGTTATTAATATATTAATCCTGAAGATCTCTCTGTATTCTATGCTTCTGATTGTCAAGTAGTTATGTTAATACAAATATTACATACTTATTATGTATTCTCGTTTATATGTATAAACGTTACAAAAATCTCCACACATAGGTGTGTTTAAATTCAATGATTGCATTAAAAGTTATCGACATTATAATTATTAATCGATATTTAATACAATTTAGATTGATGAATATATTTTTAAAAGTTATATTTTAGAATTCATTTTGAGATTAGCAGAATACCCGAGATAATATTAGTAAATTATATATGTTTTTTGGTTTTAGAGCAAAATTATATCGATGTTTAAATGTTTGAATTAATTATCGATAATGGTGATGGGGGATATCTAAGTTAAAATCTCCGAGAAAACTAAGGATGGAAAGTATCGTTTGTTAAAACATCAATGTATGGAATTTTTAGTATCAATAATATTAATGATTTAGTATACGGTCGATAAATTCAGTTGAAATTAATCTTTTATACAGAATATAATTTTGATCATGTTGTATTAAATTATAATGTTATTATTACCAATTCATTTAAAGAAGTATATGTATTATTACATTTTTACAATTGTTTTGAAAATATTTTCCAATTTTGAACATTTATAAACATAAACGTACACATGTTTTGGGTGCTGAATAATAGATGTCCGTAAATAAATTATAATATTGTTGGGAATATTGTTTGAAAGAATGTAATAATCATATTATTATAGTCATAATCATTAGGAATTCCTGGTTATTAAATATTATGAACGTTTTCTTTAATTACTGACTTGCAAGAAACATCACGCCATGTTCGTTATAAATAATTTATTATTTGGTGATTGTGGGAGCAATTTGGTTATAGTTTATTTATTGAAAGGTGGTATCGACAAGGTCGGGAGAGGTTTGGATCGTAGCAAAGGACTGAAATAAATTTTGCTGATACTGACAAAGTAGGCTTAGGTGCTGATGGGACTCCGAATAATTAGAAAACAAATATTGTGATTATAGTGTAGATAAATAGTGTGTTATTGTTGCATTATCAAAAATTTGTATTCTGACTACTATAAATATGTTTCATATTTCTAAAACTATGCTCGATTTTTGTAATAATTTAAATGCTATTCCTTTTTTAAAATAAAGCTATAATAGTTTTTAATTATACAGAACTTTATATTCTGTCAAAAATAAGTCCGGGTTAGTAAGTCATGTAGTCTTAAAATGATTAATATTTAATCGATTACAGTTATCTATGGGCGATATCGATATTTTGACAATGCAACAACGATATCGGTTCAATTTGTGTTGCAAAAGATTTAGTTTTATACGGTAAATGTTTATAGGATCACATTGAAACGGCTTTATTGTATTAAATGTAATTATTGTATTTGATAATTTGTAAATAATGTATGTGATATGGATCAATAAATTATATTAGAACAATAAAAGGTTATTTCATTATCACATATATGACAGCCCCGTGGCGCTGTTGGCTGGACACTAGCTTGCGAAACATGCGCACGGAGACAAATGTTTGTGTGATGCACTAATATTTGTTTTGTTTCTGTGTGTTTGTGAGACCGAAAACTACTTTCTTGAACACTCAGAAATGCACAAACAATTAAAGGGGCACGGAGTCATATTCGAGAAGGTTCCACAAGCTACGAGGACTCGACACGAGCTACACTGCGTGTCATAGCACTTGCTTCAAAACGACATATTTGTGCGCTTACCCAAAATTCGAAAATGAAAAATCTATCAAAATCTTATAAGGACTTTGTATTGGAAATGCGTTTACCATATTTTATATTGTTATTGATTTGATTGCAATATTATAATGTTTATAAATGAAATCGAAAACTTTACGAAGCTTAACTTCGTAAAAATAACAGCAAATACCTATATAAAATAGACGTAAAACCTTTTGTTAAGGGCAAAATATAATTATTGTCTTTAAAAAAAACTGGAAAGTGTCAAAACAGTTTTCTATTGTACAGTAATTAATAAAGAAAATCAATAGTCCGTAGCAAAATAACTTTTATTAAATAATAATCTTAAACAATAACACACAACTTTGCACATACAGAGTATTAACCACATACCACTGTGCGATGACAAAACAAATGCATGTGCATATTATACAGTGGCTTGCCATATTATTATGGACAGTCACATTTTTTTCATTTTTTTTCTTTGAGCACATTTAACTGTAATCTTAAGTGGTGTAAGACTTGTTAGAAGTCTTTTACACATTCACGATACCTCTTTAACTTAAATTTTAAGTGGATTTCAAGTGTTGGAGCATTCATTTATTTTAAAAATATTTTTAAAAGCGGGAGAGTCGCAGAATCGTTGACACGCGTAAAATTGGAGACGTTAATAATATTATTTTAAAAAGCTATTTAGTGAGTTTGTGTTATAAATATTAATTAAAAGTAATTATTATTTTATTGTTATTGATGGAAAAGTATTTTGGCGTCAATTTTTATCACAATATTAATATTATTACTTTTTAATGGTACTCAGTACGAGTCACCGGGTTGATTTGTTTCCAAAAAAAAAATCTGTGGTTAAAACCCTCCTCCTGCATCCGAATCATTCTCAAAGGAAGATAGCAGAACTTGCCGGAGTTTCTTAGTCCGCTATTAGTAAAATAAAAATAAATTTGGAATAAAATAAGCCACTTTTGCCCAAAAGAAAAAGCAAATGTTGAAGAAAATTGATTACCACGCAATGGTCTGATTGGAAAATTCGGGATAATTGTTTGCAAAACTGAAAGAAAAGTGGTGATCTTTTAACGTTAATGGTTCGGGAATCTAAAATACCAGTTTTTAAGAGAACTGTACCGCGGAGGTTCGCAGAGGAAGGTCTGACAAGGTATCGACGATTTGAGAAACCGCGTTTGACTGAAGCAATGAAAAAAACGGCTTGCCTGGGCTTGTAAGCACCATTCGAAGACTGGAATATGGTCAGATTTAATACTAGCTTCTATTTTGATGTTCTCAAATAATTTTTTCACAAAATTATTCATACAATTACTTTTTTTGGATGTGTTTCTCAGACGAACGTTATAATAACTCGTCTCTCAAATCGTCGATACCTTGTCAGACCTTCGTCTGCGAACCTCCGCGGTACAGTTCTCTTAAAAACTGGTATTTCAGATTCCCGAACCATTAACGTTAAAAGATCACCACTTTTCTTTCAGTTTTGCAAACAATTATCCCGAATTTTCCAATCAGACCATTGCGTGGTAATCAATTTTCTTCAACATTTGCTTTTTCTTTTGGGCAAAAGTGGCTTATTTTATTCCAAATTTATTTTTATTTTACTAATAGCGGACTAAGAAACCCCGGCAAGTTCTGCTATCTTCCTTTGAGAATGATTCGGATGCAGGAGGAGGGTTTTAACCACAGATTTTTTTTTTGGAAACAAATCAACCCGTCGACTCGTACTGAGTACCATTAAAAAGTAATAATAATAATATTGTGATAAAAATTGACGCCAAAATACTTTTCCATCAATAACAATAAAATAATAATTACTTTTAATTAATATTTATAACACAAACTCACTAAATAGTTTTTTAAAATAATATTATTAACGTCTCCTATTTTTACGCGTGTCAACGATTCTGCGAATCTCCCGCTTTTAAAAATATTTTTACAATAAATGAATGCTCCAACACTTGGAATCCACTTAAAATTTAAGTTAAAGAGGTATCGTGAATGTGTAAAAGACTTCTTCCACTTAAGATTACAGTTAAATGTGCTCAAAGAAAAAAAATGAAAAAAATGTGACTGTCCATAATAATATGGCAAGCCACTGTATATATTAAAACTATACATTTATATATTAATACATAATAAATTACAGACATTATAGTAATAATTATGCAACAAAATTGTTTTACAATTTTTATATTTGCTATTGAGAAATGTATTATTAAAGACAATTTTTTTAAATTTTGTTTGACTTAGTTTCAAGACCATATATGACACGCCCATAGGCCTAAGGCCATAACTGTACTAATAGTTATTGTACCAATAATAATGTACTTTAAATCATAAAAACCAATTCCATATTTAATATACTTACACAAAAATAGAAGAGCGCCAGATAGGTTATTATATTTTTACAATAATATTATTTTATTATAAGTATTTATTTTTCGATAAAAGAAAATAACAATATACACAATATATTTTGGAAATTACAGGCGATATTTAATTGATAATACAAAGCTTTAAAAATAATTATTGATGCCACACGAACATACATTTTAGAACATTGAATAAACTGCTACCTACTCATTTAAAACTGCTAAAATAAAAATGCTCTTTTAAAGCTAACAAACATGTGACTTGCCTACGCGCGTAAAGTAATTTATCTATTTAATTTTCACATACAATTACAGAATGCGTCAGATATTCATTTTTAATTTTTCATTGTATTTATTTCAAGAATATTTGATAACCAATAAGTTTTAATTTTTGGCTCAGAAATCTTAAGGAATTCAGAACTGTTATTTAGTTTTCCATTACATAATTTGAAAAATAACGTCTGTCTCGGTTATGAAAATTCCGAATTAAAAACATCATGTCATCTTTATTACTCGGTGGAGACTTACAAAACTTGGAACATAGGCCTTACTTATTATAAATACAGGTCATACAAATGCCTAAAATAAACACAGGTATTTTTGTGATTAATTTATCGATAATGCTTACAAACAATATTCGTTCATGTTCATTTCAATCATTCAATCTGTACAGCTAACTACGAACAATATTTCGTTACCAAAAGTAATATCAACGTGTTGTTTAAAACTAGTTAAAATTTAAACTAACTGGGCTCACAAAGGCGAGACTCTTTGGCCTAGTGATGTAACAATGTCGATATGAAATGATCATTCAGTTCTAGAGGGTATGGTCGATGTATTTTTTTAATAATCATTGAGGTTTAATGACTTTTATATGATTGATTATGAATCTACTTTAATCAGAAGTACCAAATTTGGGAAAAATAAGATTAGGACCCTCCAGAATTGAGCTAGATGACACATCAATTTATGGACATGTTTTAGTAGAAATTTGTGTGGGACAAATGAGTAATTTTTCCACTGGATTTTCCATTGACAATATCTATGCTAAGTGATACATGTATATATAAAAATGGTGAATTACAAAATGCTATAGTGTGTGATATAAGGCTAAGCGCGGCGAGACATTGACACGATTTCGTAACATTACAATTACAAAGATTACTTCATATGAATTACTTATAGATGGTTAAAGAACCATGATACCTTATTTAAAGAATTCAAGCAATTAATCTTTACTTTGAGAAACGGATGAAAAAGAGATCACTTGAAGATTAGTTTTACATTTAATGACAGTTTTATTTACTATGAATATTTTAACACTGTTAGTAAGACAGACTTGTGAGATCTAGAGTTATTTAGTTGCCATAAAAGTTCTTCCAAACCATTCATTCATAATGATGTGTTGCTCATACAAAAATTGAAGACACATTGTATATATCGCTACTATTTTGTGCCTCCAGATATTAGGTAGCCTCTATGATAATGATAAAATGTTATGATTGACAGGCTTTTAGAAATAGTAATGCAATGATGGCCTCGAGGTTTAGACGCGCGGTCGAGAATCTCGGCGGTCGCGGGATAGAACTCCAGGCACACACCTCTGACTTTTCGAAGATATGTGTGTATTCAAATTGAATTATCACTTGCTTTAACGGTGAAGGAAAACATCGTGATGAAACCTGCACACCTAAAAGTTCTTAGGAATTTCTTAGGTGTGTAGTCCGCCAACCCGCACTAGGCCAGCGTGGCGGACTATGGCCTAAACCCTCTCAATGGTAGAGGAGACCCGTGCTCAGCAGTGGGCGTATATTGGGTTGATGACGAATGAATTTATTTGTAAAGCCTTTACCATTAAACGCCCCTTTTAACATAGTTAGTGCGTGTCTCGCCATAAGCAAGCTAACCAAGTGAGATGGGCAGTGTCAGTACTACCATAGAAGCCCAAAAGTGTTACCTTTTATTCGTGTAATGTCTAGTTTATAATTAATTATTTGTTGTGGGATCAGAATTTTCTTATTGGCCATTCCGCAGTAGGCTAGTGCGGTGGACTAAGGTCTAAACCCTCTCAACGGTAGAGGAGGCACATGCCCATTAGTGAATCATATGGGCTGATGATGAAATGACGGAACAAATTTTGGTGTGTTAATTTTGATCCCGCTTGCTTTTGATTATGATCATCAAAATTAAATTGCTTTTGAAAATAAAAATTTGAAGTTTAAGAATTATTATTCAGAATTTTATAGGTTTTTTTTGGAATTGATTTCAAAACAAGGATTTGAAGTTTAAGGATTATTACACAGATTTTTTCAGGGTAATTCATGCTTTTGTGCTATGTGTACTACTATGCGTGATGACTAGTTGATGGAGAAGTTCTGCGTGAAGTCGTACTCGATGGTGGGGATGACGGTCTGCACGAACTTGAGGAACACGATGAGGTAGGAGTGCACGCCCATCTCGCCGCCGCTCTCCGTCACCGTCTCGATTATCTTCTTCATCACCTCCGCGTGCCTGGAGAGTGGAAATATTTATTGTTTTGGATGCGTTTGGAAGAGTTTTAAATCAGTTATGTTTGTATTGAAAGAAGTGAAGAATTAAAAATTAATTTGATCCTCAAATCTTTCTCTAAACAGTTACAGCGTAGTGATACCATACGACTTATCGATAGTTGTATTGGTCAAAACGAGTGCAAGAAGCAATGAAGAATGTGTAATGATTTTCTATAATACGCCTAAAGGACCGAGATTAAGGACTAGTAACTTCAAATGCTATAAATTCATAAACAGTGGCGGATTTACCAGGAAGCAAAGGAAGCAATTGCTTGGGGCCCCGCCTGGAGAGGGGCCCCGAAAAATTCGATTTTTTTTTTTTTTTTTATTTCAAAAAAAATAAAAAATAAAAAAAAAGAAACTATACAACAGAAAAGTACAGGAGAAAGATCGTTCAGCGCAATGAAACGCGTCAAAAATTATTAGCGCTCATCTATGTGCCACGAAAAAGTAAGCGATGTAGGTTTACTTTTTATCGAAAAAGACAAGCTTCGTCAACTTGACTTCGATGAAATCATTTATCAATTTGCTACTGAAAAAAGTAGGAAAAAGTTGTAATTTTTAAGAAAGTTGTAAGATATTTGAATAATATATCCATTTTGCAAAATTAGCTGTATTTTGAAAAATAGGGGGGGGGGGTCAAATTTTAGAACGGGGGGCCCCAAAAACTTGAGATTGCTTGGGGCCCCGATATAGGTAAGTCCGGCACTGTTCATAAAATTCTCCGTGAGTGACAAAATAGTTGTTAGTATTATTGGTAACAGTACTAACAGTATTGATCATAGGAGTATAAGGAATAATGAAGAACGTGTAATGACATTCTGTGATATGTCTGAGGAATTGCATAAAAGGAAGGACTTACTAAAGGACCTAGACTTAGAATAAGGTCTAGTAACTTCGAATCATATAAAATCAAATCTGAGGAAGTCACAATGTATATTCAGAATGTGATCGGAAACTGAAGCAGGTAATAGCTAAAGCGATTACCAACGTCCTGGCACTAAATAAAATCCCGGCAAAAAATAAAAATTTTGACGTTTTTCATACAACCACTGGTAATAGATGTATGGGAAATGTCAAAATGCTAATTTCTTCGGTATAAGTGTGTACCTGCAGGGGTGCACGGACGCCATGCTGGGCCCCGACAGATGAGGATGCGACTCCATGGTGACGGTCTTCTTGGCGTGGTCCTGCGACACGTCCTCGTACATCTGCTCCACGCTCAGCAGCGTGCGGCCCTGCAGTGGTATACAAATACGTTTGTGTGTATTACAGTGATGGGCCGAAATTTCGGTTTCTGTTTTAACAAAAATATGTAGTTTTGGTCTTAGTTACATACAGCCCACAATATAGTAGAAACTCCGAATATTATATTTTATTTGACATGTAAAATTTGTGTTTCGTAAAGAGTAATAGATGTGTATTTATGCACTAACTTTTGGCAAATTGTTGTTACTGACAATTTTGAAGACTATTTACTATTTGATATTTTCTTAATAGACAATAAAAAATTATGTGTATGTCGCCGGGTAGGTGACAAGCAATATCGGCGGGTAGACGACAGCAATATCGGCGGGTAGGCGACAAACAAATTGACAACACTGCACAGCACAGCTTTTCCCCCACCGGCTGAAGCTATTATAAAACGGCGTGCACTACGATGGCTCGCGAGAGTCTCCAGTCTACGCGCGGACAGTAAACATCCAATTTACTGGGAAATAACAAGGAGTTATGATTGAAGTTGATTCTTTGAGTTACTTCTCATAACGTCCTCCCATAATAGTGATGTCACTGCTGTTCCGAGCAACATAGGACTGCGTACCTCTTTAGTTATATCATTTAATCATAATCATAAAGAGTTATTGTAAAACCAACCAGTGTGATGTCAGTCTTATTGTAATACTGTCTTTATAGTGCTTCTTATCTTATTTATTGTAAAGAAATAATGATTGTGAGAATCTATTGTAATAAAGTGCAACTAATTAAATATTGTGTTACGCTGAGGGAGTTTCTTGCCGCTTCTTCTTCACAGCAAGGACACATTGTGAAGCGGCACTAGATTGAGTTTTATAATATATTGAGTTGCACATTTAATGATTGTGTTATTTCCTGTAATGTCCTTCGTACTCTTTGAGTCTAATATAATTTACCATTAGTCGAACTAGCCTACCCGCCATCTATCTATCCATCTATATCTATCTATATATCTCTCTATATCTCTCTATCTCTACATTACTCTTTTACTCTCCAACATGTAAGTATATGATATTGTCAAACCCATATCTTTTAACTCTGTTTCATAATAACCCAAATTTCTATACCGTTTTATTATACATGCAAAAAGAAAGTGTTCCAAACCCACCTCGTCGTATCCGATGAGCCAGAGCCTGGGCGTCTGGTAGTACTTGTCGTACGTGATGTGCAGGTCGTAGGTTCGAGTCCTGATGATCTCGTCGCCGTCGCCCTTGGACTTCTTCTCCGCTTTCGGTTTGGGCTCTTTGCGGGGCGCCAGGTCCGTAGACTGGAGAATGAAATTAAATAATTTTAATTTGACAATCAGAACATGCATATACCTATATACAGGGTGTATTTAGACCGTGATCGAAAACTGAGGCAGGTAATAGCGATAGTGATTACAAACCCCCTGGCATTACAGAAAATCCCGACAAAAATAAAATTTTTGAGGTTTTCCATACAAACCACATACTTTTAACACCGATGGTTGTATGGAAAACGTATTTTTTTTTTATCGGGATTTTTAATATCGCCACTGGGTTTGTGATCACCCTCGCTATTACCTGCCTCAGTTTTCGATCACGGTCTAAATACACCCTGTATACAGGGTGTATTCAAACAGTGTTTAAAAACAATGGCAGGTAACAGCGACGGTGATAACGAAGCTATTGGCGTTAAAAAATGAGAAAAAAATAAAAATAATGACCTTTTCCTAACAGCCATGTACATAAAACACCTATGGTTGTTAGGATCTCGTCAATATATAATTTTCACGGCAATCGTTTCTGAAGAAGAAAGAAATGTTTATATATTCAAATAAAGCCAATTATCTACCTCGTAACTAGGGGCTGACCTAATGCTAGTTTATTGGCCACTATATTAAGACCTAAACCCTCTCATTTGTAGAAGAGGTCTGTGACCACCAGTGGAACATATATGGGCTGATGATGATACCAGATTGGTGATGTGTGTCTGATACGACTAAAAAAATTATCATAAAAACTTCATATAATATTTCTGACCCGCGTGTCAAACTCGAGAGTTATGCGCAATCAAATTATCTATAGGAAAAGAAATTATAATAAAAATTTAAAGGTAAAATAAAATTATAAAGCACTCTTTCCTTATAGGTAATTAATGCAATAATAAAGGTAGTAAGTTATTTAATGCCGTGCAATTAGTACTGCTAATCTACAAAGCGACTTGTCTCTATTTAATTACGTGTGCAAATACATCTGTGTAAATAGCTATATGTTTGTATCTCGCATCAACATCGCTTATCTGTAGCGAATATTAATTACTACGCCGGCGCTACAACCTTGAACCTACACCTTTGACACAATTTCATTTTATATCTATGTAATGTAACACCTGAAGGAAATATTAGTACAATCTTGACAATACAATCTTGACTATTATTTGATGCTCTTTTAATAAGCATTAAGCACTATTAGCCTGAGGGACTAGGGTCTAAAGCCGTTAGTTATGGAGGAGGCCTAAACCTGGGCTGATGATTATTCAAGACAATAGTTGTTATAATGGCATAAGAAAGCGCATAGCAAAGACGTCAGATTGGGGAAATTAGAGCCACCAAATGTATAAAATATTCAATTATTATATTTGTAAAATAGTATTTGCAGGGTCCTGATAATGAGGGTTTCCCAGGATATTTAAATATTAAATAAATACTTAACAGTCTCTTACGACTTGTATTGTCGAGCACAAATCCTGTGTGTGTGCGAAGTCATACTTTTTCTCAATCAAAGTCAGTGCTATACCAACAGCACCATCACTCTTTTACAAAGTTTAAATTCTATTGTTCCCTTACCGGATCCACTTCATCCAGCAGTCCAGACTCCTGGAACTGTTCCATGTCTTCCGCCTCTCCATCCTCGTCGTCTTCGTCTTCATCCTCGGGGTCTCCTGCCGGGCCCTCGCCGTCACTGTCCCCCGTGTCGGCAGCCTCCAGGGTCATCTCACACACCTACAGGGATCAATCATTTAAGTGGAAGATAAAAAAGTTTTTTTTAAAGGGAGCACTGAAGGGGTAAAGGAAACATTTTTATATACCAATGCTTAAATAACTGTGTACAAGTTTCACATAAAAGACCAAACTTATTACTGGTTTTCAGGTACATTTTTACATTACCCTGAATATTAAACCTGGACCTTATTAATCTATCTTACGCTGGATGAAAAGAAAACCACAATTTACTATCAATACTCGAGGAAAAAGCTGTTTATAGCTATACTTTCCGCCAGCCCTGAGGGCGAGGGGCAGAAGCGTATGTTGGGGTCGCCAGCCTTCAAGGCCAGCGCGCGGCGACGTCATGTAGAGGTCCTGTGCCTGAGGATTGAACCAGCGACCGCCGAGACTTTCGACCATGCGCTTAAATTCCTGGTCATCACTTCTTATTAAATTAGTTGTTAAGTTGCAGCCAACTCTATGTTTTAATAGTAACATTTAATAACAGATATTCTAAAAAAATATTTAACTTTTAAGAATGAAATTTATCATAGCATATTAAGTAAATTATTAAATACTGACCTTTTCTTCAACTGTAGGTGAACCAGCATTGTCGTAGTGATGAGTGTCCACCCAACCACCATCCTCATCATGTTCATCTTCTATCACTTTCTCTTTATCTTCACAATACTCTATCTAAAATTATTAAGTCATTTCAAATTCTGTATAAGACATCCATGAATTAAAATGAGAATTTTTTAAGTCAAACATTCTCTTTAAAATTTGTTTGTGTTGCTCATTTTGAAGATAGGTTTTCATCTTATTCAAAACTTTGACATAATTACTGATAAGTTAGCTTTTGTTATAATAAGAACAATGGAAAATAATCACAATAATTATTGTGGTAAAATAATTCTTTACTTAACAAAGCATTTTGTTTACTTCACTTATGGTAATGAAATTGTAAAATATAAACTGTACAATTCTCAGTATGTTGTCCTATTAGTATAAAATTATGTTTTGTGTGGTTGATTAAATATTCTGATAATATCATCCGGGACCTGGTTCATTGATGTTTTTCATAATTAAGTTTCACTTAGCAAATAATATTGAAATAGACCTAAATTGATTTTAACCTGAGTAAAAATTGATCATTGAAAGTCACAGTTCCATAAGGATGTTATTATTTCTACTATACACTTTCAAGCAACATAAATTAAGGACATTTAATAACTCCCAAATAAAGTTTAATTAATTTTAATCAATACATTACCTGCTTACACCTTCTATAACAAGGCACATTTCTGGTGATCAAAAACTGTTTATCAGCAGGCAGATATCCTTTGATCTTGGCTTCCTCCCCTTTAGCCCATTGCCAGGTTGGGCAGTGGTGGACCAAGTGGTCTCCAGCAGCCACAAACTCTTCAGGAGTGAGGACACCAGTTTCATGGAATTTTGATTCCTAGTAATGATGACAGAAATGTTAACCTTTTTATATTGTAGTGATTCTGTGTTTTGTTCTATATTTAATTTAAAATAACCAATACTATTGGTAATGATGGAGTGTTTAATTGTGTTTAATAAAATTTTGTTTAATACATGCAAACATACAACATTAACATTATAAATAAATTTTAAAGAAAAAGAATATTCTGGCCATAATTTAATGATTTTTGTACATTCTAAAAAATATGATTTATAATGTAAACTAGTTTGATACATATCAAAGTTAATATAATACGAGATCTTATGAAACATAATTTTTACATGACAATGAGTACAATAAATTCCAATTTGCTAGACTGTAACTAAGAAGAAGAATCTCGAAACATCTTATTTCTTCGTCTCCTACTCCTTATCAATCACTCTCACCTCATTCAACAAATGTCAGCTGATTAACAATGATATATCCATAATTCGCCACTATACTCGTAAACAATGACACTGTATTTAATCAATTGACTTATATTACCTTAAGTAGTCGGTAAAAACACATTATTTATAAGATAAACGTACCTTCAGTACCGGCGTTAAATACCCTGCAACGCCGAGAGCGGTCCCCTTCACCGTATTGATCACGCTCTGCATTATAATATTTTGATGCTAGTCACCTATGGAAATAAATCTTCCAATTAATTAATAATGTCGTTTCAATTATATCGAACGAAGAGAATATCCAACACAATAGAAATCCATCCGATATTTGACAGATTGGTGTGATGACATTTCATATAAGACATAAGAATGGCTTTCCATTTTACGAATCAATTTAAGACTTTGATCAACAATCATCAATAGGGCTATCGAAATGTTCGCACAATATCTAATGTAGATTTGATTTTAATTTTGGATATTGACTATAAATTTCACATTATACTACATAAGTGAATGCATAATAAAATTTTGTTGTTTGTTTATATAGTATGTAGGTTTATTCATGTTTGTGTATATTACTGTAACATCAATTTTTATGCACCTATTCGTGTTTCTCTGCACCACCCTGAGGTTGACTGGTAGATAATGCCTTCGGCATTAAGTCCGCCTTTATACTTGTATATGGTATATAAAGATTAAATAAATAAATAAATAAATAAATAATCAATACCAAGAAAATAATTTTGTTTATGTATAAAAATTTGTAAGTATCTAAAGCGGTTGAAGGATCAATCATCAAGTTTTCAACAAAGAGAAGACAATTTTTATAGCCTTTTTCAATATCCTAAATTATTACAATAGACTCATTTAAAAACACCCAAACACAAAAATCAATAAATTGTTTGTCGACTAAATCGTGTAGTAGTTACAGTTGTACCGTCACTAAAATGTCATCACTGATCAAATTTTGTCACCGCTGTCAATGAACACATCGATAACGAAGAGAATATGACGATATTCTGTAATTTAAAATTTTAAGTAGAATCTTATTGCAGTTTTCTTCATTATTTATCCACAACCGTCAAGATGGAGGACGTTTTAGACGAGACGGTGTCATCAGACGATTTGCAGGTAATGTTGGAAGTGTAAACTAAATGTGAAACAGGACCTTTGTTGTTCCAATGTTATTGTGGTGTTTCTGTTGTTTAGAAGTTCGAGAAAGTGTTTCATGAGCAATTACACCGTGGGAACGTGACTCACAAAGCGCAGTTTGAGTACGCGTGGTGCTTGGTTCGCAGCAAATACCCGACCGACATAAGGAAGGTGTGTTGCACATATTTATCAATTATTTCACTATAAACATTGACGTCAGTACGCACTTTGGTCTATAGTAATTAAATTTAATTCTTGTATTTGATAACTACAACTCAATGTTTTTATTATTTTTATTTTCTCCTAAAAAAACATAGTCATCAAATTTGCTTCAATACATTTTGATAAGATGATTGGCTGGTATATATAAATTGTTTACTTACTTTGTTTTGTCTTGAGTGACAATGCAATATCTTTTGAGCTCAGTGCACTTTCTGCCTGCCAAGTATTACAAACACATTAACAGAAATGACTCAGTGCTATTGGATATAGTCGCAGAATTAAAGACAATCTCTAAAGAGATTGTTGTTTGTTTGTACCCGTTAGAGCAAAATGTCTTGCGAACTATATGGAGTGTGTTTAAACTTGGGGTGTGAATTAAATCAATTATTTATGTAATGTTTTTGTACACTGTATAAAATCCTTTAGTAAATATTCTATTTTTTTCATCTTAATAATAACTTTTTAAGGGAGGTAAAGTCTGGGTTTGGATGCTAATTGTATGACAGACAACATCATAATATTTGTTTGCATATCTGAGAATGCTACTTGAATTACTTTATTTAAATGAGGTTGATTCACAATGTAAACTATTTTTAGAACACATTCATAACTTGTTTTGTTTTTTCTTATTGTTCCAAGCTGTGTTCCGAGATTTTCTATGTACTCTCTACCTTTAAGTAACAAAAAATTAAGTAAGTCGTCAATCAAAAGTCAAAGTTGGTCAGTTGTGATCCAAATAAACTTAGACTAGGTATACATAGAGAATAATTCTGCTTACTTCTAAAGAATCCACATAATAAATCGTAAATTATGAACCCAATATATATAGCTTAATCACAAAATGAAACTTACAGTTTATTTTATAAATTCTACTAGACCACTGAGTTACTGCTCATTGATTTTATTGCTATAAAATTGCCATTAATATCAAGTTTGGTTTATCTCTACATCAAATTTTCAATTTTTTAAAGGTTGGAGCATAAAGTAACAATTGTCAAAATATTTCATTTGATAGAACTTAAACATTACATTTAAAACACTAACATTATTTCATAATTTTGAATATTCATAAACATTTCCCTATACCTTTTTTTAGGGCATATTACTCTTGAAAGAGCTGTTTAATTCCCATGCGGAGGGGAAGCGAGACTACCTGTTCTACCTTGCCATTGGCAACGCCAGAATCAAGGAGTACAACAAAGCTCTGCATTATGTCAAGTCATTCCTTGAAATAGAACCTGCAAACCAACAAGTGCTTGCTTTAGAGGTATGTACATTGCATGTTTAACTATTTGTATTTAAATATATACAATCAACTGCTGGCCACGGGTCGTAGGTTTTAAGACCTTAGTCCATCACACTGTCCTAGTGTGGGTTGGCAGACTGCTAACATAAGAAATGTAAGAAATTTCTAAGAATTATTAGGACCACTGATTTCCACACAATGTTTTCCTTCACCTTCTTCTTCTTTTTCATCAACCCATATACGCCCACTGCTGAGCACGGGTCTCCTCTACCATTGAGAGGGTTTAGGCCATAGTCCACCACGCTGGCCTAGTGCGGGTTGGCGGACTACACATCTAAGAAATTCCTAAGAACTTTTAGGTGTGCAGATTTTATCACGATGTTTTCCTTCACCGTTAAAGCAAGTGGTAATTCAATTTTGAATACACACATAACTTCGAAAAGTCAGAGGTGTGTGCCTGGGGTTTGAACCCGCGACCGCCGATATTCTCGACCGCGCGCCTAAACCTCGAGGCCATCACTGCTTTCCTTTCCTTCACCGATACGTGATAATTCAATATGAATAACCTTACACATATATAATGAACTAAATGAACTAGCATACATATAGATATATATCGAAAAGTTGCATTTGTTCGTGAGACAACAATCAGACATGTGCGTAGTAAGTAGTTGTGAGTGACGCGTGTGTCGTATTGTTTGTTTCAATTTGTGTTATCAATAATATGAAATTGATTTACTCTGCGCGTTAATACAAGACATTTAAATTGAATCCAGTTAAAAGTTTCTGTTGACATTATTCAACAATATTAGGGACGATTAACAATTCGGCTTTAGCCATATTTTTCAACTGTCCCTGTATATATTTTTTCCTTTTCCGATTCTTTTGTCGTTTTGCGTAACATTTACATCTCAAAAAGAACAATTTGTGGATTTGGGAATCAAAGCAAAGATCAACTTTTTCTCACACGCATACTTAGGTCGTACTTTAGGTATATTATATGTTTTTTGTACGTTATTTATACATTTAGGTTTGGTCAAGTAATACAGTTTGTCACGATATTAAAACTAGCATAATATTTTTACTTTCTTCGCCTAGTGAAACTAGGTAGCGTGTTTAAAGTTAATAAACTATGCAAACGTTTGTCGATAGCGAATGTGGTTTACAAAGTAGGGTGTCAAGGTCGGTGCTAATATTAAATAATCAATTCAACTGTTAAGACAGTATGCAATGAAAGAATAGATATCAGTATTCGCCAACAAAAAACATACAAACATATAATTCCCGAAGCTTGCTTTCGTTCTACAGGAAGTGCGGTCCTTTGCGGTTTCTTTGGGTCACAGTTTTAAACTTTATGCTGCTTCTGACAATTTCTTAATACTTGTGCCACAGTGCTACGAACGCCAATAAAAATTATCAATCAGATGTTTCCTTTTTGCCTTATTGTTTGTAACTAACATATTATGTCAACTATAGAATTAAGGAAACTAAAATGTTCGTAATTTTAATTGTTTTCTTTATCACGTTATAGAAAAGAACGTTTATTTATCTATATATATTTTTGCTACATTTATGTAAAAAAATAATTTTCGTTCCGTGCAAATTTCAAAATTTTGAATGCATAGTATTAGTCCATTGAAATGTTACAATTTAAGGACCGAATATTGCATTTCTTAGAGGACGCAATTTTGTTATTGGGATATGTTTGGGGGGTCAATAGAAGCTTAACCTCAAGTTTGTGGGGTTGCCACTCTTGTCCCACGGCCGCCATTTTGAAAAAAAGGGTGAAAACACTTTGTTTGCGATATCTCTGAAACTATGCCTCCCACAGAAATTTTGTTAAGTCATAATTTGTAGCAAATTATTTTGCCTACAAATATGTTTATATGACTTTTTGCCCTAAATTAAAAATTAAAGAAGTTATAAGCAAAAAAGTGAGAAAAAATTAATAAAAATTTTCCTTTTTGCTCTATAACTTTTTTTTATACATTTTATCAAAAAATTGCATCAGACCAATCTTGTAGATTATCTTCTAACAAAATGTTTTCCTTATATTTTTTCAAATTTAATCCATTTAAAACGCTGTTACAGCACTTCAAAGTTGAACTGATTTGTCAATGCTCATGAGAATCCGGTTGAAATGAAATGTTTAACTTATGTTTTCTTAATTTTTTATTGCAAATACATATATTCCTACAACATTTTTGTTAAATTCGTACAATTATATTATTGATTTTTAACTCTCTTCTGTACCATAGACCTAACCGAATTTAACTTATTTAAATGTAACTTTCTAGATGTGATATATCAGCAGCCTATAATATGGGGAAATTTTAATTTATAAAAATGATGGAGAAACATCCTGAATTAGCTAGCGGTACCGCGCTATTCTTGAGTGAGAAAGTGGATCCTTCTTTGTTCAGTCTTGTTGGTGAACATTAATTCATAGCTTTATACGGCGGTAATAAAGACGACTTACTAGACGGCTTGCGATAAAAACGATTTGCTAAGATAGTGACTAAAAAATTCATTTAATTTGCTCGGAAGATATCAAAATTCTCTGAAGATTGGGGATGGAAAAAGCATGCAAACATTCGGAAGCCAATACAAGCTTCCAAGCCTCCAGCATCCCCCGATCTTATGTGTGTGAATGAAACGGCGGAAGTATGTGTGGCTGCAGAAAAGCAGGCCTGATATGCTCTACAGTATGCCTCCATTGTTCTGGTGAAACATGCAGCAACATTATGGAAATATCAAAGTTAATGAAAGAAAATGAATTTGAGGATGAACTGCCAACTATACCTAACTACAATTTTAATTCCTGTCATTCCTCAAACTTTTACGTTTGACGTTGATTTAGACTCTGGGCCACAGCCTGGACCATCGAAAAAAAAGTCGATGAGAGAAGCAAACTTACCTTATAAGCAAGATGTTCGTGGAGTAGGCCTACTGGGGATACAACGTAAAAAAAACGCGCTTATACTCTTATAGGCGTGTTTTTTTAGGAATATTTTTTTTAGTAAATAATAAGTAAAATAGTACGAATTTAATAAAAAAATTGTAGGAATATATGTATTTACAATAAAAAATAAAGAAAAATAAGGAGGAGGGTTTCCCAAGGAGGGTTGGCGTCAGGCAGGCGGCCGGCCGTAAAACATCTGCCAAAACTCTTATGCAGCATGTTTTGTCCTTCCACACAGGAAGGAAGGACAAAACATGCTGCGCCGACCCCAAACAAGAATTGGGATCAGGGCAGGAGAATGATGATGAATAAAAAATAAAGAAAAATAAGTTAAACATTTCGTTTCAACCGGATTCTCATAAGCATTGGCAAACCCGTTCAACTTTGAAGTGCTGTAACAGCGTTTTTAATGAATTTAATTTTAAAAAATATAGGCAAAACATTTTGTTAGAAGATAATCTACAAGATTGTTCTGATGCAATTTTTTGATAAAATGTATAAAAAAAAAGTTATAGAGCAAAAAGGAAAATTTTTATAAATTTTTTCTCACTTTTTTGCTTATAACTTCTTTAATTTTTAATTTAGGGCAAAAAGTCATATAAACATATTTGTAGGCAAAATAATTTGCTACAAGTTATGTCTTTACAATTTTTTTGTGAGACGCATAGTTTCAGAGATATCGCAAACAAAGTGTTTTCACCCCTTTTTCAAAATGGCGGCCATGGGACAAGGGTGGCAACCCCACAAACTTGAGGTTAAGCTTCTATTGACCCCCCAAACATATCCCAAAAATAAAATTGCGTCCTCTAAGAAATCCAAAGCTCATGTAACATTTCAATGGACTATATGTATATAAAACAGTTTTATTGTAGGTTTTTCTTTATCCCATGATGTTTTTCTCACTCTGATGTTGATGTTAATCTGATGACCGTTCACGAACACTCACAATACTAGAAAATATAGGCTCTTTTCTTCTTCTGAGGGGACCCTCAGTCGTATCCGTTTGCAAATACCGCCTCGAAAAGTTGATTCCACAAAGATCGCCTCCTCTACCGCTGAGAGGGTTTAGGCCATAGTCCACCACGCTGGCCTAGTGCGTTTTGGCGGACTACACACCTAAGAAATCTGTAAGAACTTTTTTAGGTGTGCAGGTTTCCTCACGATGTTTTCCTTCACCGTTCCACAAAGATATTTGAAGGAAACTGTATGCATGTGCGTATGTGTATGTTCCAGCGTCAGATCAACAAGCGCATGGAGAAGGAGGGCCTGATCGGCATGGCGGTGGCGGGCGGCGCGGTGCTGGCGCTCGGCGGCATCGTCGGGCTCGGGATCGCGCTCGCCAGCACCAAGAAATAGCATTTGGCCTTCTTGTGAGTATACAGAACATAATCTCTTTGCCCTGTTCCCCAATTTATTTAATGACGGCGCAGTATGTTTAATCCTTCCACACATATCTATCACCCGTCATGTCGTCATTCACCCCATTTTCTTTCATCTTTAGCCACGTACTCCATCCATATTTTCTTTGGCCTCTCTCTGCCTCCACCTCTTTATCAACGTATAATTTGATTCATCTCTTCTCATAACATGGGCAATGCCCATACTATTATGACTGATTGCTATTTCAAATTTAATATTACTAAGTTGTGAATTAGAAATAATTTGAAAGCTGTTGGTTAAAAATTGAAAAAAAAGAAAATAAGTTAATATATTAGTATACAGGGTGTAAACAATCCTGTGATCGAAAAATGAGGAAGGTAAATGTTATGGTGGATAAAAACTTTTTTTTCTTTTTTGTTAAGATTTTTTTGCAATCTGCTTAGCTATTTCCAGTCTTAGTTTTCGATCACGGTCAGCTTACACCTCTGTGTAATTAATTTTTAATTTTTTTTGATATGAAAGTTAGCAACGAAAAGGCTCAAAGCTTACAATTTTTAATTTCTCACCTTTCAGAATGAACGCGTTGGTGGGCGTTCATTATTTGTTGTCGAAGCGCAAGGAGAAGAAGTAGCGTTGCGCGGAGTGTCTGTGTCTCGTATCTCTGTGTATACACCACACCTTGTACACCACACTCTACACCCTCCAGTCTCACTGGCTTGTAAAATTATACCTTAAGTGTAGTATAGTTTTGTAAGCGATGTAGTCTCCGCGTTTTGTGATATGCTGTCTATTTATATAGCTCTAGGTGATAATATAAGATGCATATCGCACGCTTAAAAATATAGTGACCTAATTCAAAATTTTTTATTTCCACCTTCATTCACTTTGTGATTAAATATAGTCGGATTAAATAATAAAATTGTAATGGATGTAATGTAACTATTTAGTACACATATTTTTTAAGTATAATGATTTTTTTATATTCTCTACAAAATGTATTTGACGAAGTAAAATATTTTTCCCCATTTACTTACCTTAGACTCGGCTTTTTGAATTAGGTCACTATATTATTAAGCGTGCGATATGTCAAAGATTCCATTAATAAATATTGTTTTCTCTTTTTGTTTTTAATCGCTGTGGTAAATTATTAGTTAATTCGAATTTAATATGTTATAGGCACGAAATTGTAGTGTGATTAAAATTATTTCTTCCAATACATTTTTTTTAAATTTATCCTTTATTGTCGTTTTTTGTTTCTACCCTTCTTCATCAACCCATATACGCCCACTGCTGAGCACGGATCTCCTCTACCATTGAGAGGCTTTTCGGCCATAGTCCGCCACGCTGGCCTAGTGCGGGTGTTTCTACCCTATTTTGATCAATTTATAAAGGGTTTAATGTTAGAAATTTCACTTTGACACCTTGGATAATTGTTAATACTTTGTGGTGTTAAGACAACAACATATACTATATCCTACTTTAGATCAATGTTTAAATTAGTATACTTAGAAATTTCATAATGGCTTATATTTTAGAAACAATATTTAATTTACTGCTGTGAGCTTAGATATGCTGGTAAGGGGAACAAATGATTAGGCATTGACTTGAGATTGCACGTCATTTAGACCTTGTAAATTTGTCTTCAGAACACAATGTTTACAACCGCATTATTAAAACTCAAAACATGCGAGTCAAACATAGCAAGATGATTTGTAATTGCAAAACTATCCACCACTTTTAAAAGCAAAAAATTTGAAATGTTATTTACAAAAACGTATCCGTTATTTTTTAATATATTGGAAAAACAGTTGTGTATTGCTAGTCCATCGACAAATCCGACGTCTGTTATATTAATAATGCACTAAGCTTTGTTGTAGATACTTTTTTATCTGTTGGATTTTTAAGGTAAAAGTACCTTGGAGAGCCATAATTTCTAATTAGAATTAGGTACCAAAATTCTCCTATTTGAGTGAGTGACGGCCTCGAGGTTTAGGCGCGCGGTCGAGAATCTCGGCGGTCGCGGGTTCGAACCCCAGGCACACACCTCTGACTTTTCGAAGTTATGTGTGTATTCAAATTGAATTATCAGTTGCTTTAACGGCGAAGGAAAACATCGTGATGAAACCAGCACACCTAAAAGTTCTTGGGAATTTCTTAGGTGTGTAATCCGCCAACCCGCACTAGGCCAGCGTGGTGGACTATGGCCTAAACCCTCTCAATGGTAGAGGAGACCCGTGCTCAGCAGTGGGCGTATATGGGTTGATGAAGAAGAGAAGAAGTAGAAGAAGAATGCTCGCTGGGGTAGCTTCTATGTATATAAAGTGTCCACACTTTTTATATGGCGTCAGTTGTCTCTGGAAATACTTACCTGATCGACTTTCTATCGCACTCCAAATGCTTAAATACTGGTGGGTGAATAAAACAAGATGTTTTCAAAACAATTATTTTATTATTGTATATAATAATGTAGTGAAGCGTTGTACAACTAGTGCACTAATGTACAATGGAGCAGCCGTAGCTTAACATTACTCACTGCCATTTCATACCTTCCAACATTTGAATATTTGCCTCAGACGGGCTCATGTTGAGGCACGTAATAGAACCAATATTGGTCCAAACAAATGTGTAAACAAATGTAGCCTAGTCCTAAATAACTTCTAAATATTGCTTTAAACATGATTCTAACATTAACCCCATTAGGCAAATACTCAAATGTTTGGTAGAAAATTTGACATTTTTATGGCAACATTGAAGCGGCGTCGTATACGGTGCCGCCAGTATGGCAGAAATAGTAGATTGCATATGGCAACAATTTCGTATTAACGAGATCATGGGAACAACAGCTGGCAGAATAACGCATGCAGGTTTGTGGAGTCAATCAATGGATTAATTATTGCATGTTGTCTAACCTGTATTTAAGTGTCTATTACTTTGGCATATACTATGTGATAAATAGTTGTTTGGGTATAACGAGATTCATATATGTTTAAAAAATATAATTTAAATTTTTCTACTTGCATTAATTTGTGATAGATGCTATTTAATGGAAGTAAATATTCGCATTGAATGAACTCCATCTTACAATTACAACATAGTTTGACAAGTGCAACGGTTGCCGGGGTTCGGATTTGACACGCTTTACAACCAATCGTGAACATTTAAATAATGGCTCAAATCAACTAACACACTACTCTCAAATAGTAAATTTTGACAAAACTTAAATATTATTTTTGTGCTTCCTAATCAATGTTTATGCTAAGAATAACGTCCGTTCCAGTTTGTACTAGACAGTTTACAGAGAAAGTTACATTATCTCATACAATTTTTTCAACGAGTTTCTTAACTTATCTCTTACAATCAGTCGAAATATTAAGCAGTGAAAACTCGCTCAAACTGTTTCTCGACACAAACAAGAACAGAGGCACATGAATCAACATTAAATCAGCGAGAACTAATCAAAAGTTTTACATGAATCGTCATGCTAATGAGGTAAAGTCATATAAACAAATAGATAAAGAAAAAATAAAGACTTATATAGAACTTCCGAAGTTCACAAGGTAACTAAACATAAGAATTATACATTGAAATGATAAAACGACTTACAGTCCTACATATTATCGATATTTCCATCACTGGTAAATATTGTATTACTCAACAACTGTACATATCTGTGGGTGTACTTAGTATCTGAAGACAATGGTTCGTCCATCCTCTATCTGATTAGTAAACATTCTGGCTACCTGCGTGCTCGTTCCAAAAATATATATCCTTAATAATTTTCTGGTAACTGTCCTATTGTTATGTATTGTGCAACAATCTATCACTAAACTATATGAGTACATTACATATTCCACGTAATCTAAACGGAAACATATCGCATCTCTATATCATAATCATCAACGCATTCAGCACTCGCCCGACTAAATGAAACCTTATTTTATATACAGTCGAAAATAATTACTCACTATGGCAACACTTTAACTTTCAACAAGATTATATTTGCGCAAACCAAACTCGCCATTCCACTAAGACTAACGAACCGCGCGGCGCCGGTGGCTGCGGCGAGGCATCTCAACAAATTACAAATCCATAAACACGAAATATCCCATACAAAAATCATTTAAATGCACCTATTGCCCTATACTTACACAACGTGACTTCTAACCGGGGAAGTACATATAATTTGTGATTCCCTTACGAATACTTACACTAAATAACTGTAACATTGTACTCTAAAAAATATGTATAAGTATTGAAGGCTAACATGAGATTGCAATCACAGTAATTGTTAGTAACCGGCCCACATCACTACGCAAGTAACATCGACTTGAACACTAGGTTGTACGAACGAAATCTATATACCGATCTACTAAGTATTTACATTCCAAGGCAACATCAAGGTATACTTTAATTATTGCTTTTGTTACTTATTCATGTATGTGTATCACCTCGTCTTATATACAATGTGGTTAAAAAGTCCAATCTTTGAACTTTCAACGCGTGCTTCGAAACATCGCGATTAATATGCATTGAAAAATTCAGTCTCGATTCCGTTGGCTTTGAATCGATACAAATTGATATTGTACTGCGTACAGTATGTTAACTGTTCGGACTGCTATTTGTCTATGGATGTGTCCATAAATCAATATGGCGGTTAGGTTATATTGTATTTATTTCTATAGGGTTTGAGAGGCTTCAAATGTAGCGTTAAATTCAAACAATCAAATATGTTTGTATATTAACCGTTTTCGTTTCGTATACATTATTAAAAACGTGAACAGTCTTCAAGTTATAAAAATATCAGAACTTCAAATGTCTCGTGGAAATAGGAACTACCTTCCAGGTATATATTTTTTTGTCTTTTTTATATCTTTTTTTATGAAATTCTACTACGACGTTGGAATTGTACTCTATATTTTCTTTCATAAAGTTAACATACTGTATTATATAAATGGTGTTCCATTATACGCACGTAATATTAATACTTATTCAATAACAATAAGTAAGATTTTAAGCTCTGTTAAATTTTTCTCGTATACAAAGATATTTTTATTTTTCTAAATCAAGTTAGTGTGCTGATATAGGAGGTTGCGTTCCATTACTCGCTACTTTTGTGACACAGTCTAACGTTTCCCTAGTGAGTGCGCATTCTATATGAAATCTCAACGAAAATTCGGTTAAGGGCAGCACTAACGATGACCTATATGATTTGCATATAATTTATCTACTATATAATCTATATAATATACATATATATATAAATGCAATCTGAAAAATGCATAAAACAACATTTTTTTTTAATTTTTATATCTATAAATTGTATAAAATATTAAATAAAATCTATTGAAGTGAGGTAGATGGATGGAATTTCACAATTTGTGTGGATATATATTTTTTTTATTATCATTTACTTTAATTTTTTTTTACGTTGCCGCATTGGCCCTATGCTGAGGTAGTTGGATGGAATAACTATGTAAGTGGCCCTAACTGTGAGAGGGACCTTACACAATACAAAATCACTACTCACTAGAATCATCTAGAAAAAGAAGGTTGCGACCGATAGTACGGAGCTAGTGCGTACGAGGGTCTACCGTGTACTATGGTGTATCACATGGGGCTCTCCTACCTGCTCACGAGGAGTTCTTGTGTTCTTCGTCGGAGTAGTCGTCGTCGGCGGCGCTGTGGTCGGGCTCGTGGAAGAAGTCTTTGTCTTTGTCGTGGAGTGGTTCTAATTTGTCGTCTCC
Source organism: Cephonodes hylas (assembly GCA_030295005.1). Lineage (NCBI taxonomy): Eukaryota > Metazoa > Arthropoda > Insecta > Lepidoptera > Sphingidae > Cephonodes > Cephonodes hylas. The sequence continues at coordinate 14,441,000 of AP025364.1, forward strand.
GAGGCTGTCTGTGCGTGCTCTTTCTTTGCCTAAGTCCAAAGGCTCGTCGGTATCTCGGCTGATGTCTGGCTTGGAGTCGTACTGGCGCTGCATCTGCTTGAGGAACCGCTGGTGCGCCAGGTTGGCGGGCGGCGGCGGCAATGAGCCCATCTGCGGAGACTGCTCGTCGTACGTCTTCCGGTCCATGTGGATCGCGTTCATCTGCGCTAGCTTCGCGTTCATGCCTGCTGAGCGTAATTGTTAGGTTTTCAAATCTGTTTATTTCAATGCTGTTAGTAGGTGACAGTTTTTTTAAAAGTAATGCCTGGAGTAATGGAATTTTGTAAATGACTGCTAGCCTCCGATATACGGGAAATCTAGATCAAATAACTTAGCCGATCAACAGCTAAGATTCTATTTATTCATTCACAATTTTTTTTTTATTATTGTACCCAAAAATAACCTCATAAGACATCACAACTAAGAGGGAGGACTTACCGAACATATTCTCGCTCATGTACTGCAGGTACGTGTCGAGGAGTGCGGAGGTGCCCCCGTACCCCGGCGGGTAGTCGTCGTGCTTCAGCGGGCCCATGCCGTGGGGCAGAGTCTCCACAGTCTTCGCTGTGACTGCCCGAACCGCAGGGACCTTCGTTATTGTTGTGTTGGCTAGACTGTTTATATCTGGAAGGGAGAGATGGGGGGTTGAAATTGGATTCGTGATAAATCTTAAGAAGCGTGTGTTTTAGGGTTGTGCAGTTATTGTTATTAGTATACAAGTTGAAAAAAGTGGTGAAACAGAATTGTTTGTTTCACTAAAATGTCCGAAACTTCTTACGTTAAATAAATATTTACTTGGTTTTTAAACATTCTACTTTTATTTAGCCAATCATTGTATTGTAGGACTTAATAACTATCTCAACGAAAATATTGTTATTTTCAGACACGATTAAAAGGAACTGGTGTACAGGTGATGAGAATAAGAATAGCTTAAAATTATTAGTCAAAAGACTAGTCTACTAATTTCTATTCATATCCGTCTAGCATACTGTTTTAATAGGACCAAAGACACTGACTCCAATCCTAAACAAAATTAGAAACAGGTCACAAATTTGATCTATCTATCTGCCTATCATGAGCTGGGTATTGGAACTGCAAGAATCAGATGATGGTATATCCATCTGCCTAGCATACCAAGTTGGGTACTGGATCAGGTCAAGAATCTAATAAATTTGCTAAATCTACATACGTGGCGGCGACACGGGCACGGAGTCCTGGTAGCGCGACTGGCTGAGGTCGTCGTTGTCGTTGTCTCCGCAGATGGAGCTGCTCTCGGAGGCGGCCGACTTGGCGTCCAGCTTCATGTCCGAGCGCCGCGGGCCCGTGGGGGAGGCGCGCGCCCGCAGCTGTTCGGGTGACACTTTTACGCCGGCTTTGGCTAGTAATCTGGGGATTTTAGGGTGTTTTAGTTTGGGGGAATGAAGCTGGGCATTAAGGAGACAAAGATTGGTACAAAATAAAGGTCAAATTGTCTTTATTAGACTTTTCCAAATAATCAAAGTCAATTTGAATCTAAGCTACTTAGTAGTGCTAGTAATTGTTAAGTTCATACATTCTGGTCTGCTAAGACGTTCAACAGGACCTAAATCATCCAGGATTGTAGAAAGTAATAAGTTTGTTTGATTTGGGTCGGAACGTGTTATTAAGATTTCTATCAAAAAAATTCCAGTCGAATGCATGTGTCTGAAAACGGCGATAGGATTGTCCCCTATTATGTAGCAACTGAGCCCACCCCTTCGGAAAATACAGGGCTGTCAAAAGTAATAAAAAACAACAAAGTAAGATACTGACTGGCTGGCGAGTTCCGGGTCGAATCTGGTGGGCATCTGCAGCACGGGCAGGTCCTTGGTGGAGATCCCGCGGTGCTGCCGCGACATGTGCGAGTGCAGCGAGTTGCGCGACTTCGCCACCGTGCCGCACAACACGCAACTGGGTGACGATAGAAAATGTTAGTAAAAAGAAACAAGTTGTATATTGCTGGCTATGTACTGTAAAAAAAAAGTAGAAGAGAAACTAATTAAAAGTACATAGAAATATTTTTTAAAGGAGCAACAAACGTGATAGAAAATTTGCCATATTTGGGTAGACTGTCGAGAAATAATTAAACCATATTGTTTTTAGGTTAACTTTTTAAGATTTTTATTGGTGTACTAATAACATTAAAGAACCGATTCATTCTACATTGTATTACAATCAATACTTAATCATCATCATTATTATTCAATTTACGTCCCACTGCGAGGCATAGGTCTCTTTTACAACTGAGAAAATTTAGATATTAGTCCACCTCGCTGGTCTAGCAAGAATTGTCGGACTAATATGGATACATACAAGAATATTTATTCTTTACAACTATTAAGGAGCAACCTAACTATACTTAAGAATCCAGGTGTATATTTTCTAGTAATATGTAAACTCACCGATAACCAGGGCAAACAGTGTGTTTATCTTCAAGATGCGTCCTCAGGGTGTGGGCAGATCTGTATATCTTTCCGCATTTGGGGCACGGTCGTGGATCTGTGGCTCGGACGCGCAATATGTCTTGCGTCCGTCGGCAGCCTCCTGCAAACAAAACATTATCTTTTAATATTTGATCATTTTTATTAATTATGTTATATTTATTAATATTTCTTACCTGTTTTATTTGGTATTAGTAAGTTAACATTGAAAAAAAAATTGTCTTTGGTTTGAGTTCGTGTGTGTCGTTGTTTTCGAATTTCGAAATGGACGAACAACGGAAAGTATTTTGTTTATGGTCAATGAAATACGCTGAATCTACTTGGTAGTTTTATTGTTCATGTATTTATAATATAAGCAGACACTTCTGTTTGGGTAAAAATTAAATTATTACGTATATACGTTATCACTAATACATCGCAACTAGAATCGTTTACCTCACATTGAACATTTGGTTATTGGATTGATTAATTTACATATTTTTTTACGCTTAAATATATTCGATTTTGTATGTAGAAGTTAATAACTACTAGTTATACCGAATGTTTCTATTTTATCCACTTTGTCTGTTTTTGAATTAATTTAATAGCAAATTCTCTAACAGGCACACGCTAAGGCTTAAACCTAACTATTATTGGAACATTATTGCTTTCGACTGCTTTATTATCTATATACTTCAAATATATACGGTTATGATAAACATACATACACTATAGACAGTGTATATTGTAGGATCTTTATCAAAAGGAACTTTGTATTTCGAAGCTCTGTTGAAATTAAATCGATCGAGCAAAGATGGTAATTCAGCTTCCATATAAATTCCAAATTAATACTTGTTTTTTTATATATTCACTGTCAATGAATGTAATAGAAATCCTATATTAAATACTGTTGTATAAAAATAACTTTCTTTGTTATTCTACGTATCGACAGAGCGCTATTGTCTAAGCATCAACGGTTTTAGTATACCAAAATAATATGTACAGTTTAAGTAGTGTTTATTAATTTCTCCATACGAAACCGATTAATTCGTACTTATATAGATACAGAAGTTTGCCTCACAGGCGTCAGGAACAATTTCATCTACGCGCTAAAGTTATCCAATACTTTTTTTTACCATTCTGGAGATCTATTTTGTTGATTTCCATCGCATATATTTTAAAGGCATCTTCGTATTTACACTATACTATTTGGGGGTTTGCAGAAGTCGTGGAAATGTGCCGATTTCTTAGGCGTATAATCTTAATAAGTTTTTCTTTAGAATGCAGTGTCATCATCATTCTCTTGCCCTGCTCCCAATTTTTATTTGGGGTCGGCGCAGCATGTTTTCTCCTTCCACACATCCCTATCAGCCGTCATGTCTTCAGTCACGCCTTTCTCTTTCATATCTCTTTTCACGCACTCCATCCATCCTTCTTCAGTCCATCCTTCAACTTTCATGCTCATTACTTTCTTACAATGTAATAATGTCTTTAAAACAGAATATCTATAAAATACTTTTATAAGCATACACTGCATTCTAAAGAAGAAGAATGCAGTGTATGCTTATAAAAGTATTTTATAGATATTCTGTTTTAAAGACATTATTACATTGTAAGAAAGTAATGAGCATGAAAGTTGAAGGATGGACTGAAGACTCGTCTATGTTTGAAAGAGTCAACATCGTAGTTTATACGCCAAATTTACCAACACTCGGAAAGAGGAATATTTTTGGATTCAAGGGTAGTTAAAGTTAATAAAACAATAAAAATAAAAGTACTGCTAACGATTACCTAAAATACTGATAGAGTGCTTTGGGATTAAATAATCATGGAATACTAAAGCTTCGATTAAAATGTGAAATGTTTAGATGGATAGAATGCTTTGTGAATCTTCACACAGGGATGGCAATGAAACATCTGTAGAAAGTATCGATGATAATCGATTATTATGCCTCTTTAAATAACGATCATCGATTTAATCATTTGATTATGGCATTCTTTGGCTCGTTTTTATTAATCGCAATTCACTGTGGAGTAGAGACAGTCAAGAAAGATTTCAAGCCGGGTTGTGCATTAGAAGTCATAGACAATTAAACATGTCATTCCTTACCCACATTACAGTCACTATAACTTATCACTATTATTGTTTATGAAAAAATTCTATAAAAGAATAAATATCTATGTTTTTGGTGTGTTTCCTTTTCGTATCACAAAAAATATATGCGACAGGAAGCATATTATGTACAAGACTAAATAAATCATTCGAATATTCTCGTATTTTCGCCTACGTTGACTAGATATGTTTTACGTTGTGCAGACATTACGTACATATAGGGAATCGCGGACAAACATCGTTTAGAAAATAAATATACTCTATGAATCGGTCGTGAACGTATCATTAACTATTGCGTTTTGAAGGCATTCCGATTTTAATTACATTCTATTTCGTATTGTCTTATCTATGGTCGAGTTAGTGCCGGTACAGACTATGATTACGGTTACAAATAAATGGGCTATGATATAGGTCAACTAAATGTTCAGAGGAACGCCAAAATTACAACCATTATGGTATTGACGTTCCGAAGATATATATAATTTACACATATAAAAAAGAACATTTCCATTATATATCACTTTAAGAAAATAAGCATTATTTTTACAAGACAATTGGGTTGGTAGTTTCGATAAAGTCATAGACAATGATCGAAGAGTCTAACCAATTGACAATTATTCTCTTGTCCCAATTGTTTAAGAAGATTAAATACCGAATAATGAAAAATTACTTGAAGTATTTTCCAAGTGATTCGTAACGTCCACGAGGAGTATACGAATGTCACATCACATTTCATCAATGATTTTGGCTCAATTTCGTACAAAATTATATACAAAGTAACATTAACGGTGGTATACACGAGATACACAGAAGCAACAATGGAAGTCACGCCCGGGAAGTGATCACATCGTCGGAGTCACTAGCACTTCGTATCCTATCAATGGCACCAATCATCACATGTCATAATGCGCTTATCATAATATATAATATACCTTAACGTTATCAGTCTATATCTACTATAAAAATAATTCTCAGTCGTTTCGATCTATCCGTTTATACGGCGTCGCGCGACGCAGCGTTCGGTAAATGCAAAGAGATCAAGTCGTGACGTGCCGGGGCGCTCAGTTGGTCCAGCCGCAGCTCCACTTGAGCGTCTTCATGCGGTCCCACTGCGGGCGGTGCTTGATGCGCATGTGGTTGCGCACGGAGTTGGGGTGCGCGAAGTGGCGGCCGCACGAGGCCACGGGGCACACGGGGCTGTCGCGCGGGTAGTGCGCCGCCAGGTGCGCGCGCGCGCCGCCCGCCGACCGCAGCCGCGCCAGGCACAGCGGGCACTGCAGCCGCGCGCCCGAGCCCCACCCCCACTGCGACCCGGTCGCCGGGCGTGCCAACGCGCCAGCCCCGGCATCTGCAACGCAGACACCATCAACATACAATGCGGCGGACGTTGGCACACCCGGCGGCGAGCTGGACGCCCCGCTCGCCCCCACCCCCCACCCCCTACCGCGTACTCCTCGAAACGCCAGTCGGCCGGCCGACTGTTCCCGGTATTCCCTCCACAACATGCCCGTGTTGGTGCACTATCCGGCGGGCGCGCGTCACCACCAGGCGCCGGGCGGGGGCGGGGGCGCGGGCGGGTGCGCGGGCGGCGGCCGCTCGGCCTCGCGCCGTCTCTAAGAGTTCTGCCGCTGGCGGATGCCGTGCGCTTGCAGCTGGTGGTTGATCAGGTAGTGCTTGGTTTTGCACTTCTTGCCGCAGTGCTGGCAGGGGAACCACTGGTCGCGGTCGGTCTGCGAGTGCACATTGAGCATATGCTGGCGCAGGTTGGAGGTGGAGGAGTACACGCGGCCGCAGAGGGGGCACTGCGGCCGGTAGCCCATCGCCGCCCCGCCCGCGAGCGCCGCCCCTGTAACGCAGAGGCGGCGATTAAACACAGGGCACACATCCGAACATTTAAGCGCTACTGTGAGTGTATCTGTCGCATAGACTGGCGGGCACGGTGGGCATGGCGGGCGCGAGAGGCGCGAGGGGCGCGGGGGGCGGCGCGGGGTGGGCGAGGGGCGCGGGGGCGGCGACGGGCTCGCGCCGCCTCTGCTTGACGCCGTGGATGGAGTTCATGTGTATCTGCATGTACTGGCGCGTCTTGAAGGCCTTCCCGCAGACGGGGCAGCGGTGCGCCAGCTCCCGCGCCGCGTGCACGTTGAGGATGTGCTGCTTGAGGTTGCTATTGTTGCTGTACAGCTTGCCGCACTCGGGGCACGCGGGCTTGGCGGGCGGCTCACCGTTTCCGTAGGGCGCGGCGCCGTAGGGCTGCGGCCGCTCGTCGGGCTTAGTGCCGGCCTTGGCCTCTCCGCCGCCCGGCCAGGTCGCTCCTGGGGCAGACGGAGGACTCGTTCAGTGCTCGCTCGCGCCAATAACCACTCGCAGACTTCGCGGGGCGTAACTTCCAATATCGATCCCTACCGCCTAACTGCGCTGTCGCATTGTCGCCGGGTTGCAATGTCGCGTGGTCGCGCGGGCGACTGTCGCTTACTAGACTAGCATCTGCCGCGGCTCATGTGTGATGGAGCGCTTTGGTGTCAGTCTCGTTATTGGTTATTAGATTGTTAATGTCACGGCGGGTACATGACTCAATAATGTAAAATTAATGATACAATTGGCTCCCTTTGTTCGTCCATCGACATTAACTATGTAGATTACAAATTATTCTGGTTATTAACTGTACTAAATGTGTTTCGTGATATGGTATTGGGGCGATTATTGAGTCGTGTAACAAAAGGTGTATTAGTGCGTTAGGAAAGTTTCACTTACCGTAATTATCTGGAATTCCTGACGGTCCAGGCAGTCCGGGAAATCCTGCAAATAAAAAACAAACGTTTATTATTTGAACGAAAAAATACGTAAGTCACTATAAACTTCTGATGCAATGCTGGGTTTTTCATTAACTCAAATTTACGTATTTTTTGGCGTCTTGTTACTCGTGTTGCAATGAAATGAGTCACTGTTGCCTTGGGATTTTTATATTGGCAATAACGACAGGTTACTGGGTCTAAGCAAACAATTAACATTCACTTTTTATCGGAATTGTAATGAATCAGATCATTATTACCATCTTAATCACCTTTTACCTGTTCGTGTGTGGTACGCACGCGGTCGGTCAAACATATTTTTACTTGGCAATTTTGATTCTACCATGAAATTAATCCTCTCGAAGAAGATCCTATCCTGATTAATAATCTTTTTCTAAATTTGCTGTTAAAAGGTCTACAGTAAACCTATGAACATCTTGCCTAAAAAATATTGTTCTATAAAAAATTATTTACTACAATATTTTTAAGACAGTCAATATTTTTGAAATCTAATAACTATTTCCTGTTTGGATATCTATTCGAATGGAGAAAATATTTTTGTTTTGGCTATGTAAGTAATCAATGCTCTATTATTTTCTTGATTAGTAGTAACCGAACATGAAAAAAGGTTTTGGATGTTAGACCGAAATTTAGTACTTTTCTTGCTTTAGACCTAATTGTTTAAGCCTTCTATAGTTTTCAAGTTCGTCTATAGTTTACCTGGTAAGTTGAGCAGTCCTGGGAAGTTGTGTGGTAGGGCTCCGTTGGTGTTCGCGACAGTGGCCGGGTCGTCGTAGTCCAGGGGCTCCTGCTTGGCCCGGGGCTCACCTTCAGTATCACTGGCCCCGGCGTCCGATGACGACTCTTCGCCGTCACCTGACTGGAGAGGATAGGTGGTGATGAGTTTGGGTGATGAATTCTTGATGAAAATATTTTTTTGGATTGTCAAATGAATTGAATTTTTAAGAGTGCATGATTTAGGGTCTTCTAGAATTCATAAAATCATGATCATCAATTCGTCGCCATGATCAAAATGACATTATAATCTACTGTTAGGGCAATACTTTGAGGAATCCCAGTATGAGCCATTATAAAGCCCAGAAGGCGGCAATTCTAAAGGTGTCCATATTTAGTTTAGATTAAAATGGAGTGGAAAATAACATGTTTCTATATCTTACCAAGTTGTTAGAGACTCCTGAGAGATGCGGATTCTGTACGCTGTCAAGCGCCTGGCTGAACAGCGCCAGTTCGTGTCCGTTGGTGCCGAGAGCCTCGGGGCTCGCCCCCTGTGCCGCCAGCAACTGTTCCGTCCTACACCAATAATGGTAATAACAACTATAAGTATGGGTTTATGACAAGATTTGATAATACGAAAATTGTGATAAAATACTTCATAATTATCGTTCATAAAAAAATGGTAGATTTGTCTAAGTTTTTTTAGAAAAGTTCGATTCTTAGTGAAAGGGGTGAGAATGATAGAAATCAACGTGGTGGGCTAAGGCCTGAACCTTCTCAACAGTAAAGGAGGCCCATGCCCAACAGTGGGTCGTGTAAGGACTTATGACGTAATTATGGAAATTGTAACTATGACTCCTTAACTGCTAATAAAAAAGGAGGTTGTGTTTTTGGGATCTTCATTTGTTATTAGTAAACACTCGACGGTATCAAGGATCGTCGCTACTCACCTGCTCTTCATCTGCGCCTGGTAGAGGTCGGAGGACCTGGCGCGCTTGGGCGGCGGCGTGTTGGCAGCACTGTCATCGGGTCTCCGGGGTCTGCGCCCCTCGCGCTGCTGCGAGTCGCGCCCTTCCCGCGACGCCCCGCTGCCCGTCTCCGTCCACGAGGACGATGACTGTTGTGAATTCGTTAAATTCAGCAATTTTTGAATCGCACCCGGCACAATGTCCTTCATGAAACAAAATTATACGTGAACGTGGCGTTTGGAATAAGATGTACCGCAACCCATTGTTAATATCACCTGTGATTTTAAGTAAAGCGTTATAGCTACACGTTGGGCGCCATTAAGGTTATTGGCGCCCAAATGTGGTGCTTTCTTGAAAGAACTTTTTGTTTAAAATTGTTTGTGTTCTTTATTTAAATTGTATTGCATAGAGTTATAGAATACAATTCCAAAGCATAGTTACTCACTGGTGAAGCTTTCTGATCGAGTGAGGAAACTGGCGCCGGTGCGGGTACGTCAGTGAGTCCCCGAACTTGGAGCAGTTGAGCGGCCCTCAAAAACTCTTTCAATTGTTCTTGACCGATGTGCACTTCGCCTTGGTACATGAATCTGAATAATCAAAAATCAAGTTGTAAAACTCGCAGCCGATTCAACCGTACTAATTATAATTTTGACTCACCAATGATAATTTAATTTGATTTAAAATTAGATCAGATCAGACATATAAAACTATCATTAAATTAAAATATGACAAACGCATATATTCCCAAAATAGTAAGTTCAAAAATAACGTAGATTGCTGTCAATAAAGTTAAATATTATTAACGACTAATAATATATTCATCTGAATTGAAATAGCACTCAAGTGGTGTTATTTTAGCTTCCTTAGCGATGCAAAATTAATAACGAGTGCAAAATAAGTTCCGAAATATGAACTATTGTCCTTGTAACATGTAAGCCGAGGTGTATATAGTAGATCAAAACTAAAGTTCAAGGTGTGCATTACTCATCAACGTTATCGTATTAAGCTATTGATGACTAATAATATTTCCCACGAATTTATTTGCATATTCGTACATTCGCAATTTTTGGCGCAAGTGGATTATTAACGACATTAATTAATGTGTTCGCATTCGGGTATCTATTTCATGTTCATTTGTGTAGTTTATTAATGTTTTAATTTAGTCTTGTTTGAGTTCGATAAATGGCCAGTGCACCTTTGTAGAAGAGAGTTATAGAGAGTATATTTAGACCGTGATCGAATACTGAGGCAGGTTATAGCGATAGTGGTTACAAACCCCCTGGCATAAAAGAAAATCCCGACAAAAAATAAAATTTTTGAGATTTTCCATACAAACCACATACTTTTAACACCGATGATTGTATGGAAAACGTCAATATTTTTATTTTTTGTCGGGATTTTTAATATCGCCACTGGGTTTGTGATCACCCTCGCTATTATCTGCCTCAGTTTTCGATCACGGTCTAAATACACCCTGTATTGTTCATTAGCATCATCAGCCCATGAACGCCTCACAGCTGGGCACGGACTTTCTTAGCTACTGCGAGGGCTTACCCCTTAGTCCACCACACTGGCCTGCACACCTAAGTTTCATTGTAAATTTGTCAAACTCCGAAAATTTAGAGGTGGGTGCCTGGGATAAACGACCAAACGTCTAGAATCTCGAGGCCATCACTACTCTACAATTTTATTACCAAAAATATATATGTATTTACTTTAAATAGGAAACTCACATGGCTTTCAAGTTTCACTTTAGCTACGAATTATCTTAAACACGTTTTTCAAAAATAGCAGAATTTTCACGAACCTTTCAACCACGCTTTCCATTTAAGCTTGTATTGTATTTGAAGTGCCGACTGACCAAGGCTAAGAGCGGATAATAGAACCATTTTCTCTACTTGTCGCTACTATATTTTGTTGTGCACTTAGAATTCTGATGATGTTCCATTTTAAAATAGGCATTAATTTAAACCTTTACAAAAGACGCCCGTTTTTGTATTTTGAATGCATTGGTAAAGCAAGATCGATGATATGAAGACTGAGGATAAATAAAACTATAACTATTTTTCGTCAACTAAAGGAATCATGCCAGCCTGTTCAAAGCCTAACATTGACTATTGACCTGTTTCTAGGATAAATTTTACAATACATCTTGTAGACTACCACATATCACACTAGTAATTGGATGTAAAAATGAAGTTATTTTCTTAATCACTGATTTTGGTAAAGATTCATTTTAGATAAGATATAGTAGATAGAGGTTAGATCTTGATTATCTGTGTTAACCCTTCGTAGCCCAAGATCATAAAAAATTATAATACTTTGGTATATGATAGGCTTGAACAAATAAAAAAACACGTTTTTCGTGGAAATTCAAAAATATTTTTTATTCCGTATGTATTGGATCTTTTAGGGTTTGTAACATTACTGTCACATTGGGTTAAAATGGATGAAAATGTTTTAACGTAGTATGGAAGGATCTAACAGAATTTTTTTTTTTTTTTGTAACAACTACTATTCCGAACTTTTTAAAAATTGTTTGTGCTACATGAGGACATCGAAGAAACTTGGGCCAAATGATTTTCCAACCTAATTCGATCAGTAGCCAATTTGATACTGCCCTACCGTCAATGGGGGGACATGTTGCGCCGGACTCTTGTGATTTTGGCTTGTATTTCATTTTCAATTAATCATCGCTGTTGGACATTAGGATTCTAGCATAGCTTACATAAAGTCTCCAATTTCAAGTTGAAAATCTGCTGAAGACATTTGTTTGTCATTGCATAGTTTAGTCTGCGTTACTCTCATATACATCAGCCAAGAACTGGCCATGGTTAGGTCTAATAATTGGTAAAACATCCAAACCTGGCATCTTTTAATTCGTGTCATAATACTATAAGTTCCCATAATCCTGTTTATAAAATCTACACCTCCAATATACCCATTACATTCTTCGACGATATGAGACCAATCAATGTTGATGTACTTCTATTGGCCTTATCGTAACGACTTGGACCTTCGACCACTCACCAGCAAAAGTTGAGAGAAGCGTGACAAGTTTGTTGTCTTTTCATATATATTTTGACACATCAATTGCGTCCATATTTGCTACGTAATCAACAGAAAATCTACATTACTTTTTATTACATCTTCGTCAGGGGGTAGTTTGGAATCTGGAACGAGATTATTCCGTACGGTCCCAGGACTCCCCAAGTCCAAGATATATCCACTTCTGCTAAGTACTCCAGTAAAGTTTCAAGCCACGGAAGTAAAGTAATTATCCAAATATCGTTGTTATTTCTTATGTCTGGGTATGCCCGCGTCATTCTAAATACGACGTTTAAAGATGCTCCTTTTTTATTCTACCAGGAGCAAAACTCTTTCAGTTCCTGTTTCAGGTTCAATATTATAGACGAAACTTGAAACTACGCTCAGTACATAAAACTTTCAACGCAAATTGTGTTTTTTTTTTTTGGCATATATCTATTCAAATTGTCTCTTCTCTTAGTGGAGCAAATCTATTCATCCACACAAAGGTATACCTCGAATAGAACTCCACTAGAAGTCCTATTTAAGGCTTATATTATAGATCTAATTTTTGTGTAAATACTACCCCTATCTTAAAAAATAGGAGAAAAAATTCATCAATATATGGATATACATTAGTTGTATTTTTTATGACATTGTCACTCAATGTGACAGAAATGTAACAAACCTAAAAAGTAACTTTTTACATATAAAAAATCAAAAGTATGAATTGGTAACGATATATAAACCAAATTATTTACTTACCTACGGGTATCAACGAAAATTATACAATTTTATATACTTTTAGTATTTTTTTATAAATTTTAAACTTTTGGCAAGTTCAAACATGGCATTTTCATCAAAACACGAAATTCAAAGCCAAAAAGGGAGCAAGTTACGCTACCTATGATTTATATTTGATGCTAAAATGTTCGGTGTGTTATTTAAGAATATATTGATATTGATTTGACAAATCTTAAATGTTTAGTTTAAATTTTACAGAGACTTTTTGGGTTTGTTACAGAAATGTCACCAGGGGCTATAAAGGGTTAATTCTTCAACTTACTACTAATCATGTACCTACTTATTTCGCCCAAGACATTTACCATAAAACGATCACTTACCTAAGGAGGCTCTCCATGTCTTTGTCGTGAACATCCCGGAGGATGACGATGGGATGTTGGCACGGGTTTGCCTTCAGTAGCCGCCGGAAGTACGGACTGCATGCTGATAGAACCACCTACAAATATATCAGTAGATAAATACATGACATCACAATTCTAGTAAAAAATGAGCTGCCAGTTGTAATTCATTATTACCATTGTTTGATCAATTTAAGACATTTTAAAGCGTCTTGTCCAGACCAATGTCATAAACAGCTTTTAGACAGATATTTTTGACGTATTTTTTTTAGAATACAGAATTAAGGGACGGGTAATCCTAACAAAAGGGAGATTTTATCAAAAGTTCGTAGGCATCTAATGCCTTTCTGCAGGGTAGTCCCGCATACAGTAATAATGATGTGTACCTTGTGTGCAGTGAATGTAGCGCCGGCGCAGGCGAGTGTGACGTCGACGAAGTCCTCCTCGTCCCGCAGGCGGCGGAAGGAGGACACCATGGCGGAGTGGAAGTCGTTCCACCGCAGCGAGTACTGCTGCTCGCCGCCGGCCGCGGCGCCGCCTGCGCACACCACTACAGCACTCATTCATTTGTACTATTGCATCACAACTTATCGAGCCGAAGATCGAGCCTTAAGAGAGGCCTATATCCAATAGTGGACGAATTTAAAGCTGTTGATGATGATGATCATAACTTACAGATTGTGATCGAAAACTTAGGTGGGTAATAGCTGCGGTGATTACGAACACAGAAGCGTTCAAAAAATTGCGACAAAAAAATAATATTATGTATTGTGATTGTAAGGAAAATGTTTTTTTTTTATTTTGAGTCGGGATTTTTTATGTCAGGGTGTTTGCAATAACAGTAGCTATTGCTTGCCTAAGTTTTCGATCACGATCTGAATATACACTGTATACTAAAAGATTTTTTGTAACATATAAGTTGTTATTAAAGTTAAGGAGAGAAGCAACAATAATTCCTCGTAAATAAATATAAATAGGCACTTAAGATTCATACATGTTTTGTTGCAAAATATCCGTTCAATGATACAAACGATTACCAATGTATTAATGACCAGCTTTAGCATATTCAATGGAATCGTAATGTCCAAATACGGTTTGTGCAAGGAATCCAAAAAAAAATTGTAATAAAACGCAATCATTGAAATGGCACGTCCTTCTCACCACGGAGCCAATTAAACCGTGTCAAATGTAAATTTACATACATTAAATCATTTTTACTATTTATTGATTGTAAAAACGTAAGGACGCAAGAAATCCTACTACCCCCTCCTATTTCTATAATAAACACTTAAAAAAACATTAATAGTAAATTCATATAATATATAAATACATAGTTTATCGATTTTTAATAGGTCTTCCACCTCATCTCCGGCATATGTCATCAAATTTAAATACATTTATAGTTTTACAATTGTGCTAGCCGTAATTTTACTGCCAAGATTCCTTGAAACTGGTTTCTATAGTTCACAGTTCTAGAGCGATCGTGCGAAATATGAGAAATGGTTGTTTCCGAAATTCCTGTTCGGAAAGCTATCGCGAGGTTTCGTCATAGTAGAGGAAGATCGGTGTTGGAACAATTCATCAGAGTAATAAAGCTCAAATATGCTATTCCCAAAAATATTTCACGTAGAAAATCAAATAGTTACTGTTCCTGAGACAATATTGCCAGCCTACATTCTTCACAATTCTTGCTATTTCGATTTTACTACCCAAAGAGCAGTCTGGTTCATTGCCGTGTTTTTGTCAATAAAAACGCATAATTTACAAGCGCATTCTCGGTTAATAAATTGTATCGTCTTTATAGCAATACAAGTGTTATTTGAACATTAAAATAGACGAACACTTGCATTAGGTAGATAATTTAAAAATGTCAAGGTATTTGTGATTCGTCTCCAAAATTAATTTCCTTATTGCTCACGTGTACAAGTGACAGTCTGTATTGTCTATATTAGAATTAAATCAAATATCACATTGGGAATAAGAAAGGTAATTTTACTGGCTATCGTAAAATAACTCTTATCAAACCTAATCCATCCGTATATGAGACTAAATTAATCTAATTTTGACTCTTACAAAAGTATCAACATTTATTTTTGTATCGTAGATTAACGTTAATGAGAGAATTAATTCTTTCACTAGATTAGTGATCAATTCTTGAACCATATTCGCGATGTTGTGGTTTTATCAATAATTGCTGAATATATGCATTTTAGAATCATAACTATCAAATCATATATTTATTATTGGATAAAAGTGTCATCTTTAAACTTAACACCATTTTCAGTTTGCTTTTGGGAGCAAGTTTTGACTTTTTAAAGCCTTGAGTGGTTTATGAATTCTCGGATTGTTAAAGTTTAAACTAAAAGATATTCTACGTGCGTATCGAATCTTTATACCGACAGCCTCATAAATTTATGGACCATTATAAATAAACCAGAGACAATTTCGTCTGTTTTTATTTTTGTGTAGCCTGGATATTTGATAAGAAACATATTGAGAGTGTAAATGGAAATTTGTTTAGGAAGTTTTTTAAACATCTAAGCTGTACTCATGTTGCATTAACATTAGATTTTTATTAAGACTGCCCTTTGGCGAATAATTGAGATGGAAGTCTTATACGGTGGGTATCAAGAGCTACATTGAACACAGTACAAAATTATACCAGGCCTGAACTCGAGGCTTGGACATGACTATGAAGTGTCTTCTAATTGTCTTTCTTACTAAGAAATTGTATGAAGATAAAATTATTTCCATCTGATCATTCGAACCATTTATGCCGGCGTGAAATAATTATGCCTTGTTTTGTTCAAGGTATCTACGTGACGCTGTTAGCAATAAAATTTAAAAACTGTCCATTGAAGTATATTTTAATGTAAAATGGATCAGAGGACAAAGACCTAATGTAAGGTCGCTTATACACGATCGCAAAATCTGTCTTGCGGTTTATAGCATCGATGTTTTTGAAGTGAAATGAAGATGAATTTATTGTCTTTGTAAAGGTGGCGGATGATGGATGGATGATGATGATGGGCTGCTCAAGACCGGGATGGTCGGCGCTTTTTTGGGGAGTCATACGTTCAGCAGTAGACGGCGATATACGAGTATATATTATTGAAATGATTAAGCTATCTCTGTGCCTCTAAACCTATGCAGAATGTGTGTGTATGTATGTTTTTCTTGGAAGGTTATCCCACAAGACTAAATTGAGCGAAACTTAGCTAAAGACACCCACGTAACTCTAAAGCTTAAAGCTACGCCGGAGATTCGAACCCATCATTATCTTCAGAATTATCGTCCAGTGTGCTTACAATTTAGCTACCGATCATTTCGATCTTATAAAGATTATCTTGTTTGTTACAAAATCGTGTTGAAATTAATATTCATTAGCTCACTATCTAAATTGCGACATTTCAATAAAATTTTTCGCTAAATGCATCGAAGTGGTAATGGTAATTCGCATTGCTGTATTATTTTGTATAATTTATTGATACTTAGTAGTAAAATTTCGTCGGGGCAATAAGATTATATTTAAATATATAAAAAATCATATTGAATTCAATCGAAACGTCTATCATATTTTTTAAAATTGTTCATTTGAATATATTGTTTTATGTTTGTATTATTATCAATTCGATTTCGTAAATAGTTTTTCACTATCTGTTTCCTTCTTAGTTTTATTTTTCAGCCTTGGTATAAGTAAGGCTGTCGCCATTTCAGGTCCATCTACTATAATTTTATTTTTAGGTAATAAGATATTTAAAAAATTGCAAGTTCAAGCTTCTTATGTACAACAAAACTTATCATTATTAAATATCATCGGTCAACTGTCAAGTTACGAATGTGGATGATAACTTTTTGAAACAGAAATTTTTCGTCTAATTTTCTCCTTACATAGTTCACCAGAGTTTGAAAAAAAGATATCATAGTAGAGAAAGGTAACACCAAATATATAAATATCGCATATCTCTGGTGTATCTATCTATTAATGTGGGGTCAGGATTGTGTGTGTGACTTTTGGGTGCGTTTATTAATTATTGCTTCCATTGGAGGTGAGGAGCCCTCTGGCTAGATGGTGTGACGATATCCGCAAGGTGGCTGGCAGCGGTTGGATGAGAAGAGCCGAATATCGAGCCCAGTGGCGTGAAATAGGAGAGGCCTATGTCCAACAGTGGACGAATAAAGGTTGATGATGAAACTGCTTCCATAGGACCTCTAGGTCGCACATAGTTATACCGCTAGACCACGTTACAGTCTAAAGATTAGGTGTATGACTTATCCATCAAGTAAGATCTAAGATCACTTGTTCTCGCGACTTATCCTGTTCCAGTGTGTAATCCCCTCAAGCATGCAAATCGATCGCGTTAATGGTAAATACCATAAATAATGCATATCCCAGTGCCGATGTTTATTTGAAAAATAATTCGTCGCGTTGTTTCCGAGACGCGGCCGTTCGCGTGACCGCCGTGCGCGAAATCACAATGCCGCTACCGTTCTTACACGCCTTGTTCAAATATTTATTTTGACAGCCATCGGGGCGCTGACGGACTGCGAGGCCCCGGGTTCGATGTTTGGGAGATCGACCATTTTTTTTTTGGAAATTTATTTTATTTTTATTTAATGTCATAGTTTCATTTTCCGTTTACTGAGGTCATTGGAATCATTTCAGGATGAGGCTCGTGAATCGTGACCTATTGCCTGATATATAAACAAATCACAAGTATGTAATGTGTATAAATATAAACAGTATTATTGAGATTATTAAACCGAACTACCTCAATGACTTTATAAGAGAGAAAATAGGAGACGTTGGGATCAATTACTAAGCGAGTAGATTTTAGGAAGAAATACGAATTAAATAAATTTTTAAATAAATCTAAATTGAGTTTAAATATGTGCATTTTTATGAATAGTTGGAAATATTTATTAAAGAAAGTGTTATATTAGAATTTTAAATATATCAGTTCCTAATACGAATTAGTTTACATTCAATACTATAAAATCGGAATTATACGAGCATATAAATAAATAAGTTTCCTATTTTAAAATTGTTTAGTGTTTAAGACTTAAGACATTTCAATATATTCATTTGTATTAAATATTCAGATTTCTTTCTACAAAGATTTTTTCTATAAAGACTTAAGTGCCAGTCTAACATACACTTAACATAAGGTTTATTCTTACCCCTTGTGGCTTTGAATATCCTAGAGAAACTGTCGGTAAAGAAACAACCCTAATGGTTTCGCTAAAGTTCCAGGGTTGGGCAGTGCCATTGAGGTTTTCCGTAAGAAAGTTCTCAGTAATAAAGGAATGGACATGTTTTTAGTATGGAAATAAATAAGCATTCATTGCGTAGAATACAAAAGTTATTTTGGCCAAATATGATTTTAATAAAAATGCTTTACAGTCACATACACTTTTGCGCCGCTACAATTATACAGTCTTCTGTCACGGGTGTCAGAAATTACGAAAGACTTTACGGTTTTGCAAACGCACCCGAAACAAATATTTGTTAATCATACAAACATTTGTGTTACTGCGGGAATCTATCGAAGGGGCTTCTTGATTCAAAAGCTGGTTTCTTAATAACTGCGCCACGGGGCTGTCATTAAAAGAAATTCACATCTAAGGGTTACACCTTAGTCACAACCCACAGAAACATTGTCGGTTTAACTAAATAAATTAATAATAATGATCTAATTTGTAATAATTATAAGCGTCGCTAATAGTCTTAATACATTAATTGCATTACATTTTAATTAATATAATCTTTATGAAAGTATTATGGTAAATGGATTGGTTACTTCCGCCCGATTCTCTTTTTGATTGCACGTAAAATGTTTTATCCCTTATTTATTTAGTACCCACGAGAATTTAGTCGATTAAAAACTTTTTAAAATTATGATAATAATTAATACAGAAAAAATATATTTATTTTTTTTATTTTTATGTTTAAACTGAAAGAGAACATTATCTAAGTTCAACAAAATATATCTAGAATTTGTTTAAATTTTGTAAATTTATATTATGTTAAGTGAATTGGAACGTAAAATAACAGTTAATATTTTATTTGTTTTATCCAAACTCAACTAATTATATTTTGTTTTTCGATGACATCAGCTTTGGTTACCGATAGTGTTTCTTAGTTTATTTATTGAATAATATACTTGTTTACTTTTATACCGCGAGAAATCATTGAAACTTTTTAAAATAGGTAAACGAACTACACTTAAAAAGAATGGTAAAAATATTACTTATTGAAAGAAAAATAGACAACATAAGCGACAGGTTTTTTGATTAGTAAGTTAATGTTTGAATAAATTAGTTTTTGAATTGGAAACGCTTTTACGTCTGTCTGTGCAGTTTCGCAAGTTTGCAAATTTTTTAACAACTATTTATTTTTATGGACAATAATTGCCAGATAAACAAATTGTATTTTTCATGTGAATGGCTGCGTTAAGCGCGGTGATCATTTTGTGTTCATTGCTGAAGACGAGATAAAATTATCTAAATAACTTGATGAATAACGTTTAGGTATCAGAAATAACGCTATAATTTCTATATTTACTTGTATATATTGATAATTAATATAGTTGTCGTGTATTTTTGTTTGTATTTATTCGTTTTACTGCAATCTTTCTGAATGAGAAACTAGCTTTCTCGATCCCAAATAAGCAACGTTTGCATGTTCTATCAAAAAAAAGCAAGGCTAATGTTTTGAACAGCATATGCGAACCACTTAGTTTATTATGACTGATGCGACTATTTTCTATAATAATTTCCATCAACAATAATTATAAGTAATAAAACATTGTCCCGGCTACTCCAAGTCACCCTCTGAAGTTAATAAACTACCCCTGTCGACCCTCGTTGACAAATGTACAGACAGTTTATGATATGCGTTAGTGTGGATGCACGGCTTTCATCCCCCGTCACCCCTTGGCGATCGATCTCGCCGCACTTTTTTAGGGGTGCTACTTGAAGGCATGACATTGAGCTATTTCAAAAGTAGTCTATGGTGTGTCAACCTTCTTGGTGAGAAGGTATAATTCGAATTATAGTTAATGACTTTGGAATTGATATTTTTTAGATTTGGTTGTCATGGTGTTTTGTTTGTGTTACGAAAAATTTCTATGCATTTTACACGAACTCATAGGCTTTTTTTAAATATAAAAATCATTTTTTTGCCATTTCATAGTTTCGTGTTTTGACCATTTTTCGGTAAAGTTTATTGCTTAATAAATAACATCTTAGTATGATATTTACCTATATTCCTATAAAAAAAGACAAAAGTGAAACAAAGCGCTACAGATAGCGTGGTCACGGCTAATCGCTTATTTTTAATACAACTTAATCGAAAACTAGAAGTATAACATTATAAAATGAAGAACACGCTATAAAATTATAAACGAAAGCATATTAAGCCCGCGAAAGATAACAAAACGAGACTGTCATTATTAAATGTAGACAAAAAACGTAGAATTTTTCGAACAAACCAACTGCAGTACAGACGGCAAAAAACCGCAGCGAAAAAATAAAAAAGCTGTCTAATCTCGAGTAAACGATGGCAACATCATTAAACAGCGCGATTCCTCCCTCGCCTGCTGGGGGATCCTGAGGGACCGCAGGGATAGGGTGCGGGGGTGTGGGGGGCGGCGGGCAGGATGCGGGGGGGGGGGGACACAGCGAGGATATCAACGAACTTGTACGTACGGCACGCGTATGTGCGTACATAAAGTGTTGGTAAACAACTCTACACACGTAGTAAGCCGAACTTTTTGCTAAATGTCATTCGGACTCTTTGGTTTGACGTTATTTTTCAGATGTCTCTATGTTCTTTATTTAAATTTATTGATTCGGAAAGTTGGACCTGATTGATGAAGTTTAAAAATAGAACGCATTGTAACAAGACGTTACAGATATTCATTGTTAACTTTCTTTACGAATATGAAAAGTGTTGCTATTTTTTTTTCTCATAATCTTTGCGTTCTTTGAAATAGCGAAAGTAATTTTAAATCATAATGCATAGTTTGTTCTGCTCGTATCTTCGAAGAAGATCGTATCTTATTGAAAGATTTTAAGATATAACTACGTACGACATTAATGGGAGAAAAAAGATTTTCCTTTCAGATTTTAATTGAACACATATGGAAATAAATGATAAAAAATTCAATGAACATTTCGGTTAAGTTTCTAAACTATAAATTGAACTTGTAAAATAAATATATTACTATTTATACCCTGACTACTTGAATATAGAGGCTGGGGATAGTCAATAACACTTTAACATAGAATGTTTTAACATAAACAAGCATTTGTTAAACAAATCTCCCGAGTTTAAGTTCACATCATGCAAAAATATTCCAGGTATAAATCGATTTTTAAATCGGTTAAAGACCTTTTTGCCAATCGATATTAATAATTAAATTTTACGTATCCGATTTCGTAAATACAAAATGGCCGTTTTAAAAGTTCGGAATTTAAAAATGAGGTGGTTTATGAAAATATGTGATAGTGATTATGCTGTAATAAATCTGTTTGTTTAGCTTCACTCACCTGTCTCGGTCGCCATGGCCGGGTGTTCGGAGGGCGGCACGGCGGAGTCTGGGCGTGCGCGCGCGCTAAACGTGTCCAATCCTGCGCATTCCACACGGGCTCCCAGCGTCGCCGCCACTTTTAACGCCTTCTCACTTCTCTTTACAACAACAACAAATGATCTGATTTCCGAACGCCGACCGCGTTCCAAATGCACGATTCGAATTCAGAATTTCATTCGAAATTCAACTTTTTTATTAATTTTTAAAATTTTAAAATGATTTTTTTAAAGCTTCGTATTGTGTTGAGTATTGCGTTTTTGGATGTGTTGCGTTCTGAAACGAGGTTTTGTTTACGTTAGAAATTGGAATGGCGAAAATAAATCTCATAGGGATCGAGCGGTGACATCACACTTCATTTTATTTTCACGGTTTTTGAACGCAACGAAGGGGGCGGCTCGCGGGTGCTTTTTATTTTTAAAATTTGTACGCAGTTAAAATTGAATTTTAATTTCATAGTCGTCACTGAATAACGCGGAAAAAATATTTTATATAAAAATCAGGGTTAATTAAAACGAACAAATAAAGCTAACGATAAATGCACTAATTGCCCGTAATTTAAGGTTAATTAATCAATCGATTATAAATAAATAGTTACATGTACTTACAGCAATTAATAAGTAATAACTAAATGACAATAACACAATAAATCGAATGTCCGTTACGAATAAAACATTAAAATGTGACGTATGTGCTTGCACGTGACGTAATGCGAAATTAAAAGTCGATCAACACTGATGGCATGATGGCGAGTGGACGCACATGAGCACTGCACCGATAGTGTCCGGCGGGCGCGGGGCCGAGGAGTGGAGCCGTCAGCGAGATCGCGCCGCGGCAATAGAAGGGCCGGTGCAACGATCGATGGCGCGCCCTGCACCGCCACAATAAGGGAGGCGCGGGCAGATAGAAATCAATACGATGTCCATCATCGCATGCACCCGCCCCCCGACCCGCACCGCCTGCGCCATGCACCCGCCGGGAAATGCATTTTCCGCGTCGCCGCCGCCCCCCGCGCGTACACCTTCCCGACACTCGAAACCGGTAATGTTACGCGAAAATTTGACGGCTCAATTTTTTATGTGATGTCCGGTGTGAAATGCACCGCTCGGTCCGTTCGCGTCCGGCGTTACCTTACGCACGCGTGCGTTCGAGTGCGCGTCACGCGGGCGACTGTCGCGCGCCCCGCCAGTCGGGCCGAGAATAAACAGCGTGGGGCGCGCGGCGGGGGCGCGGGGGGCGCGGGGGCCGGCGGGGCGGTGCAGCGCTGCACGCCCACAGCGGCCGCCCACGGCACCGGACGCGGCCCGCCGACCGCCGCCGACCGCCGCCGACCGCCACCGACCGCCACCGATCGCCGTCCGCCGCGCGCTCTGCGAATCTCCACCGACACTCTGTTTCCGTATCGCATGGGTGCGATACTCGAGTTGATCGGACGAAACTCTACCACCGACACGCGTCGACAACACACTCGACTATACATCCGATACATTTGTATGCTTTTAGGACATTAATATTTTGTAATGTTTTAATTTATTTCAAAATACATATGGAGATTAAGGTTAGTTAAATTTTAATATTTGGTGTAAATTTTCCGTAATATTCCGACGAAAACAAAATAAATCTTGTTATCTATGCAAATAGACTTAAATTAACTATAAAATGAATTTCGTATAACCAAAGATTAAACTGTAACTTGCATTTATTAATATTTCTTCTAAAAAGTCGACAACTATATTTTACGTACAATGACATTATTCACGAATTATGTATATTTAATGTTGAATAAATGCCAATATTTCATTCAAAACAAGCGTTTATTAATCACTCATACAAAACCACTTTTAATTTTAAATTCGGTTTTTATGCTTGTTTTACACAATATGACTTATGTTTTTAAAACTTCACTGTTCAAAATATTGATTAAACCAAAATGTTCATTTTGTATCTTGTTTTAAGATTTAGAATAGGTTACCGTCCAGCATGTTCAACTTCCTGTTATCCTGGGTCCTTTAAGGGTTGCGTTGACAACCATTCAGTAGTACGACTGTATTGTGTTACGGTAGACGAAAGTCTCTCGCGACTTCATGGTAGTTATAATACTTAACCATCAGGTGCATTGTTGGCACTTTGTCGCTTCAATTACATATATTAAAAAATATTTATAAACCTCACTATATTTACATCACTTTATTTAAAAAAAAACAACACACAACATACCTCACGCCTATATTCCCCGAAGGGGTAGGCAGAGGTGCATTTCTGCACCCACTCTTCGCCAGGTATGTATCAGTCCCACGTATTAGGGGGCGAGCCTATTGCCGTTTTTCGGGCACATTTCCAGACTCCGTGCTGCTACTGAGAATTTCCTAATGGAAAAACCCAATAACACTTTGCCCCACCCGGGAATCGAACCCAGGACCTCTAGATCGCACGGAAATTATTTTAAAAAATTTTTTCGTATTTAAATTTAACTTGTAATTCGTTGAGTAAAAAATATTCTAAGATGAATTTTTTAGGTATTCTAAAACCATTTTTTCTGCATACATAATTTATTAAATTAACTCTAAATTATAAATTAATATGTAAGTTAAGGATATTCAACTGATTTCCTTATTGGTCTCGTGGTTCACAAGTGTACTGCGCGATTCGCGAAGACAAAGCCTGAGTTCAATTCGCGACTCAGGAAAAATCTTATCGAGCTTTTTTCAGTAGTAAAATTCTAGAAATGTTATTTGCAAAAATGGTTGAGAAGGATAGCTCTCGTCAATACTTGTGACACGAACCAATTTTAACAGTACAACTAATTAAACATTGGTTTGGGAAGCCTTCTCTACCAACTTTTTTAAATTTTAAAATATTTTTGGAATCTATAACAAATGCATTACTAAGTTTCAGTAATTTAGAAATTTCATCACCCAGTTCGGAATGCAGTCATCACTAGAGAAGAACAGGCAAGAAACTGTAGTCTAGCTCTTTTTCAATGAAATGTTTTACTGTATTGACAGGAATAACGCGTGATTTAGTTAATATTTTCACAAACTGATTTAATTCTGAAAAATTCGAGTTAAGTAAATAAATGGTTTAATACCATGGTCATGTCTATGTTATTGATCAATGCATAAATATGAGACGTGTGATCGAAACACTTCAGTTTCGAGTCCCGGTCGAGCAGGGTTTATAAGAGTTATCTCATTTCAGAAAACAGATGTGAAAATAAAAGAAAAAACATAACACGCTAAGCAATATGGATAAAATAATCTTGTATGATATAGATAAGTTTATTACCAACTCGAAAGTGCGACAAATATTTGGGGCTAACAAATGCCTACCTCAGTCCCTTGATTGAGCCGATTTCGTTCCTTAAATATACGTTCTAACATTTGACAATAGGCTTCTCAACGGCGCGACGACCTCTAGTTTTATTACCAAAAGTAATAATTTTAACTGGTTTGCAAATAATTACTTCATGTGTAGTTTTTTCATACACGTAGCAATATGTTGACATTTAAAAGTTAATTTTTGAATCTTGTAAGGTTGGAAGTACGATCGGCGCACAAAATGTAGGTATGTTCGCCCAATATTTACATGACCCCCAAATATTTATCGAGTCTTGGTTGAACCAAACAGGCATGTGTGAAGTGCATACGTACTAGTAATATCTTCTGTTATCTTTTTTATTATCTAACAGCTAAGTTGAATAATATGTGGATTCCTTTTAAAAACCTTTTTTGTTAAATGGCTGCAATTTTATTTTAAAGCATATTTGCGTTTAAACATATTATAACAGCTCTATATCGCAGGACTCATATCCTTATGTGGGATAAGAATTATGTATGTGACTGTTTGCGTAGGCCACTGTGGTGGACTAGGGCTTAAACCCTCTCGATGGTAGAAGAGACCCATGCCCAGCAGTGGGACGTATATGGACCGATGATGTGACTGTTGGTACATATATTTATTTACATTATCTAAACTTACATTTTATTTTATATCATTTAAATCTCTTATACTTGATTATTGGTTGTTTTATTTTTTTTTGCAAAAATACAGACAAATTAATAATTTATAGTATTTGTTTATTTATAATAAGTTTATTTATAATCAGGATAGTATAGTATTTAATTTAGCACATATCACGCGCTGTTTCAACGGCGTTTATATTTTCTAATGTAATCCGTGGAAACGTAGTGGGTAGTATATGTACCTATATATTTTACTAAGTACGTTATTTGTTCTTTTTTGTATACTACTGTTTGTTTTCCTTAAATAAATAAAATAAAATAATCCCACTAGCCAACCCGCACTAGGCCAGCGTGGTGGACTATGGCCTAAACCCTCTCAATGGTAGAGGAGACCCGTGCTCAGCAGTGGGCGTATATGGATTGATGAAGAAGAAGAATCCCATTAACAGATAATGCCCGAAAACCCTTACTACGTGGTATTACATATCTGGTGAAACGTGGATGCAGAAATGCACCTTTACCCACTCCTTTGAGGAAAACAGGCGTGAAGTTATGTAAATAAACAAACAAACATACCTCACGCCTATATTCCCCGAAGGGGTAGGCTGAGATGCATTTCTGCACCCACATTTCGCCAGGTATGTATCAGTCCCACGTAATAGGGGGCGAGCCTATTGCCGTTTTTCGGGCACATTTCCAGACTCCGTGCTGCTACTGAGAATTTCCTAATGGAACAACCCAATAACACTTTGCCCCACCCGGCAATCGAACCCAGGACCTCTAAATCGCACGGCACGTATTTGTACATTTATGCTTGTACTTGTAACATTTTGAAGTCTAAGAAGCAGGTGATGTAAAGTAAACCCACCTGCTCATTTGTGAAATTTCGAAACCGCTTAATATTTAATAAAAACTACCCCTTACGGCTGAGGTGTCGTGCCATGTGATTTTGAGGTTCTGTGTTTGATTCTCGGAATGAGAAGTGTTAGTAGATTTTCATTAGGAAATTCTTAGCAGGACGGAAACTTGAAATGTGGTGAAAAGTGCGATAAAACTTCGATAAATAAATACACTTAACAGTCACACACATAGTCCTGACCCCACACTAGGATCCTGTGTCTACTAGACTTTACGATCTAACAAACACCCAGACCCGAAACAAATATTTGTGGATCACACAGAAACATTTGTCGTGTTGGGCTCGATCCCCCGACTTCTCGTTTCGCAAGCTGGTTTCGCCAACTGCGCCACGGGGCTGTCGAGAGGTTTATGAAAAGAATTGCGAAATTGGTCGTCTTATTACGTTTGTATGTGTGCATACAAAAACATTAATATTACCAACTTTTGTTTGTAGTAATGTCTGAGTAATCTCAGAAATAGGTTGAATTGGAAAAACAATTGTAACTTATTTTAATGGTTCATATAATTACGGCTGTGTTGCCGAATCTGTAGGCAGTGATGGCCTCGAGGTTTGGGCGCGCGGTCGAGAATCTCGGCGGTCGCGGGTTCGAACCCCAGGCACACACCTCTGACTTTTCGAAGTTATGTGTGTATTCACATTGAATTATCACTTGCTTTAACGGTGAAGGAAAACATCGTGATGAAACCTGCACACCTAAAAGTTCCTAGGAATTTCTTAGGTGTGTAGTCCGCCAACCCGCACTAGGCCAGCGTGGCGGACTATGGCCTAAACCCTCTCAATGATAGAGGAGACCCGTGCTCAGCAGTGGGCGTATATGGGTTGATGAAGAAGAAGACATATAATTACGGTTATGTTGCCGAATCTGTAGGCAGAAGTGCATTGTCGTTTTAATAGTGTAAGTGTGTATGTAGTATGCGGAGATTTTTTTTTTACTTTTATTTAGGTATGTTATTTTTAAGTGGGTATCAATAAAGTGTTATCTATCTATCTATGTGATTACTTACTTAATCCTAAATATTATAGAAGAAATTTGAATGATTTTCTAATAGTGATAAATTAACTTTTAAAAAAGTACCTGAGGGGCTGTTCAAATATTACGTAAGCAATATTTTTTAACAATTATTAACCCTTTCCTTCCTACCCAAGTCTACACAAGCGTCGCTTTTATTTCCCCCTTCTTTGCTTTGGTAAGCATTTTTTACGTCAAAAAATATCTAAGATGAAGTTATTAAGATGAGCATGAAGTATAAAAATTAAAAAAAATACTGAAAATGTAAAAATTAGTTGCTGTTTTAATCACCATATCTACCAACCTAAAGGCCATAAAAAAGCAAACCAAGTGAACCCAATGATTGAGAAATATTTCAATGACCTTTCTAGTTTTTTTTTATAGTTGCGCTCGAGCAAAATACGGGTCAACTGAAACATCACATAAAACGCTTATAAATAAAAGTCTTTAAACATCGTTATTGTATGAAAAAAGAAGTATTTTTTCATTATATTTAAATGGTAGAGGTACCCTCTCAATGGTAGAGGAGACCCGTGCTCAGCAGTGGGCGTATATGGGTTGATAAAAGAAAGAAAAGAAAGAAATATTTAAATTAGCTTTCAACTGAACTTCCATCCGAATCCGACTCGCACACCACCAACCCACAATAACCCTGTTCCATCAACCTACAAATACTGCACCTACCCTCCAAATCACAATACAAGCTGCCGAATAATCCCCAAACACATCCACAATAGCAACGGAACAATCTGCAAAGGTTCCGTAATGCTCGTCCGGCCAGCATTCGTCAAACGGCGCTTCGTAAATCTTTGCACGCGGGCCGCGGGCAGCGGAGGGGCGCAGGGCCGCGGGGGGCACCGGAGGGGGGCGCCAGGGGGGGCAACCACCCCGCAGTGGGGGCACCGGGTGGGGGTCGTTACGTAACATCCGGAAGTGCGGATTAGGAATCAATAGTGCGCCCGTAATGATAGTTGTAATCTGTAACTGCGCTGTGCGGTGCGCGCCCGCCCAGCAGTGGGCTTTTGGGGCTATATTTAGCGGGGTATTGATAGATTTTTATGAATGGAATGAATTGACCTCGCGGTGAAAGAAAGCTTAGGTTGTGTTAGGCGGATAAACAGATAGTAGACATTTTCGAAATACGGAAAGATTCTTTGTAAAACTTTATAGCTAGTGGATTTTGATTTAGAAATGAGCCCTTTCTGAAACATAGTATTCGGTGCCCTTAAAGTTGGCTTAAACACTCACTGATGATGTTCATTAGGCACATTTGTTATATTTGCGTGTTGTATGTCCAGAACTATATATGTACGCAACTGTTAGATATACCTACATATTTATTTTTCTTCATTGTTAAGAAAAAAATTTTAAATAGTAACGAGAAAATTACGTAACTTACATCACGTAGAACTGACTGAATAAATTTGGGGATCAGAAATGCACCTCTGTCTACCCCATCGCGGAATACAGGTGAGGTTACGAAAAAGAAAATATTTATTTATTTATGCTTTTTATAGTTAGCGTAGAAAGGCGGACATAATGCCAGAGGCATTCTCTTACTGTCAACCTTAGGGTGATGCAAAGATTAAAGGTAGGTGCATAAATAAAAACAAGATTAAACAATCAGTAAATGTATAAATAAACTACTATAAATAAGCAAAATATTTGCTAAAGATGTTACAGTCATATTAAAACCATGGGTGCGATTTCTGCAATGAATTATTCATGCATATTGATCATGACAGAATTAGCATTTGACATTTTTCGTGGCGCGGTAACAGATCAACTTGCGAAACGTAACTTCAAGGGTTTGACTCCGTTGAAGACAATGTCTGTGACCCACAAATATTTGATTAGGGTCTGGGAGTTCGTAAGATCGGAAAGTCTCTCTTAATTTCTGATACTTTTTTTTTTTTTTTTTTTTTTTATGCCTGGGGAAGATCCTCTTGGATTCCTACTAACAAGCAGGATATGTCGGACTTTTACCGACTAAAAACCCCATGGTTCTCGGTTACCACGTGAAAAGGACACCGGGATCTCAAGAAGAACACATACCGGTAGTCCTTTATGCGGTTTGCTTATGCGCTCTTCACTTATAGATTTCTAAGAAATCATTCACCTAAAACAGAACTTAGTCGAAACCGATTAGAGGTTCCTGTCCTAATTTTGTCGGCGTCTTCGTCTTCGAGTGGGATCGGCTTTTTCACGGTCCCTCTCTGAAGACTCTTTCTTTGCCATGACAGCTTCGCAAAAGCATGCCACGGCATTCCATGATGAGGAGGTCAAAACTATGTATGTGACTGTTATATTATTATGAAGGGTAGGTAGCGGTGTATATTTACACCCCTGTTTCTGTTCACTATTGTACAGGACGTGTTACTAGGAGATGAGGTAGCTATCCTGAGGACTTCCAGACTTCGAGTTCCAAACCTGTAACTTCCATTTCAATAATACTTTGTTTCACCCTAACCTCGAACTCCTAGATTGCATAGCATAATGCAGCAGGACTAAAATAACTATTATTAGTTATATTTGCAAAATAAATACACCTACGTCAATATTACACCCTCCTACAGTTTCGGTTATTAGCGAAAGGGTTGTTACGTCACGGACCTAAAGCGTTTGTTACCTACATCATTTTTGTTTGATGTATTTGCCGTTGCATTTATTGACATTCATTCTTCATAGATGATAGGAAAAGTCTTTATGGATAGGAAATAGGAAAAGGTTTTAGTACTTAAATTAAAAAATGAGGTTCTATTTCTTTTGACAATGATTTCAACTATTTTTTTTAAAAAGATTGAATGTCAATGACAAAAAAAAAACACTGGCTAGATTAAGAAAAATAAATTGCAACATAATTAATTTGATAAAATTTAAATTATCCATAAATCTTTTGATATAAATGCGATCTCGGTGCACATCGCGCGTGGCACAAGTGCCGCGATAAGACGGCCGCCCCTTCGCCCACAATCGCCCCTTCGCCCCTTTCGCCCCTTCGCCCCTTTCGCCCCTTCGCCCCTTCGCCCACTTCGCCCTCCGCCCGTGGCGCGTCATCGCCGGCTCATCCGTCACCGGCGCTGCTGTTGTTGACAAATGTCTTCCTACAGACACTTCATTTGGGGACATGCTTAGATGGAAAATATTTTTTTAAACGCCGGATTATTTTGCTATTATTCTATGTTTAAATTTAATTAAAGTCTGTTATGTTTTTGTTCTAAGAATATAACAAATGCATATATTTTTTCTTCTTCGTCTCCAGTGTTGAACCAAGGCCTAGTCCGCTTTAAAGGCAGAGGTGTTCCGTGTCCTAGAATGAATCGTATAAGAGCCGATCTCGATAACACTAGTTAAAACATCGTAAAGGAAATCTAAAAGCTTGTTCGCATTGATAAATCTTGTTATATGTTATATGATATGTTTCTTAACCGAATTAAAAAAAGGAGGAGGTAATTTACGAAATGTATGATAACAATATATGGGCTGGCATCGAGAGGTCCTAGGTTCCCGGGCAAAATGTTATTGCATATTTCATTAGGAAATTCTCAGTAGCACCACAGGGTCTGGAATTGTGTCTGAAAAATACTAATTCCATCAATGTAAAGTTGCTGCAGAAATTTTCGTGATCTCTTAAAAATAACACGTTATAAAAAGCACTGTAAAGGGTAGAATTATCTCAATAATAAACAAAACTCGAAGAATCCACCGAATCTGCTAGGTGACATGGCGCCTCACCGTCATTTGATCTTTGGACATAACTGGAACATACAAATTGATACAATTTGCATACAACAATAACAACTTAATTCCTTTATAATCGGTTTTATCTCGCGCTTTCAAATTAGAAATCGTTACTTCGGAATTGGATCTATTATGGAATTTAATAGAGTGTTGAATGTAGAGAACGGAACAACACATTGTCTGGCACATAATGATAACGGGATAATAATGAAGCTTGCTATTATAATTATTGATATTGACAGCCCCGTGGCGCAGATGGCTAGATATCAGGTTACGAAACTAGACTAGGGTTCGACCTCCGCAACCATCCTCAAATCGACCTATGCATAGAATAAGGTCACTTATGACTGTAATACCAAAGTACTTTTTGTGTCTATAATAGAGTTAAACTTGTTTATATATTGCACTAAGGAAGTAATAATAATAATAAATTTTGTTGTTGTTTGAAGAACATAAAAAGTTACTGATAATTTTGTGCCCAATTAAGTTTAAATCGCTAAGAAAGAGAAGTTGTGCAAAAGCACATATAACTTTATTCTGCGCATAGGGCGAAATATTTGGGATTTGAGAGTTTTTGAGATCGAAAAGTCTCTTGTAGCCTCTGATACCCACGACACAGGACTTGTATCCTAGCGTACAGCAGAACTATGTATGTAAGTCGGATGCATTTATTTATTGATCCAGATTCTGTCTATCGAATAAATTAAAATTATGAATTAAATCTTTTTTTTTTTTTTATGTGAAAGGAGGCAAACGAGCTAGTGAGCCACCTGATGTTAAATGGTCAACACCGCTCATGAACTCCCACAATACCCTAGGGATTATCGGTGCGTTGCCGGCCTTTGAGGAAAGTATAGGCTCTCTTCTTGAAGGTCCCTATATCGTACCCATTTGGAAATACCGCCGAGGAAAGCTGATTCCACAAAGATGTTGTCTCTAACATCTCTACTAACCACCACATGGTTACTATTACGATTTCCACATACCTCTTAAGTTACCCCTTAGGCACGACTTCACATACAATTCAGTCACTACGTCACGCCTACCCCGATATTCCAACTGCACCCTGTACACAATCGTATTCCATCACCCCTATCCATCATTTTGTTTCAAACCGTTGTCCCCCCGCTACCCCCCTTGTACGTGACCCACAGAGGGGGGTCTGACCCGTGGACCGCGAGTTCATATGCGGCGAATATTACAGTAACTTATTCTGTGGCCGCGAGACAATTGGGGTTGGTAGAGTTAAAAATTACTGCGGTGTTGTTATGGAATAGGAGAATGAGATTAGAAGGGACATGGATTGTGTTTTGTGTATGAGTGTCGCCGCTGTTACTTGTTCATTCTACATATATATAATAAACAAATATAAAAAGTAGAAAAGTCTTGATGTTAACACGCAAAATTACTGAGAACCGGACGTGTCAAACATATGATAGTCTAACCGTAGGTTCGACACGCTCGGCATGCTTACATTTCCTTTCCAGTATTATTCAAGTGTTCTGTATTATAAAAAAAAACAACCAACAGTCACATATATACATAATTCTGACCCCACAGTACAAGTCTCGTCGTGGGTATCAGAGACTACGAGAGACATATCGGTCTCACGCAAATGTTTGTGGATCACACAAACATTGGTCTTGTTGCGGGGATCGAATTCGAAGCTTGTGTCTAGTCGGTTTTGAACCCACTTCACGCCTCCTGCGATTCATTCTTACGCCAGAAAACCTTTGATGTTGAAATTATATATAAAAAGGAATTCCTGTACCTAAAGGGTCTCGTCCATACAGTTGAAGAGATCAAAAATCTTTTGAGTGTCGGAATTGTTTGTAAAATTTAAATTTGTATTAACGACATAAAAAAATTCCTTTGCGGAAAGATTCATTGCGTTGTTTTTTCACATCGAGGAGTTTATATACTTAATAGGAGTAAGGAAATATCCTCTAAGGGGCGTTGGAGGTGTCTTACTGCATTCACACTTCGCTCGCTGTTTTTAAATCATACGTAATAGAAATAGCGATTGGCGCTTTCTAGGCCATTTTTGTAGATTTTGTATTACTCCAGAAAATTTCCTAAAGAGTAAAAACGATAAAAGTATGTGTATAATTTTAGTGGCATAAGTGTACTTGTACCACACATCAACCAGGAAATGCCGATTAAATACAAAAACATAGATATTTCGAAAACTTAGATATGTCGTAACATCATCCCATACACATGGCGTAATAAATGACAATTAGTAAAGAACTAGTAGAAACCTGTCTCGGTAATCGTAAAAACAATTACTTTGGAGTTAATGTCTTGATAAAGGTGACGTACTTTATTTATTTTCTTTTTATCTACACACTCAATTAAAATAATGTTATGTAATATTTGTGTTAGGAATCGAATTATAGACCACGAAAAAACGTTTCTTACGTGCACATTATATTCTCAAACAATAATTTCATAAGTATTAGAACTTCTCTCTACTTAGAATAAGTACCTACTAGCGCTTTAACCGTACTTAGAATCGAATCCGGCATCTCTTAATCGCATCGAGAAATTAAGACACTGCACCTAATATTAATATTATGGTAATATTTCTTCGAAATATTGTCACGTAAATCAAAACATTTTTATCAAGATGTGTAAGTAAATAATTAAAATTTGATATAATAATGTAATGATACACACATATTCGTAACATAGTTGAATATTTTATATTTTGTACATAATGTAATTATTGCTATTTGCCTTTTTTTGGTTTAAGGTAGTTCACCATAATTCTAAGCGTGCAATACAAACAAACCGTTGTTTCCAGCGTTTCTCTACGTTTCCTCCACTTACGGACAGCCTGCCTACACGAAGTATCCCATCTTTTCGCGCGAATAAGTTCCCGCACTATCCGGCGTTCAGTGGAAACCTTTTGATTTGAACTATTGTGCTGGCGGGGTGTATGGGGCGGTTGCAAGGAGTAGCGGGGGAGGGAGGTCGGAGGGCTGTTGCGGTCCTCCAGCTAAGGGCAAACGTTATTTGTGTGAAGTGCGATCGGCTTGTTTATTGATAGTATTTGCTTTGTTAACGCCATTTTTAAAGAAAGGCATATTTTTGGAAGTGTTTTTTTCGAGATGGGCTGTATTATTGTCGGTCTTAAGATTCCACTTCTATATTGAAGCTTAAAGCAGCACGTGGATAAAAAAAATGTAGGGGTAATGTTCATACGTCAAGTATCGAAAACGTGGTTTTTCATTAATATTATTTAGATATTCATGTATTTCCGTACTTCTTTGGTGTAGCTTAGGTGTCTACTCCGCTAACCCGCACTTAGTCCTAAATACTTTCAGCGGTAAAGAAGGCCCGTTCCCAGTAGTCGATTGAATAATAAATATATGGGCAGACGATGAAAATGAAACACTTCACACTTTTCACCGTCAAGTATTAGATTCAAAGCATGGTGCTACTATGAGTATAAATATTATATGTGTGTTAATTCTGGGCCTCCGATACAGGGTTTAGATCTAAGTACATCTGCGCATTAACCTAAGGCTCTGATCTATTAGGTAGCCTGATTATTGTCATATAATATTATGGTAGTGATTTCATACTATAGCCATCAGAAGCTAAAATATAAACAAAATGAGGAGGGCCGAAGATCGAGCCCAATGCCGTATCCTAGGAGAGGCTACTATCCAGCAATGAACATGATCTGGTGATGACGATATCATAGTTCTGTGCTAAATTTTTGAAATGAGAACATTTTAAGATTGCCTGCTATACTGCTAGTCGCACATTGTTTTTTAATCTTTTCTTAAAGGATGGTCACATAATATGTATGAAGGATACATTAATATCTATGGTCGGTCAAAGAATGGGGTTAAGTGGTGAAAAATACCCGCTGTGTGACGTGCGGCGATCGCGTAAACAAACCGATTTGTCCACTTCTCAGTAAACAGCAGACGAGTGGCGGCGACCGCTTATTTGTCTCCCAGAGGCATAAATTTTTATTCTATATTGTCTCTTGCCACTATCGGATAGATTCATTGCGGTGGAATGTTAATAATTATTTTTTGAGACTTTTTTTTTTGTATTGTAAGTGAATTTTGCGTAAATGTAAATTTTCTTGTTATTGTAGAATCGAATAAATCTTGCTGTTTTTTGATTAGTTTTTCATTACTTCAATTTATGTTTAAAGTTTCAGTGGAAATTGTGTTAAATGGTATATTTTCTTATTGTTCATTTTTAACACTCGTTTAAAATTAATCTTTTTAATCATCATTGGCCTTAGGCCATAGGCCTCTCCTATGGCACGCCACTGGGGTCGATCTTCAGCTCTCCTCATCCAACCGCTGCCAGGCACCATTTTGATAATTCAAAATAAATCTGTCAGTTATGTTTTCACGCCTTAACAGGTGGACGGAACTGAATGATTTTTAAACTTTTTGTTAAATGCATAACATGAGCGCCCCACATAGGCGTACAATATTTCAATCCGACAAATGATGTACCGCAATTACGGCAAATAAGTTAGCAAAATTCGTTTCCAAAGCAATATTCACTCGTCACGCAATGACCCATCCAATTATCAAATAAAATCCACCATCACAAATAGTTTGGATGTGGCCGCGTGTCCGTTCGCCCCCTCCGCCACCTTCCGCCCACTCCGCCACCTTCCGCCAACTTCCGCCCCCTCCGCCCCGGCTATATTTAGGCAGGGTGGCTCACTCACGCACCGGAAGTCGCGCGTTCAGCCTTACTTGTTTCGTGTTTGTATAGAAACATGAGATTTGTTGTATTGTCTATTTTTTCAGGAAGATATTCTTTCGTATAAGGCACGTGACGCGAATGGGTTACTTTTTATTAAAAGGATGTTGTTTTGAGGAAGGTTTATTAACATAGTACTAGAATACTGACTTTGGGGCAAATATAGAAAAAGGAAACATTTACCCAGCAGTGGGATAAGGTTTAAAACAAAGTTTATTTAACGACCGAAATTGGTCACTGACATAGTTTGTAGTTGATGAAAAAATCTAATATTTTTTTTTACTTTTATTTAACATCTCAATGATAAGGACAACTACGTAGGTATTGCACTACGGTTTGGGAATTCCCTCTATTCAAATTAAAAGCTATACTTTTAAGGCATAACCGGATTCGGACTTCTAAAATCCGAGTACTTATGAAGTGTTATTATCCTCAATGTTAAGTTACATGAGAAGGCTCACGTACGTATGAGTCACGGTTTGAGTCATTGCTCTCCACGGATTTCCCACCTCTAACGTATTCTTGTAATGTTGGAATTTCTTGTTTTGACAACTACTAGGCTGTTTATATAGAAAATCTAGAATTACCTATGACGGCCTCGTTTACTTAGTCTATAACTTTTCATTCCAGTACCGTGGGTTATCTGGAAAAATCGCAGTTAGCGACAAAACTGCCGGTTGAATTTGTATTTCTGAAAGGTTTATATCTCATCATCAGCCCTCATATGTACATCACACTGGTGAGTATGGGCCTCCTCTATAATTAGGGTTTAGGCCTTGGTCCACCACGCTGCCCTAGTACGTATTAGCGGACTACTTCATCTTCTTCATCAACCCATATACGCCCACTGCTGAGCACGGGTCTCCTCTACCATTGAGAGGGTTTAGGCCATAGTCCACCACGCTGGCCTAGTGCGGCTTGGCGGACTACACACCTAAGAAATTCCTAAGAACTTTTAGGTGTGCAGGTTTCATCACGATGTTTTTCTTCACCGTTAAAGCAAGTGATAATTCAATGTGAATACACACATAACTTAGAAAAGTCAGAGGTGTGTGCCTGGGGTTCGAACCCGCGACCGCCGAGATTCTCGACCGCGCGCCTAAACTTCGAGGCCATCACTGCGATGCGGACTACACACCTAAGAAATTCTTATAAGCTTCTAGGTGTGCGATATCACGATATTTTTGTATAAATCATATATATTGTATATACTTGAATAGTCCACCAAAACGTATATTAAATACATAAAAACAAAAGACAAGCGGGAGTGCTGTCAAAAATCCTTCTTTTTTCAAAAAAGCGGACTCCTTAACTCCCAAACATTTCTCCCAATTAATACAAAACATGCATGGAACATGACATTCGGGGTTTATTAGCGTAAATCGGGTAAATTTGATTGTTTCTCCGTAATTGTGGGGGGCGCACGTGGTACGGCCACGTTAATCACCTTGCAGTTAGCTCCATATGTAATATATGACTTATGGCACGCGAACGCCGCCCCTTATGCTTCAATTTGGGACTTATGACAGCAAAAGCATTGTTGCTATATCATCAGTATGGGATTCGATCCCGGGATCCCGTTCATACTTCAGTCCCGAAATTTTCGGGATTAATATGACCGGGATCCCGGGATCGAATCCCCTAATCATCAGCCATTGCTAGGCATTGGCCTCCTCTACAATTGAGGGGGTTTAGAATTAGGCCTTAGTTCACCACGCTGGCCTTGTGTAAGCTGGAATATATTTCTAAGCAATTCCTAAGAACTTGTCACTTAAGTCACTTTTCATTTTTAACTTAAGTCTAGGTTTCCTCATCATGTTCTCATTAACATGTTGGCCATGTTTTCATTAACACACATTCGAAAAGTCAGAGGTGTGTGCCTAAGATTCTAACTGATGGATTCTCGACAAACCACGTGTCTAATTTTCCCGATCCTCATACTTTTTCCCTGATTTACTGATCGTCACTTCACCAATACCTTTACCACTGAACCCTGAAGAGTTCCGCCAATAATTCGTGTGGTACAATTAGCCCAGTATAGGAGTCGCGTGCAGGCGCTGAGCGAGTAACGCGCACTTCCGCGACTAAATTACATACAGTGGAACACACAGAAGTGTATTGGAATAGAATGGATATATTTACTCGATTTAGCTTTGAATGAGTTCTGGAGTGGAGGCCACGGCTCGGCAAATGTAGCGTAGGACGCCCTCTGGCTAGGTGGAGTGACGATATCCGCAAGGTAGCTGGCAGCGGTTGGAAGAGGAGAGCCTAAGGTCGAGCCCAGTGGCGTGCCATAGGAGATGCCTATGTCCTACTGTGGACGTGAAAGGCTGGTGATGAAGTAGTAGTAGAAGACTAGTATGTAGGTTCGAATCGTTTGGTTCATTTTTTACTTATTCTGTTTTAATTGCCACTAATACATATAACACATCATCCCTTTGATTGATTTATTAAAGTATGGTGAAAATTTTTTGAGTTTTAATTCAGGTTATATATGGCATAAACTTGAAGCATGAGTGCTGAGATGCAACTTAATAATTCTCCCCTAATGCCGATTTTTTATCAATATAGAGTTCACTGACCTGCAACAAAAGATTCGACGTATAAAAAAATTGTATACGACTAACTTATTTTATCACTTTATCATGAAAGTAAATTCTTGTAATTAAAATACCAAAAAGATGTTCAAATCTCAATCTTTCCCATTCATAAAAACTTCCGCCTTCATAATATTAGTGTGTTACTGACATCTATTGTAAGATGATCGAACTAGTTCTTATCAATTTGTAAAATAAAGCTGTCTGTATCAACAAGGAAACAAACGGCCACTTAAATATTAAATAAAAATTGATTATACTGGAAAAACCGTGACTGACGAGTACCTATATTATTTAAAAGTAATATTTAATAAAAACACACTTAAAGGTCTCATACCTAGTTCCGACCTAACTCTAGGATACAAATCCTAAGTCGTGAGTATCAGACACTACGAGAGACTTTACGGACTCACAAACAACGAGACCTGAAACAAATATTTGGGGATCACACGGACATTTGTCTCGGTGCAAGGATCGAAGCCGTAGCCCCTCGTTTCGCAACTTAAAAAATATAATACGTGTTAAAATAAAAAATCAAACTATTAATAGTAACAATATAAAATATAAATAAAACTACAAATCTAACCATCCATTCCATACAATACTCTTTATAGAACATCCTCAAAACATCCACAAACACACACTTCTGCTCTTACATGTACACAAAGCTCTCCATGTAAACACTCCACGCACACACGCACAAAGTACACTCGCGCAATAAAGTGCGTGCAATTACTCTAGGTGTCCGCGGGATGAGCCCTGATTAGTGACGGTCAGGTGGGCGCGGGTGCGGGTGGCAGGCGGCCGGGGGGGAGGGAGCAGCTCGACACCCCACCCCACGCCGCACCCCCCCGCGGCCCTAACTACTCCCCACTGTTTATTGCAGGGGGGGCGATCGCCTCAACTTAAGTATTGATTCGCGCGAAACGTGATTTGTACTCATCTAGAGGTTAGCCGACGATTCATTGCCTACGCTACCGAATTGTTTTGATTACATTGCTGGTTTTGTTTGCGAGGGTTGCAAATCAGTGCGTATGTAACCGTCGATGGATGATGCAATGAAATGGAGTATCATTTATGTTCCGGTTCCGCGTCCTTTTTCAACGGAGGTGTTTACGCGCGAACCGCGGTCAATAGGCCCCGGGCCGCGCCTACAGTTGTCTTCCCGGTAATGTTCTATGTCACGACATCTAGCGACTTATTGCCGAGGCCCGCTGTTTTATTTACTAAGTGCTCCGCTAGTTTCGGACGGGAATTAATTGACTTTGATGTGGAACTGCCACTTTCTTCGGCTCAGATTTACTCGAGTTTCTTTTGGCGCAGATAAATAGGCTTTTAAGGCTCGTTTTTACATGGAGACGGAAAATTGAGTCTTTTAAGAGTTGCTCAATGGGAATGAATGGGTGTTGAAATGTGTAGTGTGAATTGTAAGAGGATTACTTTCTGCGGTTATTTAAACAGTTTTATGTACCTACTGGTTATACATAAATGAAACGTGCTAATTAAACATTTTGTGCGAACTCTATCTAAATGGTATCTTTGGACAGCAATGTTTTGCATTTCTAAAAATTGGAGAATTTAGCAAACTGCTTAAAATGTTTTTTCTCTAGTCTTTTTTCTACTTTTCTCGTATAAAGAAAAGCAGCTGTTCTATCTCTGATGATGCCAAAAATCAGATTAAACGTGTCAGAAGCGCTGATAAATGATTCTTTCATTCTGCATTTTGTGAAGTGGTAATAACATCCCAGTCGCCAAAGAATAATTTATAAAAAAATCTTCAGTGTGGCCAAAATAAACTTATCCCCTAGCAATTAAAAAGTGATTTCAAGAACTACTACAAGTTCAAATAATTTTTTGATATCCTTAAAATAGTTTTTTTTTATAACACATTTCTTAGATTAAACGTGAACCAACAATATTTTACCTTAATTTATTATTATAGAAACCACTGCAAAGCCGAATAAACCATCACTTTTACGGAAGAGCAATAATTCGTAAATCTAATACAAAATATTGTACCCTAAACATTACGGGGAATGTGGGTGACCTGTAAAAGCCGCACCTGTATCTTTATCGCTGAATATTCTTTCCATAAACTTTGCTTTCAGTTTCTCTGACTTGCGAGTAGTAAAGTTACTCTATTTTTGATCTATATGTCTTTGGTGGCAGCATACCTAGAAGGTCTTGGGAATTTCTTAAGTGTGTAGTCTGTGGTTTCTTTAGCGTGTAGTGGTGGATTAAGACCTTCTCAGTTTCTACTGATACTGCTACTGCAGTGGGACGTATAAGGGCTGATAAGAATGGTGTTTTTGCTCGGAGTGACAATTGAATGAATAACTAGTGACGAAATAATACACAAGTGCTAATCGCAGGCAAAAAAAAAAGCAGTGATGGCCTCGAGGTTTAGGCGCACGGTTGAGAATCTCGGCGGTCGCGGGTTCGAACCCCAGGCACACACCTCTGACTTTTCGAAGTTATGTGTGTATTCACATTGAATTATCACTTGCTTTAACGGTGAAGGAAAACATCGTGATGAAACCTGTACACCTAAGGGTTCTTAGGAATTTCTTAGGTGTGTAGTCTGCCAACCCGCACTAGGCCAGCGTGGTGGACTATGACCTAAAACCCTCTCAATGGTAGAGGAGACCCGTGCTCAGCAGTGGGCGTATATGGGTTGATGAAGAAGAAGAAGAAGAATCGCAGGCAGCTACTTAGTCACGCGTGAAAACATTCATATCAAAATTACGTATCCGTTAAAAACAACCAGTGCGATATTTAGGTAGTCCACATGTTTCCCCTTTTCATTCTGTGTTACTAAAGATTAACGAGAACAAGTATCTGGATAAACCGGCATGATCATACTGATAGAATATGGACAAATTCTCAAACGATGCTTTTTAAAATTTAGTCTCTAAGGGTGAAACATGTTCGCTGTAGATGGCGAGATAGACGTTAAGATGACATAAAACCGAGACAGGATATTATTATTTAAAAATATCACACATAAGAATTTCTCGTGGCATTGTAGGCGTCGGTTGTGCAACCTATTGCGAAACATTGTATTTTGACTTACGTCTAGAATGGATGAGTTTTTTTGTATGCTGAAAAGAAAACCTACTGTAACCAGGAAGCATCAGGATCTTACCTATTCTACTACATTGTCAATGGTTAATATCATACATTCCATAGACAAATGCAATAGAACAACGAAACTTGCTACGTCACCAAGTCAACGTCCTAAAAATATTTGATCAACCGGTTTTTATTTAGGTGTAAAATTATTTGATTCATAAAAATGCGAGTCGACGCCAAACGTCTGTATTCTAGAATTGTACGAGTAGGTGTTAATCATTCATGTTTTTTTCATGTTGTTATGAGACAAAACGTTAGAGAGAGATGGAGATATGTTCACTGTGCCGTATTGGTGTGAAAACTTGGAACATGATGTTCTAAAGTTGTGCAATTTCTATAACATTTGTACGTCCCATCACAGGATCAGATGTACATTCAGATATTTAAGAAGTAGTTTTGAAAGGTTTCTTTCATTCGCCATTTTGGGTTTAACTTCGGGACATCAACCCTTAAACTTAAAAAGGTTGTTAACATACTGTTGCTTCCCAGTGCTTTCCAAACCTAAGATATATCTTTGAACTTTTAGGTGTCCAGGTATCCTCACGATGTTTTCCTTCAGAATGAAGGTAGGTGTTATTCGTTATGAATGTGTATATTCAACACACATAGCTTCAAAAATTCAGTAGTTTGTACCTTTGAATCTGCGACCGCCGAGACTCTCGTCGACCCTCCCAAGACTCGAAGCCATCATTACTTCGTTGGTACATTACGGAAAAATATTTTAATCAGTTTTTTAAGTTGAAATAGTGTATCTTACCGAGGATGCCTTTTAAGTCAATTTAGATGGTACATTACGGACACCTACGCAAGAACCGGTCGGCGATAAAAGAACAATCAATTTTACAACGCACTTTTCGATTTAATTTGAACATAATTACGGACGAATTAATGTGTAACCATATTAAAATTTAACTAGTTATCATAGAGCGGCGGATACATATCTCACGTTAATGTTAACATGAACTGCGATCTAACGGTATGTTGGAAATGAGTACACTAGTTTTGAAAGATTTTATTGATGTTTCTAAACGATGTACATTGCTGGTTTTGTATGAGGAGAGGGGGGGAAATGTCTGCAGTATGCGCCAGTGCAATTAAATAATTATCGTTCACTTTGGCGGCGAAGATATTAATAGAGAGGGAGTCTGTATGACTGCGAGCTTGATACAAGAATTATGAGGGTGTTAAATCTAAGATTATCCATAAAGCTAGCGTAAGGGAAAAAATGCAATATTTGTAATGGCATAAAAATCACTTAAAAAATAATAGGTTTACAAAGATGAGCGCCAATAAAAAAACCAGCAATTTTTCTGTCATCCAAAAATCTATCGCTTTTTTTCTTATTGCAAATACATAATTAAAAAGTATATATATATATATATATATATAACCTTACCTGCTGGTACTTACTATATAAAAACCATCTCAGTCCACGGGATACCAAAAGCAAAAATCCGAAGAATCAAAGCAGTGGAATTTGGCGGTAAATCAAATTCAATTAGTAAAAACGTTGCGCCGTCCCCCACTGGCCGGGGAGGGCGCCCCATGGGCTGGGAGGGGTGCAAATGAAAAATGGCGCAATTAGCCCCGTAGACAGTGAAAAACAAGTGCACTCGATCTGCCGACTGCGGTGGAGCCCACACGTCGATACCAAGGATGGACAGTGCGTGTTGTGATAAGAGATTTTTTTGTCGTAATGCTGTTTGGGAAAAATATTTCTAAGAGTTGTGGAATTGAAAGTTGTAAAGTAAATTTCAAAGTATATTAAAAGTATCAAAATATATTCCGAACTCATATTTACTTTGCTGTAACCTGAAAGATTTGACAAATATTTCGTGAACAATGCTAGATTTATATAGAGTTTCGAATAAGCAATGAAATCTTAGTTTTTTTGAAAACTTTAAAAGATTTGATGGCCTCATGACTATAAAAAATACTATGAAAAATATTTTTATAAACCTATTTTCTTCTTTTACAATGCGTGAATTTAACCACATAATATGGTGTTTCACTGTAACTTTCACTGACTGTCGCATCTTCATCAACCCATATACGCCCACTGCTGAGCACGGGTCTCCTCTACCATTGAGAGGGTTTAGGCCATAGTCCACCACGCTGGCCTAGTGCGGGTTGGCGGACTACACACCTAAGAAATTCCTAAGAACTCTTAGGTGTGCAGGTTTCATCACGATGTTTTCCTTCACCGTTAAAGCAAGTGATAATTCAATGTGAATACACACATAACTTCGAAAAGTCAGAGGTGTGTGCCTGGGGTTCGAACCCACGACCGTCGAGATTCTCGACCGCGCGCCCAAACCTCGAGGCCATCACTGCTTCGCGTGGGTTATTTTTTTTTTTTTTTTTATAAGCCTATATCAGATCCCACTGCTGGGCAAAGGCCTCCCTCTTTTTCTTCCATACATCTCTATTTTTTGCCATCTTACGCCAGTCCCTGTCAAAGGCCTCTAGGCTGTCTTTCCATCGTATTTTTGGTCTGCCACGCTTTCACGCAAATAAATAAATACACCCAACAGTCCCATACATAGCTCAGACCCCACACTAGGTTACAAGACCTGTGTCGTGGGTATCAGACACTACGAGAGACTTTTTCGGTCTCACAAACACCCAGACCCGAAACAAATATTTGTGGTTCACACAAACATTTGTCTCGGTGCGGGGATCGAACCCGCGGCCTCTCGTTT
The DNA here is from genome assembly GCA_030295005.1 of Cephonodes hylas. NCBI lineage: Eukaryota > Metazoa > Arthropoda > Insecta > Lepidoptera > Sphingidae > Cephonodes > Cephonodes hylas. The sequence continues at coordinate 14,485,653 of AP025364.1, forward strand.
CGCAAGCTGGTGTCTAGCCAACTGCGCCACGGGGGCTGTCAAGATATGACCATTAAGATCAAGTTTCGATTCTCAAAACAAACGAAACTTCACAAATTTAATATACACCAAACTTTTTAAACAACATACGTGACTAGGAGTGTTTTTTTTTAACTTTTCAACCGCAGTGTTTTTTTTATGATCACGGTTTAGGTGACAAAACTATTGCCGATTTTTGGGAACAGTTTCAGTCTCCGTGCTGCTACTTGGAATTTCGTATATTAGTATTGGAAAATCTATACTCTTTTCCAAGCTGGATAGTTGTTCGATTCCTGGAATCCAACGATACTCCATCGCAAAGAGCTTTCTCATACTTCTTCACTCAATCAAATGCTTTATGCTTTAATATACACAGAATATCCACGACAATTTCTTAATAATAACATCCAATAATACTGCCCGAGCTGGGAATCAAACCAAGTGCACACACTTCTACTGCCAGACCCACGCTATTGTGAAAATAATGTTGCCGAGAAACGTACAAATAGCATTACCAAAGAAGTTTATTCTCGAGTAGTATTTATGAGATGACGTTGTCTTTGTGTTTTATAGTCAAAGTGCTTTGACCACTGGTTTTATGACCCCTGGTCGGATACCTATTCAAGGACGGAGATTAAATCAACGTACCAATTATTCTGATAAGATAGCTTTCTAACTAAACAATAAATAACAGGGAAGCGTCAATGTCAAGTGTACTAGGATACCATAATTCATCGAGTTTTTTTAACTCAACAATATAAAAATATTTCTCTCTAAGTGTAGTCCGCCGACCTGTACTAAAACCTAGCCTTTTTCAGTTGTAGGGGAAGCCCATACATAGTCTGATGATGATGGTGATGATGGATATTAAAATGTAGCTTACTAGGATAATGAAATTATTCCACGGTTTATATCAATTAATTACTAAACTAACATTAGATCGAACACTAACTGCTATCAATTCAATCATGTGTCCATTACAGAAGAAGTCGATAAATATTTTAGCAGTTGCGCGAAAATTGATCGTTATAGTATCGTGGGCAAGTTAATCAATCTTTAATTTCGCTTGCAATAAATCAATAAAATCGCCATTAATTTCGCGTACCGCACAGTCTTGGAGGCTGCTAAATAATGGATCGCCATCAGGTTTCATTAGCGGCTCGCGGGGGCGCCACCGGCGACCGGCCGCCGGGCGCCTCCGACGGCCCGCGATCAATACTACACGGAAACTCCCGAAGTGCCACGGAAACACCCGAACGCTCCCGAACGCCGCCGAAGCGAGCCGAGCGCGCGCCGCACATGACAAATGTCACCGTGATACGAGCCTGCAGTCTTCAGGCCTCGCTGAAAAAAGGTGAAAAATCAGCCGAAAAGTGCATTCAATCGTTTATTGTGAACTGAATTCGTTGTGTGAACGTTGCAAACAGTGTGCTCGGTTAGTGAACGTGTAAACAACATATTGTCTATAGCGTGAGTATTTTGACAGCTCCTTGTTGGGGGTAGTCAAGTATATGATCTAAGATTGTTGTCGTGTGGACGGTTTTATAGCATTGATAACTGATTAATCAATGTTTATAGCGCTCCTGCATAATGTAAACCTCAATTTTAAGCAAATAACGGAGGTTAGAAGCTTAATTTTTCGTTTGAATTGTCAAGTACTTGAGGAACGATAGTAACATAGTTGCACTATGAAACAGCTTACAACGACATAGATATCAAAATACATTAAACCATGCTCCTTATCAAGGTTATGCAGTGTAAAATCGATATAGATTTATTTATAAAGTGCAAAGTAAGGCTAAGAAAATATATTAATAAGATTACAGGGACGTCGCTACTGCGCATGACCAGCAATGAGCTGCTTTGCGTCATACGTGTTTTTGTTCAGAATTTCCTATAAGCCAATTTTGCATTCTATTTTTAAAATCACACAGCCTATCTACCCTCAGCTTTGAAATTTTTTAATGCATTTTCCCAAATAAGAACATTTTTAAATTCAAAAATCGAATACGTAAACAACTGTCATCTTTATGTTCGTCTTTTTTTTTAATAATCAGCCAGTTTTAATCATAACCTCATAAATATGTGTGACGGGCTATTTCGGAGCACTACTGTTAACCTTGACCTATTTTCATAAAAGCCTGCGGGAGGCGCTGCAGTTGCCGTAGCGTCCAATGTAACTTGACCTCTCCGGATGTTGGTGTTGTCCCCCCCGCGCCATTTTGTCAGGGCGAGAAAGCGACGCGGGAGGTCTTGCTTATTTGGCCACTATGAGAGGCTGCGTTGTGGCAGTTGAAAGGTCTCAGCAGGTGTGAAAAGGACGGATTGATGTGTTTCTTGGATGTTTTTAATTTATTTTATTACTTTACAAAAATTAAGTTATGAAGTATGCAATTCTTAGAGGGATGTATGATGAAAAGTGTAATAAGATAAAATGATGTACTTTTCCGTTGAAATAAATTTTACATTTCAGATGTTTTATTAGTTCCTTGACATAACTCTGCCATGTTCGCTCGGGAGGTTCCGAATTCGATTCCCGTGGCGGGAAAATTATATTTGGAGATTTTTAATAGCAAGCACTAAATCAGAAAATGTATCTGAAATGTATGTGAAACTAGGACAAAATTATTCAAAGGAAAAATTACTCTTAAAATGGTCAAGGCGATGATGATGAATTCACCAAAAAAAAATTTATCAGATTTCATTCCGCATCGCCCCCCACTGAGCTCATCCAAGTTAATATTAGTTATTCAAATTGTCACTTCTAAATTCGAGTTAGTTTAATATAACAAAATTAAAATACTAGTCTATTTTATGTAGGTTAACTATAATCAACGTTTGTAAACAAACAGATACCGCATTTCTTACCGTTTCTAATCTTAAAAGCCTTACGTTTGCTTTGACCCCTCCCCCCTTTACTCCTTTATGAATCCTCGGTTAGGCGTGGTATATACATTAGACCAATTAACATAAGAAAGCAGATAGGTGTTACAGCCTCACGCGTTTTTATCTAGTTAAAAACGGCTATAGGTCACCCATAATGAAAGATCACGGAGACATCAAGATACCGGCAGACAAACAACTTTCGAAATACCCGTAACCCCGCGGTCGCCAGTTCGGTGCCCCGCCACGCAATGCGTCAATAGTTATAAATTTATCAAATTGTTTTTCATAAACGCTTTCTTTTTCCATTATAGCGACAACGTGAAAGTATATACGCAGTGTATGTTATGACACTTAATTTATACGTCTGAGAGCAATACCAATATGCAAATCGACATCAAATTTCAATAATGCATACATAATTTTTGTATAAAATATATATTCGCCGTGTTCTGCGATATAACTAGAAACTAGTGAGTCATTTGGATTGTGTTGTTAGTTTACTTTTTTATGTGAGTTTACTTGGTATTTAATTTAAAAAAAAACAATTACATACTACATTAGGTATTATGACAACACACTCAGACAAAAGCAAGACTTTTCGGTCTCAATATCACCCAGATATGAAACAAATATTTGTTATCACACAAACATTTGTCTCAGTTCGGGGATTGAATTGTTGATTGTTTCTCAAGCCGATGTCCAGCCAACTGCGCCAAAAGGCTGTCAAATTGTAAAATTAAAATAAAATGAAAAATATTATAAAACAGACTATGCCATAAAAGAAAGGGTATGGTGCTTTTAATAGCATCGAAGATGTTAAAATATTCAGATCAATTGATTTCCTACACCGACTGAGTGGCGACAATCGTCTTACGTATTAAATCCGGTATAGTTAAACAGCCCCGTGGCGCAGTTGGCTAGACACCAGCTTGCGAAACGAGCGGCCGCGGGTTCGATCCACGCTTCGAGGCAAATGTGTTTGTGAGACCGAAAAGTCTCTCGTAGTCTCTGATACCCATGACACAGGACTTGTAACCTAGTGTGGGGTCAAAGTATGTAGTATGTATGTTTGGGTATATGTACTATAATTATATTAAGTTCACGTTCGAATAATTATAGACCGGCATAACGATGTCGACTGATAAGAGATAGCTGTAATTATTTGTCGAAAGATACACTGACTACAAGATAAAGATCATAAGGTACTAAAGCGGTTACTTGGTTGTATTTTTTTTCAACATACATACAAACATATTTTCTGATATATACAGATTGGTAGTTGGCATCTTTCATAGATAAGTAATAGCTATCTGCAAAAACTGGTAACAGATAATTGGTTTTTAGAAATTTGTGGGTTTTTTCCAAAATGATTGTGTTAATATAATATTATTGTCCTGTTGATCTTATGTTACGACTTATTATTCATAAATGCTTTGCTTAGTAATTTCTAAGAGGTCAATAATTTAAATAAGTTTTACATATATTACAAATAAATCAAGGATTATAATAACAACGGGTGGTTAGATTTGTTTAACTGTTTTTTTTAATTAATAACTCTTTTGAAATTAAATTATGTGTGACATTAATTACCTTATAATTTGTTGATTAGTATAAAAATACAATATTTATACTTAAAAAAGCAATTTTTTTCGGGATTTTCTTTGATGCCAGGGGGTTTGTAATCACTCAGGCCATTACCTGCCGACCTTCCGACCGATCCCGGCGGAGGTCACTGGGGGAGGCCTATGGGCCGCAATTGGCTGATGATGATGATCTTGCAATGTGAATGTTGGGTGTATATATACTCAGCCTATTGCCGTCCACTGCTGAACGTAGGCCTCCCCAAGATAGCACCAACCATCCCGGTCTTGAGCAGCCCTCATCCATCCGTACCACGCCACCTTCCTCAAGTCGTCGGTCCATCGTGCTACAGGACGACCCACACTACGTCTGCCTAAGTGGTCTTCACTCCAACAACTTGGGTGTATAATTGTGTATAATTTGTTTCAGCACGGCGGGTGTGCCGTGGGGGGTATGCGCCGACGCCTCGAGGCATGAGCGGGGCGCGCGCCCCCGAATCCCGCGACCAGCCGCGCCACCCGCACCGTAACCACCCTCAGGTAATGTTTACCCAACCTTACTACAACCGTGGGATGACCAGATTTATCCCCTAACTCAACGGCATAAGAGACAATTTGGAGCATACCTTTCTCGAACCGTGGGATAAGTCAATTTATCTTTAAACTCAACGGCATGAGAGACAGTATGGAGTCTTTTCCGTTGAGGTTTAATATTGACAGCATCGTGCTTACCATCAGGTGTTGACACTTGGTGTCAGTAAATCTTCTAGAGCTTGATATGTCGGATTCAAAAGGCCATGCGAGGCCAAAAATGGTGATGTTTAATAACATAATCGTTTATTTGAAAAAATAAGAACGTTTAAATATGTACATGCGTTATTTATAAGTCATGGCCTATCTCATCATTTCGTCTGGTGTTGTTTATTATACAGACCTCGTTGAATCTAGGAGAAATTTCCGTGTCTTTCAGCGATTTTGCCATGCCTATTATTGGAAGTCTGTATAACAGTTCGCACGTTAGGTCCAATTTAAGCAATAGTTATCTATCCGTGGTGCGTTACTTGCGTTAAATTTTTTGGTAATTGTAATTGTCTTTCTTTATGTGAGGTTAAACCTCATAGCTCAATGTTTTGTCAACCGCTTTGCTGTGGAGGGAAGTGGACAACTCTTTGTTTTCCAACTCCTCTTTTACATTGCTTTTCTGATTAACTTCGTTGCGGGATTATGACAATTTAGGTCCCCTTAGATTCGCTGAGCTTCATTGCTCGGCGCCAATACTGTGCGTGCCGCTGTTGATCCTGGAGTACAGGAGTTGCAGTGGCGGGTGTGTGGTGGGATAGGGCCAAAAAAAAAGTCATAGCCCAATAAGGCCACTACGAGTAGGTAAAATGTTATTACTCTTTAGTGCCGATGACAACTTTGTTGTCTTGATAAGCAGATTAAGATTCTATCATTCATAGGATTGCTTAGTGTCCAGTGAAATATGGAATCTTTCGATGTAACTAATGCTCAAGGTTCTGTGTCAGAAATTGTTACTGCATCGAAAACTTTTAGGAATTTAAGGTATTTTCCCTTTGCCACGGTTATTTTTTGAATAAGTATGTTTGGTAATTTTCCTTCTATATCTTTCGGATCAACACCACGTACCTGCTATCGAAATTGCTATAAAAATACTTACTTTTTTAACTTTTCTAAGACTCTATTACTTTACAAAACTTGTGGGTTTTGGGAAACCAGATTTCACGTAAGTTTTGTGCGTCAAGTGGATTTTTTGTAGTAAAATAGTACTAATAAAACTTGTACTCCACTACTCAATGGATTTTGATACATATTTAAGTATTATTATAATAATTTTGGAAGGTATATGTTACGCGTATTAAACCTGGTTAAAATAGCTCTGGTTAGTGTTTGTGTATATTCATTTAATTTCACGCATGCAGTCGGCTCCCTGACTAATACTTTTGAAAGCAACCCTACCTTTTGATACTTTTTGTTATTAAAACATTTGAATGTATGTCGTAAAATCTTGTTACTTTGCGGCTCCTTGTATAAACGATTTAATGCCGCGATAAATTTTATTAAATTTGTATATTTACATAAAAATCATGTGATTTTGATACGATCACTTGTTCCATTTAACCGTATAAAAAAATAAATGTATGTAAATGTTACAAGTATTTCTCTACAGAATATTGGTAATTTATGCTGGAGTTCTATTAATATCTTCATTATATTTAGCAGTTGTTATGTTACTGTGACATTAACTGGATTTTATGCAAAGACATTCGCTGTTGAATGTTTGATAAAATTATTAACACGAAAAACTTATAAAAATTATTTCTTTTAAAAAGTAATCATACTGAATAGTCTCAATTACGATGAAACATTTTTACATACATACATACCTCACGCCTATATTCCTCGAAGGGGTAGGCAGAGATGCATTTCTGCACCCACATTTCGCCAGGTAGGTATCAGTCCCACGTAATAGGGGGCGAGCCTATTGCCGTTTTTCGGGCACATTTCCAGACTCCGTGCTGCTACTGAGAACTTCCTAATGGAAAAACCCAATAACACTTTGCCCGACCCGGGAATCGAACCCAGGACCTCTAGATCGCACGGCACATATTTGTACCGCGAGACCACGAGGCAGTCAAACATTTTTATTTCAATGGCTGTTAGTATAACTAACATTGGGTGTTCTATCTATCTTTTTACCAATATGTTGTATTCTTGAAAGTGTTACGAACAAAGCCACTGTTGAAATTACAAGTATGAATGAAGATGTACTATAATAAATTGATTATACAGGCGTAGAATTACTTCTACCTCCGAGATGTAAACTTATTATAAGTAATTGAGAACTATGGATATTGAAGCAATAAATTACCTGTTAGCAGCTAGATGTTTGTAGATTGTATTAGGTAATTACAACAGAACTGAATTATATTATAATTTTGATACGGAAAAACTGACGTAAATCTAAGTTTTTAAAAACCTTAAGTACCTGAGTTCTTGATACCGCCGTGAATAATTAGGAAATACTGAATGGTATTTTTGTTCTTTACCCAGAAATAAATATTTGTTGATGTTTTAATTGTACAAAACTCGTTCTCTGAATCCATATAATGCTGCACTATATGATATTTCAAAAGAAATATTGGATACATTGTGTGTATTGTATTCATTTTAAGGTAGTGGTAGTTGCATCTGTCTGTTTTGTTTCTGACTCCCATATTGTAGAGATTGGCGGTCTCGTGGCACAGTTTAGCACACACAAGTTTGCAAAACGGGAGGTTGCAGGTTCTATCTTCACGATTTAAGTGTTTGTGAGACTGAAAAAGTATCTCGTAGTTTTTAATACCCACGACACAAGACTTGTAATCTAGTGTGGGGTCAGAACTATGTATGTGACTGTTGGGTATATTTATAGAGAAGACAGAAATATTTTACTGCGGTTTGGGTAAAAAAATGTGTGGGTTCCAATTCAAAATGTATTAAGTTATTACGATTATACTTATATAAATAAATTATCCCTGCAAGTAATAAACCGGATGCGCACAGGATGATACCGGAGCGACAAGAGTGCGTATGAGTAGTTTTTTCTAACCATTTATTGCCATATTAGTGTAAGTATCGATTGTCGGCAAAAAATAATCGCACACGAATCGGATAAAAAATCAGCACGAGTGAACCTATAAAAACAACGCGAAAATTACATAGGGACGCCGCATAAATCGTGGTTCCGTTTGTTTTAATTAAAATATTCTGATGTATAATTGGCGTTGTGTGATATATGGGAAAGTATCATAGACAGTAAATATTATTGCTTTTGTAAGTCTTAGCCTTAGAATATTGATAGTCTATTGATCCTCTAATGATTCCCAATCTAATTAATTGAAAAGTAGTTTGAAGATCTAGGAAGCCTCATTATCAGCTCAGATACGTCACACTGCTGGGCACGGGCGTCCTCTGAAACTGAGTTTTGGCCTTAATCAATCACGCTGGATTAGTGCGGGTTGGAGAAACACCCTTTTGATTTTTCTAAGAAATTTTAGGTGTGTTTTTGAAGACTTATGACTTTGATTCTTATGACCTCTCAGTAGTAGACTTATATGGCGTATATGATGATGATGATGGTGATGATGATGATGATGGTGATGATGATGATGATGGTGATGATGATGATGATGATGATGGTGATGATGATGATGATTGGGCCAGGGCTTAACCCCTCTCCATAATTACAAAAGGCCCGCAGTGTTCCAAAGTACCTATGTGGGTGAAGGCGGAATAGTAGTTTTGTATAAGTAAAGCTTAAACACCCACTGATTTGGCGTTTCCATATTAATGTTATTTATTTTGAAACATAATGATTTCGTTCTCATAACATCTCAACTTAAGATGAATAATTATTGCAGAACATTTTAATTATGTCCTATGTCTTCGACAATATTGTACAGTTGACTTAACAAATGAAAGTAACGATTCCCGTATGGAATTTCATAAACCTTTGTAAATCTATTAGGGTATCTAGCAGTTGGTGAATAAATGGATTGATTTATAATTCGGAAGCTTTTGATTATGCAAAATTCTTCAAGTAAATATTCTGCATTCGTGCTCAAAAGTATTGTTTTCAAACGTAAACCTATCAAATCAAATGATATCAAAGCTTTGATCATAGTAGCTTTCAAAACATAATATTTTTAACATAATGAAATTTAAGCGCCATAAACATTAAAATGTTTCTACCGTCTATTATGATCGCTGCTTAAATTGCCTTTCAGCTTAAAAAAGCTGCTTAAATTCTAAGACATGAAAATTTTAGCTTTACTTCTATCGAGAGGTTACAGTAAACTCTATCCTACTGCTTCAAAAACATCTATCCATATTCTCTATCCTCTCAAAAGCACTCTTTACAAAACTCCACTCTTTGTCACACAAAAACCGCGAGTAAGCTTGTGCAAATTCAACCAGAGCATTAATATAGTTTTTCTCGGTGTAATCCGCACTCCCCCCCAGCATCTGCCCCCCCCCCCCCCTCCCCCGGTGGGCGTGTCCACACATGCGCCTGCGCACGTTCTGTGAATCCTACAAGGCCGTCTGACCCACTGATGTTGTCTAATGGGATCCATACACGGTACGATTCCTCTGTACGATCCGTCGCGTCAAACCGATCGAAACGATGGATCGATGGTCTATTATATGTATGTATATTGGTTTTATTGAAATATTTATTTTGTTGTTCTCTCTTATTTACACTTATAAATACCTTTCCCATCTATCTACGTGTCCATTCCAGGTTGGGGTCCATAAGGCCGCCAATTGTACTTATGTATCTTGTTAACTGTACCTCATTTTTTTTCTTCTTTTTACGTGTAAAATAAAGTTTTAAATAAATAAATATGTCAAGATCGTTAACGATTTTTTGGCGAAATTTTTGATGCGATAAATCGTCTCGATTTTCATCAGATGGATCGTACAGATAAATCGTACCGTGTATGGGGTCCTTAAGAGCCGAATGCCACCGCATAGTGGTACAGTTAGAAATTGTCTTTTGAATTGTTTTGTGGGATTCAATATTAATGCGGTGTTTAATATGCCGACGAGTTTGAGATGTGGAATGTTTTGTAGAGGCTCAATGTTTTAGTAATTAGATATAGGAACATAAATTAGCTAATTAAAGCTTAGTTTAAAAAGTATGCGTGGAATGGACATTTACGGCTAAGAGCTGAAAAGGAATTAGAAGGATATGCAATCTATAGATACATACCTAGTAGGTTTCATTGACGAATGAATTGAACGTCACTAATAAAGTGCAAAAGCGTAGCAGTATTAAGTATTATATTTACGATACTGATTTAGGTAAACTACATATAATTAGAGAATATATAGACATGACAATGTGAAAGATAGGTCTGTTGTGAAAAAAATACATAATATAAAAAAAAAACAAACAAAAAGACTAAAAAATAAAAATTTATTCTACGTTTACATTTTTCAATAATACTAAAAGTCTCGCACCGCAGCAAACAAAGCATAATTAAAAAAGGACATATCAACTCTATTTTTTATCAAGTTACGTAAGAATAGCGAACATAACTGTGCATCGGCACACGGGAACCGAACCCGCATACCGTCGGGGCGCAGCTCGCGAATTATTCAGTAGTTTCCGAGAAAGGGCGGCGGCGACGCAATAAATTTCGCGGAGCCATCGGTACCTCGTTATGTACAGCCTACATTCCAGACGTTTACAGTTGGACTAATAAAAAGTGCCTTCCACCATTGTTTGGCGATGCGAAGAGTTTGGCATGATTAGAACAGGCTCTTAATACTACCCATAATTTTTTAATCACCAATCAAAAAAATGCAATAAAAACAAACAGTCTCATACGTAGTTCTGACCCAAAACTAGAATATAAGTCCTGTGTCATGGGTATCAGAAAGACTCTTCGGTTTCACAATCAACCTGACCTGAAACAAATAGTTGTACCTACATATTATCTTATCAGCCTTTATTTCGTCCACTGTTGGACATAGGCCTCTCCTATGGCACGCCACTGGGCTCGATCTTCGGCTCTTCTCATCCAACCGCTGCCAGCTACCTTGCGGATATCGTCACCCCACCTAGCCGGAGGGCGTCCTACACTACGTTTGCCGAGCCGTGGTCTCCACTCCAGAACACGTTTACACCAACGGTTGTCGGTTCTGCGACAGATGTGACCCGCCCACTGCCACTTCAGCTTGCTGATCTTTTGGGCTATGTTGTAAACTTTGGTTCTCTGTCGGATAACATCATTTCTAATCTTATCTTTTAGAGAAACACCTAACATAGCCCGCTCCATTGCTCGCTGAGCGACCTTGAGTTGGTGGACCAGTCGCACCGTCAGTGTCCACGTCTCACCGTATGTCAACCTCGGTACCTACATATTATATCAAACGAAAATTTGGCTCATTGTGATATCCAACTCGCGACCTCTGGTTTCGCAAGCTGGTATCTAGTGAACCAAGAAGCTGTTTAGGAGAGGAAAGCTTCTGAATCTCTTGTTTTGGTATTTCGGGGTCTTCAGTCTTTCAGCGACAGGCTCTTAATTCTTCCCCTTTTCATTCTAAAACATTTTACCCTAATCATCCCTTTCGGAAACATCAAAGTTTTCGGTCTTACAGCCACCGTTACACTCAAACCTTTTAGTGGCCGCCATGATCATTATGAAGTGTTCTTGTATAATACTTCACGCATCTGTAGCTTAGTTGGTTTGGTTAGTGATCCGGATTGAATCAAAATTTCCTACAATTTTTGCCGATTATCTAGTAGTTATACTATACCTAACACTTATGTTTATCAAGAAACTACTGGGTAAGCTGGAGGAAATGTGTCGAGAGATATTGACCTATTTGGACAACAATGTACTTATCAAGTGCGTATAAGCGTGACATAATAATAAAGACGCTGATGCATCAATAAAGTATAGGAAATAAAGCTTGGAGTCAGCACTCAATATTAGACCTAGAGACATTATTTCAACCCACACACATCCTTGCATCTCTTATACAATCAAATAAAATAACAAATCCTCTAAATCTCAAAAACAGTCTTAGTAAATTCTAGAGAGCTTTTAGAAATGTTTTAATCCTTAGGCCAAAGGAAGGCCACTGCTAAAAATAGGCTTCCACCAATGACTTCCACGGTGACCTGTTAGAAGCAGCCTGCATCTAGCGATGTCCCAAAAAATGTTGAGGACCTAAATAAAATTAAGTGTTACAAAATACTGTCATATTTATTTTTGTATGCACGTTGTTTGAAGAGAACGAACAGACGTGGATATAACTGTGTGAAGGACTATTATTATATGCATAGAAATTAAAATAGTAGCTTTGTATGTATTTATTTTGTTTCAAGAGAAATAAACACTACAATAAAGAACTCGTTTCGTTAATTTAATTATTTGGTGAGATAATGTCACCAAAGGAACACAGCATTAGTGTTTTCTTCGCTTATATTCAAATTTTCTATTATTAATAGACTTCTGTATTGTTATTTTAATTAATACTTTATTAATACCGATGCACAAAGATCGCTATACGATTATAGATTCGTTTCCACACTCGAACAAAGTGTTGTAGGTTTTTTAATTAGTGCAAGAGAACGGAGGATTTGGGAAAACTTTTCTAAAATGGCAATACGTTTATTCCTCACAAAATAAGATGTAGTAGCTGATAAAATGTAGTTTTAGATATGTATATTCCTCCTTATATTCTTACGGGAATTCAGACGCGAGCAAATGTAAAATTTTCACTCTAAAAATAACTTTATATTCAAAAGCTATTTGCATGGAAAACATTTGCCACTTCTAACCGACAAAAGTCTACATTCAACGAACAATTCTACGCGGAAACACACAGACATTTCATAAAGTCAACACTACGCGAAACGAAATAAACGATCGCTCGCCAGAATATTTCTAAGTCAATTAAATTCGGCCGAAGATGGCCGATGTGACTCACTTTTTAATTTTTTTTCCTCAGCCATTTAAATGTTTCTGTGTTATTATTTAGCGGTAAAATGGGATTGGTCCTTATTGAAAAAAAGAAAGCGTTGTAGACAAGCGTAAATGCCTTGTTAATCGTTGTCATAATTAGTAGTTTTCGCGGGGCTTTGGGTCCTAATGCGTGTGTAGGCGCTGTTATTGATGCAAAGATTTCTATGAAATTGTCGAAAGTATCAGATATAAATTATTTCATAGTGTAGTTTTATAAAGTTATCGTACTGGAACTTGAGGCAAGTTCAGATAATTCTAAAATAGAGGATATTAAACTATGTGAGGAGTCAGGAGATTGTTTAAAAGGCAATTTCCAGCCACTATTAGTAAGGGGTATAAACATAGACATTTATTAACTGCCAACTTTTCTAAATCAATAGCAAGAAACCTTTACTTTTCCTTCATACGTTTAATTATAAAAAGACCATCCATTACTTTTATGGGTCTTACAAAATTAATAAGATTTCTTCGCCCAAATGAAAGATGATATAAGAGGAAGCGAGACAGAATACTACAAAACTAGAAGTAATTAATGCGCATGGACAAGTATGGCTCTCCATTATCAGTGGCTGCGTCGGCGGTTATCTCGCGTCTGTATTAACGACAGAGTCTAATATAACCTCACAGATTCACACAATTACATTGAACCCGACTTACACCATTAGACGGTCTAGTAACGATTGATGATATGAGGGTTCTGTAGACAATACAACTACTTCATCCAAAATATTGTCTGTGAAGGCATTTATGGCAAAATAAAGTATTTGTATTGGTACTTAACAATCTGTGTCGTTACTGAGAGAATAAAAGGTAAGTTGGGTAATGTGGCAAAGAAAAGTATGGTGACGAAATTTGAGTATCTATCCGACTTCATGAAATGTTTTTTAGGGGTGTGAAAGGTGAAGTCCACCGCACCGCAATTGCTTAGCATAGTATAATAAGTATAAGGTTCTGTTTATTTGATTCGATGTTTCTTGTTACAAAACAAAACTGTTGATAAATTTTCAACTGGGTTCATAGTCGTCATGATCATCATTAACAACAGCCTTTATTATTACATAGGCCTCTTCTATGGCACACCGCAGCGCTCAACCATGGACCAATCAAAATACACTTGCGAATCTGCATTCTTAACCCTACTACAGTATTTAAGAATAGCTTTTTATAGTCAATTGGTATTTGTTTACGGTACCCCGATCGCAGCTCTTTCCCCAAGACTATAAAGGTGCCCACACACAAGCTAATGAGCCGCCTCGTGTTTACGACCAATAAATAATGTTACTTACGTGCAATGACCATATGGCCGAGTGTATACCACGCTTAGCTATGTGTTAACTTGGCTTTTATTGAAGTATTGTGAGATGGCAGGGCCTAGAAAGTGGGAATGAGAGGATATTCAAAGGGATATAAGGGCTAAGTTTTGGAGGTCCAATTGTGAATCTTAATCAAGTAGATCAAATAGCCTTCATATTGTCAAATTGACAAAATCGTATATATGTAATGATTATGATTTACAGTACAATTAAATATATGTGCATACTGCATATGTGTACTTTGCACTGTCTTCGAGGCTTTTACTATATGTCCCTCACATGGTTGGTTTAATTTGGTTTAATGTTATAAATGTTGGATTTTTCTTAATAACCTGGTATTTGTTACCAGTCTTCATATTTGTAGGAGCAAGCAAAATCTTCACTCTAGCACTTAATCTTGTACGGTTAAGTAAGTGGAAAAATGATAAACAGTTGCCCAACCCTTGAGTAATACAATTTCCTTTACTTTTTATAATTTTAACAATAAAATAACAGTTTATATGACATGATGAAGAAGTTTCCGTCAATCAACAAACCTTTACATATAAAAGATATTTCAATATAATTTGATTCATCGACACCAGACGCAAAAGGCTATTAATAATTCCCCAAAATTGTTAAAGAAAAAAACTTGGCAAATACCATACGCGGAGTATATTTCGCGTATATACCATAAGTATTTATATAGCGAACTGGCGCCTTATTCGATTGAGACAATCAACAGGGCAACGAACTTCTCTTGCTATGTTTCCGGTGGACTGATTGTTTATGCAAAGAATTAAACTTGTTTGTTGCTCGAGCGCTTTGTCTAGCGGCCAGTTTTTAATTGCTAGATAGGAATATCCTACTAAATGTGGAAGTATAGTTTCGACCTACTAGAAAATACGCTTTTGAGCCCAAGAATTTATTAACTAATATGTTAGTGGTGAAGGAAAACATCGATATGAAACGTACAAACTTTGGAAGGTCTCAAGAATTTCTAAGGCGTATAGCCTGCTAACCCCCACTAGCGTGGACTGAGGCCTAAACTCTCTCAGTTGTAAAGGAGGCCGGCTCAGCAGCGGAACGTATATGGGCTGATGATAAATGATTGCCATCCAAATGAAAAGCACTAAGTGCAATTCATTAGGTCTGGTTTCATCTGTTGTGTATGATGGCTCATAGTTCATTATTTTGTCTCTTAATCAGGAGAAGTTATCAAGTCTTCTGACTGTCATTCGAAAAGATCCAGGATGATAGAAACTGAAATACTCGAAAGCGTGTTTATTATTTCTTATTGATTGGATTGGGACTGCGGGTGTGACAGTCGGATGTTTTTGGTCAAGTCCACAGCATCAGTGGATCGACAAGTACGTGCTAAAAGGAATAATTGTGGTCATATATTATGTGCAATGTACACGATTTATGTAGTCATTAAACTATGGAATGCGATGAATCAAGCGGCGTCTTTCCTTTTTTCTCATTTAATGTTTTAATTTTATTTAATTTGGCTGGCGTAATTGATAGAAATGTACCGGTTGTTATTGAGTGTTTTTTTGCCCGGCCGAGGATTAATTGTTCTGTTTTATTGGTATTAGTTTAACGACTAGTTATTGCCCGCAATTCTGTATGCGAAACTTTACTCTTAAGAAAAAAAAATCTTCTCTTTTTGCTTCCTTTTTTCATTGATGTTTCGCTCTTGACGGTCATACTGTGATGGTATTATATATCTAGTCTACACTTTTCCTCGATAAATAGGCTTTTTAAAATTAAATCACTTAAATCGGATCAGTAATTCCTGAGATTACCGCGTTCAAACAAATAAAGTCTTCAACTTTATAATAATAATATGATGATATATGATACTAGACTATTTAAAGACTTTTAAATTCATTATTTTCGCGCGAATTCTCACATTCTTTAGCGGTAATCGATCGTGATGTAATCTGCACACGTAAAAGTTCTTAGAAGACTAAGGCCAAAAACCCTCTCAATTGTAAAGGCGACCGTGCCCAGTAGTGACACCTATATAGGCTGATGATTCTTGCGCCTTAGATTTGTGCGTATAATGGTTGTTCCGCGTTCAGTTCCTGAGTCGAGCAGTGCTATGATAGTTATAGCTCGGAGCCTGTACACAAACGCGAGGCGCTAACACATTTTTATTAATAGAAACGGCTTGTTTGTTTAAACTTTGAAGAAAAACTACATGTTTGATTATGTTAATGTCAATAATGATAAAGGAGATATTTTGACCTGATGCCATGTTCTGTCCATTCAACATTGTGTATTTAGCAATTGATTCATTGGGAACTGTCGGCTTGCCTAATTAATATGTGATGTCATTTATTATACTGTCGAATAGCAATTTGTTAAGTTTTTATTGTATTAGGACTTTTTTATGTAATGAATCCTTTGCTATCGAAGCAAAAATATGAAGATAATGGTGCAGCATTTATTAAGTATAAATAAGTCAACCGAAGGAAAGTATGTATTTTAACGACATCCAAAACGTATCTTCTTGGTGCGTCCAAGAAAAGTCACGATTAAAAGAATTCATTGAATTCATTCATTCATTTATTCATTCTATACAACTTTATCCGCGTACCAAATAAATCAGACAATAGCCTAAAGTAATTATAACAATTGATATTAATTTTATATTATTCTCAAAAAATTATTGGTTGTGTACTGTGTAGTCCTCCATTCCGCAATAAGCCATCGTGGTGATTAATGCCTTATCCGTCTCAGTTATGGTAAAGTCCCGTGCCCAGCTGTGGGACGTATATTGGCTATGATGATAATAATTATATTTAGTTTTAAGTAGATATTTTCCTACAACCGTTTAAGTATTGATTCACTCTATCTAGAACAACCACCGTATTTTCTGAGCTATGATTTGAATAAACGAAGCATTATAAGAATCTGTAGAGGAAACAGCAAAACTCGTTTCCATATAATCGTAGTGGAATTTGGATTTGAACTGTCGATGTTTTCGCGAGAGGCTCAACGGGCGCGCCGCCCACGCAATCTCTGATTTATGTACATACAGTACTTGAACTACACTCGTCTTGGACATTTTTACTATAGCGTAGGTCGTTAACTATTATTTAGAGGTATAATAAATTTCTTTGGCATTTTTTTTATATCTAAACTACACGTTTAAGTCGCAAATGTAACTGTATTTGTTTTGTGTAGTTTTAATGTAAATGTCGCTGCATGTTGAAATGATTCATATTTTGTATTACTTATCGCTATACAGGGTGTATTTAGACCGTGATCGAAAACTGAGGCAGGTAATACTGATAGTGATTACAAACCCCTTGGCATTAAAGATAATCCCGACAAAAAATAATTTTTTGAGGTTTTCCATACAAACCACGTACTATATTGGTCGATTTATGTTTCTAGAACGAATTTAATGAAATTCCCTATCATACAGTCACGAGCATAAATATGTTCCTATGGGCAGGTTGGCAAAAATATCTGACCCATGATCGAGTTCAATAATATGTGCCTACACGTACGCAGCAAAAATATGTGACATTATCCGGCTGCATAATGCAGTACCGTCAAAATTATGTGATACACTCACGAAGCATAAATATGTGACACCACTAGGCGGCAATAATATCTGACATAATTTTATCTTCAATGTAATTTAATTTACAATTTATATGAAATAATGAAACAAATAAATTGTATTTTACATTATTTTAATATGGCTGTAATTTTATACTATTCTAGCTATCCCGGCAAACTTCGTATCGCCCTACCCGCCAATGAATGTTACATTACTTATTATCAGAATTTAATTTTTAATTACTTAGGTATATTATCATCCCCCTGCCCTGGTCCAATTAATTACTTGGGGTCGGCGCAGTATCTCTTCTTCTTCCACACATCCCTGTCAGCCGTCATGTCTTCATTCACCTCTTTCTCTTTCATATCTTCAGTCACGCACTCCATCCATCTCTTTTTTGGCCTTCCTCGACCCGCCCAACCCTTCTTGTTTCATATTCATCACCTTTTTTCCTACATATGATTCATTCCTTCTTATAATGTGCCCATACCACGACAGACGGTTTCCTTTCATCTTTTCTATCACAGGAGTTACTTTCAGACTTACCCTAACGTATTCATTTCTCACTCTGTCACTCCGTGTTATAATACCACACATCCACCGCAATATTCGCATCATTGCTGCATGCAGTCGTCTTTCGTAAGTCTTCTTCGTTGACCATTTTTTTTTCTTTTTCAGCACAGATGGTAGCTCTCTTGACCTACCATTCATCGTACCTACATTCCAACTTGCATACCTCAATCTCATTTCCCGGGCTAGTGTCTTACGTTGCCCCCGCCTGGGCTGGTGTAATAAACCTTGCCCATTTCATTTGCTTGCCCTTTTCATTGCCAACAGGAGCCAGGTGCTGCCCCTGCGCGTCGGCTACGGGAGACGTCCTACGCCCTGTCACCTTTCTTATTATAAATTCTGCATAAATGTTTCGGCAAATGTTTTGCAAATGTTTATGTCTGACACCAACTCTCCTTGGGACTTTCATTGTTTTGGTAATGGGGTAGAGATAGCGTGTGTTTGGGTACAGGATATTGCAGGTAAGGATATTTGGCCTGATGGTAAGGATGCTGCAGTCCCGGATAAGGAAGTAGTGGGAGACTCCAACAGCTCGGGGGTCCGAGGTCGCGTACTCGCAGCCCTGTTCCATGACTGGCTAGATCAATGGAAAAGGCATCCCCTGGCCATTTATTAATATTTCTTGAAGGAGATTTAGAGTATTTATAATATTCAAGCATAATAAAAATTTAAAAATTAGGCACTACCAAGGAGATTTGTTACACAAAATAAATTTCTGAAAGCACGCCTTAATATTTGACAGCCAAAAAATGTCAATCCATTGTCAAGACAATTCTGCATTTTTAACATCTAAAATACGCAATTATTCGAATGTTATAGATGCATATTGTCGATTCAAAATGCTTATTTTAATACGTTCATTTATTTGAGGGGGCCTCTAACTGCATCGACGGGATAAACATTAAATGACAGGAAATTCTGTATGGTGTTAAAGTTCAAAATGACTTAAGTATCATTACGATCCTTTTGTATGGGAATTTAGAAAAGTATTATTTTTAGACATTTTCAGGCAATTGTTAAAATGTATCTCTCCGTAAGAACAATCCTCGTACTTCAAGGAATATTATAAAAAAAGAATTAGCGATTCGGTTCAGCTGTTCTCGAGATTTGCGCTTAGAGACACATCGAGCAATTCATTTTTATAATATAGAACTCCTCCACTACGATTTAAACTTTATTGTATAGTATTAAAGTTCAAATTAACTTAATTATTAAAACGAAACTTTTGTATGGATAAAGAAAACAATGAAAAGTCCCACGGGAACGCTGTCAAACGGGATAAAGAGTATCCTGTTTTATTCCCGGTTCTAAGCTACCTCCCCACCAATTTTCAGCCAAATCGATTCAGCCGTTCTTGAGTTATAAGTGGTGTAACTAACACGACTTTCTTTTATATATATAAGTTTATGTCTAGATATTATGGTCTAAATCACGACTAAATTTAAATATTTACTTATATTTTTGTGTATTTTAATTTATCAAATCATCTTAATTAATAATTTTAATTCTTTTTTATAAACATTATAAATTAAAATCTAGTATACCCCCCGTTTGCATTAATAACATCCTGTAGCCTCTCTCGCATGAGACGATATTAGTGAACACTTAAGAGCCCCGGAGTGACTCCCAAATATCGAAGGTGTGACAACGCAGGGAATTGTAAGTTGTAGCCTGATTTGGATCCCATTGTTGGACTATTAAACCCCACAGGTTCTCAATAGGATTCAAATCAGGGCTTTTAGGAGGGAAATCTATTAATTTTATCGTCTCTCTTTGTGTATTAAACCACTCACAAGTTATTCGTGAGTTGTGGATCGGGCTGTTGTCTTGCATCACATAAAGAGGTGCTAAATCAGGATAACTGATACGCCTTGTCGGTGTCAAAATGTCTGAAAGAATTCCTGTATATTCAACGCTGTTAAGGCGACCAGTTATCTCGTATTACTTCGATAAAGAAATATTTAACTTCAAAACAATATTTCTTTAATTATTTCGTCTTCGTTCGTTAAAATAGTAATTATGATCGTTAAATTATTCTTCACTAAACAATCTTACCAATATTGTTTTGGGGAATACTAAACACACCTTCGATCAAATATACCTATACTAGATTGAAGATCGCAAACAAAATCACTTGTCTTAGTGGCACCGGTTGCATATATTTCATGATATATTTACACATTTGTAATTCAGACTTCGATTTGTAAAGTATTAAATTAAAGACGACTCCTGGTTACAATTAACCTTAAATCTTTGCAATTGGATTTTATATAGCTTACAATAAATTTGAATTTAAGACGTTATGACATTAAAATACAGAAAATAAAAATGTCATTTTAAAATAATGTCTTTAATAAATGAGGACAAATATTTTAAAATAAACGTCACGCGCAAGTAATAAGATTGAAAATTATTTGTTCACATTTGGCATTCACGTTGTTTTGGTACTAAATATTTCTTAGTGCGTTTACTTCGAACAGTCATTATGTCATAAAGTGTCTGTTTTTTCATTCTGTTTGGCCTTACTTCGTAAGTGTATACGAGTAATATTCGGTAGCAATAGCAAAAAACCTTATCATTCACGTCACAAGTTATGGTATTGAGAACTAATTATTGAAAAGAAAAATGCAGTTGCGTTCAGAGTCAGATAGTCGTTAATACGTCGTTTGAACTATGTATAAGTTAAATCAACCATGTCTCTTAAATCTATTCATTTAAGAAACCATAGTTTTTCTTTTGCGCAAAAATCGGCTTTACAGTATTTAGTATTTACAATATTACTCACTACCAAGCCAGCAATTATTATTTGTGGAATTATATCTGAATTTGAATTATGGTCTACTTTTTCACCAAATTCAGTGGTATTCGTTTTAAATTTATCAAAACTCTGCTAGGGAATCTAAAAAATTAAATTAATTTAAGAAAAATCAATAAACTGTATAAATAATAAATTAATCGGAGCAATCGTGTTAAAATCCGCTTCCGTTTAACACAACATAATAATTCCTTAATGTCACAGCAGCCGTAGGCAAAATATATCTACGTATTAAATGAATATTTGAATTTGGTCGTGATTTAGAATATATCTAGACAAAAATCTATACAAATAATTTAAAGAGGTAAAGCTTGTGACTTTGTATAAAGTAATCTCTAGATCTACTTAACCGATTTTGAACATTCTTTTAGCAATAGAAAGCTACGTTATTTGTGAGTGTCATAGGGTAAATATTAATCAGAAAATTGATAACAATTTTTCATTGTAGCCGGTTTTACAAAGTAAACCGAAGAAAAAACTGTCGAACGAAAACGTTTTTTTATGAACGCTGCTTTTTTACCCATGAGAGATATTTGCTTGAGTCCCAGAGAAAAGTTATAGAGCTTGATCACCATTATCACTATCAGCCCATATACGTGCCACTTCTGGGTACGAGTCTTCTCTATCATTGAGAGGGTTAAGACCTTAATCCACCACGCTGACCTAGTACGGGTTTACGGACTACAAACCTTAGAAATTTCTAAGAACTTCTAGGTGTGCAAGAGTCATCATGATGTTGTCCTTTACCGTTAATGCAAGTGATATGATAATTCATTGTTATTCATTGGCTATAAAAAGTCAGCGACAGCATAATATGTCTAACTATAAAAATATAACTGTAAAAAAATGTTTTGTATATTGAAGAATAATTTAAATCATTACTTCATGTTAATTGATCAATATTATCAACAATTATGATTTTTTATTAAAATAAGTGAGTTTATAGATATACTCTCAAGTGTTTAAAATAAAATATTTTTTTCTTTAACTGCATACTGACTGTTAAAGAGATAATACTGACCTAGTTATGCAACCGCAACTGTGCCGTAATTTATTTAGTGATATTTTCATTAAAAATAGATAAATACAATATTTTTTCGCAATCAGGAAATAAATGATGGCATTCAGTATTAACCGAACTAAAATCACAATTTAATCGCAAGTAAAAATGTTTACCCCCCAACGAAGCGAGCGCGGGTCGGCTAGTATAGTATAAAAGTACAGCCATCTTGAAACAATGTAAAATAAAATGTATTTCTTTCATTATTTCGTATAATTATTATATTAAATTGAAGTTTAAAATTATGTCAGATATTATTGCCGCCTAGTGGTGTCACATATTTATGCTTCGTGAGTGTATCACATCATTTTGACGGCACTGCATTATGCAGCCGGATAATGTCACATATTTTTGCTGCGTACGTGTAGGCACATATTATTGAACTCGATCATGGGTCAGATATTTTTGGTAACCTTCGCATAGGAACATATTTATGCTCGTGACTGTACATACCTATACAGGTGTATTTAGACCGTGATCGAAAACTGAGGCAGATAATAGCGAGGGTGATCACAAACCCAGTGGCGATATTAAAAATCCAGACAAAAAATAAAAATTTTGACGTTTTCCATACAACCATCGGTGTTAAAAGTATGTGGTTTGTATGGAAAACCTCAAAAATTTTATTTTTTGTCGGGATTTCCTTTAATGCCAGGGAGTTTGTAATCACTATCACTATTACTTGCCTCAGTTTTCGATCACGGTCTAAATACACCCTGTATATGTCCGACTCCCAGGTACCGGCCTTAGCCCTCAACTATAAATGAAGGAGGTTAGACTGTTGCATATAGCATACAATGTTATAGTTTAAAATAATTCCGGATTGGTTGACATAATAATGTAAAATTCCTTTTATTTCCTAGTGTATTCATGACATGACAAAAGGCACGTACATATCTTCAACCCTTTTTGGTGTCTATGCTGTTAAAAGCGTGCATATGAAATAGATTCAAAATACTAGAAGTAGAAAGATGTCAGACTAGAACTCGACTTATGTGGTGGTAAGTGATGACCACTATAGCTACACAAAGTAAGTGATTTGCGAGCCTTTAATCTATTAGAACGGAAGAGAGGGGCAATAAACCTCCGAAAATCCGGAACGAAAACAAGAATTACCTTCTTGTCCCACCAACTTCGATCTGTATAAGGCATATAATTTGTGACAACTTTCTTTATACGTAAATAGTTAGTCATTGCTCGGGTGACGCGATATCCGCATGCCAAACCGGGTTACACGGCTAGTCGACAAATGTAATTAATGCCCAAATTGTCCGCAATAATCCTAAACACGATATAATTGCCGGCGGTGGTTGAACTCTACGATTTTATTGGATTCCGTATAGGTGACGGCGGGTCGCAAGCCGTGACTCATTTGTTTTAGATAAATATATCTATTTTTTTATTATGACGTGTTGCGTTTGCCGATGGTTACTAGGAAAAAAAGGGTGTTAGGAAGAGGGTCTGCAATCGAAACGAGTTGTTTCTAAATCGAGTCAAATTAATCAGAAAAATGCGAGTAAAATTACACGGCAATGTAAAAATAGATGAAAATAAAATACGATTATTAGTAAAACATTGACGCTTAAGTGATACGTTATAGTGACTCAACAAAATCATGAGGATTTAATGAAATACTTGCTCTAGCTATGAATCATAGCTTTGTGAAAATGTCTTTTAGAGGAAGATTGTTAATAACACCAACTGTTGAACTGAAACTTGCAGTTGTCACGATTTTAGTATGTATTTTCATATAATATCTATCCACAGTAATAGTGAAAAGAGATTAAGGTATTAATGTTGAATACATTTCAGGTATCACGTTGACTATTTTTATATTAGAATACGGACCAGATCAGGTGTATTTGTACCTAAATATAATTTTTTAGACTATCTTTATTGTCTCATATTGTCACTCACAACAGAACCATATCATTCGCAACAACGAGCGAGCGCACGCATCAATAATATCGGAACGGTGAAAGTGGAACCTGTAATTAAAAAAAACAAAAGTTCCGTGAATGCGTGGAGGCTGGTTGTAAAATAAAAGAGTGGACGCACGCATGATCCCGTTGCGCGCCCGACGTCGGGACCGGGAGCGCACGCATTCCCATACATCTGTACATGTATAGGAGATCTCGTATTGTACTCATATTGTTAGGGAGCTTCCCTTGGAAAAGTTTAAAAATCGATTAAAGATAAACTTTATAGAAAAAGTTATCATAAAATTTCTGATAATATTGAAGATAACGACCTCTGGGAGTAAATAAAGTGATCGCAGGTTGGGTTGCTGCAATTTTTATCCATATGACATATTAAATTGTAACAATGTAATAATTCTGATTTATTATTGAAAAAAATTACATTTCGTGTTGCTGAGGGAGTTTCTTGCCGTTTCTTCTCCAAAGCGATAACACGTTCCGAAGCGGCACTAGTTTAAAAAAAATAGCATAAAAATTACGATTCAAAAGTGCTTGTAAAAGTCTATTTTAATAAAGGAGATTTGACTTTGACTTTACTCCCGTAACTTCCATATGAGGCCAAACGTTACACATTAATTGTGAAATTTCTAGTTTGTAACTGTTTCTTCATTATCAGCCTACTGCTGGGCGCGAGCTTCATTGGAGGAGAGTGATTAGCCCACCACGATGGCCAGTGCCGGTTGATGGATGGATGCTTAAGGAATTCCTAAAAACTTTTAAGGTTTCCAGGTTTTATCACGATGTTTTCCTTCACCGTTAAAGCTAGTGATTTATGAATTTTTAAATACACAAATAACTTCGAAAAGTCAGAGGTGTGTATCTATGGTTCAAACCCTCTACCAGCGAGATTCTCGACCGTGCGCAACCATCACTGCTTCAAAGGTCTAGGTTTATTCCATTCGAAGATTATTCTCCACATAATCGGTAATAACTACGACAGAATCTAGATTCCGTGGCCTCAGCCCACCTCAAGACCGTTTTCTCCTACACTGCCTCGGCAATACGCCCATTTTTTGCCATTTTAAGTGAACTGTATATATTTAGTATATGTTGCAGTATATGAGTGAAACTGCGCGTTCTCTAATGATTTTGTTGTGCAGTGCTCCGAGCGCGGAGTGCACCGCACATGTCCATAATAACTTTGCGTTACATTTAACTTGACTTTGATGTTAATTAGACGGTATGTTTGTTTAATGGGCCTGAGTTTTTGCTCGCCAACCCGTTTTGTACTGCGGCTTGGGTTGGGTTGTTTAGTTTTTATTTGAATAGTCGATTTGGTACCTCAATTGTTCTTTTATCCACCAAAATGTAAATGTGGTACAATTTTCTTTGGATTAGAACCTTTTATTAGGTACTCTAATAAATTTAATAGTGTTTTTTTTATATCTTATTTACTAGATGTGTTGTCTTCATTGTAATCAAGGTGAATGTAACATTAGAGTTTTTCGGAAAATTGCCATTTGAATACTGACGTACGTGCTGTTACTGATGGCCTTCTGTAAAAGATTAGAAAGGTTTTAGGTTATGATAAGCTTAATATATTTACAGATATTCATAACAACCTAAATACAACTACGATCTTTGAAAAGTTCGAAAGATTCATGCTATAAAGTAAAACTTGTGATTACCAAAATTGAATTTTTAGTTTGCCTTTATTTGCCGTTACGGTCACTAACAGCACTTTGTATTATTTTTTAAGAAAGTATTAAGGGTTGCCGATCTTATTTGTAAATTGAAAACAAAACCTCAACAAGAGCGAATGACACGCATACATTATTTATTTATGTGTAAACAGCAGGACTTCGCGGGTGTTTTAACTTCTTAATTGATTGCAGTATTAGTACATGGGCGATTTCAATTTCAATTATATTTTTAATTAGTTCACATGCACTGAGAAGAATTTATATCCAAAAAAAGGATTTTTATATGGCTATTGAAACCTTTAACTTAAATATTTCTTCAGTTATTATATGATTGTTATACATAAGTGTCTAGCATTAATAACGATGAAAGGATAAAAAATATTTTCTCATTCAACTTTACCCTTCCTCTTTCCTTCTCTAAGGTCAACTAAATTCTAATATTTATGGTTATTCGGCGATTGATATTTATGATGACTGTCCAGACAACCCTTTTGTTCATATGCCATTCCTAAATCATAAAAACAAAGTAAAGAACGATTTACATCTGCTCGTGCGAACAAAACATTCGGATATTATAATTTTAGCCGTTTTATGAGTTATAGAAGCAGGTGCGCGGCCGCAAGCATGCTGGATACTTCGGATTGTGGATATAAAATATAACCAGATCGCGAACTAACATCTAATGTTGGTGCATATGAATTATTCAACGAATGTTTGGGCTTTGGCTGTTGGAGCATGGATAGAGTTGGATCCAATATGCAGCATTTTTAAATCGAAATTATTTATTACCAAGTCTATTAGGTGGATTGGCCACATTGCATAGCACTCTCACAAGTGTCCCCAAAGGATATGAGAGCCTTTACTACAGTCATGGTACTCTAGATACATAGGTCAATTTATATTATGTCCCACGTAATGTCAAGAATATTCAAACGTAAAGCCTATTATCATTTTACCCGAATCGGAAATGAACCCTGATATCTCTTGGTTTCCCGATGTACCTACAAGTCTGACGTGATACAGAAAGAATAGAGATAATAGATACTTATTACAAATGGCTAAATTAAATCTTATACAAATGCTTGCAAAGAACCTATATAAAGTCAATTAAAGTCACACAAAAGTAAAAAATAAAGCTATAAAAATATCTCCGAACAACATTTACATAGCTTGAATTAAATCTGAACATAAAATACAGTAAATCCGAATTAATATAATCGCCAACGTTTGCCCAAATATAACCAAACTCGATCTCCACGTATTAGGTGTACAAATAAGTTTCCGCCGTTTTTTCCGAAATTCGAGGCTTTATTGTAAAAAACTGGTTTAACATATATAATTCAAAGTATTGTCCTTCGCTGGCCACTACTTTCTTCTATATTTCGAGCAGCATACAAATCCCGAGTTGAAAAAACTGGTCATCTTTCGATGTGATCTACGAATCGATCCAATTAAGTACTTTTTCATAGGACCGTAAGTGCTGGTCAGCCAGGCTGTGTGCCATTGATCAAAACAAGTGGTAGTCCGAGGGAGCATCATCTGGAGAATACAGCGGGTGGGGTAGGACTTCCCATTTCAACGATACCAAGCATGTCTTGACCACTTTTGCAACATGAGGCGAGCTGAGAAATCCCTTTATCATGTCTCTCGTTGTATTGCGGCCGTTTGTCTTTCAATGCTGGACTCAAACGCATTAATTTCGCTCGATAATGATCGCCGTTGATTGTTTCAGTCAGTTTTAGCAACTCATAATACACTACGCCGAGCTGATCCCACCAAATACTGAGCATGACCTTAGAAAAATGAATATTCGGTTTGGCCGTCGAAATGGAACCATATATTGGATATCTCCATTATTTTCTTTGCTTAGGATTATCGTAATGAACCCATTTTTCGTCCCCAGTAACAATGCGATGCAGAAATCCCTTCCGTCTTTACCTTTCAAGCAGCTTTTTACAAGCAAACAAATGCCGTTCAACATCTCTTGGCTTCAACTCGTACGATACCCAATTTCCTTGTTTCTGAATCATCCCCTTGACTTTCCAGCGTTTTAAAATAGTTTGTTGCATCACTTCCAATGATCCTGCCAATTTTTGATGCATTTGACACGAGCCTTGATCAAGTAATGCCTCCAATAATACATATTCAAAAACCTTTTCTCTTCCAACGCCAT
Source organism: Cephonodes hylas (assembly GCA_030295005.1). NCBI lineage: Eukaryota > Metazoa > Arthropoda > Insecta > Lepidoptera > Sphingidae > Cephonodes > Cephonodes hylas. Next base: position 14,513,789 of record AP025364.1, read on the forward strand.
GCTGGTCTTCGACGCCAATATTACCGTTTTTAAAGCGTTTTAACTACTCTTGGTATGCTCTTTCACTAATAGAGACCTCACCGTAGGTATTCCAAAGTATTCTATGAGCCCCAGCCGCAGATTTCTTCAAATTAAGGCAGAAGATTAAAACCTCCCGCAAACGACGAGAATTTGACTCGTAAGCTAACATCTTTAATCGAGAAGAACTTTATGACGCAGAAACAAATTGACTAATATTTCGATGACGTTATGTTAACGAATACCTAAGCTTATTGTATGACGTCTAAGATCTATTTATTTTGACTACCACTTACCGCTACAGCGTATATTAAAAAACGGCGGACACTTATTTGTACACCTAATATTAATTTAAATATCACCGTACAACAATAGAAAGTCGCGCACATAATTCTAACAGGAAATTGACAAACTATAACACTTGGACTAGTTTTATCCTCTTGTTTTACTCGATTTTTTGTGACAACATAGTGTACTAGAATATTTTGCAATTGATTATCATGTACTCAAGCGGGGAAGGAAAACATCGTGATAATAAACCAGCTTGCGAAACGAGCGGCCGCGGGTTCGATCCCCGCACTGAGACAAATGTTTGTGTGATCCACAAATATTTGTTTCGGGTCTGGGTGTTTGTGAGACCGAAAAGTCTCTCGTAGTTTCCGATACCCACGACACAAGACTCGTATCTTAGTGTGTGGTCAGGACTATATGTGTGACTGTTGGGTGTGTATTTATTATTATTATTTATAATTTTTTCGTATGTCCAATTGTTATTGTCTTTTGGGTATGTCGTGTTTTTCAATTTGAACTAAGCTAACATGGACTTATAAAAGCCTTTATTAGAACTTTGGGAAGGCTAAAATAGGGTGTTTTGGAGTGTCTGGTGTTCCAGACGGCATTTAGTTTTTGCTTTACTTTAAAAAACATTAACTTGGTGTTGCAGATTGTTTACAGCAGTGCTGCAGAATGAAGGAATAATAGTCACACTTTCCCGCGCCAGTACAAAATATATTATAATTTTGTGTAATCCTACTACTATTATAAAGGCGAAAGTTTGTAAGTATGGATGTATGGATGTTTGTGCTTGTAATATTTTGTACCGCGTGCGAGCTTTTGTGGAGATGCTCTGTAGTCAAATGTCAGATGTGTTGGGAAATATGGATTAATAGTTTTTTAGTTTGTGATTTGTGTTCT